>OX454525.1:245722255-246922255 GCA_949715645.1 Portevinia maculata | reverse complement strand
AGATTCCTGTAAGTACTCAAAATGTTGGGCTTTACCGCCTCTTTTTCCCGTATTCACTCACTACTAGAACACTTTATCCTTACAAATTATTTTACTCTAAACTCAAAAAAAAATTCAATAAAACTAACTAAAACTATTCACTCAATCTGTTATTCAAGGTAATTCACTATGTTATTGATTGTCTTTGTTTCACTGTTCAGTGTTCACTATTATTAGGGATATACTCCGACTGGTATACAATTGCTGGGGCAAGCGGAGCGCCTTCTAACCGCGATGACCTTTCAAGGGCGAAGTAGTTTTGCTCTTTGTTTTGTCCTTGGTTTGACGACCGTGGCTTGCTTTTGTCCTCAACGCCGGTATTGTGCTGTGGGCAATCTGACACACTCCACTGCCAATTGTGAAGTCTGTGGGCGACAATAGCGGCTTTACCGATCCCAGAACAGAAATCTCAGCAGAGGTGAGGGTCGTCTTTCGGCTGACTGCCCCAACCCAATACCTGATGAGAACAAGGAAGTTTTTTTTTCTTTTTGGAGGCTCACAAACATCACTTCATAGAGTAACCTACCTCTGCTATTTTTTTAATTGCTAATTTCAATCTGGTGAATTCCGTCTCTTTGTGATAAATCCGTATGTGAATATCTAGGACTATGAAAGAAGCTTAGTGCACTGCATGTTTTAGTGTCTCTATAGTTATAACTAACTCACCTATATATTTCTTTTTATATTTTCCTTTTTTTTTTTTTAATGGTTGGAGATTAATTGTACAATCTACTTGATTTGGATTCGCGGATATCAATCACTAATTAAACGTTGCTAAAAAAAACTCTCAGTTTAAATTACTGCTTACTAGCACAGTTGGAATAAACTAGCGTAATGACCCTTAACCGACCTTTCTTCATAAAATTTGAATTCCTATGTATAAATTGTATACATTGCCAGATATATTTGTCTCTATCCGCTGGTATAGGCTCCTTATCAACCATATCTCTCGCAACATGTTGACCACTTCATACTTTCCATAATCATAACACAAACAGCTACTTATTCATAACACTAAAGTACATCATACGTAATCTTAATCTATATTGCACTTTCCTAATCCTAATATTGCACTAATCCTAATGGATTTAAAATCCTATCACAGTTTGTCTATCAGCCTTATTGCGAAGATCAATCGACAATTGATAATTGACTATTTTCAATGTGTGCTATTGTGAACGAACGATTCATTTGGTATTTTTGTCAATCGATTTTTTTTAATTGACTGCGATTGACAAAATCCTTTAGAATCGTTCGTTCACAATAGCACACATTGAAAATAGTCAATTATCAACTGTCGATTGATCTTCGCAATAAGGCTCTATATTTTCAAAATATGTAACTACTTAAACTTAACCCTACCTTATCATACCCATTATTGCAACATCCCATTCATCGATTCCACTTAATCGATAACGTTTGAAATTGTCTGCGAGGTGCAAGCAGCCAAGCAGGTGTAACTTGTGCACTGAGTGAGTGCAGTCTTGTCTAGTTTTAATTAGATGTCATTATTTTTATTGCAAAGTTTTGTTTTGGTTCGTATAATGTGGTGTGGCTGTGGATTATTCAACTTGATCGTCAGGTAAGTGTAATTGTTATGTTTATTGTATATTATTTATTGTGTCCAACCATTTAATGATTTTCGTTTATCGGTTTTGTGATGCTGTATCACCTGTGGAGATGTTTCCAAGTGGAACGCAAACCAAATTCGGTGGAAACAACCCTTCACGTGTTAGGAATGCATCGAAAATGCACGCAATTCTTCTTTGGAGGAATCAACTTCATCCACAGGTAGGTGCATAGAGTTAACGACACTAATTGCCAATACATATCAATCGCATGTACCTGAGATTTACCAAACCAAAACAATGAGTTCTATTGTTTTCTTGGCAAGGTAAACTCGTGTGGTTTGGTTGCGTTTTACAGCGATCAGTACCTAAGTGTTTGTATGTTCGTGTTGTCATTGTAATTTTAATTTTCTGTTGTTTACGAGTATTATTATGTATTTTGTTTTCAATCTTTTTTTTTTGTTTGTTTGTTTTAGGGTGGTGCAACATAATCAAATACAAGGGTTCATCGACCTTGGGTTTCTTCACATGTAAGTGATTTCGTTTTGGGATATAGACAGTGGCCCTATATTAAGGTAGTCATTTTGTTTTTGTTTTAGGTACAATGGATAGGTATCGCCCAGGAACCAGGACCCCGTAACAACCCCCAGTTGAAGCTGAACCTAAATAAGGCAATCATGGATGGTAATAAAAATTCTATTCCATTTTGAATGAGGGCTGGAAAAATACCGTCTGTTCCTGATGTCTTGAACGGTTTGAATGAGTTAATTGCCCATTTAACCTTATCCGGATTAAAAAGTTTTCCGGATAAACTATTAATTCTGCTGAGGTTTCTTGGAATTGAGACCTCCGCTGTATGGTCATCTGTAATGACCATCGTATGAGACCCTGGGAAGTGAGCCTGAAGCAAAGTTTTCAGCGTTTCTTCCCGGTCGCGTGTGATTGAACCATCTGATTTGATTAACAATCCCATGCTTTTTTCTTGATCCCTTGACAGAGCCCTTTGGAGGCGTGCCACCTCTGGAAGTTTTTCGATCTTCTCACAGTTTGCACGCCATGACGCTCTTTTGGATCTGCGCAACTCTAAGTTGTATATGGTCAGCATGGATTTATATTGTTCCCATGTGCCGGTGCGTTTGGCTTTGTTAAAAAGCTTTCTCACTCTCTTTCGAATAGACTCAAGGTTATCGTTCCACCATGGTACGCGCCTTTTAACCACGGTTCTTTTAACCTTGCAACTATTTTTGAATGCGGTAAGAATAATATCATTTATTTGACATTGCGCAGCATCTGCATCATTTGTTGTTGATGGTGCTTCTGGCAGCATGTCAGATCTGACCGCAAGACTTTCGCGGTAAGTTCTCCAATTAGTCAGTCTGTTGTCATAACGGACTGACGCGTGTTCGGCATTGCATCTTATCTCGAATCGGATGTTCATATGATCCGATAGAGATGCCTCGCCAGACACATGCCAGGCCTCTATAATATCCTTCTTAAAAGGAGATGAGATAGTAAGGTCTAAAACTTCTTCTCTTATGGAATTTCTAAACGTGGTACGAGTACTATTTCCCTTGTTTAGAAAAACGAGGTTATTGCTATATAGATATTCTAATAACGACTCACCTCTGTTGTTTGTATCTCGGCTGCCCCAGATGGTGTTATGTGCGTTAGCGTCGCAGCCGATTAGGATATGTACTTTCTGGTCCTCACAGTACGGACAAGTTCCTGTCCTGGTAAGGGAGGCACTACATCCGTGTCTCCAGCAAAGTACGCCGATGCGCATACAAATTTATGCAGCTCTCGGCCTTTGTGGCGCTCTATTAGGACCGCCACCAGGTCCCTAGTTATGAAACCTGGAATGAGAGAAAATTTTATATCTTTCTTAATAGTGATAGCCGCTCTTGGTCTGAAAGGACCTTTGGCGAAAATTAGCTCTCTGTGTTTACAATTTAATCCGGATATCTTACCATTGGTTGCCCATGGTTCCTGGATTAGTCCAATAGCAATGCTCCTTTCGGCACGTCGCTCGCTACAGGTGTCCGAGGCACCCATAGCCCAGGTTGGCCTGCAAAACGCTGAGACGGGTGGTCATCATTTGCGTCTGTATTCAGGGTTTCGTACTCTATTGGGCTTGTTGTCACCTCTCCTACGTACGATACCCTGTTGAGGAAGACCACTTTGTATGCCTCTAGGACTTTTGTTTTTATGTCCTTCTTGTGCCAGTGCTTTTTTACGATCCATGAATAACTTAGGCCTGAATCGTTTTTGGCTTTCTCTAGCAGTACAGTGAGCACTATCCGCCTTTTCGGATGCGCTTGACTTCGCGCATGTAGCTTCTTTTTCTGGCACAGGTGTTGCCGTGCTTGAAGCTGCAGCCTTATCGGCAGCGCTGGTGCTGGCCCCAGTTCGGTCAGTTGCGGTACTGCCGTGAGCTGTGGCATTTTTAAAACCTAAAACGTGCTGTTTCTGCTCTTTAGGGCCCTGTTTGGCCGTCTTGTCAGCACTTTTTAGGATAAGTTTGGTCTGTCCGAAACGGAAAGAGACTATACCCTTCAGCTCCACGAGTCTCCTCATGGTGCTGTCATTGATAGCAAAGACCATATGTGCGATGTCTCGCTCATCCGATCTTTGAAGAACTCTCCACGTTCTCGTGTTGAGCTCCTTGTTTTGGCCATCTAATAAGGCTAGGATCCTTTCGCTAGCTAAGCCGGTACTCTGCGGGAAGTACCCTCTGATGACATGTGGTTTTGGAAAATTTTCCTCTCCCACAAGCATCACCTCTAACCCGCATTTCTGTTTTAGCTTGACGAAGGTTGTCTTCATCCACTCTGCAGTGGTGGCGTCCGCGCATACGATCATGAGCCATCCGGCTTTGAATGTGGTACCGCGGAAGGCTGGTTTGACCTCCTCATCACGCTGTTCGATCGTGATATCCATAATCCTCTCCTGTATCAAACCCATTTGTTCGTTGGAGAGAGCATTACGATCGATGTCCACCGCTACAACACCCAGTTTAACTTAGCTCGTTATATTGCTATACGAGACTTTGTCGACGGTTGTCTTCCCAGTTCGACCTCGCTTCGCTTCGGATTGAGGCGGGGTATTATCCTCGGATCGCATTCGCTTCACCTCGGGACCCTTGTTTTCCATCTTTTGGATCGCATAGAGACGGGCCTGGTGCTCCCCTTCTTCTGCGCGCGCTTAAATCTGCGCTGTTCAGCTAACGTACTCAGACTCAGTCCGTGCCACATTGCCGACTGTCTTAGGTACGTCCTCTATATCGGGATGTCTTTCATCCGATAATATGCTGTTGCATAGTATGCTGGATTCTGAAATAGGGTCACTGAGTTGAGACAAGTTTTCTTCAGGTTCCCCCATTTCAGAGTCGATGATTTCCGACTCTATCCCTTTGAGAGATGTCGTGTCGTCATCGACAGGGTGTTCTAAAACATCCCTGTTTGATGATGCAATTTTAGAGGCATCATTCTCTATTGTTTTTTTTTTGTTATTTGGTTTATTTTGAAACCCACGAGTATTCAGGATATGGTGTCGCCCGTGGTCTACCCATCTAACCACAGGAAGGCTATCTTAAAATCGGAGGTCGCCTGGTATCCGAAGTTTGCAAACTAACGACTAAGCACCCTCTTAGCCATGCATTTCTCGGCGCTTGCCACCTTAGATTAGGGGTTTATAGGGGAAGTAGGATTTAGGGATTTGATGGAGGGGGGATATGGGTAATTTGGGAAGAAAGAGGAGAAGGGGGGCGGACGTGTAGTCCTGGTCAGTTCTTAGTTAACGCTCATCAGACGGCCTGTCCCTTATCAGAATAGCCCGATGATTCCTTACGCCGTAAGCCTCCGTACCGGCACCATCGAATTTGCGTTCCATGATGGTGCACACGTCAAGGTGACTGACCCCACGTGACTGAACACGTTAAATTCATTCTTTTTTTTAAGCATCAATACACTGCGCGTCATCAGGTTAGCACACATTCATCAACCTAATATAATTGCTTCTGATTTTGTTGTTGTTAACTTGCAGTTTCTTTTTTGTTTTCTATTTTTCTCAGTTTTGTATGCACTGTCACTGGCAAAGGAAACATGCAATAACAATTCACCGTTATATGGTTTTTGCTATTTTCTTTTAGTTTCAATCGAAATATGAGCTTACTTTTTGCGTCATCAGGTTAGCACATGCAGTTTTTTTTTTCATTTATCTTCAGAATTTGAACACGTATTGACACCAAATTTTATTTACTGCTCAAGTGATCTATTTTTTTTAATATGGCTAAAGGTAAAACGCTATCGGTTGTATTGTATTTTATTGTATGTGCAGTGGGGTCATCACTAGATGACAAGCACTTAGACCTATTGGTCCAATGTACTTCAGCATATCTGCCCGCTCGCTGGTTATTGGCGATTAGTAAGATTCAGTGAGGGAGAACCTGCCAGTAGCCTTGGCAAAGCGAAAAATATTCGCAAGTTCAATTTCCCCCCATCTCATCTTCGTTAACGAATTGTTTGCCTATAGTGGTGAGCCTGGTTCTGGCGAAAGCCGGACATTCACAGATGAAGTGAGATGCCGTTTCATCCGCCTCCATGCAGCACTCACATAGGCCCGAGCTCCTAATGTGAATGGTTTTGAGGTGCTCGTTAAGAGGACTGAAACCGGTGACGAGACCAATCAAGGATCTCAAGTCTTTCCTGTTTAGTCCAAGCAAAAACTTAGCTCTGCTGATTTTTGGACCGTCCACTAGCTTCTTCGAATACCTGCATGAGACCAGGTCATGCCAGTATTCGGAATGTTGTTGGCGTAGAGCCGAATCCATTTCACGTTTGTGGACGGATGAGCAGCAGCCTATGGATGGTTGTGGGCCAATGAAGGCTGTTGAAGAGCCCTTCCTGGCCAGATCATCCGCTCGTTCATTACCCTCGATACCTGTGTGCCCAGGAACCCAGGCAAGTGATACCGAGTTACATCTTCCCAGACGGTTAAGCCTAACCATGGTTTCCTCAACTATTTTTGAGTTGAGAGAGCCAGCCGAACAGGCTTTGATAGCGGCTTGGCTATCTGAGCAGATGTATAAGGTTTTACCCTTATTCCTTCTCCTTTACAGGATATTGACGGCAGTGGCAATCGCAAAGATTTCTGCCTGAAAAACAGTAGTTTGTCTACCCAAGGCTGCAGATAGATTTATCCGACAGTCTCTAGAGTAGACCCCGGCTCCGGAGATACCGTCAATAAGTGAGCCATCAGTATAGACGATGACATCACCCGGCCTAAAGCCATTCCACCCATCACTGTTCCATTCCTGCCGTTCAGGAAGGATGACCTGAAAACGGCGCTCAAAGACTTGCTTCATGCACACAGTGTCAAGTGCTCCTCCCCGATGGCCAGGTAGGCTGTCATAGAGAGCTCTGTACCTAGCACCTCTGGCCCCATCGCCGAGATTGACCTGCCGTCCAAGTACTACACACATGCGGTATAGTGATTTTCTGGCCTCACTTTCAGCAAGGAACTGCAAGGGAGGTAAACAGAGCAACACTTCCATAGCAGCAGTGGGAGTTCCTCTCATCGCACCTGTAATGCATAAGCACGCAAGGTGCTGTCTTCGACAGTTGACGTTTGAGGATGTGAGCTCTAGCCCACCATACAATCGCACCATACATAAGGTATGGCCTAACAATGCACGTGTAAATCCAGTGAACCAGCCTGGGACTAAGTCCCCAGGTTCTGCTGAACATCCTACGGCACTGCCGAAGAATGTTAGTCGCCTTCGAAATCCTAGCAACCAAATGTTCAGAAAAGTTAAGCTTTGGATCTAGAACAATACCCAGATACTTAACCTTGCTTGATAGCTTTAGTTGAGTGCCCTGGAAGTAAGGCCACCTCACTTGAGGTATTGCCCTTCTACTCGTGAACAGCATCATCTCAGTCTTCGCGGGGTTGACTGACAGAGCTTGCTCGCGGCACCAACTCCCAACACTATTGAGCGCTGTTTCCATCCGCTCACAAAGAGTTGGTAAACTCCTGCCGCTGACAATAATGCACACATCGTCAGCGTACCCAATAATAGGGTGACCTTCCCCATCAAGTCTTCTCAACAAGGAGTCGACCAACAGGTTCCACAATTTAGTGGAAAGTACACCGCCCTGCGCAAAGCCTTTGACAGCGCGCACAGTTCTGACACAGCCGCCAACAGCAGCTGTAACTTCTCTGCTCCTAAGCATTTCCAGGATCCATTCCACAGTTGTAGAATCGACGCCTTTCAGTGTTAAGGCAGACTCAATTCTGCAAAAGGTGGGATTGTCAAAGTCACCCTCAATATCCATGAAGACAGCAAGAGCATAGTTCTTGCGGTCGAGCGTATTACGCACTCTGGCCGTCAGATCCGTTAATGCCGTCTCAGTGGACTTGCCTTTTTGATAGGCGTGTTGGTTATCATGAATACCCAGCGAAGCTGGAATACTCTTAAGCCGTACGTCAATCAGTTTTTCAAGGCCCTTTAGCAGAAATGATGAAAGGCTAATAGTCCTGAAGCTTTTGGGAAGATCATAGGCGGCCTTTCCCGGTTTGGGAATGAAAACCGCCCTAGCTCTTCTCCAGGCTAAAGGAATATGTCGCAGAGCAACGCTAGCTCTGTAGATTCTAGTTAGCAGTGTGAGCAAAATCTCGATACCCTTTTGCAAGAGTATGGGGTATATGCCATCAGGTCCAGGAGCTTTGAAAGGAGAAAAGGACAGGATAATAGCTCTCGCCCTCTCTCTCGTAACAATGCTCGCCGCGACCCGCCACTGCTCAGTGGTAGTTCTGCCTTTGTTTGGCCACACGCAACTATCCACGGCTTTGCAGCCAGGAAAGTGGGTGTCCATTAGCAGTTGAAGTGCCTCCTCATTGGAGTTGGTCGAGGTCCCGCTATCGGTTGAAGAGAAGGGAAAAATCGAAGCTTATAAAGAGCTCAGGCTTTCAATAAGTGAAATATCAAAAAAAATCGGCAGAAGTCGAAAAGTTATATACAATTTTTTACGTAACAAGTCGGGATATGGTCGAAATAATAAAGGCGGTAATAATAAAGTGATTTCCGATGCTGACAGGAGAGCAATTTTGAGAAAAGCATCCAACTCTCATGAATCCTCTGCAAAGATCAGGGCAAATGTTGGTGTTTAAGCGAGCTTATCTACTGTTCAAAGGGTGATAAGGAATGCTCCACATTTGAAAAGATTGAAACTGAAGAAAAAACCACCACTTAACGATGCTCGAAAAAAAATGCGATTAAATTTCGCACGAGAGCACATGGCCTGGAAGTCTGAATGGCATTATGTTGTCTTTTCGGATGAAAAGAAATTTAATTTGGAAGGACCCGATGGATACAACTATTATTTCCATGATCTTCGGAAGGAGGAACATCAGTTAGATCGACTTCATAGTTGTGTGGGCGGTGTGATGGTTTGGGGATCTATCTCCTACTATGGTACGTGCGAGTTGCAATTTTTACATACAAATATGAATGCAAACGCTTATAAAAACGTACTGGAAACTGCTTTTCCCCGTTTTAAAAATTTGTTTGGGAATGTGCCATGGCGTTTCCAACACGATAATGCTCCGATTCACTCTGCCCGGGTGATTAAGTCTTGGATTAAAGCACAAAACGTCGATTTACTGCAGTGGCCGCCTTACTCACCGGACATCAATATAATAGAAAACGTGTGGGGATGGCTGGCTCGCAAAGTTTACGAATCTGGCAGGCAATATTCAACCAAAGAGGAATTAATTGAAGGCTTTAAAAGTGCTTGGTCAGTCATTTCCTTGAATTATATTGAAAAGTTGTACGAATCGCTTCCCAATCGGATCTATGAGCTCATTCTCAACAAGGGAGGATCGACTCATTATTAAAATTATAAAAAAATGTTTAAATAAGTTAATATATAAGTTTAAAAATAAGTTCTTGCTTGAAAAAGTTAAGCAAAATTACAAAAAAGAGATGTGTGCTAACCTGATGACCTAATTTAAATTGTTAATTTTTCAGTTGATTTGGAAAAAAAATGATAAAAAAATATTTAAAAATAGAGAAACGTTAATTTTTGTTTTATTTAGTTGAAAATTGATTTGTTAATAATCCCTAGAATTTTTAGAATTTGAGCTTTTTTAGTTTTGTTAGAAATGAGCGAAAACTATTAAAAGCAGGGGTGTGCTAACCTGATGACGCGCAGTGTATGACACTATTTGACAATGCTTTTTTTTATATATAATTCGCTTACGCTAAAGGGGCTTTGTTGTTTCTGTATATGTACAGTACTACCCTTATAGTGTTAAACACAGCGCATGCATTTTTTGTTGAACATAAGCTGCACCTAGGAATGTAGTATTGTATTGCATGATTTTAGGTGCTACTTACTATTCAAAAGAATAGGAGGATAGAAAAGAAGTTTTTGGTGTTTAGTATTTTTTTTCTCCATGGGTGGCGCCTAATTTGCTTAGGGAGATCTCTATTTATTTGAATTCAATTAAAAATCATGGCCCTGGCCGGGATTCGAACGCACGACCTGCCAATCAATTAGTGAATACACTACCATCGCACCAATGTCACCCGCTTATCACATATTAAAGTATTCGAAGTTATATTTAATTTTTATTTAATAATAATTCATATAAATAAAAATAACAAAAGAAAATCAACAGTTTCTTAAAACAAAATGAAAATAAATAAAATATCCACATCTTTACCAAACAAAACAAACTTAACGAAAAACATAGTGCCATTCAAACATAATATTTTACAAAAAATAATAATTTAATCGGAATATTCCGAGCGGCTTACACAAGTAACATGACAAACACGACAAACACGACATCACGAACGAAACGGAACAAGAAACGGAACAAGCAACGAGAACTGAACAAACTGACGCAACAGGCCACAAGACAGGACGAGACGAATTCTACTCCGGCGCTACTACTCCTGTGAATGACGCGGGGGCGGAGAATCTGACGAAGCGAGCACGGGATTTCCTGTCCAGCACCTCCAGCGATGCTCCCCTCTGAAGCCCTTCCAGGAAGCAGGCGGCCCTCAGGAAAAAGCTGAAGAAGCTCTCTCTTGAGGAATGCGAGAAGGCTCCTTCCGGCTGCTCCTCCGAGGATTCCGCGACTGATGAGCTCTGCGAATCGGTTAGCGTTGAAACCACCAAGGAATCAGGCTGTAGGAAGCGAAAGAAACGGAAGAGTGGTAAGAGGAAGAAGCGAGGAGGAATGGTGGACTCGGAGAGTAGGGTTGCAGTAAATGCCGACCCCAAACCTGTTGGCCCCGTACCTACTGCCTCTGATCTGTCCGCTCCCAATGTCTCAGAGACGGTCAGTGAAACAGAGAAGTCTGTGAAGGTGACGGACACAAGAGTGGCTAAGGGGTCACCTAAGGTAGCTGGTGCAGCATCCAAAGGCACAAAGAGGTCTTGCACTAGCAATGATGCAGGACCCCCCCTACCAAAAAAGAGCTACACGGACTCGGCCCTGTCTGGTTTGCGATTGGCGGTTGTTTTCCCGGGTGATCACCTGAGGAAGTATACTGCGAAAAACATCTGCATTCATCGGGCTATTCTGATAAGGGACAGGCCGTCTGATGAGCGTTAACTAAGAACTGACCAGGACTACACGTCCGCCCCCCTTCTCCTCTTTCTTCAAAAATTACCCATATCCCCCCTCCATCAATTCATTCTACGATTTTTGTAGAGGATTGTATGATCTACACTTTTGTCTAACCTATTTTCACAATAAAACTTACCGTTTTCGAGAAAAATGGAAAAAACCTTTTTGCAGAAGTAGGATCGATGGGGACTTTTGACATTTTATTTATAATGATGTATTTAACGTCACTGCCAATTTTCATCTCTATTTTGCCTAGGTTATGACTTTTTTTTGTCTATTTTGACTGGACTATATGGTCACGTTAAGAACACGTTGAAACAAGTCACTGCGATGCGTTCTACACTCTTCGTTTCAAACACAAACATATTCTCAATACTCTAACATGAATAGAAACACAGTTATATAAAAAACAGGGGCGGGCTACAGTCCGCTTGGGCGAATTGTTGGATACCATATTCTTATTCCTATCCCTCATAAGTGGGCGTGACAAAAGTCTAAGTATGGTTGAATTGTTAAGAACGCTCTACATATTCTGTTACATAACATTTAAAAGGTTTTATCAAACAAAAACGAAGCTTTTGTAAAAAAAAACGTTCCCTAGCTCAAACTTTGGTTTTTCAATAAAATTATTTTATTTAATTGTGGGCAGTAAGCGGATTTAAAAAAAAAAATAATACATGAGCATAGACGACACCTAGAGAGTATAAATTATAAATTTCAGCTCCCTAGCTCAAACTTTGGATTTTCAAAAAAAAGGTTTTTTTTGTAAATTGTGGGCGTGTCAGTAGGCGGATTTTGAAAATATTTACACATGAACATAAAGGGCCCCCTAGAGAGTATATATTATAAATTTCAGCTCCCTAGTCAAACTATTGATTTTCAAAAAAAGTTTTTTTTTTAAATTGTCAGTAGGCGGATTTTGAAAATATTTACAGATGAGCTTTAAGGGCCCCTAGAGAGTATATATTATAAATTTCAGCTCCCTAGCTCAAATTTTTTTTTTCAATAAAATTGTTTTATTTTTTTTGTGGGCGTGTCAGTGGGCGGATTTTGAAAATTTTATATCCCGAGCAGTTTTAGGAGTCATAGATCATATATAAAAAATTTCGGCTTTCTAGCTCAAAATTCGATTTTTTCCAAAATTTTGTTTTTTTGAGTTTGTGGGCGTGTCTGTGGGCGGATTTCAAAAATTCGTAAACTTGATTATTTCGGGACCCTAGAGAGTATATGGTTAAAATTTCAGCTCTCTGGGCCCAGTTTAAAGGCCTAATTTTTGCCGACGGACGGACGGACGGACGGACATGACTAGATCGACATTACTATCGATGCTGATCATAATTATATGCGTCAAAATTAATATACCCTTAGATAGGGTATAAAAACGCACAAAAATAGTTGCTTTTGGTTATCGAGACACAAAAATTGCTCTTTTAAACAACTGCCACGTGCTAATTTTTATACCCTATTCTAAGGGTATATTAATTTTGACGCATAGTTTGTAACATACCTTAATATTGCCCGTAGACCCCTAAAAGTTACTATATTTATGATCAGCATCGATAGTAATGTCGATCTAGCCATGTCCGTCCGTCCGTCCGTCCGTCTGTAGCCAAAAATTAGGCTTTTAAACTGGACCTAGAGAGCTGAAATTTTAATCATATACTCTCTAGGGTCCCGAAATAATCAAGTTTACGAATTTTTGAAATCCGCCCACAGACACGCCCACAAACTAAAAAAAAACCAAATTTTGGAAAAAATCGAATTTTGAGCTAGAAAGCTGAAATTTTTTATATATGATCTATGACTCCTAAAATTGTTCGGGATAAAAAATTTTTAAAATCCGCCCACTGACACGCTCACAAATAAATAAAATAATTTTTTTATACCCTATTCTAAGGGTATATTAATTTTTAAAAATCCAAAGTTTCAGCTAGGGAGCTGAAATTTATAGCATATATTCTCTATGGGCCCTTTATGCTCATGTGTAAATATTTTCAAAATCCGCCCACTGACACGCCCACAATTAATTTTTTTTTTTTTGAAAATTCAAAGTTTGAGCTAGGGAGCTGAAATTTATAATATATACTCTCTAGGGGACTTTTATTCTCATGTGTTAATTTTTTTTAAATCCGCCTACTGACACGCCCACAATTAAATAAAACAATTTTATTGAAACACCCAAGTTTGAGCTAGGGAGCGTTTTTTTTTTGATAAAATCCTTTAAATGTTATATAACAAAATACTCGTATGTAGAGCGTTCTTAACAATTCAACCATACTTAGACTTTTGTCACGCCCACTTATGAGGGATAGGAATAAGAATAGGGTATCCAACAGTTCGCCCAAGCGGACTGTAGCCCGTCCCTGTGTTTATTTTTGCAGTGCTTGTTTACAATCTCCCCGTTTGGAAGCCATGTCATAACGATAATTTTATGGGGCTTTCTGTGCGATATGTTTATAATTCCTTTTTTTTCGTTCCCTATATACACACATTATATACAATTAAGTCCGCGAACAACACGTACCAATTTTTCCTAACGTATTTATATAACATTTGTGTGCGATCTTACAAAACGGAATGCAACATTTCTCTTTCTTTTTTTAAAAATTAAATCATACCCGCAATAAACGAAACAAAAAACAATAACAACAACTTGCAAAGTCATATCCTCATTTTATTCACATTTTTTACATATCTACATACAATATTCGAGTTCATGTCATCAAAACGGAACAGAAAAGTTTCATCTTCATCTCTAGAACAGCAGCAGCAGTATTAAGCAAGATCCGAAACAACAAAAAAAACCGAAGTCATCAACAAATTTCTCTTTGGACAATAACACTCTGCTAAGATGTCACCTCACAAACACAATCAGTTGAAGCTCTTCGTAAACAAAGTGACTACATCGTCTCACCCAGTGGCCGCAGACTGTGAAGACTGATTTCCCCTTTTTTTTGCAAAGGCAGCTTCGACAGTTGACGTTTGAGGATGTGAGCTCTAGCCCACCATACAATCGCACCATACATAAGGTATGGCCTAACAATGCACGTGTAAATCCAGTGAACCAGCCTGGGACTAAGTCCCCAGGTTCTGCTGAACATCCTACGGCACTGCCAAAGAATGTTAGTCGCCTTCGAAATCCTAGCAACCAAATGTTCAGAAAAGTTAAGCTTTGGATCTAGAACAATACCCAGATACTTAAAATTGCTTGATAGCTTTAGTTGAGTGCCCTGGAAGTAAGGCCACCTCACTTGAGGTATTGCCCTTCTACTCGTGAACAGCATCATCTCAGTCTTCGCGGGGTTGACTGACAGAGCTTGCTCGCGGCACCAACTCCCAACACTATTGAGCGCTGTTTCCATCCGCTCACAAAGAGTTGGTAAACTCCTGCCGCTGACAATAATGCACACATCGTCAGCGTACCCAATAACAGGGTGACCTTCCCCATCAAGTCTTCTCAACAAGGAGTCGACCAACAGGTTCCACAATTTAGTGGAAAGTACACCGCCCTGCGCAAAGCCTTTGACAGCGCGCACAGTTCTGACACAACCGCCAACAGCAGCTGTAACTTCTCTGCTCCTAAGCATTTCCAGGATCCATTCCACAGTTGTAGAATCGACGCCTTTCAGTGTTAAGGCAGACTCAATTCTGCAAAAGGTGGGATTGTCAAAGGCACCCTCAATATCCATGAAGACAGCAATAGCATAGTTCTTGCGGTCGAGCGCATTACGCACTCTGGCCGTCAGATCCGTTAATGCCGTCTCAGTGGACTTGCCTTTTTGATAGGCGTGTTGGCTATCATGAATACCCAGCGAAGCTGGAATACTCTTAAGCCGTACGTCAATCAGTTTTTCAAGGCCCTTTAGCAGAAATGATGAAAGGCTAATAGTCCTGAAGCTTTTGGGAAGATCATAGGCGGCCTTTCCCGGTTTGGGAATGAAAACCGCCCTAGCTCTTCTCCAGGCTAAAGGAATATGTCGCAGAGCAACGCTAGCTCTGTAGATTCTAGTTAGCAGTGTGAGCAAAATCTCGATACCCTTTTGCAAGAGTATGGGGTATATGCCATCAGGTCCAGGAGCTTTGAAAGGAGAAAATGACAGGATAATAGCTCTCGCCCTCTCTCTCGTAACAATGCTCGCCGCGACCCGCCACTGCTCAGTGGTAGTTCTGCCTTTGTTTGGCCACACGCAACTATCCACGGCTTTGCAGCCAGGAAAGTGGGTGTCCATTAGCAGTTTAAGTGCCTCCTCATTGGAGTTGGTCGAGGTCCCGCTATCGGTTGAAGAGAAGGGAAAAATCGAAGCTTATAAAGAGCTCAGGCTTTCAATAAGTGAAATATCAAAAAAAATCGGCAGAAGTCGAAAAGTTATATACAATTTTTTACGTAACAAGTCGGGATATGGTCGAAATAATAAAGGCGGTAATAATAAAGTGATTTCCGATGCTGACAGGAGAGCAATTTTGAGAAAAGCATCCAACTCTCATGAATCCTCTGCAAAGATCAGGGCAAATGTTGGTGTTTAAGCGAGCTTATCTACTGTTCAAAGGGTGATAAGGAATGCTCCACATTTGAAAAGATTGAAACTGAAGAAAAAACCACCACTTAACGATGCTCGAAAAAAAATGCGATTAAATTTCGCACGAGAGCACATGGCCTGGAAGTCTGAATAGCACTATGTTGTCTTTTCGGATGAAAAGAAATTTAATTTGGAAGGACCCGATGGATACAACTATTATTTCCATGATCTTCGGAAGGAGGAACATCAGTTAGATCGACTTCATAGTTGTGTGGGCGGTGTGATGGTTTGGGGATCTATCTCCTACTATGGTACGTGCGAGTTGCAATTTTTGCATACAAATATGAATGCAAACGCTTATAAAAACGTACTGGAAACTGCTTTTCCCCATTTTAAAAATTTGTTTGGGAATGTGCCATGGCGTTTCCAACACGATAATGTTCCGATTCACTCTGCCCGGGTGATTAAGTCTTGGATTAAAGCACAAAACGTCGATTTACTGCAGTGGCCGCCTTACTCACCGGACATCAATATAATAGAAAACGTGTGGGGATGGCTGGCTCGCAAAGTTTACGAATCTGGCAGGCAATATTCAACCAAAGAGGAATTAATTGAAGGCTTTAAAAGTGCTTGGTCAGTCATTTCCTTGAATTATATTGAAAAGTTGTACGAATCGCTTCCCAATCGGATCTATGAGCTCATTCTCAACAAGGGAGGATCGACTCATTATTAAAATTATAAAAAAATGTTTAAATAAGTTAATATATAAGTTTAAAAATAATTTCTTGCTTGAAAAAGTTAAGCAAAATTACAAAAAAGAGATGTGTGCTAACCTGATGACCTAATTTAAATTGTTAATTTTTCAGTTGATTTGGAAAAAAAATGATAAAAAAATATTTAAAAATAGAGAAACGTTAATTTTTGTTTTATTTAGTTGAAAATTGATTTGTTAATAATCCCTAGAATTTTTAGAATTTGAGCTTTTTTAGTTTTGTTAGAAATGAGCGAAAACTATTAAAAGCAGGGGTGTGCTAACCTGATGACGCGCAGTGTATGACACTATTTGACAATGCTTTTTTTTTTTATATATAATTCGCTTACGCTAAAGGGGCTTTGTTGTTTCTGTATATGTACAGTACTACCCTTATAGTGTTAAACACAGCGCATGCATTTTTTGTTGAACATAAGCTGCACCTAGGAATGTAGTATTGTATTGCATGATTTTAGGTGCTACTTACTATTCAAAAGAATAGGAGGATAGAAAAGAAGTTTTTGGTGTTTAGTATTTTTTTTCTCCACGGGTGGCGCCTAAATTGCTTAGGGAGATCTCTATTTATTTGAATTCAATTAAAAATCATGGCCCTGGCCGGGATTCGAACGCACGACCTGCCAATCAATTAGTGAATACACTACCATCGCACCAATGTCACCCGCTTATCACATATTAAAGTATTCGAAGCTATATTTAATTTTTATTTAATAATAATTCATATAAATAAAAATAACAAAAGAAAATCAACAGTTTCTTAAAACAAAATGAAAATAAATAAAATATCCACATCTTTACCAAACAAAACAAACTTAACGAAAAACATAGTGCCATTCAAACATAATATTTTACAAAAAATAATAATATAATCGGAATATTCCGAGCGGCTTGCACAAGTAACATGACAAACACGACAAACACGACATCACGAACGAAACGGAACAAGAAACGGAACAAGAAACGGAACAAGCAACGAGAACTGAACAAACTGACGCAACAGGCCACAAGACAGGACGAGACGAATTCTACTCCGGCGCTAAGCGCTGATACGAGACTAAGCTCGGAGCTCAAGCTGGCGGATGCACCCAGCGTACTGGCCGATCCTGACCGGCACAAGGATGCGACTGCTGGTAAGAGCGAACTCTGTGGGGAGTCTGCTAAGAGGAGGTCGGACGCTACAAATGTGTCCTTGAGTCCCTCTGAGCGGGCTTCCCTGCCCAAAGATCACGCCGCTACTACTCCTGTGAATGACGCGGGGGCGGAGAATCTGACGAAGCGAGCACGGGATTTCCTGTCCAGCACCTCCAGCGATGCTCCCCTCTGAAGCCCTTCCAGGAAGCAGGCGGCCCTCAGGAAAAAGCTGAAGAAGCTCTCTCTTGAGGAATGCGAGAAGGCTCCTTCCGGCTGCTCCTCCGAGGATTCCGCGACTGATGAACTCTGCGAATCGGTTAGCGTTGAAACCACCAAGGAATCAGGCTGTAGGAAGCGAAAGAAACGGAAGAGTGGTAAGAGGAAGAAGCGAGGAGGAATGGTGGACTCGGAGAGTAGGGTTGCAGTAAATGCCGACCCCAAACCTGTTGGCCCCGTACCTACTGCCTCTGATCTGTCCGCTCCCAATGTCTCAGAGACGGTCAGTGAAACAGAGAAGACTGTGAAGGTGACGGACACAAGAGTGGCTAAGGGGTCACCTAAGGTAGCTGGTGCAGCATCCAAAGGCACAAAGAGGTCTTGCACTAGCAATGATGCAGGACCCCCCCTACCAGAGAAGAGCTACACGGACTCGGCCCTGTCTGGTTTGCGATTGGCGGTTGTTTTCCCGGGTGATCACCTGAGGAAGTATACTGCGAAAAACATCTGCATTCATCGGGCTATTCTGATAAGGGACAGGCCGTCTGATGAGCGTTAACTAAGAACTGACCAGGACTACACGTCCGCCCCCCTTCTCCTCTTTCTTCAAAAATTACCCATATCCCCCCTCCATCAATTCATTCTACAATTTTTGTAGAGGATTGTATGATCTACACTTTTGTCTAACCTATTTTCACAATAAAACTTACCGTTTTCGAGAAAAATGGAAAAAACCTTTTTGCAGAAGTAGGATCGATGGGGACTTTTGACATTTTATTTATAATGATGTATTTAACGTCACTGCCAATTTTCATCTCTATTTTGCCTAGGTTATGACTTTTTTTTGTCTATTTTGACTGGACTATATGGTCACGTTAAGAACACGTTGAAACAAGTCACTGCGATGCGTTCTACACTCTTCGTTTCAAACACAAACATATTCTCAATACTCTAACATGAATAGAAACACAGTTATATAAAAAACAGGGGCGGGCTACAGTCCGCTTGGGCGAATTGTTGGATACCATATTCTTATTCCTATCCCTCATAAGTGGGCGTGACAAAAGTCTAAGTATGGTTGAATTGTTAAGAACGCTCTACATATTCTGTTACATAACATTTAAAAGGTTTTATCAAACAAAAACGAAGCTTTTGTAAAAAAAAACGTTCCCTAGCTCAAACTTTGGTTTTTCAATAAAATTATTTTATTTAATTGTGGGCAGTAAGCGGATTTAAAAAAAAAATAATACATGAGCATAGACGACACCTAGAGAGTATAAATTATAAATTTCAGCTCCCTAGCTCAAACTTTGGATTTTCAAAAAAAAGGTTTTTTTTTGTAAATTGTGGGCGTGTCAGTAGGCGGATTTTGAAAATATTTACACATGAACATAAAGGGCCCCCTAGAGAGTATATATTATAAATTTCAGCTCCCTAGCTCAAACTTTTGATTTTCAAAAAAAGTTTTTTTTTTTAAATTGTGGGCGTGTCAGTAGGCGGATTTTGAAAATATTTACAGATGAGCTTTAAGGGCCCCTAGAGAGTATATATTATAAATTTCAGCTCCCTAGCTCAAATTTTATTTTTTCAATAAAATTGTTTTATTTTTTTTGTGGGCGTGTCAGTGGGCGGATTTTGAAAATTTTATATCCCGAGCAGTTTTAGGAGTCATAGATCATATATAAAAAAGTTCAGCTTTCTAGCTCAAAATTCGATTTTTTCCAAAATTTTGTTGTTTTGAGTTTGTGGGCGTGTCTGTGGGCGGATTTCAAAAATTCGTAAACTTGATTATTTCGGGACCCTAGAGAGTATATGGTTAAAATTTCAGCTCTCTGGGCCCAGTTTAAAGGCCTAATTTTTGCCGACGGGCGGACGGACGGACGGACATGACTAGATCGACATTACTATCGATGCTGATCATAATTATATGCGTCAAAATTAATATACCCTTAGATAGGGTATAAAAACGCACAAAAATAGTTGCTTTTGGTTATCGAGACACAAAAATTGCTCTTTTAAACAACTGCCACGTGCTAATTTTTATACCCTATTCTAAGGGTATATTAATTTTGACGCATAGTTTGTAACATACCTTAATATTGCCCGTAGACCCCTAAAAGTTACTATATTTATGATCAGCATCGATAGTAATGTCGATCTAGCCATGTCCGTCCGTCCGTCCGTCCGTCTGTAGCCAAAAATTAGGCTTTTAAACTGGACCTAGAGAGCTGAAATTTTAATCATATACTCTCTAGGGTCCCGAAATAATCAAGTTTACGAATTTTTGAAACCCGCCCACAGACACGCCCACAAACTCAAAAAAAACCAAATTTTGGAAAAAATCGAATTTTGAGCTAGAAAGCTGAAATTTTTTATATATGATCTATGACTCCTAAAATTGTTCGGGATAAAAAATTTTCAAAATCCGCCCACTGACACGCCCACAAATAAATAAAATAATTTTTTTATACCCTATTCTAAGGGTATATTAATTTTTAAAAATCCAAAGTTTCAGCTAGGGAGCTGAAATTTATAGCATATATTCTCTATGGGCCCTTTATGCTCATGTGTAAATATTTTCAAAATCCGCCCACTGACACGCCCACAATTAATTTTTTTTTTTTTGAAAATTCAAAGTTTGAGCTAGGGAGCTGAAATTTATAATATATACTCTCTAGGGGACTTTTATTCTCATGTGTTAATTTTTTTTAAATCCGCCTACTGACACGCCCACAATTAAATAAAACAATTTTATTGAAACACCCAAGTTTGAGCTAGGGAGCGTTTTTTTTTTGATAAAATCCTTTAAATGTTATATAACAAAATACTCGTATGTAGAGCGTTCTTAACAATTCAACCATACTTAGACTTTTGTCACGCCCACTTATGAGGGATAGGAATAAGAATAGGGTATTCAACAGTTCGCCCAAGCGGACTGTAGCCCGTCCCTGTGTTTATTTTTGCAGTGCTTGTTTACAATCTCCCCGTTTGGAAGCCAACGTATTTATATAACATTTGTGTGCGATCTTACAAAACGGAATGCAACATTTCTCTTTCTTTTTTTAAAAATTAAATCATACCCGCAATAAACGAAACAAAAAACAATAACAACAACTTGCAAAGTCATATCCTCATTTTATTCACATTTTTTACATATCTACATACAATATTCGAGTTCATGTCATCAAAACGGAACAGAAAAGTTTCATCTTCATCTCTAGAACAGCAGCAGCAGTATTAAGCAAGATCCGAAACAACAAAAAAAACCGAAGTCATCAACAAATTTCTCTTTGGACAATAACACTCTGCTAAGATGTCACCTCACAAACACAATCAGTTGAAGCTCTTCGTAAACAAAGTGACTACATCGTCTCACCCAGTGGCCGCAGACTGTGAAGACTGTTTTCCCCTTTTTTTGCAAAGGCAATATTTTTCCCCTAAATTCAAGAAAAATTCCCATTTTTGTCCCTTAAGTAAAGTTGTCCGTTATTTTTACATGAAAAAATTAAAAAAAAATAGTTTTATAACAGTCATATCTAATAATATCACAAAAATTCAGACTCTTAAAATTAAGTGTATAGTGCGTACCAAAACAGTTGGCCATTCTACTGCGCAGGTCTCTTAAAATGTGTTTTACAATCTCTTAAATTGCAAAAACAAGCATAAAGAGACGAAAATGGGCGGAGCCATAATAAAAAACGACGTATACCCTGCCTTGTGTTCAAGATCGCTCTCGCGATCTCACTGAGGGTGGTTTCTTCATTTTCCTTCTTTTATACTGAAATTAGGAGCGGAGGAAAATTATAGACCATTATATGTCAACTTTACTTGGAGGCAAATATATTGTATCGTTTTTTGTCTTGTCGGTTCTTTGGAGGAGTATGATGTGATCACGGTCGGATAGATTAAGCAAAACATTGCACATGAATTGATTGTGTGACTGTGTCTGTATGAAGGTGTACGGTTTTAGATTTAAACCCTATTTGCTCATTATGCTTTCGTTGATCATTATTAATTTTGTCGTGCATATTGATCATGTAGGTACTGATATTGGCACGCAAAGTAAAGTAAATTGCAGTGTCACACCAAATTTTTTTTGTTTATATCATTGAATTTGAGCGAGGTAGGTAAATTTAATAAAAAAATTACAATTTGGGAATTTTTTGGAAACGTAAACGATTTTATGCCCAATAACAATAGGCACGATTTTCTGTCACAAAAAAGAGGATGGGGTATTAAACGGTTCGTTAAAGACAAAATGGTGAACGTTCTTGATTCTTCAATAATTTTTTTTAAGAAATGCAGTTTTTAAAACTTTTTGAACTACCCACCACTTTTAAATTTGTAACCTTGATTAAAAGTGTAAATTATAGCGAGATAAAATTGACGATGAATTGCAAATATAAAACAGATTTACAGCGAGCAGCAAAACAAAACACCAGTATACCAAATGGGTGGTTCGGTTTGGTTTGAATTAAGAAGTAAAAACACACACGTTTTAGTACTAAGATAAAAATATTTATTGATTTTGCTACCTATATATGAAATAGTTAATATTAATGTATATTAAATTGAATTCGAAGAACTGTCAGTTTCATAATCGGTTGAAGAATCATCTCCTGGATTGATAATTATTGCATCCGACATTGTGTCCCACATCTGCTCGTGTGAAAAGTATTCCTCCTCTGTCCTTATAATTTTTTCACAAACTTTGCGCCAATCTTCAACTGTTATTTTTGAAAGTTCTTCTTCAGCTAGTTTCTGAACATCCGATAATCTAAACGTTGTATTTCGGCTTCCGACTCTTCCCTTGACTGTTGCCCAGATCTTTTCAATAGGGTTGAGATCTGGATGATAGGGTGGCAATCGTAGTACTTCGTGTCCCGCGCCGTGAATCATATCGTCAATTATGCTTGGGGTGGTGATTAGTCCGATGTCGCTTTATAAGGTCATAAAGTTCGACTTTGAGCATTTTTGAAGAATGCGGTATATTGTTGACGGAAAGCCATTCTAACATCTCCGATTTAACGGAAGCAGAAGTGATTTGCTTGTGTTCCCATTTGTTGTGATATGATGCGTTGTCCATTACAATAACCGATGGTTCCTCTAGGTTATTTAAAACTTGATCCTTCATCCATTTGGAGAAATTTTCAAAATTCATCTCATCGTGATAATCTCCTGTTTTCGACCCAGATTTAAATAAAAGCAAGGCATTATTCACGAAGCCCTTCGCTCCACCTGCATGCGCCATTATCAGCCTTTGGCCTTTTGAAATTGGCGCCTTTAAACCTTGACTGGTGCCGTCAGTCCATGCCCTTGGCCTTGTGTGAGAGCTGTGAATATAGCTCTCGTCCAAATAAATAATCTCATATCCTTCTGACCTGTACTCCTGCACCTTCCTCAGATATTTCACTCGTAAAAGTTTCATTTCATTTCTTTCGCAAAGAAATTTACGGTTGTTCTCCGTTTTCCTATAAGAAAATCCATTTCTTTTTAAAATCCTATGTAGCGACATATTGCTTAGGTTCAGCTCCAAATCTTCCTGCACCCGTTGTCTTAACATGTTTAATGTTATCATCATTTTTTCTTCAATGTGGAAGTTGTATATAATTCGCCGAACAGCTGTGATACCAAATTCGTCCAATCCAGTTTTCCATTTTGTATGTGGTACTCTTTTAGTTGGAGATTCAATAGCGCCTTTCTTCTCATATTCCTTAATTATCCTTCTTATTGTTCGGGCCGAAATTCCCGTAAACTCCTCTGTCTGTGAATTTGCGTATGTGATGGGATTATCTATACATAAATTCCTAGCTTCTTCAATTTGTTTGTAATATATCCTAACAACGATCTTACGTCCTAGACTTCCTATTGGTTTTCCTTTTCTTGAAAGATCCATGACAATTTATTTTATTTTAATAAACTTATGTCCTAGCAATACTTTTGTTTTCGTGAAAGTGAATTCCAAATAGGAAATCCATAATATATATGCGTTATCTTAAAATAAAAAACTCTAAAAACCAAGCAACAAATTTATTCCTTGCCCCTACAGGTAACCAAATGCAAACACTAATCATGTCGTAAAACTTTTACACTTAAGTCAAACAGGTAAAATCAAACATCATAAAATTAATGCTAACCAAGCACACCACCCATACAGGTACCTAGCGCTAAACCACGAAATGTTCAACCATAAAAAGGGTTGGGAACCCTTTCAAATACAATCGGACTTTAAGTTTATTTAGATATTCAACAGCATTTTAGTTCTAAGCACTGTAAAGTTGGGTTACGCATTGTAAATTCCAGGCAAAAACGCTTAGTGATTAAATCTCTTTCGCGTCATTTTTGTTCTCTTAAATCCTCTCTCTGCGCAATCGACCGTTGGCCAACTGTTTTGGTATAGTGCGTACCAAAACAGTTGGCCATTCTACTGCGCAGGTCTCTTAAAATGTGTTTTACAATCTCTTAAATTGCAAAAACAAGCATAAAGAGACGAAAATGGGCGGAGCCATAATAAAAAACGACGTATACCCTGCCTTGTGTTCAAGATCGCTGTCGCGATCTCACTGAGGGTGGTTTCTTCATTTTCCTTCTTTTATACTGAAATTAGGAGCGGAGGAAAAATATAGACCATTATATGTCAACTTTACTTGGAGGCAAATATATTGTTTCGTTTTTTGTCTTGTCGGTTCTTTGTAGGAGTATGATGTGATCACGGTCGGATAGATTAAGCAAAACATTGCACATGAATTGATTGTGTGACTGTGTCTGTATGAAGGTGTACGGTTTTAGATTTAAACCCTATTTGCTCATTATGCTTTCGTTGATCATTATTAATTGTGTCGTGCATATTGATCATGTAGGTACTGATATTGGCACGCAAAGTGAAGTAAATTGCAGTGTCACACCAAATTTTTTTTGTTTATATCATTGAATTTGGGCGAGGTAGGTAAATTTAATAAAAAATTTACAATTTGGGAATTTTTTGGAAACGTAAACGATTTTATGCCCAATAACAATAGGCACGATTTTCTGTCACAAAAAAGAGGATGGGGTATTAAACGGTTCGTTAAAGACAAAATGGTGAACGTTCTTGATTCTTCAATAATTTTTTTTAAGAAATGCAGTTTTTAAAACTTATTCAACTACCCACCACTTTTAAATTTGTTACCTTGATTAAAAGTGTAAATTATAGCGAGATAAAATTGACGATGAATTGCAAATATAAAACAGATTTACAGCGAGCAGCAAAACAAAACACCAGTATACCAAATGGGTGGTTCGGTTTGGTTTGAATTAAAAAGTAAAAACACACACGTTTTAGTACTAAGATAAAAATATTTATTGATTTTGCTACCTATATATGAAATAGTTAATATTAATGTATATTAAATTGAATTCGAAGAACTGTCAGTTTCATAATCGGTTGAAGAATCATCTCCTGGATTGATAATTATTGCATCCGACATTGTGTCCCACATCTGCTCGTGTGAAAAGTATTCCTCCTCTGTCCTTATAATTTTTTCACAAACTTTGCGCCAATCTTCAACTGTTATTTTTGAAAGTTCTTCTTCAGCTAGTTTCTGAACATCCGATAATCTAAACGTTGTATTTCGGCTTCCGACTCTTCCCTTGACTGTTGCCCAGATCTTTTCAATAGGGTTGAGATCTGGATGATAGGGTGGCAATCGTAGTACTTCGTGTCCCGCGCCGTGAATCATATCGTCAATCTTATGCTTGGGGTGGTGATTAGTCCGATGTCGCTTTATAAGGTCATAAAGTTCGACTTTGAGCATTTTTGAAGAATGCGGTATATTGTTGACGGAAAGCCATTCTAACATCTCCGATTTAACGGAAGCAGAAGTGATTTGCTTGTGTTCCCATTTGTTGTGATATGATGTGTGGTCCATTACAATAACCGATGGTTAATCTAGGTTATTTAAAAAATTTCAAAATTCATCTCATCGTGATAATCTCCTGTTTTCGACCCAGATTTAAATAAAAGCAAGGCATTATTCACGAAGCCCTTCGCTCCACCTGCATGCGCCATTATCAGCCTTTGGCCTTTTGAAATTGGCGCCTTTAAACCTTGACTGGTGCCGTCAGTCCATGCCCTTGGCCTTGTGTGAGAGCTGTGAATATAGCTCTCGTCCAAATAAATAATCTCATATCCTTCTGACCTGTACTCCTGCACCTTCCTCAGATATTTCACTCGTAAAAGTTTCATTTCATTTCTTTCGCAAAGAAATTTACGGTTGTTCTCCGTTTTCCTATAAGAAAATCCATTTCTTTTTAAAATCCTATGTAGCGACATATTGCTTAGGTTCAGCTCCAAATCTTCCTGCACCCGTTGTCTTAACATTTTTAATGTTATCATCATTTTTTCTTCAATGTGGAAGTTGTATATAATTCGCCGAACAGCTGTGATACCAAATTCGTCCAATCCAGTTTTCCATTTTGTATGTGGTACTCTTTTAGTTGGAGATTCAATAGCGCCTTTCTTCTCATATTCTTTAATTATCCTTCTTATTGTTCGGGCCGAAATTCCCGCAAACTCCTCTGTCTGTGAATTTGCGTATGTGATGGGATTATCTATACATAAATTCCTAGCTTCTTCAATTTTTTTGTAATATATCCTAACAACGATCTTACGTCCTAGACTTCCTATTGGTTTTCCTTTTCTTGAAAGATCCATGACAATTTATTTTATTTTAATAAACTTATGTCCTAGCAATGCTTTTGTTTTCGTGAAAGTGAATTCCAAATAGGAAATCCATAATATATATGCGTTATCTTAAAATAAAAAACTCTAAAAACCAAGCAACAAATTTATTCCTTGCCCCTACAGGTAACCAAATGCAAACACTAATCATGTCGTAAAACTTTTACACTTAAGTCAAACAGGTAAAATCAAACATCATAAAATTTATGCTAACCAAGCACACCACCCATACAGGTACCTAGCGCTAAACCACGAAATGTTCAACCATAAAAAGGGTTGGGAACCCTTTCAAATACAATCGGACTTCTAGGTAGAAATGTATAAAAGTCGACCTCATAATAAAAAATTAAGTTTATTTAGATATTCAACAGCATTTTAGTTCTAAGCACTGTAAAGTTGGGTTACGCATTGTAAATTACAGGCAAAAACGCTTAGTGATTAAATCTCTTTCGCGTCATTTTTGTTCTCTTAAATCCTCTCTCTGCGCAATCGACCGTTGGCCAACTGTTTTGGTACGGCCTATACGGACTATACCTAATGTTTTTAATTTTTGTACATGCTACTATTGTGTAGCTTAACGCAGTCACTTTCAATTTCAAACTCTACGCACTTACTTCTTTTAAGAAGTGTTTTCGTGTATAAAATTCCACTTAATGTGGGATTTTCCAGTTTGTTTGTTGTGGAAGACAAAATATAAAAGAAACCAATTTTTTTTAGTTTAGAAACATTTCAGTTTCATCACCCAATTTAATATTTAAGACGTCTTTGCGAAATTGCTGCATATTTTCGGATGGAATATCTTTCACATTTAAATTTCGGAGTGATCGATATTCACGATCGAGTTCTACCCAATAACTTTGCGTGAAAATATTTGCGAAGAATTTGGAAAGAGGTCCTAAAGAATTTACCGTTTTGTTTTTGAGGGATGACGGGCTTATAAAACTGAGAAGCTTAAAAACTTCACCCTCATTCGAAAAATCGAAGCGTTTCAAAATTTCTTTGCATGATTTAACGAGGAAATTTCTGCAGTTATCTTTAAAACATTTTTTTCTGCTTCATTTAAATCAGAATTTTCTAGTTTTAAAGGTAAATTCGGATTTTAATATAAATTTTGCAAAGCTTCGAAATTCTCGTTGTTGCTCAAATCAATTTCGAAAATATTTGAAAGGCTATCTATATAGTCTTTTTTAGAAAGCAGTCGGCAATTGTTTTAAGAGTTAGTTCTATGCGCTCGAATAAAATGTGAATTTTTACATCTTCAGACTGCATTTCTAAATTAAGTTTTGTAAATAATGGCAAAAAAAGTTCAAAAAATCAAGATAAAGAATAGTGGTTGGTTTTTCTAATAAGTTCCAGCAAAATACAAAAGCAAGGGCTGGAATTGAGATAACCATCTCGTTTGTGATGGATGGAGCATTTTGTGTGGTTTCACATTACAAAACACCTGAAATTCTTTTAAAATATGCTGCCGTTTTGCACTACAATTGAAATGAGCGTATATTTCAACACAACATATTTCAACTTCGTCTGGTATGCATTACTTGCCACAATATGAAAGGAGTGACACACGCATCTCATCACAAACAAATTCGGAATCATGTTTTTCAAATATTTTGAAACAGAATTGTTTTTATCAACCATCACACTGGCACCGTTTGATGCGAACGCAACTAAATTTTGTTGGAAAGGTATTTCCTTACATTCGAAAAAATATACAATTTTTTCGAATAATGTTTTTGCGTTCGCTTCAGGCACTTCCATTATTGTTAAAAAGCTTTCATTTATTTCAAAATTATCAACATATCTACAGACAACCATAAGGTTTTTTTTCGAATTAATACTTGTGGATTCGTCAATAATAATGCTAAATTTTTGCTCTTTTAAAATTGAAAGCAATTTACGGAAGCCAAACATCCCAGTTACATTTTTTACAATAGCAGTGCCTTAGTGCTAGATAAAGTTATGTTCTTTGCTGTATCCGATGAATATATTCTTTAAAAGCCGAGTAAGATGATCAAAAGTTGTGAAGGGTAGATTGTGCTCAGCAGCAAATGCACAAAGTTTTATTTCGGCTTCTTTTGCATTTTGTTCGCTTGATTCTGTTATGAAAGAGGAACTTTTTGGCTGCTTACTCGTTAGTAGATTTGCGTTGCGAATATGTTTCTGTGTCCGGGCATGTTTTTGTAATTCCGACTTTTTTGGAATCTGAGTAACCCTGCAGACTTTACAAAATGCTCGAGGAGTAGATGTTGATGGTCCACTTTGATTTCTTTCCTCCTGACACAGCCAATTCTTAAAATCGGGTAAACTTTCCCACTGTTTCATGTATTTACTTCGGCTTTTCTTCGTTGATCATCTGCGCCTGAGCTACTGGAATTGGAGTACAGTCTTCTTCTTTTATCTACAGAATTATTTATGTAAGATAAACAAATCAAAAAAATATTTGAAACTATTATTGACTCACCCATTTTGCTGCCATTCAGTTTGAAATTTGAATTTGAAATGATTTGCTTTCCTTTTCTATTAGACAAAATGTCAAAACGAGTGAATGCATTCAGGTACACAAGAAATCTTACGTAGACGTTCGATGGGCTGTTTTCTTTCATATTTAGTTGGAACATTTCATTCTGAGTAAACTTTGGTATTTATATGTAATGGAAATGCATTTTAATTTTACTTTTATCCAATTTAAATTTCAATGAGATTATTGATTTTTTCCCCTTTTTTAAGCTTTCCCCTCGTTTTCCCATTTTTCATTGAAAAAGCGCCAAAATTGGCGCTTTCCCCTCAATCTGGGACCACTGGTCTCACCTCTTTCATCAAAGTTACACGAATTCGAAGAGAGAATAACGGCGGAAATTGACACCGACATTTCAAAACTTAAGAGATCAATTGATGTCGCATTTAAATGAATAAAGACACTTGAGAAGAAGATGTGAAAGTCATAGACTGTCATAGACTGTCATAGCTTGACGTTGTTTTGTTTTGTGCACGTTTTATTTCTTTTATTTAGCTTCTTTTCTGTGAAAAATTTAGTGTTTTAGTGTAGTGTTCTAAACGTTTTTAATATCTGATCAGTTAGTTTATTTTAATTGTTTATTTTGGTTGGCTTTTTGTGTAATAAAAGTTATCTCTTTGTATTTTTGGTAAGCGGTTGTTACTGTTCTTTTTTTTCTCTTCCTCTTCAATAATATGTATATATGTGCAGTTTATTTTTTTGTACATACTTATTTCTAAATTTTGTTCGGAATTATTACTGACCTCCTTGGTGCAGGTGGCTAACGTGTCGTGCATGTAATTTATAGTGTTGCGAGTTCAATACTGCTTATAACATATCAGCAACTGTTTGTTTTTTTTTCTGTTTCCATTGTTTTTCTTTTTTTTCCTGTCTAAAATCCCAGTTTAAAAATGGATTGCAGCGCTTATAAATGTTTGGAATCTAAAAATTCCTCCAATCCACTCTTTGCTTGTTATGGCCCTTGTGGCATGATGTTCCATGCTAAATGTGTTGGTTCAACCAATGCATTTATGGATAAAGTTAAAGCTTCAGAGATCGCCTTATGGTATTGCTCCCCATGTCGAAAATTGTCACTGTCTACCCTTGCTTTCAAAATGTCAGTAGTCAAGGCTGACATGCTGAAATTATCTAAGGGGTTTAAAGACTTATTCGACATTTTTAATACCACCGTCCTCAACGTATCAACATTCTCTGATCTTCATGTTTCGGCAGACGCCTCAACGTCTACTGACCTTGAGTTGCCGATTACTGAAGTAAAGCAGTGTACCCAACGGGCCATGGATACATTGACTTCATTTGACACAACAGGTTCCCCAACTGTTGAAGCTACCCCTGAGCCCATTGTTAATTTAGCATCGCCCTCATCTAATCTACCCGCAGGCAAACGAAAACGCGATATAACTTCCTCTGTGTTGAATCCAAACGCAAAGCGGTTTAACCTTAGAAGTCAGCGAAAAAACTCTAACGAGGCGCCCACTCTTAATGTTAGCCCCACATACATAAATCATTCCTTAGGTACAGAATCTGGAACTATTGAATCGATTCCCAGGCCGAAATCTATTTTCATTTCTCGACTAAAACCAAACACTTCTTCAGACGATGTCTTGAACCATTTGGTCTCGAGAAACTTGATCCCAAAAGATGACTCAATCAAATGCACCAAAATCAGCAAGGCTGAAGGGTTTGTTGCGTCTTTCAAAATTGTCGCCCCTTCAGTATATTTCGAAAAGCTGTGCAATAGCACTGCATGGCCTGAAAATACGTTAGTTAAAGAATTTACACCCCGTTCGACAAAAAGTCGCAGGAAAGATTGTCCGTCCAAGTTAAAAAACCAAGTAGGCTGTCCCTCTACTATCAAAATGTAAGGGGACTCCGCACAAAAACCGCTGAATTATATATAAACTCGCAAGCCCTCTCTCATGATATCTTCTCCTTGACGGAAACATGGCTAAATGCCGGAATTCTAGACACGGAACTCTTCAATCATGAGTTCTCCGTATTCAGAAACGACCGTCATAACAATGACCTGAAAGCGCTTGGAGGAGGTGTTCTGATCGCTGTTCGTACCAACCTTGAGTCACGCAAGATTGACTTTCCATTTCAACTTAATGTCGAAGTTATCTGTGTAAAAATTACACTTAAGAACAAACATTTATATGTTGTTAATGCGTACATTCCATCGTCTCGTCTATGTTCTTTGTATTCGGAACTCTCTATGGCACTAGACCATATTTTTGACATATCTTGTTGTGACAGCACTGTCTTACTTATAGGCGACTTCAATCTGCCACATATTGGATGGGTACCTTCTGAGGATGATTCTCATTTCATTCCATCCTTTGACTCTGCCCAACAAGAGCTCGCTTTACTTGACAACATTTTGTCTTTTGACTTACAGCAAACAAGCTGTATAAAAAATTTCAGAAATCGAACTCTCGATCTTGTTTTCTCTTCTGACTCTGTTAGTACTGTGGTTCTGGAATCCCATCTCAGTATAACTAACATAGATGACAATCATCCACCCTTGGATGTATTTATTGAACTGGGCGCACATCTGTACGAAAACAGTAATTCGTATGACCGTTCGCAATCTTTTGACTTTCGGAAAGCAAATTTTCAAAGGCTTTCTGATGAAATTAACAGCTTTAATTTTAACCTTACTGCCTTATCTAATATTGAAGATGCAGTAGGTTCTTTTTATTCTTTGATGGAAAACTGCATGAAAAAAGTGATTCCTGTGAAATCCTCTAGGAATCTGAAAACGTCCCATCCGTGGTACACTAAAGAGCTAAAATCGATACGAAACAGACGTAATAGGGCTTGGAAGAACTATTTAAAAAGTCTCTGCCATTCAGATCTTGAACTCTATTTCACATTATTCAATGAATTCAAATCTTTATCCTGCAACTTATATATTGACTATATAAGTAAAATGGAATGCTCTTTAAAATCGAACCCCAAACTTTTTTGGGGTTTTGTCAATTCTAAGAAAAAAACCGATGGTTATCCATCGAAGCTTACTTACAATAGTTCTACAACTGCTGATTCAGTAGATGCAAGCAATATGTTTGCAGATCATTTCAGTAAATCATTTAGGGGGACCCCTCTTCACATTGATGATCAATATTTTAGTTATCTAACTAGGTTAGGTTAGGTTGACGTGGCTGTCAGCAAGGCCGACACACTTAGACCAGGATTAGGTCCATTGTGGTACCACACAGATCTGGGGATTCCCTCACTGCTCGTTGAACCAATGAGAGCTTCTTATGAAGCGCGAAAGACTTCTGACGCCAGTGTTGGCTAAGTCGTTTGTGTCGTTAAACAAGAAGTCCCCTAGATGGAGATTTCTTTTGTGGGAGAGTACAGGGCATGTGCAGAGAAGGTGAAGTACAGTCTCCTCCTCCTCCTCGTCCATGCAGCTTCTGCAGAAGTCGTTTGAGTGCACGCCAAGTCTGGAGGCGTGCCTGCCTATTAAGCAGTGTCCTGTGATAACACCTATGGTCGAGCTAATATGCAGTCGGTTTAATGAGATTAGACACTTAGAGCGTCGCAGATCCAGCTTTGGCCAGATTCGCTTAGTCGCTAGACAAGTATTGCTACATGTCCACCTAAGGTTTGTTCTCTCGATTGCTGATAGCTTGAGCAAGAGTTTGCATGTAGCGATTGGTATTCCTAAAGAACCTTTATCAGGTAAAAGAGGTAAAGTTGTTCCTTTTTTGGCGAGATCGTCTGCCTTACAGTTACCTGGAATGTCTCTATGTCCCGGCACCCAACAGAGGTGAATGTTGAACTGCTCTGCCATCTCCGAGAGAGATGAGCGGCAATCTTGGGCTACGATGGAATTTGAAGAGACTGAGTCCAGGGACTTAATCGCTGCCTGACTATCCGAGAAGATACGGATATCCTTTGAGGATATCACATTCCTCTTCAGCCACGACAGGGCTTCTTTTATCGCTAAAATTTCCGCCTGGAACACGCTACAGTAATCTGGAAGACGGAAAGAGAGGCTAAGATTTAGCTTTTCTGAGAAAACGCCCCCACCTACCCCATCGCTGGTTTTAGATCCGTCGGTGTAGAAGTGGATCGATTTATCTTCTGCAAATGCATCACCATCCCAGAATGATCTGGAAGGAATGGTGATTTGGAAGTTTTTTCCGAACTGCAGATGGGGTATGGTGTAGTCTATGTTTCTGGGTAGAGACTTAAAGGAGTCCAAAATGATGGAGTGGCCAATCTTCTTGTTGGTCCACTGTGAGGTAGCTTTTAAGCGGACAGCGGAGCAAGCCGCTGTTTGCATGCTGAAAATGTCAAGGGGTATCAGGTGCAACAGAATGTCCAGTGCAGCGGAGGGGGTAGTACGAAGTGCTCCGCTAATGCACAGACACGCTGATCGCTGGACTTTGCCCAGTTTGTCGCGGTTTATAGCTTTATCCAGGGCAGTCCACCAGACGACCACCCCGTAAGTAAGAATTGGTCTAACCACCGCTGTATATAGCCAATGCGTAATACGGGGTTGTATACCCCACTTATTGCCAATGGCTTTTTTGCAAGAGAAAAGTGCTACTGTAGCTTTCTTGACTCTTTCTTGTATATTGGGTTTCCAACTTAACTTCCTATCGAAGATTAGACCCAAAAATTTTGCTTCCTCAGAGAAGGTTAAGCTTGTACCGCTAATAGAGGGAGGGTCAATATATGGGATTTTATATTTCCTGGAAAAGAGGACCAACTCGGTTTTGTGGGGGTTAACGCACAGTCCACACCGATTAGCCCATCTCGTTAGCTTGTTAAGAGCGTTTTGCAGGAGTTCCCTAATGGTATTGAGGTGTTTTCCTGAGACGGCTATAGCAACGTCATCCGCATAGGCAATCACCCTGCAGCCCTCCCCTTCCAGGTTTATCAGTAGATTATTCACCACCAAATTCCAGAGAAGGGGAGAAAGAACACCGCCTTGTGGCGTGCCTCTACTGACAGACCTCCTAGCAGAAGCAACGGCCAGTTTTGAATTAATAATCCGACTTTCAAGCAGTAGATTAATCAATTCACTAAGCGAGCTATCCACCTTCAGTTCTGTCAGTGCATTTGCGATTGCAGATGTGTTGACGTTGTTAAAGGCGCCTTCTATGTCAAGGAAGGCCACCATGGTATACTCTTTGTGATGAAGAGAGTATTCGATAGTGCGTACTAAGGAGTGAAGAGCGGTTTCCACCGACTTTCCCTTACAGTATGCATGCTGAGCCGCAGACAATAATTGCGGATTTATGTTCGTGCGAAGATGGATATCAATCAATCGCTCCAGCGTTTTGAGGAGGAATGAAGATAGACTAATGGGTCTGAGGTCCTTTGGACTGACGTGGGAATATTTGCCAGCCTTGGGTATGAAAACCACTTTAACTTCTCTCCAAGCCCGGGGGATATGAACCAGGTCTAGACAGCTTTTCAGGATCATCTCCAGCACAGGCAGGATGATATCCGCTGACATTTGTAGTTCGGCAGGTATTATGCCGTCTGGTCCTGCCGACTTGAAGGGTTTGAAGCTATGTAGCGCCCAAGTTAGCTTTTCCCTAGTAATCAGACCGTGAGAGTAAGTTACCTGTGCAAATGACCTGCGAGGGCGTAAATTGCCGGTAATATTAGAGCTGCCTGGGAAATGAGTGTCAAGTAGCAGATTGAGCGATTCCTCGCTAGATGTCGTCCAAGAGCCGTCTGCCTTCTTAAGGCAGCTAGGCATAATTGGATTAGAAGAGAGGATTTTTCTTATCTATCTAACTAGCTGTTTCCAAATAAGTTTTAGTAGTATCTCATTCGATTTGGAAACAATTTTAAAATGTATTTCTTCTCTCAAGAATGATTATTCATCAGGTCCTGATGGCATTGCACCGATCGTTCTTAAAAAATGTAGTCATGCAATTGCTCCATATCTTAAGTATCTGTTTGAATTGTCCATCAGTACTGGTAAATTCCCTAATCTATGGAAAAGTGCTTTTATCACACCTGTATTTAAAAAAGGCGAACGTGGTGATATCACTAATTATAGGCCTATTTCAAAGCTTTCGTGTATCCCTAAGCTTTTTGAACAAATTGTTTGCGAAAAGTTAATATTTCTTTGTCGCAATTTAATTTGTAATGAACAGCATGGATTTGTAAGAAACAGATCCACTGTCACTAATCTGTTAAGTTTCTTGCATGATTGTTCTAATGCCTTAGAGAATAAGTACGAAATGGATTGCATATACACTGACTTCTCTAAAGCTTTCGACCAGCTGTCCCATGAAATAATCGAGTTTAAGCTCAGGGCTTTTGGCTTCCCACCAAGTTTCATAAAATGGGTTAATTCATACCTTAGATCAAGGGTTTATCAAGTGAAATTTAGAGGATCGCTATCCGTATCTTTCACAGCGCAGTCTGGAGTTCCCCAAGGAAGTCACCTCGGACCAATATTATTTATACTTGCCATTAATGATGTTAAGGCATGTATAAATCACAGTAATATCCTGATCTACGCTGATGATATGAAAATATATAAATCTATCACTAGTCAGCAAGACAGAATGTTTCTTCAATCTGACATTAATAGCTTCGCCAATTGGTGTGATAAAAACGGTTTATCCCTGAACCCAACTAAATGTCAACATATGACATTCTCTAGAAAGAATATCCCTTCCACCTTTCAATACTCTCTGTCTCAACATATTCTTTGTAGTGTTGATAATTTTAAGGATCTTGGGGTTTATTTCGACCCCAAACTGGATTTTGCTAAGCATATTAATTCTATTATTAATAAATCTAATTCTATGTTGGGCTTCGTAAAACGGTGGGCCAAAGAATTTAATGACCCTTATGTTTCTATGTCATTGTACAATTGTTTTGTCCGTCCGATTCTAGAGTATGCCTCTCAAGTTTGGACACCGTTCTACAACATTCATTCAAATCGAATAGAGGCCATTCAACGTAAATTTATTCGATTTGCACTTAGAGGACTTCCATGGGATGATCCATTTAACCTTCCTCCCTACAGTCAACGTATCAAGCTTCTTCAAATGTTACCCCTTTCTCAACGAAGGCTTAATAGCGATATCATTTTTTTACAGCAGCTTATATCCGGTCAAATAGATGCACCTGACTTGCTGTCGTCTATTGGCTTTAATTTTCGTGGTGGTGCCCATAATTTACGCAGTGTTGAATTATTGTTCAGCCCCCATCATAGAACGAATTATGGAAGGCATGAGCCTATTAGTCGCATGAGTAGAATCTATAATCTAAATGATCATGTGATTGACTTGCATGTTAGTAAAATTAAGCTAAAAAATATTTTGCGTAATAATGCTTTAATGTCTTAATTGTTTGCATTATTTTGTGTCTGTGTTAGTACTCGTAATTTTATAGGTACATAATTATTGTATTTTTAATTGTTTTGTCCTTACTAACACCTGCACTAAATGATGAGCCAGTGAGAGCACTTTTAGTGCCGGCAATTTCTGCTCGTGATAGTTGCTTGCTTTAAGCACTCCACGACACTGAGCTGATAGTGTAAAAAAAAAAAAAAAAAAAAAAAAAAAAGAATAAGGTCAGTTAAATCTACGTCATAAAAAAATAAAACTTATCTCTCAAGGAATAACTACAAAAACACAATAATGCACTTCCACAGATTAACGCGCGCCCAGAATTGAATAAAGAACGGCTGCAGTATAAGGAAACGGAGAGTGATGCTCTTATTCATGACTGCGCTGTGTTTCCTAACGAAAGCTTAAGATAAATTTTAATCACAAAAAACACTCTGTATCTGGCATCTCTGTATATGAATGCCTAATTACCAAAAATCGAGCGATTCTGCAAAGTGCACTAAAGTTTAAGAAATATGGTAAACTGTTTACTGCGCTTACTCTGTTTCTAGTAGACAACATTGATAGCCTAAACGAAATTGTCACAAAAAAAATCGATGACTACAGAATCAGCTGTTCAACGAGTCTAAACTTGTTGCTGTTATTGAATTATCTTAGCTTATAATTATCATTTCTTTTTTATTATTGTCTAAATATCTCTTTTTTTCTCATCGTTTTTCTTTTATTTTATTATTAATTATTAACTCTAAATTTAACTACATACTTGTTTAAAATAATGAAATTCAATTTTGTTATTTTTGTTTATAAATGCACATACACATTCATCATCAACACTTTCATCTCACTCTTCAGTTCATCCTGATTTTTCAGAACTCGTCATGCAGTTTTCGTTTTTTTGTTTTAAGCTTAACGACATTGCGTCCTTATCAATTGAAACTCTATTCAAATGGCCGATTCTAATGGTCGCTAGGGAGAGTCAATTTTCGAGTAGCAAATTGGCTTGACGATTTGCCATATCAATGCCCAGAGTTTGGGCCCAAAGCTAGATCAATTCCGGCATTTTTTCGTAAATTCGAACATCGATATGGGCTACGCTTGTGAAACCTGGTTTTCTTCTGATTCCGTGTGTCATGTGGAGGGGTACCTTTACTATTTTTCGTTGCGATAGACTGGGTCGGGTTTGTGGCGGTGTTGCAGTATTCACGCGCAGTGATTTATGTTGAAAGTTTATTCGCAAATCCCCGCCAGGCAGTGAAATCAAATATTTATTTGTTGAGATTAAAATGTAACAACAACCAAATACTGATAGGATCAGTGTATCGCCCGCAACGAAATATAAATTTACCTCCTCTGTTTTGAGTTCCAGATGAGTTATCATTTGTTTCACCATTCCTGATTGTTGCGGGAGATTTGAATAATAATATTATTAGAACCTCTGAGCTGACAGACAATAGGCGTGTTTTTTTTGCAATCCTATATAGACTTAGACAAAACACAAAAAAAAACGACTTACTGTGACTTGGCAGCACTATACTAGTTAGAATATTACATTTGACATCGCTACAACGTCAGTGTCAAATGAACACAAAAAAACCGAAGCAGAAACTTTGGAAGAATTTTCGGAAGAGAGATAAACAGAAAGGAACTCAACATTAAAATAGCTCGTGTCTGTTCTAAGCATTTTATTTCAGGTATGTTTGTACATTTAAAATAAAATAAAACCACAGCGGTTGCAAAATATCTACTGTTTAGGAAAAAGTGCGAATCTCTGTGATCATTTGAACCCGGACTGGGTTCCTAGTTTGCACCTGGGCTGGGATACGCCAGTAAATCGAACCCAACACTTGCAGCTAGTCGATTTAATCGGCACCGTCAACGTCTGACTGAAAGCTAAGAGAAATACAAATTTACTCTATAGAACCTAATAGTATGTACACACATATATTTATCTATTTTACTTACCCATAACAATAAAGATACACTTGTTACTTATTTACTTAGAATAAAAGAGGTTGTAAGCACCCTGTAAGCTGAAGAAGTTTCCACTAGTTCATTGGCCCGAGAAAGAAGCATTAAGGCTCAACACACCTCAATTTTTTGTGAGAGTTTTGGGAAATTCTTTTGCAGCTATCATCGACTGTTTCGAGATATTTATTGAAAGCCCAGATAAATTCATATAAATAAGTATATTAAAGAATATACGTTTTGTTTTTGATAATCTTTTTATAATCCCTTTAGCGGTCTTCAATATCTTCACACATTCCGTGATAAGCCATTAATTCATGGTAATATAAAACCGGCCAATATCCTCCTTGATCCCTGCAATCAGCCAAAGATCGGTGACTTTGGCTTAGCTCGTGAACGTCAATGGAGGTTTCAAGGGTTTACGGAACGAAGCCACATTTAGCATTGGAGTTCCTTGGCTACAAATCCTTAAGCACAAAAGTGGATACGTTCAGTTTTGGAGTGGTCCTGTTAGAGATGTTCACTGGCTTACGCGCATATGAACGATCACGTGCTCATCCACTCTTAACCATACATATTTTAGCAGTTTGTGCAAAAAATGATCCAGTAGGGGATCTGATTAATAAGGACCTACGCATAAATCGGGACGTCGAGGAAATATGTAAAAAAGTTATCAATTTGGGACGAGCTTGTATAGCCGAAAAGCAGTACGAAATAAAGGAGCAGAACTAAAGATGCCAGCATTTCTTCAAGGTAAGATCCAACTCGATCAATTTTCTGTTGAATAGTCTAAAAACTTAGTTCACCTACGAGTTTATGTTTAGAGGGTCATTGCTACGTTGCGGCAAATGTATTTAATACGAGGGCGGGTCAATAAGTCCGTGACTTTTGGAATAAAACACAGATTTTTTGATAATTTTTTTTTTTTATTTTTCACCGTAGTCTTCCTTGAGCTCTATAAACTTTGTCCAACGCTTCTCCAATTTTTTTATCCCTTCCAAAAAAAATGATTTGTCGAGGTCCTCAAAATAGGCCTTTATTTGCGAGATGACTTCATCATTGGAGTCAAATCTTTTTCCACCAAGCCATTTCTTCAGTTTTGGGAACAAGAAGTAGTCGCTCGGAGCCAAATCTGGAGAATAGGGTGGATGAGGGAGCAATTCATAGCCCAATTCATGAATTTTTGCCATGGCAACTGCACATGTGTGCACCCTTGCATTGCCTTGGAGGAAAAGAACTTTTTTCTTGGCCAAATGAGGTCGGTTTTTTTTTTAAATCGTCATTGAATCGGTCCAATAAGTTGGCATAATATTCCCCATTGATTGTTCTTCCCTTTTGAAGGTAGTCAATGTGGATTATCCCGCGTGCATCCCAAAAAACAGTCGCCATAACTTTATTGGCTGACAAACCCACCTTGGCCTTCTTTGGCGCCGATTCACCCTTAGAAACCCACTGTTTTGACTGTTGTTTGGTCTCTGGTGTGTTGTGATGGATCCATGTTTCGTCCACGGTTACAAAACGGGGCAAAAACTCCTCCATATTGCGATTAAACAACGCCAAACCTTCCTGTGAAGTTGTTACACGATTGCGTTTGTGGTCGACTGTGAGCAAACGCGGCACCCATCTTGCGGAAAGTTTTCTCATGCCCAAGTGATCATTCAAAATTGAAACCACTGAGCCATGCGAGATCCCTACGGCTTCCACAATCTCTCGCACTTTCAATCTTCGGTCGGCCAACACCATATCGTGAATTTTTTCGATAGTTTCGGGTGTAGAGACCTCAACTGGGAGTCCAGGACGTTCGGCATCTTCAGTGCTTGTACGGCCACGACGAAATTCAGTAAACCACTTTTTTACCATTGAAATCGATGGTGCAGAGTCCTCATAGTATTTTTCAAGCTTAGCCTTGGCCTCGGTAATGGTTTTTTTTCGCAAGAAATAATGCTTAATAAGCACACGAAATTCACTTTTTTCCATTTTCTCCTCAAATTAGTGAGTAGTCTGATAAAAATAGCTGTCAAACACAAACTAACTGACGCAGCAAGTTTAAATTTTGACAGGAGTCAACTGACAGATGCCTGTTGACAGGAGCAGTGTTGCCGTTTCAGTAAAGAGGTCAGAAATTCAAAAAGTCACGGACTTATTGACCCGTCCTCGTACTTACCAACACGCAACCTAAACATGCATTACATGTACAACAATACAATGAATAATTTTAAGGACTATAGCTTTACAACCAAAACAGTAAATAAAAAGTAATCACACTTATTATGAATTTCGCCCGAACAGCATTTCACCCGAAATATTTCCCTTTTTTCTTTTCGCCTATAATGAATTTGGTGTGAAATGAAATGCCATGTTCGAAAAAATTCCCTTATTACGAACACTAATTCCGGGCGAAATTAAATGTCAAACACAGCTAAAATGTTCACTTGCTTTTTGGAGGCGAAGAGGATACAATTATTAAAATGTACGTTACCTACACTTTTTAATTAGGGCCAAAAGAAATTCTTTTTTTGCTTTATTTCAGGTCCAAATCAATCAATGCTAGACAAATCGATATGCTCGTTAGCAAAATGCAGGAGAACAAAGAAATTGCCGGGGGTTTCGTGAAGGAAAATAAACAAAAAATTTCTGAGTTTTGGAAGCAGCTCACTTTCGAGTTGAATAGCTTAGGGCCACCAGCGAAAACCGAAAAGTGACAAGAGGTGGTCCCAATAAAACTCTGAAATTCTCCCCTACCGAAGAGGCCATTTTCCAACTTGTTGGAATGAAGGAAGCATTTGAAGGGGTCTCTTCGTCGCAATCTTATGGGCTGAATCGTCCTCAAAAGAGGAAAATAGACGATAAAGAACTTTCAGTTGAGCAACTGTTGGATGAAATTGGAAACGATGAACAAAACCAAAACCGTGATGAAATTGTAACCGATTTACCTTCAGTTTCCTTTGAAGTTGCTCCTGAGAACAATACTGATGGAACAACTTTTTTTCACTATTGGTGGAACAGCAAATTTTTTTTTAGCTGCGACCGAAAAGTTGACAAGTACATCCAGCAAATACTTAAAAGCTGATTTGTTTAGCCTATAGTATTGTTGAAATCTGGTAAAATATAAATGTATTCATTTATTTTAACAAACGCTTAACATTTTTCTTAACATACAAGGGTCACGCAACTCCAAAGGATTAGAATCATCTCTTAAACGTCTTCGAATCAATTTCACTTGGTTATTTTTTTCTTCCTCAGATAAAATCCTCATGGCTATGCTCTGCATTTTAAATTAAATGAAAGTTTATGGAAACCGCTTGAACAAATTTTGTGCACTTGTTTTTCAACTTGTATTTCCCACTACTTGTCAAGATGACAATTGTTGGAAATGTCACAGCTGATTCAAAGTGAAATATTGTTCGGGTGAAATTTACAATAACCTTTTTGTATTTCTATATAATTTGTTACTTTTTACCCTTCAATAGCTGCTGTTTTCACTTTAATATTCACTTCATTAAGAATCACAATGATAATTCCATACGATTTGTGCAAATTTCTGCAATTTTCTCATAGGCTGAGTGGATACTAAAAACATATACAGTACACTCTCGATAGAGTGAACATCGGTGAAGTGAGCAATCCAATAGAGTGAACACACAAAAATGTGTACAGACTACTCTACAGAGTGAATAAGCAAACCTCGGTAGAGTGACAACATATTATGTGTATGCGTTTTAATGCCGCTAGAAAATCCCGCTGCTGCACAATGTTTCGAGCAAATCAAGCCTCAAGCCCCCAGCCAGATCAAATTTATAATGCCGATGAGTCGGAGCTATAGTGGAAGAATCTACCAGGAAGAACTTATGTGGCATTTGCTGAGAAAACTGCTCCGGGGCGAAAAACTGAAAAGCAAAGGATAACCTTTTTGGTATTACTCAAAGGTCGGTATAAACGGAAGCCTCTAGTTATCGGCAAAGCCAAAAACCGTCGTCCATTCAAGAAACTATCGCTACCTGTGCATTACAAGAGCTGAAAATCAGCTTGGATGACTGCAGCAATTTTTAAAGACTGGTTCAGTAACTTATTTGTTCCCGAAGTTACAAATTTCCTCCAAAAAAAATGGTTTACCAGTCAATACGTTACTTATATTGGATAATGCCCCAAGTCATCCAACGGAGATCGAGCTTCGAAGTTCAGATGGAAGCATTACAGTAATTTATATACCCCCAAAAATAAAATGTACAGAATTGGTTTTCGGAGCTTTATCTTTACATGGCTTAAATCTTACTTAGAAAATAGAACGCAGAGAGTTAAAGTAAGTAATGTTTTAAGCAGGTCTAAGTCCATTCATATAGGTGTGCCCCAAGGATCTGTCCTCGGTCCTGTTTTATTTTTAATATATATTAATAGTCTTTTGGAGCAACCATTTGTGGGATAGGTAAAAGCGTTTGCAGATGATCTTGGGATTGCTTATGATTCAGATAGCCCCTTGAATCTAATTGCAGAAATTAATTATGATGTTTATGTACTAATGTCGTATTTCGCAGAACATAAGCTCCTTGTTAGCAATAAGACCAAGCTAATGTTCTTTAATTTGAAACCGCAGGAAATACCAGAACTTGACATAATATTTCATGCAATAAATTGTATTGCATATTTTGCTTAATGACACTTGCCCAAGACCTGATTCCCTGCCTACCTTTAATTCGGATGTTGATTGCAAATCAAATTGTTTTGCAATAGAAAAGGTTAAATCTTTTAAATACCTAGGTGTTACAATAGACCAACACTTAAACTGGACCGAACATATATTAATTCTAAAACAGTACTTACTTTCATCAATCCGTAGTCTCTATCCTCTCAGGAAATTCCTTTCTAATAACACGTTAAAAACAATCTATCATGGGATATTTCACTCAAAATTGGGGTATGGAATAAACTGTTGGGGGGGTGCTTATCGCAATAACATACAGCAACTTACTATACTGCAGAAATGTGCAATAAGAAAGGTTTTTAATTGTATGCGTCTGGCACACTCCATGGAGTTGTTTAGATATGCACAAATCCTACCGGTTCGACACTTGTTTTACTACAAAACGCTGAAGATATTTTTTATTAGATGTGGATATACGCAAAGTCCTATACTCGATGCTTATAGCCTACGAAGGAACTTAAGAAATGTTGTTGCTTTACCCCCTTTTCGCACTGCAAGCTTTAGAAATTCATATACAGTTATATCTTGCAAGCTTTTTAACAGACTTCCTGAACAAATACGAATCATTAGAACCTTATACGCGTTCCTTAACAGGATAAAGTTTTCGCTCCTTGACTTTGATATCGATCAAGTTGAAAATTTGCCGAGCTACATTATTTAAATTTTTTGTAAAGGCTTACCTGTTTTTGCCTCCTTCGATCTGTTTTACAAGTATTTCTTGTCTTGCTTAATTTTCTTGTAATACAAAATGTTTTGTTTTTCTTGATTATATACTTTTGTTCACCCCACAATAAATAAATAAATAATTTGTAATGATGTGGCATTTGCTACTATTTTTTGTAAATACAAAATGTCACTAACTATTCTCTTTAAATTTACCATTTAATAGTTTACCATTGTTTTATGTTTAAGAAATGAGAATAATGAATAATAAAAATAAAAAAAAATGTGACCCCACTAATACAGCATATGGACCAGAATGTTATTCGCCTGACTAAACTTTTCTACAGAAAAAGCTTACTGTTATCGCTTGTTGCTGCAGATAAAGGTAAAATTTTGTTTGTCATATCATTAAGGTGTTGCGTTTTGTAAGTTTCATGAAATTATTTCAGACAACATTTGTGAAGCTGTTAAATCTATAACAATAAAGGATGCGGTGTTTAACTTAAGAGCAGCTTGGGATAGCGTTAATGCTTCTGTTATTGAAAAATGCTGGAATAACATTCTTGGATCCGATGAAATCTTTGAGGGCGAAGACGATATACCTCTCAGTATTCTTCGTAGTCAGCCCATCACAAATGTTGCCGAAGATGTGGTTGATTTGCTCAATCATATCAATGTAGAGGTTCCTCACACAGTTATTGATATAAACGACTGGAACGAAGATCAGATACCATCGGATATTGAGGAAGCGGAAAATGAAAATGAAGATGAAGAAGACTGCCAGCTAGTTACGGACCGCCCGACATGCTCGGTTTCTTCGAGAGATGCCATACTTTCTTTTGACAAGGTACTTGAGTGGGCAGGATTTAACGAAGTTGATTAAAAAGATGTTTTCGTCATAAAACGGTTGCAGGAAAAGGCAGTGCCAATTGACTTAAATTTAAGAAAGAAACAAACAAAAGTTACAAATTATTTTTTAAAAATAAAAATTAGTTTTTCCTTTTTAGTACTACATTATGTATTTATATCCTTATCTTAAAAAAAAATGCATTGAAATGTCTACTTTTTATTTTCACGAGCAGTGAGTTAAGTTTTTGTTGATTAAAGATATATTTAAAAATCATTAGATCATAAAAAATATTTCAGACTATACACTGGTTGGCTATAGGTGCTATCGAATGGCTTCAAATTTTCACGCTCGGTAATGTGAACAATCTCGCTCGTATGAACAGGCCTGGTTTTTATTAGTTCACTTTATCGAGAGTGTACTGTATCCCAACAGTGTGAAAGGAAGCTTTAGGACAAGAACTTGAAATTTGTTCAGGCCTTCTCTAAAACAGTCTGGAATGTTTATAGTGAGTGAATGTTTATGTGATAGTGTGACAAGCCACTAAAAAACCTGCTTGGTTTTGACATCGCTATGTTTGAAGCAAGCCATAACCATTTTTAATTCTGAAATTTCTTTTTTAAGTTTTTTACCAATTGATTTGTGAGAAGTCTCTTACACGGTATTAATTGTGTCCATTTCTTCCTGTTAATACTCCTCTCCGAAAATTCGGTTCAGTTAAAACTTCTTCAGCTTGCAGGGTGCTTACAACCTCTTTTATTCTAAGTAAATAAGTAACAAGTGTTTCTTTATTGAATGATGACAGGTGCCAACATGCCAGTGGGATCAGAGAGAGACGCAGTGTCACTGAGGACTTACCGTTGTGTGGTAGATGGTGAATCAACAGCCGATCTAATTTTGTATCCCAATGTAAGCCAAGAATAGTCGTTTCCACCACCTGTAGTTCAATTTCATCCACAGTCGGTGTATTTGGGAGCTGTGTCAATGTCTCCTTGTGATTAGATCGCCATTTATGTAGATGAATGTGTCCATGCTTCAGCACAAAGTCGCAATCTCTGGCCAACCCAATTGCCTGTTGTGGTGATGGAGCGCTACTGAGGAAATCATCGACGTAGAAGTCCCGGTATATACCTACTTTTCAGAGTTTCTGCTACCCGGCTGTCATTTGGTAGCTTGCTACAGTTATCCAAAGCACACTACTGCATTGCGCGAATAGCTGAAAAGGGTCCGCTTGCAGTGCCATAGGTGACGGTAGCCAACTGATAGGTGAGCAATTGTTCCGTAGGGGATTCTAGCTATACGATTTGTAGCCACTGCCTGTGCCGCTTGTCGATTAGTACTTGGCGAAACATTTTCTCCACATCTGCGGATAAAGCAACTGGGAAACGTCGAAATCGAAAAATAATATTTACCAGTAATTTCTGTATCACGGGGCCACCCAATTGTGTCTCATTGAGCGAGATGCCTGTTGATGTTTGAGCTGAGGCATTAAATACCACACGAAATTTGGTAACTACGGCATGATGTGAGATGTAGTATGATTGCGACTGATTGCCATGTTGATCCTGAATTAAGTGTATATGACCAAGATCAATGTATTCTCTCATAAACGATACATATTTTTCCCGCAAGTCAGGATTTGAGGCCAGTTTGCGTTCCAGCTGATTAAATTGTCGTAAAGCCAACTTGTGTTAATTACCTAGCGTCGATGCATCAGTCTTGAATGGAATCTGCATCTCGCGTATGAGTGTCCATACAAATTTGCTCGCACAGATCATACCCTACAATGGTAGTCGACGATGGCTGCATGTCCTCCGAATCGAATAGAGAGTCCTCCATAATTGAGTAAGCAGTCAATGATGTAACTGTTGGTGTAGCCAAAGAGTGAATTGTTGCAGGTCCGAAGACAACCCAGCCCAGGCTAGTTGATTGAGCAAATGGCTCTCCTTCACCGCCACTCACAATGCCATTTGTAATAATCTGACCCCATACATTAGCACCAAGCAGGGCGTCGATTCGTCCGGGTGTGCCGAAAGTTGGATCAGCCAACTGCAATTTACGTAAATGGTGCCAACAATCATCTGCTATATCAGCCACAGGTGTAGGTGAAGTGATGTGAAAGTCAATCTTGATGCCAAACAATTAGTCAAAATTCGAAGACAGCTGAACAACTGCTCGGCCACGAGTGTACGTCAAGATAGAGCTCCCCACACCTTCTACTTGTAATTCGCATTTATTCCTGCGGAGAGACAAACTATTAAAAAAGCGTAAAGTCATAAAACTGACCTGTGAGCCAGGGTCGTAGAGTAATCGACACTGATATATTTCCCCAAAGCCATCTGTTATTCGTCCATATGCCGTTGCCAAAAGCATTGTATATAAACTCTATAGTACTATCATCATTGTATATACACTTTATAGTAGTGCCATCATGTCGAATTTTTTGTTTTAGCCGACTAAATCATTGTATATAAACCTTATAGTAGTGCAACCGTGCGTGAACGACGATACGCCACCAGTGCGCATTCGCCCGCAACAAATCATGATAGTCTAGTTCTACACCATTCTCGTGCTGGGAATATGAGTAGGAGGATGATGCAGGTAGTGGTGGTGGTTGGCAAAGCAGGTTTCGTGTAGATTTATGGTATATTTTTTGTTTGCTTTGATGGAAGGGGTATGTTATGTTTTCTGGATTTTAACACAATTGGTATGTGTGTGTATGATCGTTGAAGGAGAGTCGCATTTCAGCAGAGTGAATATAGTGAATCACTATGAGTCAGTAGCATAAACAAAGTGTCCGATAATTTTCCCAGTTTATTTACACAAAACCGCAGTATTATTTGCAACAAAGTTTTTTCGTTGTCGCTTGAAGTGTTAACATCCCGAATAAACGTTAAAATAAGTGATACAATAGACTTAAAAACCTACGAGTATATCATAAAATAAAGTTTCTTATTTGTTCGCCTTTATTCACTACGCACACAAAATGCCCGAAACAAGAGGAACAAAACCAATCCAACAACAACATAGCGTTTATTCTCCGAGAGACATTGCTTCAAACAATTCAGCGAATATTGCGGACAAACTGTGGGTCAGAATGGAGAAAAAACTGCAAAAGTGGGGAGATGAATTCAAAAATGAACTTGCTGCAATGCTTGATGACAAACTTTCATCGTTGGAACAAAAGCTTAATGATAAAGTCAAACAGGTAACTCTTGAATTGGAACAGAAAATCTTTGATGTCTCTGATAAGTGTAGTCGTCTTGAGCTGATTGCTGATGAGCTTGAAAGGGATAAATTCAAATCGGATGCGATCTTGTATGGAGTCCCAACTCAGCCCGATGAAAATCTAAGTGGCGTCTACCATAAAATCTGCGACACGATTGGCACTCCTGCTCATGCCTTAAACAACATTTTTAGAGTGAGACCATCCCGGAATGGCGGCGCAGCTTCAAATTCAACAGATGCTTGCATTGTGTTGAAATTCGCCAATGACCGAGATAAACAAAACCTCTTAAGAGCTGTTGCTGCTTATCGTAAGAGAAAGAGTTTTACATTAAAGCTTTGTGACAATGGGTTTAACTCTCAAAAAAGCTTTCATATCAACGAGAGCTTAACAAAACGCACATACCAACTACAACGGCAAGCTCTTAAATTGAAAGAGCGTTCACTCATCTCCTCTTTCCACACGTTCAACGGAAGATTGTATATACGCACTCCAACAAATCAATCTCCTACACTGATCAATTTAATCGAAGACCTGAGAAATGCGATCGGAACTGACTTTAACGGCCAAGGAAACAACGCAACATAAAAGCTACGACTTAAGAAATCTTTATATTATTATTAATTTCTTTGTTTCTTTTTCTATTTTTGTTTGTAAATTTTCATTTTTTCTTTCTTTTTCTATTGTTTTGTATTCTTAATTTTCTTTTTAAACTTTTTTGACTCTTTTGTTGTACGAGAATTGTCAAGTGTCTTGATACTTATCCGACGGCTTCTGTTTTTAATTTGAAATCTCTGTGTTCGATTTTCCTTCCATGATCCACAAAATGTCTTTGGTAATTAACAACAATGGTAGCAGAATGAATGAAAATTTGCACTCGCTAATAAACATCTTGTGCAAACAGCGAACTGGTTTGCACATTTGTCATATCAACGCGCAGAGTCTTGTTAACAAAGTAGACGAGTTAAGGCATGTATTTGAGAAAAGTGGAGTTGATGTTGTCTGTGTATCCGAGACTTGGTTTAATCCAAACGCCAAGAATGAATGTTTTTCAATGAAAGGATTTAAGCTTTTTCGCGCCGATCGTTATGGGCGAATTGGTGGGGGAGCAGCTATTTATCTGAGACACGAAATTAAGTGTAGTGTTGTGTTGCGTTCAGAAGAAAATAGCCCGGTACAATATGTTTTTATTGAAATAGGGAACGGCGAAAATAAATGTGTTATTGGATCTATGTATATGCCACCAAGTATTGCTGACTATCAAATAGTGGAAAATCTCATTAATGAGGTTTCCCACCTCGCCCAAAAACTTATAGTCTGTGGAAATCTTAATATTAATCTTCTAAGTTACTCTTCCAGCCAGCTCCTCAGAGATGCTATGAATGCCGCAAACCTTATATTTGCAAACTTAACAGAAGCAACGCATTTCATGCCTAATAAGACTCCATCACTCCTGAATGTTTTTTTGCTTAGTGACCCAAACTTATTGAAATTTTATAGCCAATTGTTAGCACCGGCCTTCTCTTTTCATGATCTCCTATTTACTACCATTGATTTTGCTTCAGGTAACAACAACACTCAGCGTAGTTTTCAATACCGAGACTTTCGAAACACAGACCTCCAAAACTTGTTCCTTGAATGCGATAACCTTGCGTGGCGTGACATTTACGTAAAACCTAATGTTGACGATCAGCTTCACATCTTCAACGAAAATATTTCTTATTTGTTTAATAAATATGTTCCAATTAGAACGAAATTTGTGAGAAACGCCGAATGCCCTTGGATGTCAGATGATATTATAAGTGCGATATCCAATGCATTCAAGAGAGCCAGAAACCGGATTACTTGTATGATAAGACGCGCGAAATACCTCCACTATCTACACAAATTTGATTTAAACCGCTCCTCTAAATACCTGTGGAAACAAGTGAAAGACCTTGGGCTTGGGAAAAAATCCCCCGCTCTGAATGACGATATTAATATTGAGGAAATAAATACAAGATTTGTCAACCTCAACCAGGCCACGCAAAACTGCTTCTCATCCTCGCGTATGTTTACACCGAATCATTCTCAAAGTGCCTTTTCACTTTCTGCAGTAGATACATTAACTGTTGGCAATGCGATCTTCTCAATAAAGTCAAAGTGTGTTGGGTTGGATAATATTCATCCGGATTTTATAAAAATTCTGATTCCTAAAATACTCCAGTATATTACATATATTTTCAATTCCATCCTAACTGTCTCTATTTATCCGACTGAATGGAAACGGGCTAAGATAGTTCCTGTACCGAAGAACTCAAGAAGTAAGAATGATTATCGTCCAATTGCCATTCTGTCTTATTTATCAAAAGTCTTTGAGGTTATCGTCAGCAAACAAATCAAGGAGTATGTTGATAGCTTAAATTTATTAAGCCCTTTTCAATCTGGGTTTCGTTCTAGCCACAGTTGTATAACGGCCTTATTGAAGGTATCGGATGATATTCGCCTAGCCATTGATGATAATAAATTAACACTACTCACACTGTTAGACTTCTCAAAGGCCTTTGATTCCGTTGATCCGAATATCCTATGTCAGAAGCTATCCCGGGTGTTTAATTTCTCTTACAGTGCAACTAAATTGATTTTCTGTTATTTAAATGATCGCGTTCAGGCCGTTTCATGCAATGACAGTATTTCCTCCTTTCTACCTGTAAGAAGGGGTGTACCGCAAGGTTCTATTCTTGGACCTCTACTTTTTTCTTTATTTATAAACGATCTGCCATCTATTATTAAATATAGCAATTTCCACATTTATGCTGACGATGTCCAGCTGTATCTTGATTTTCCCATAGGTCTGGTTGAAGACGCTGTGCTGAAAATGAACGAGGATCTGGAATCGATAGCAAGGTGGTCAACGCAAAACCAGCTGTCGTTGAATCCTGCTAAAACAAAATGTTTACCAATTGGAAGGCAGCAACCCAATTTTTCTGACTTCCCTCCCATTTTGTTAAATGGGTCGCAGGTTGAAATGGTGTCGAAGATTAAAAATCTGGGAATAATATTTAACAGCACTCTATCCTGGAGCGACCACATTAATAGTGTTATTGCAAAAAAATATATGGTTCACTTCGCGGTCTATCTAACTCTAGACTTTTCTTACCTACAGAGGTTAAGACAAGGCTGGTCAAATCGTTAATTGTGCCGATTCTGAGCTATGGTTGCGAAATTTTTGCCGATTTAGACTCTGTATCGCTGCGTAAACTGCAATTAGCGCTTAACGCTGTTACCAGGTTTGTCTTTGGCCTCTGCAGGTTTGATCACATATCCGGATACTCGCGACAAATTCTCGGAAGCAACCTAAAATGTTTTCTTCGTTTCAAATGCATCGCCTTACTCGTCAAAATTATAAAAGGAATAACCCCAAATTATTTGTGTGATAAGTTAACTTTCTCGCAGTCAGCGCGAGGTACGACCTTAAGACCTAGTACGTACACCTGCCTGACAACGCGTCGTTAATTTTTCATTCATTCCGTAAGCCTTTGGAATCATCTCCCTCTATCATTAAGGAACCAAATTGAACATAAGCAGTTTTTACCAGTCGTTTTCTCCTTTTTATCGCAGAATAATTCTCAGATGAAATGTTTTATATGTAGTTAAATTAAATTATAATGTTCACTTTGATTTTTATTTTTATTTTTATTTTTATTTTTATCTTTTTCTTGGCAATTTAACTAAATATATAATTAAAATAAAATTCATATAATTGTCTCTAAACATGTAACATATACAATTATACATAATACCTGTACTTTTTAAGAATTTATTCTTTTTGTACAGCGATGCAATTAAATAAATAAATACTAAATACTAAAATACTAAAGATTCTCAAATGTTTTTTTTTTATAATTCATACGAGTATTTGCAAGTGAAAAGCAGATATTCATATTTAATGGTAGGGGCGATGGTGGATGAAGAGAGGTGGGATAATTGTAGTTGGGTAGATTGATGGTATATTATTTGTTTGCTCTGATCAAAGTGTTTGGGGTAGGTTATGGCATATTGCAATTAGAACAAAACCGTCACCTGGAACTTATTTTGTTGTATTTTATACAATTGGTGTGTATATGTTAAGATCGGCGAAGGAGATTCGCATTTCAGCAGTGAGGCATATCATATTTGCATGTGAAAAAAATTAATTGAGGCAGAGATAAGATAAGACAAGTTAGAGTGTGTGTACGAGCGCGTGCCCTGCTTGTAATAATAGCTGCCGTAGGTTATTCATGAACAACTCAAATTGGTTTATTTATTGGTTCATCAAATAAAAAGGGCATTCATTCATAATCGGTATTCAAAATCATATTAGGTTCATATTTCGTTTGCATTATGTTACACAATCGAATCTCCGAATATAAACAGAATTTGTTCATTTGGTTTTGCACAAGCACCTGAGTGCCTCAGTTTGGGCAGCTAAATATCATTGATTTAGGTATTCTTTTTGATACCTACTTCTTTTGATACCGTCATACCGACCACTAGCGGCCGATATACTTAATGCAAATTTCGGTTTCAGGATGTCCCAGTAGGTACTAAAGAAATGAAGTATAGTTTAAATTTATCTTTTGAAGTAGGTAGGTACAATTATGAAATTTTATAGGTAGGTACCCAAATGCATTAAAATATTGAACTCCATCAAACGCATGGTTAGACGTATCGCATGTTATAGAAACCCACATTTTTTATTCTAGCCTCGTTAATACCTCAGCCAGAAAAAATATAAGTTTCATATGTATGTATATACATACAGTGAAATCTTCCTTGAGGGGACATTAATGATGCACATTTTTGTCCGCTTAAGAGAGTTTACCGTTTAAGGAAAATTAAAACAACTTATCCATCTTTAAGCTAAAAAGAAAAGTCTTCATATTCACTTATGTATGTATATACAAAGATGGTATATTAATTGTTGGCTCTAATAGAAATTTGGGGCAGGTTATGGCATATTGCGAGGAGTCCGTAGGATGTTTGCTGGTATTTAATGCAATTGGTATGTACCTCCGTCTCACCTGATTACGAACAGGTAGTTTCTTGATTTAATTTTACGAAATTTTTTAACTCCTTCGATAATATGGGAAAAACCAAATGCAATATGAAAGAAGGCTATATTAAGTTTATGTTGTAAAAAAAAATTGGGATTAGGTAGATAAATTCGGTTTTATTGATGCTTTTCCCAAAAAGGTTATAAAATTAGTCCTTTTTTTCGTCGCACCTGATTACAAAAACATCAGCAAAATAATGGCATGCGGCCTAAATGTCGTCGCGACAAGCTGCGACCGAGGATCAAACAACGTACTGGCTTACAAACTGCTAGGAGTGTCAGTAGAAAAGCCTTATTACGATGTTGGGAATGAAAGGGTTTTCATGGGTTTCATGCTGAGAAATTATAGATTGGAACGTAGTTGTTAAGCTGTATGAAGAAGACTCGAAAGGAGTTTTGCAAGTCTTCTTCAAGCTTACTAAGAGCCATGTTTGCCCAAATGGTTTTGAAAAACTATCGGTTAAACTGGCAACACAAATATTCAGCGCTAATGTAGCTGCCGGAATTTTGTATGCAGTGAAAGCAAACTGCTACAAAACAGTTGAGGGACAGAAAGTTGTCGAATCAACAGCAACTTTCATACAAAAAATGAATGACTTGTTCGACAACCTGAATAGCGACACACTGAGTTCCAGGAATCCAAGTCGTCAGCCAATTTCAGATTCGACCGACACACTTAAGTCAATACGAAATGCTCGCCAGTGGATAAAAACGTGGGAATATACCGGAAGACTGCAAAAACCTCCTTGCTTTTTCGGCTTGGAGCAGACACTGCTAGGAATTGAGATGATGTGGACACATCTTAAGAGTACTGAGCAGAAGTTTCTCCTGACTGCGCATCTTAACACAGATCCAGCAGAGAACTTATTTTCGATGGTGCGGACAAATAGGGGATCGTATGAGAAAAACCCCTCGGCTTACAGATTCATAAGAAATCTTAAGCAAATTATATTTAAAAATTTAAAATCTTCAGATCATTCGGGCTATGAAGATTCTGGAGCAGAGCTATTGCTGGATGAAGCAGATCGCGAAGAACTGGATATTGAGCGGGCAGCGAATGAAGAATTTTCAGTTGAAGTCCCATTAGAAGACCACATCATGGAGACCGATATTTTAAACAATATCGAGTACGATGACGCAGATGAAGACTACGCAAGGAACAACACTATAGAAACAGTACTAACGAAAGGATGTTCAGAGAAGCTACAGGAAGGAGCTTTGACGTTCTACGCAGGATTTGCAGCGTTTAAGTTACGGAACAAGATTAATTGCGAAGCCTGCACGCAATTTATGATCGATGAGACAAATTCTTATCGAGAACAAGCCTTGTTAATACGTCTCAAGGCTTATGAGACCACACAAACTGTGTCAGAGTTTGGGAAGCTTACGGTGCCTACTATAAGCTTCGAAAATACTGCGAAAAGAATAAAGGAGATATTCGAAACAGTTTTTCCGGAGGACCGCAAACAAGCAAACTTGGTTGAAAACCTCATGTCTCAGATGAAAAACCAGTTGGAAGTGACAGAAACCATGACGTGTAGCAATTATGGACACAACGAAGACATCGTTAAATTTATTTTAATCGGACTGATTAAATTTACAATAAAAAAAACAACAAGGATTTAAGGCTGCCAAACTTTAAGGATAATCATCATGTAAATAAATATCTATAAATAAAGTTATATTTTAATAAATGAATGGGTGTGTTTTTCTGATTTTCATATATAAATATTTATATGTACTCATATTTATTTTTATTTGTTTTTAGTTATGGTAATATTAATATATAGTTTATTTATTTTTTTATATATACTTTAGGTATGCGCTTTTGGTTAAAGGACCCTATGCGTTGTTATGTTACGTAATATTTTATTTATTTATTTATGAACTATGCGCGAGGAGTAGGCCTAATGGGGATACCTCGGTGAAAAAAAAACGCATCAAATGTTCCACCTCCTGGGTGATGCGGAAGAGAACAGACTTGTGTTTTTTTTAGTACCAACCACAGCATTAAAAAAAATTTAAATAAAATATTCAATGCTGTGATTGGTACCTATGCCTCGAATATCCAAATTGGTTAAATGAACATTTCTTTATCTTTAAACTACATACATAATATTCTCAGTATTTGTTTTTTTTTTTCTTTTAAGAAAGCAATGAAAACATATATTTTTGCATGTCTAAATAGGTAGGTAGTTTGTTTGACATTCATTCAAATAATAAAAAAAAAATGTAAATCGACAGGTGAGCTGCCTCTAACAGATATACGTATCCAACAACGTGTTCGCTTATAAATATCTGATAAAAAACAAATCGAATATTTCTGAATCAATTACAAAAGAAATGATAGAAATCGGTGAATTTTTGGACGAGATATACCCAAAATAGCAAGAGTCTAATTTCTTTACTTCTTACATGTTCAGTAGGTAAAGTAAAGGAACAAGACCAAACTGTGGTGGATTCCGGGCCACGAAGGTTTTGAAGGCAACGAAAAGGCCGACGACGGGTTGCGATATCACCTAAACATAATGAAAGTAGTTGACTCTGCAGAATGCCGGCTATGTCTTGAGAAAGACGAAACAGCTGAACACATTCTAGGTGAATGTCCGGCCTCAGAGAACAACTGCGTTCCGAAGATATAAAGAAGTGGTCTGCTGGTAGCATTATCCGCTTTATACGGAAAGAAGAAATACTACTAGCTTAACATATTTCTGGCCCAGACGGTACAAACGACCTCATAGGTCGCAGTACCTTTTTCTTCGCCTTGGCGAACCAGAAGCTAAAAAAAAAATATATTGCAAATTTCAGCAGAACCATTTACCACAGGGCATGATAACTAATAATAGAACGAAACGAGGAGTAGGCCGTCTGATTAAAGCTCGGTGATTAAAAACACGTATATCTAATGTTACAACATGGGTAATGCGAAAGAGAACCAATCAAGCAACCTTCATTAGAAGCAAAAAACACAAACAAGTGACCTTCCTCAATGCTTTATTGCAAAGGTGCAGGGACTTTAAACAACGAAAATTCGTATTATCCATATAAATATTCATCGTGTAGGTACCTATTGACCAATAAGTGGTGGTGCAGCATGGCACAAGACCGACACAAAATAAATTATGTCATTGCTTTAAAAATTAGACTGAATATTTCTAAATCAATTACAAAAAGAATGATATAAATCGGTACATTTTTCGACAAGATATAGCCAAAATAGCGAGAATCTAAAATGCGATAAATTCATAATTTCTCATTTGAAAGAAAAATACCCAAATCAAATTTTATTAAATTTTTCGTTTCAAACGAATCGCCCCTTCCATCCAGAGAGTCGATAATGCGAAATCCATTATCCATACAAATAATAACTTACTTGGTTTCCATCATCAACCTCTGCTACTTGCAAAGCATACGTACATGAACATGCTACCTGCGCTGCCTACGCCTATGCTCCTTCTTACAATGAAAAAAAAATGCATACACAATGGAATGAAATTCGTTCGGCGGAAAGATTCGAGAGAGACAAACCGGTTTATTTGGTCTTGCTTTCTTCGTTTTCAAAGTGTGTATTTAAAATGAAGATGACAGCAAAAGTTTAGACACAAACATTCTAGCTCAATTCATAACGCCATCTGCATTTAGTCGGCTAAAACAAAAAATTCGACATGATGGCACTACCATTGTATATAAACCTTATAGTAGTGCAACCGTGCGTAAACGACGATACGCCACCAGTGCGCATTCGCCCGCAACAAATCATGATAGTCTAGTTCTACACCATTCTCGTGCTGGGAATATGAGTAGGAGGATGATGCAGGTAGTGGTGGTGGTTGGCATAGCAGGTTTCGTGTAGATTTATGGTATTGTTACATCCAGGCTAGGATTCGAAAAGATAAAACGTAATTCTATAAAACGTAATTCTCTATCAATATCTTTTACTTCTTGATTATTATTCTAATAATTCACTTATTTAATTCAACTATTCACTTTCACAATTAATCACTTTAAATACACAAACACTTTTCTCTTACTGGATACTTATACTTTTTCGCTATACTTTCCACTACTGTCATCTATCGTACTTCTTTATCGCGGTTCACAACTCGAATGTCTTGGGTGCTCCTGCGACATCTATTTATATCTCCTAGTGACACCTCTCGAAATTTCCAGATTCGTTGAGAAGGTTCGTTAAGTTCAAGAAGGTTCGAGAACAACATACCAAGTTATACCACAGCTACTCAAACTGCTACTCCAATGCTGCCAAAATCGGTAATATGGCCACTTTCTACTAGATGGCGTAGTTGACATTAATGACACAGTTCAAGCAAACATGCAACAATATCCCCCTCTTAAACTTGTTCGTCCCGAACAAGCACGTCAATATTTTCCCCATGGTAGCGATGGAGACGATCCACATGGACAACTTTTAGCTTGCCTCTTCCTCGCTGGATCCGGTAGACAACATCGTTGATGCGCTTCACTATCTTATAGGGTCCTTCCCAATCCTGCTGTAGTTTAGGTGACATACCTTTTCGGCGATGAGGGTTGTATAGCCATACCAGATCTCCTTCCTGGAATCCTGTGGTGGTTGCTTTTGTGTCGTACCTCGTCTTCATGCGGTCGCTGGATATCGGATGAATATTTCGGTGGACTTCAGTACCCGGTACACACTTTCCAACCACCTCACCTTGCTTCAATTTGACGCTTTTGTGTTCAGCATTAAGAACTCGTACGGGAACAATATTGTTCTTCTGCTCGACAAGCACTTTTCCAACCACGCAGTTTCGGTAGTGGTTGTCTTTTGGCTCAACTAGAGAGAATCGGTGGCTCATGGGATCACCTTCCAGCTTTGTCCGAATTATTGTCTCTGAAGAAGGTGGTAGGACCTCGTCCTCACTATTGACTGTCCTCAGGGATGCGGCGTTCTCTTTCCCGTACACCATCGGAATCTCTACGTTTCGATACTTGAGTACTTGCATACCAAAGTCCAATACGACATCATTCGCCTTCATGAAATCGATTCCAATGATGCATTCGTCACATATATCAGCTACTAAGAAAGCGTGGGAGAATGCTAATCCTGCCAAATTTATTGTTAGCATGATATCTCGGTACACTTTCGCTGTCGCTCCTGTTGCTGTTTTCAGACAGTAACTGCTGGTGTTGTGCAACCAAGACTGACGGACGATGTCCCTCCTTATAATGGAAGCGGTGGCACCGGTGTCGATGGCTGCCACGCACTTATTTTGACCGATATAGGCTTCCACTGTTAAACTCTGGTTTCCTTGTTTGGTTTGGGAGACTTGAATTGTGGTCCTGGAGTCGTCGATTCCGGAAACCCACTTCTGCTCCGAGAAGCTGCCCCTTACACGTTTCCCGATTGCTGGTTCTGCGAAGCTATATCTGCCAGATGCTTCTTCGTTGCGCCTCCTAGGCCCGCAATGTGGACAACTGCCTTGTCTGGGTGGAGCTCTGCATTGTCTCTGTAGGTGCCCCATTTTGTTGCAGTTCCAGCAACGCATTTGACCTCTGTTATCTCTGCTCCGGTCTACGAAGTCTGCTCTTTGGCATGAGCATTCAACGGCTGTCATTTCCCTTACGCGGTGGAACACATGCGATGCCTGATCAGCAGCTTGCATTGTCAAGGCAAATGCTAGGGCCTCAGCGAGAGTTCTCTTTCCAGCCATTCTTACGGCCGTTTGCAGTTGTCTATCTTCAATGGCTTGGATAAACGCCTCCACAGCCATTTCATTGATGAGAACCTCACCAGCATTAGGATATGACAAATGTGCCAGACGTTCGATATCTGCTTGCAGCTGTTGAAGTGTTTCCCCCCGCTTCTGGACTCTACTGCGTAGCTGGACCCTGTACACTTGCTGCATATGCTCATCACCGAAGCGCATCTCTATAGCCTTGACCAGGGCGTCGTAGTCGTGTTGCTTCTCTTCTGAGACGGTTTGGAGTAACTCCGCAGCTGTACCTCTTAGTGCGAGCGTTAGCGCAATCGACTTTTCCTCGTTCTCCCAGCTGTTCGCCATTGCAGCTGCTTCAAACTGTTTCTTATAAATTGGCCATGATGTTTGACCGTCGAAAACAGGAGGCTGCATCTCTTTCCTTCTCGGGCAGTCCGCAGAATTTTCTCGAGCCTTCTGCTTCTTCACTTTCTCGAGCTCTCTAGCCAAGTTCTCGAAGTTTGTTTCATGCTTGCAAAACGTCTGATGGATTTCGTCGAATTTGGTTTCAACCTTCTCGAACTTTTGGTCAATTTCTTCGAGTTTTCCTTCAAGAACATTTTTAAAATCTTCCACAGCGCTCTTTTGGGCGGCAACTATGGAATTCTTTTGTTCTTCCAATTTGGAATCTAGAGAATTCTTCTGTTCATCAAATTTAGAGTCCATTGATTGCAATTTGGAATCTAGAGAATTCTTTTGTTCCTTGAACTGAGAGCCCATAGAATTCTTCTGTTCAATGAACTGAGAGTCCATAGAATTCTTCTGTTCATTGAACTGAGAGTCCATAGAATTCTTCTGTTCATCTAACTTGGCCAGAAGTAATTCCATCATAGCAGTCATATCAACGCTTGTACTTACTTGTTCTTCTGCTACGTCGAACAAAACGGACTTGGGGTTTTCTCCTTCGTTTTCAACAGATTCCTGCAGTCGAAGCACAAGATCACTTTTTCCTCCAGCTGTGGAGAGATTCCGCTTTTCCAATTCAGCTTTTAACTGCGGTATAGTGAGCTGTAGTAATTTTAATGTGCGGCCCATTTTTTTTTTCCCATTTTTTCTATTTAATCAAATTCACTTCACTTTAATTTCACACTGAATACGTTTTATCCCACTTCTGACACCAATGTTACATCCAGGCTAGGATTCGAAAAGATAAAACGTAATTCTATTTAATTAATCTTTATTAGTTCTCTATCAATATCTTTTACTTCTTGATTATTATTCTAATAATTCACTTATTTAATTCAACTATTCACTTTCACAATTAATCACTTTAAATACACAAACACTTTTCTCTTACTGGATACTTATACTTTTTCTCTATACTTTCCACTACTGTCATCTATCGTACTTCTTTATCGCGGTTCACAACTCGAATGTCTTGGGTGCTCCTGCGACATCTATTTATATCTCCTAGTGACACCTCTCGAAATTTCCAGATTCGTTGAGAAGGTTCGTTAAGTTCAAGAAGGTTCGAGAACAACATACCAAGTTATACCACAGCTACTCAAACTGCTACTCCAATGCTGCCAAAATCGGTAATATGGCCACTTTCTACTAGATGGCGTAGTTGACATTAATGACACAGTTCAAGCAAACATGCAACAATATCCCCCTCTTAAACTTGTTCGTCCCGAACAAGCACGTCAATATTTTCCCCATGGTAGCGATGGAGACGATCCACATGGACAACTTTTAGCTTGCCTCTTCCTCGCTGGATCCGGTAGACAACATCGTTGATGCGCTTCACTATCTTATAGGGTCCTTCCCAATCCTGCTGTAGTTTAGGTGACATACCTTTTCGGCGATGAGGGTTGTATAGCCATACCAGATCTCCTTCCTGGAATCCTGTGGTAGTTGCTTTTGTGTCGTACCTCGTCTTCATGCGGTCGCTGGATATCGGATGAATATTTCGGTGGACTTCAGTACCCGGTACACACTTTCCAACCACCTCACCTTGCTTCAATTTGACGCTTTTGTGTTCAGCATTAAGAACTCGTACGGGAACAATATTGTTCTTCTGCTCGACAAGCACTTTTCCAACCACGCAGTTTCGGTAGTGGTTGTCTTTTGGCTCAACTAGAGAGAATCGGTGGCTCATGGGATCACCTTCCAGCTTTGTCCGAATTATTGTCTCTGAAGACGGTGGTAGGACCTCGTCCTCACTATTGACTGTCCTCAGGGATGCGGCGTTCTCTTTCCCGTACACCATCGGAATCTCTACGTTTCGATACTTGAGTACTTGCATACCAAAGTCCAATACGACATCATTCGCCTTCATGAAATCGATTCCAATGATGCATTCGTCACATATATCAGCTACTAAGAAAGCGTGGGAGAATGCTAATCCTGCCAAATTTATTGTTAGCATGATATCTCGGTACACTTTCGCTGTCGCTCCTGTTGCTGTTTTCAGACAGTAACTGCTGGTGTTGTGCAACCAAGACTGACGGACGATGTCCCTCCTTATAATGGAAGCGGTGGCACCGGTGTCGATGGCTGCCACGCACTTATTTTGACCGATATAGGCTTCCACTGTTAAACTCTGGTTTCCTTGTTTGGTTTGGGAGACTTGAATTGTGGTCCTGGAGTCGTCGATTCCGGAAACCCACTTCTGCTCCGAGAAGCTGCCCCTTACACGTTTCCCGATTGCTGGTTCTGCGAAGCTATATCTGCCAGATGCTTCTTCGTTGCGCCTCCTAGGCCCGCAATGTGGACAACTGCCTTGTCTGGGTGGAGCTCTGCATTGTCTCTGTAGGTGCCCCATTTTGTTGCAGTTCCAGCAACGCATTTGACCTCTGTTATCTCTGCTCCGGTCTACGAAGTCTGCTCTTTGGCATGAGCATTCAACGGCTGTCATTTCCCTTACGCGGTGGAACACATGCGATGCCTGATCAGCAGCTTGCATTGTCAAGGCAAATGCTAGGGCCTCAGCGAGAGTTCTCTTTCCAGCCATTCTTACGGCCGTTTGCAGTTGTCTATCTTCAATGGCTTGGATAAACGCCTCCACAGCCATTTCATTGATGAGAACCTCACCAGCATTAGGATATGACAAATGTGCCAGACGTTCGATATCTGCTTGCAGCTGTTGAAGTGTTTCCCCCCGCTTCTGGACTCTACTGCGTAGCTGGACCCTGTACACTTGCTGCATATGCTCATCACCGAAGCGCATCTCTATAGCCTTGACCAGGGCGTCGTAGTCGTGTTGCTTCTCTTCTGAGACGGTTTGGAGTAACTCCGCAGCTGTACCTCTTAGTGCGAGCGTTAGCGCAATCGACTTTTCCTCGTTGTCCCAGCTGTTCGCCATTGCAGCTGCTTCAAACTGTTTCTTATAAATTGGCCATGATGTTTGACCGTCGAAAACAGGAGGCTGCATCTCTTTCCTTCTCGGGCAGTCCGCAGAATTTTCTCGAGCCTTCTGCTTCTTCACTTTCTCGAGCTCTCTAGCCAAGTTCTCGAAGTTTGTTTCATGCTTGCAAAACGTCTGATGGATTTCGTCGAATTTGGTTTCAACCTTCTCGAACTTTTGGTCAATTTCTTCGAGTTTTCCTTCAAGAACATTTTTAAAATCTTCCACAGCGCTCTTTTGGGCGGCAACTATGGAATTCTTTTGTTCTTCCAATTTGGAATCTAGAGAATTCTTCTGTTCATCAAATTTAGAGTCCATTGATTGCAATTTGGAATCTAGAGAATTCTTTTGTTCCTTGAACTGAGAGCCCATAGAATTCTTCTGTTCAATGAACTGAGAGTCCATAGAATTCTTCTGTTCATTGAACTGAGAGTCCATAGAATTCTTCTGTTCATCTAACTTGGCCAGAAGTAATTCCATCATAGCAGTCATATCAACGCTTGTACTTACTTGTTCTTCTGCTACGTCGAACAAAACGGACTTGGGGTTTTCTCCTTCGTTTTCAACAGATTCCTGCAGTCGAAGCACAAGATCACTTTTTCCTCCAGCTGTGGAGAGATTCCGCTTTTCCAATTCAGCTTTTAACTGCGGTATAGTGAGCTGTAGTAATTTTAATGTGCGGCCCATTTTTTTTTTCCCATTTTTTCTATTTAATCAAATTCACTTCACTTTAATTTCACACTGAATACGTTTTATCCCACTTCTGACACCAATGTTACATCCAGGCTAGGATTCGAAAAGATAAAACGTAATTCTATTTAATTAATCTTTATTAGTTCTCTATCAATATCTTTTACTTCTTGATTATTATTCTAATAATTCACTTATTTAATTCAACTATTCACTTTCACAATTAATCACTTTAAATACACAAACACTTTTCTCTTACTGGATACTTATACTTTTTCTCTATACTTTCCACTACTGTCATCTATCGTACTTCTTTATCGCGGTTCACAACTCGAATGTCTTGGGTGCTCCTGCGACATCTATTTATATCTCCTAGTGACACCTCTCGAAATTTCCAGATTCGTTGAGAAGGTTCGTTAAGTTCAAGAAGGTTCGAGAACAACATACCAAGTTATACCACAGCTACTCAAACTGCTACTCCAATGCTGCCAAAATCGGTAATATGGCCACTTTCTACTAGATGGCGTAGTTGACATTAATGACACAGTTCAAGCAAACATGCAACAATATCCCCCTCTTAAACTTGTTCGTCCCGAACAAGCACGTCAATATTTTCCCCATGGTAGCGATGGAGACGATCCACATGGACAACTTTTAGCTTGCCTCTTCCTCGCTGGATCCGGTAGACAACATCGTTGATGCGCTTCACTATCTTATAGGGTCCTTCCCAATCCTGCTGTAGTTTAGGTGACATACCTTTTCGGCGATGAGGGTTGTATAGCCATACCAGATCTCCTTCCTGGAATCCTGTGGTAGTTGCTTTTGTGTCGTACCTCGTCTTCATGCGGTCGCTGGATATCGGATGAATATTTCGGTGGACTTCAGTACCCGGTACACACTTTCCAACCACCTCACCTTGCTTCAATTTGACGCTTTTGTGTTCAGCATTAAGAACTCGTACGGGAACAATATTGTTCTTCTGCTCGACAAGCACTTTTCCAACCACGCAGTTTCGGTAGTGGTTGTCTTTTGGCTCAACTAGAGAGAATCGGTGGCTCATGGGATCACCTTCCAGCTTTGTCCGAATTATTGTCTCTGAAGACGGTGGTAGGACCTCGTCCTCACTATTGACTGTCCTCAGGGATGCGGCGTTCTCTTTCCCGTACACCATCGGAATCTCTACGTTTCGATACTTGAGTACTTGCATACCAAAGTCCAATACGACATCATTCGCCTTCATGAAATCGATTCCAATGATGCATTCGTCACATATATCAGCTACTAAGAAAGCGTGGGAGAATGCTAATCCTGCCAAATTTATTGTTAGCATGATATCTCGGTACACTTTCGCTGTCGCTCCTGTTGCTGTTTTCAGACAGTAACTGCTGGTGTTGTGCAACCAAGACTGACGGACGATGTCCCTCCTTATAATGGAAGCGGTGGCACCGGTGTCGATGGCTGCCACGCACTTATTTTGACCGATATAGGCTTCCACTGTTAAACTCTGGTTTCCTTGTTTGGTTTGGGAGACTTGAATTGTGGTCCTGGAGTCGTCGATTCCGGAAACCCACTTCTGCTCCGAGAAGCTGCCCCTTACACGTTTCCCGATTGCTGGTTCTGCGAAGCTATATCTGCCAGATGCTTCTTCGTTGCGCCTCCTAGGCCCGCAATGTGGACAACTGCCTTGTCTGGGTGGAGCTCTGCATTGTCTCTGTAGGTGCCCCATTTTGTTGCAGTTCCAGCAACGCATTTGACCTCTGTTATCTCTGCTCCGGTCTACGAAGTCTGCTCTTTGGCATGAGCATTCAACGGCTGTCATTTCCCTTACGCGGTGGAACACATGCGATGCCTGATCAGCAGCTTGCATTGTCAAGGCAAATGCTAGGGCCTCAGCGAGAGTTCTCTTTCCAGCCATTCTTACGGCCGTTTGCAGTTGTCTATCTTCAATGGCTTGGATAAACGCCTCCACAGCCATTTCATTGATGAGAACCTCACCAGCATTAGGATATGACAAATGTGCCAGACGTTCGATATCTGCTTGCAGCTGTTGAAGTGTTTCCCCCCGCTTCTGGACTCTACTGCGTAGCTGGACCCTGTACACTTGCTGCATATGCTCATCACCGAAGCGCATCTCTATAGCCTTGACCAGGGCGTCATAGTCGTGTTGCTTCTCTTCTGAGACGGTTTGGAGTAACTCCGCAGCTGTACCTCTTAGTGCGAGCGTTAGCGCAATCGACTTTTCCTCGTTGTCCCAGCTGTTCGCCATTGCAGCTGCTTCAAACTGTTTCTTATAAATTGGCCATGATGTTTGACCGTCGAAAACAGGAGGCTGCATCTCTTTCCTTCTCGGGCAGTCCGCAGAATTTTCTCGAGCCTTCTGCTTCTTCACTTTCTCGAGCTCTCTAGCCAAGTTCTCGAAGTTTGTTTCATGCTTGCAAAACGTCTGATGGATTTCGTCGAATTTGGTTTCAACCTTCTCGAACTTTTGGTCAATTTCTTCGAGTTTTCCTTCAAGAACATTTTTAAAATCTTCCACAGCGCTCTTTTGGGCGGCAACTATGGAATTCTTTTGTTCTTCCAATTTGGAATCTAGAGAATTCTTCTGTTCATCAAATTTAGAGTCCATTGATTGCAATTTGGAATCTAGAGAATTCTTTTGTTCCTTGAACTGAGAGCCCATAGAATTCTTCTGTTCAATGAACTGAGAGTCCATAGAATTCTTCTGTTCATTGAACTGAGAGTCCATAGAATTCTTCTGTTCATCTAACTTGGCCAGAAGTAATTCCATCATAGCAGTCATATCAACGCTTGTACTTACTTGTTCTTCTGCTACGTCGAACAAAACGGACTTGGGGTTTTCTCCTTCGTTTTCAACAGATTCCTGCAGTCGAAACACAAGATTACTTTTTCCTCCAGCTGTGGAGAGATTCCGCTTTTCCAATTCAGCTTTTAACTGCGGTATAGTGAGCTGTAGTAATTTTAATGTGCGGCCCATTTTTTTTTTTCTATTTTTTTCTATTTAATCAAATTCACTTCACTTTAATTTCACACTGAATACGTTTTATCCCACTTCTGACACCAATGTTACATCCAGGCTAGGATTCGAAAAGATAAAACGTAATTCTATTTAATTAATCTTTATTAGTTCTCTATCAATATCTTTTACTTCTTGATTATTATTCTAATAATTCACTTATTTAATTCAACTATTCACTTTCACAATTAATCACTTTAAATACACAAACACTTTTCTCTTACTGGATACTTATACTTTTTCTCTATACTTTCCACTACTGTCATCTATCGTACTTCTTTATCGCGGTTCACAACTCGAATGTCTTGGGTGCTCCTGCGACATCTATTTATATCTCCTAGTGACACCTCTCGAAATTTCCAGATTCGTTGAGAAGGTTCGTTAAGTTCAAGAAGGTTCGAGAACAACATACCAAGTTATACCACAGCTACTCAAACTGCTACTCCAATGCTGCCAAAATCGGTAATATGGCCACTTTCTACTAGATGGCGTAGTTGACATTAATGACACAGTTCAAGCAAACATGCAACAATATCCCCCTCTTAAACTTGTTCGTCCCGAACAAGCACGTCAATATTTTCCCCATGGTAGCGATGGAGACGATCCACATGGACAACTTTTAGCTTGCCTCTTCCTCGCTGGATCCGGTAGACAACATCGTTGATGCGCTTCACTATCTTATAGGGTCCTTCCCAATCCTGCTGTAGTTTAGGTGACATACCTTTTCGGCGATGAGGGTTGTATAGCCATACCAGATCTCCTTCCTGGAATCCTGTGGTAGTTGCTTTTGTGTCGTACCTCGTCTTCATGCGGTCGCTGGATATCGGATGAATATTTCGGTGGACTTCAGTACCCGGTACACACTTTCCAACCACCTCACCTTGCTTCAATTTGACGCTTTTGTGTTCAGCATTAAGAACTCGTACGGGAACAATATTGTTCTTCTGCTCGACAAGCACTTTTCCAACCACGCAGTTTCGGTAGTGGTTGTCTTTTGGCTCAACTAGAGAGAATCGGTGGCTCATGGGATCACCTTCCAGCTTTGTCCGAATTATTGTCTCTGAAGACGGTGGTAGGACCTCGTCCTCACTATTGACTGTCCTCAGGGATGCGGCGTTCTCTTTCCCGTACACCATCGGAATCTCTACGTTTCGATACTTGAGTACTTGCATACCAAAGTCCAATACGACATCATTCGCCTTCATGAAATCGATTCCAATGATGCATTCGTCACATATATCAGCTACTAAGAAAGCGTGGGAGAATGCTAATCCTGCCAAATTTATTGTTAGCATGATATCTCGGTACACTTTCGCTGTCGCTCCTGTTGCTGTTTTCAGACAGTAACTGCTGGTGTTGTGCAACCAAGACTGACGGACGATGTCCCTCCTTATAATGGAAGCGGTGGCACCGGTGTCGATGGCTGCCACGCACTTATTTTGACCGATATAGGCTTCCACTGTTAAACTCTGGTTTCCTTGTTTGGTTTGGGAGACTTGAATTGTGGTCCTGGAGTCGTCGATTCCGGAAACCCACTTCTGCTCCGAGAAGCTGCCCCTTACACGTTTCCCGATTGCTGGTTCTGCGAAGCTATATCTGCCAGATGCTTCTTCGTTGCGCCTCCTAGGCCCGCAATGTGGACAACTGCCTTGTCTGGGTGGAGCTCTGCATTGTCTCTGTAGGTGCCCCATTTTGTTGCAGTTCCAGCAACGCATTTGACCTCTGTTATCTCTGCTCCGGTCTACGAAGTCTGCTCTTTGGCATGAGCATTCAACGGCTGTCATTTCCCTTACGCGGTGGAACACATGCGATGCCTGATCAGCAGCTTGCATTGTCAAGGCAAATGCTAGGGCCTCAGCGAGAGTTCTCTTTCCAGCCATTCTTACGGCCGTTTGCAGTTGTCTATCTTCAATGGCTTGGATAAACGCCTCCACAGCCATTTCATTGATGAGAACCTCACCAGCATTAGGATATGACAAATGTGCCAGACGTTCGATATCTGCTTGCAGCTGTTGAAGTGTTTCCCCCCGCTTCTGGACTCTACTGCGTAGCTGGACCCTGTACACTTGCTGCATATGCTCATCACCGAAGCGCATCTCTATAGCCTTGACCAGGGCGTCATAGTCGTGTTGCTTCTCTTCTGAGACGGTTTGGAGTAACTCCGCAGCTGTACCTCTTAGTGCGAGCGTTAGCGCAATCGACTTTTCCTCGTTGTCCCAGCTGTTCGCCATTGCAGCTGCTTCAAACTGTTTCTTATAAATTGGCCATGATGTTTGACCGTCGAAAACAGGAGGCTGCATCTCTTTCCTTCTCGGGCAGTCCGCAGAATTTTCTCGAGCCTTCTGCTTCTTCACTTTCTCGAGCTCTCTAGCCAAGTTCTCGAAGTTTGTTTCATGCTTGCAAAACGTCTGATGGATTTCGTCGAATTTGGTTTCAACCTTCTCGAACTTTTGGTCAATTTCTTCGAGTTTTCCTTCAAGAACATTTTTAAAATCTTCCACAGCGCTCTTTTGGGCGGCAACTATGGAATTCTTTTGTTCTTCCAATTTGGAATCTAGAGAATTCTTCTGTTCATCAAATTTAGAGTCCATTGATTGCAATTTGGAATCTAGAGAATTCTTTTGTTCCTTGAACTGAGAGCCCATAGAATTCTTCTGTTCAATGAACTGAGAGTCCATAGAATTCTTCTGTTCATTGAACTGAGAGTCCATAGAATTCTTCTGTTCATCTAACTTGGCCAGAAGTAATTCCATCATAGCAGTCATATCAACGCTTGTACTTACTTGTTCTTCTGCTACGTCGAACAAAACGGACTTGGGGTTTTCTCCTTCGTTTTCAACAGATTCCTGCAGTCGAAACACAAGATTACTTTTTCCTCCAGCTGTGGAGAGATTCCGCTTTTCCAATTCAGCTTTTAACTGCGGTATAGTGAGCTGTAGTAATTTTAATGTGCGGCCCATTTTTTTTTTTCTATTTTTTTCTATTTAATCAAATTCACTTCACTTTAATTTCACACTGAATACGTTTTATCCCACTTCTGACACCAATGTTACATCCAGGCTAGGATTCGAAAAGATAAAACGTAATTCTATTTAATTAATCTTTATTAGTTCTCTATCAATATCTTTTACTTCTTGATTATTATTCTAATAATTCACTTATTTAATTCAACTATTCACTTTCACAATTAATCACTTTAAATACACAAACACTTTTCTCTTACTGGATACTTATACTTTTTCTCTATACTTTCCACTACTGTCATCTATCGTACTTCTTTATCGCGGTTCACAACTCGAATGTCTTGGGTGCTCCTGCGACATCTATTTATATCTCCTAGTGACACCTCCCCAAATTTCCAGATTCGTTGAGAAGATTCGTTAAGTTCAAGAAGGTTCGAGAACAACATACCAAGTTATACCACAGCTACTCAAACTGCTACTCCAATGCTGCCAAAATCGGTAATATGGCCACTTTCTACTAGATGGCGTAGTTGACATTAATGACACAGTTCAAGCAAACATGCAACAGTATGTTTTTTGTTTGCTTTGATGGAAGGGTATGTTATGTTTTCTGGATTTTAACACAATTGGCATGTGTGAGAATGATCGTTGAAGGAGAGTCGCATTTCAGCAGTGAAGATTCTCAAATGTTTTTTTTTATAATTCATACGAGTATTTGCTAGTGAAAAGCAGATATTCATATTTAATGGTAGGGGCGATGGTGGATGAAGAGAGGTGGGATAATTGTTGTTGGGTAGATTGATGGTATATTATTTGTTTGCTCTGATCAAAGTTTTTGGGGTAGGTTATGGCATATTGCAATTAGAACAAAACCGTCACCTGGAACTTATTTTGTTGTATTTTATACAATTGGTGTGTATATGTTAAGATCGGCGAAGGAGATTCGCATTTCAGCAGTGAGGCATATCATATTTGCATGTGAAAAAAATTAATTGAGGCAGAGATAAGATAAGACAAGTTAGAGTGTGTGTACGAGCGCGTGCCCTGCTTGTAATAATAGCTGCCGTAGGTTATTCATGAACAACTCAAATTGGTTTATTTATTGGTTCATCAAATAAAAAGGGCATTCATTCATAATCGGTATTCAAAATCATATTAGGTTCATATTTCGTTTGCATTATGTTACACAATCGAATCTCCGAATATAAACAGAATTTTTTCATTTGGTTTTGCACAAGCACCTGAGTGCCTCAGTTTGGGCAGCTAAATATCATTGATTTAGGTATTCTTTTTGATACCTACTTCTTTTGATACCGTCATCCCGACCACTAGCGGCCGATATACTTAATGCAAATTTCGGTTTCAGGATGTCCCAGTAGGTACTAAAGAAATGAAGTATAGTTTAAATTTATCTTTTGAAGTAGGTAGGTACAATTATGAAATTTTATAGGTAGGTACCCAAATGCATTAAAATATTGAACTCCATCAAACGCATGGTTAGACGTATCGCATGTTATAGAAACCCACATTTTTTATTCTAGCCTCGTTAATACCTCAGCCAGAAAAAATATAAGTTTCATATGTATGTATATACATACAGTGAAATCTTCCTTGAGGGGACATTAATGGTGCACATTTTTGTCCGCTTAAGAGAGTTTACCGTTTAAGGAAAATTAAAACAACTTATCCATCTTTAAGCTAAAAAGAAAAGTCTTCATATTCACTTATGTATGTATATACAAAGATGGTATATTAATTGTTGGCTCTAATGGAAATTTGGGGTAGGTTATGGCATATTGCGAGGAGGCCGTAGGATGTTTGTTGGTATTTAATACAATTGGTATGTACCTCCGTCTCACCTGATTACAAACAGGTAGTTTCTTGATTTAATTTTACGAAATTTTTTAACTCCTTCGATAATATGGGAAAAACCAAATGCAATATGAAATTAGCATTAAAAAAAAATTAAATAAAATATTCAATGCTGTGATTGGTACCTATGCCTCGAATATCCAAATTGGTTAAATGAGCATTTCTTTATCTTTAAACTACATACATAATATTCTCAGTATTTGTTTTTTTTTTCTTTTAAGAAAGCAATGAAAACATATATTTTTGCATGTCTAAATAGGTAGGTAGTTTGTTTGACATTCATTCAAATAATAAAAAAAAAAATGTAAATCGACAGGTGAGCTGCCTCTAACAGATATACGTATCCAACAACGTGTTCGCTTATAAATATCTGATAAAAAACAAATCGGTGAATTTTTGGACGAGATATACCCAAAATAGCAAGAGTCTAAAAAACCATAAACTCATAATTTCTTTACTTCTTACATGTTCAGTAGGTAAAGTAAAGGAACAAGACCAAAATGTGGTGGATTCCGGGCCACGAAGGTTTTGAAGGCAACGAAAAGGCCGACGACGGGTTGCGATATCACCTAAACATAATGAAAATAGTTGACTCTGCAGAATGCCGGCTATGTCTTGAGGAAGACGAAACAGCTGAACACATTCTAGGTGAATGTCCGGCCTCAGAGAACAACTGAGTTCCGAAGATATAAAGAAGTGGTCTGCTGGTAGCAGTATCCGCTTTATACGGAAAGAAGAAATACTACTAGCTTAACATATTTCTGGCCCAGACGGTACAAACGACCTCATAGGTCGCAGTACCTTTTTCTTCGCCTTGGCGAACCAGAAGCTAAAAAAAAAATATATTGCAAATTTCAGCAGAACCATTTACCACAGGGCATGATAACTAATAATAGAACGAAACCAGAACAATTCGGAATTTAAATAAAATATTCAATGCTGTGATTGGTACCTATGCCTCGAATATCCAAATTGGTTAAATGAACATTTCTTTATCTTTAAACTACATACATAATATTCTCAGTATTTGTTATACCCTATTCTAGGGGTATATTAATTTTGACGCATAGTTTGTAACATACCTTAATATTGCCCGTAGACCCCTAAAAGTTACTATATTTATGATCAGCATCGATAGTAATGTTGATCTAGCCATGTCCGTCCGTCCGTCTGTAGCCAAAAATACGAATTTTTGAAATCCGCCCACAGACACGCCCACAAACTCAAAAAAACAAAATTTTGGAAAAAATCGAATTTTGAGCTAGGAAGCTGAAATTTTTTATGTATGATCTATGACTCCTAAAACTGCTCGGGATATAAAATTTTCAAAATCCGCCCACTGCCACGCCCACAAAAAAATAAAACAATTTTATTGAAAACCCAAAATTTGAGCTAGGGAGCTGAAATTTTTAATATATACTCTCTATGGGCCCTTTAAGCTCATGTATAAATAGTTTCAAAATCCGCCCACTGACACGCCCACAAATAAATAAAACAATTTTTTTGAAAATCCAAAGTTTGAGCTAGGGAGCTGAAATTTATAATATATACTCTCTATGGGCCCTTTATGCTTATGTGTAAATATTTTCAAAATCCGCCCACTGGCACGCCCACAATTATTATTATTTTTTTTTTTTTGAAAATTCAAAGTAAGCTAGGGAGCTGAAATTTATAATACTCGTATATACTCTCTAGGGGCGCTTTATGCTCATGTGTTAATTTTTTTAAATCCGCCTACTGACACGCCCACAATTAAATAAAACAATTTTATTGAAACACCCAAGTTTGAGCTAGGGAGCGTTTTTTTGATAAAATCCTTTAAATGTTATATAACAAAATATGTAAAGCGTTCTTAACAATTCAACCATACTTAGACTTTTGTCACGCCCACTTATGAGGGATAGGAATAAGAATAGGGTATCCAACAGTTCGCCCAGGCGGACTGTAGCCCGTCCCTATGTTTTTATTGTAAATTTAATCAGTCCGATTAAAATAAATTTAACGATGTCTTCGTTGTGTCCATAATTGCTACACGTCATGGTTTCTGCCACTTCCAACTGGTTTTTCATCTGAGACATGAGGTTTTCAACCAAGTTTGCTTGTTTGCGGTCCTCCGGAAAAACTGTTTCGAATATCTCTTCGCAATTAATCTTGTTCCGTAACTTAAACGCTGCAAATCCTGCGTAGAACGTCAAAGCTCCTTCCAGTAGCTTCTCTGAACATCCTTTCGTTAGTACTGTTTCTATAGTGTTGTTCCTTGCGTAGTCTTCATCTGCGTCATCGTACTCGATATTGTTTAAAATATCGGTCTCCATGATGTGGTCTTCTAATGGGACTTCAACTGAAAATTCTTCATTCGCTGCCCGCTCAATATCCAGTTCTTCGCGATCTGCTTCATCCAGCAATAGCTCTGCTCCAGAATCTTCATAGCCCGAATGATCTGAAGATTTTAAATTTTTAAATATAATTTGCTTAAGATTTCTTATGAATCTGTAAGCCGAGGGGTTTTTCTCATACGATCCCCTATTTGTCCGCACCATCGAAAATAAGTTCTCTGCTGGATCTGTGTTAAGATGCGCAGTCAGGAGAAACTTCTGCTCAGTACTCTTAAGATGTGTCCACATCATCTCAATTCCTAGCAGTGTCTGCTCCAAGCCGAAAAAGCAAGGAGGTTTTTGCAGTCTTCCGGTATATTCCCACGTTTTTATCCACTGGCGAGCATTTCGTATTGACTTAAGTGTGTCGGTCGAATCTGAAATTGGCTGACGACTTGGATTCCTGGAACTCAGTGTGTCGCTATTCAGGTTGTCGAACAAGTCATTCATTTTTTGTATGAAAGTTGCTGTTGATTCGACAACTTTCTGTCCCTCAACTGTTTTGTAGCAGTTTGCTTTCACTGCATACAAAATTCCGGCAGCTACATTAGCGCTGAATATTTGTTTTGCCAGTTTAACCGATAGTTTTTCAAAACCATTTGGGCAAACATGGCTCTTAGTAAGCTTGAAGAAGACTTGCAAAACTCCTTTCGAGTCTTCTTCATACAGCTTAACAACTACGTTCCAATCTATAATTTCTCCTGAAATTATGATTTTGTGCTGTAACAATATATTCCGCACGCTCTTGAAGAGATGCGGATAATCGTACAGCATGAAAACCCTTTCATTCCTAACATCGTAATAAGGCTTTTCTACTGACACTCCTAGCAGTTTGTAAGCCAGTACGTTGTTTGATCCTTGGTCGCAGCTTGTCGCGACGACATTTAGGCCGCATGCCATTATTATGCTGATGTTTTTGTAATCAGGTGCGACGAAAAAAAGGACTAATTTTATAACCTTTTTGGGAAAAGCATCAATAAAATCGAATTTATCTACCTAATCCCAATTTTTTTTTACAACATAAACTTAATATAGCCTTCTTTCATATTGCATTTAGTTTTTCCCATATTATCGAAGGAGTTAAAAAATTTCGTAAAATTAAATCAAGAAACTACCTGTTCGTAATCAGGTGAGACGGAGGTACATACCAATTGTATTAAATACCAGCAAACATCCTACGGCCTCCTCGCAATATGCCATAACCTGCCCCAAATTTCCATTAGAGCCAACAATTAATATACCATCTTTGTATATACATACATAAGTGAATATGAAGACTTTTCTTTTTAGCTTAAAGATGGATAAGTTGTTTTAATTTTCCTTAAACGGTAAACTCTCTTAAGCGGACAAAATGTGCACCATTAATGTCCCCTCAAGGAAGATTTCACTGTATGTATATACATACATATGAAACTTATATTTTTTCTGGCTGAGGTATTAACGAGGCTAGAATAAAAAATGTGGGTTTCTATAACATGCGATACGTCTAACCATGCGTTTGATGGAGTTCAATATTTTAATGCATTTGGGTACCTACCTACAAAATTTCATAATTGTACCTACCTACTTCAAAAGACAAATTTAACCTATACTTCATTTCTTTAGTACCTACTGGGACATCCTGAAACCGAAATTTGCATTAAGTATATCGGCCGCTAGTGGTCGGTATGACGGTATCAAAAGAAGTAGGTATCAAAAAGAATACCTAAATCAATGATATTTAGCTGCCCAAACTGAGGCACTCAGGTGCTTGTGCAAAACCAAATGAAAAAATTCTGTTTATATTCGGAGATTCGATTGTGTAACATAATGCAAACGAAATATGAACCTAATATGATTTTGAATACCGATTATGAATGAATGCCCTTTTTATTTGATGAACCAATAAATAAACCAATTTGAGTTGTTCATGAATAACCTACGGCAGCTATTATTACAAGCAGGGCACGCGCTCGTACACACACTCTAACTTGTCTTATCTTATCTCTGCCTCAATTAATTTTTTTCACATGCAAATATGATATGCCTCACTGCTGAAATGCGAATCTCCTTCGCCGATCTTAACATATACACACCAATTGTATAAAATACAACAAAATAAGTTCCAGGTGACGGTTTTGTTCTAATTGCAATATGCCATAACCTACCCCAAAAACTTTGATCAGAGCAAACAAATAATATACCATCAATCTACCCAACTACAATTATCCCACCTCTCTTCATCCACCATCGCCCCTACCATTAAATATGAATATCTGCTTTTCACTTGCAAATACTCGTATGAATTATAAAAAAAAAACATTTGAGAATCTTCACTGCTGAAATGTGACTCTCCTTCAACGATCATACAAACACATACCAATTGTGTTAAAATCCAGAAAACATAACATACCCCTTCCATCAAAGCAAACAAAAAATATACCATAAATCTACACGAAACCTGCTTTGCCAACCAGCACCACTACCTGCATCATCCTCCTACTCATATTCCCAGCACGAGAATGGTGTAGAACTAGACTATCATGATTTGTTGCGGGCGAATGCGCACTGATGGCGTATCGTCGTTTACGCACGGTTGCACTACTATAAGGTTTATATAAAGGGTGATTTTTTTAAGGTTAGGATTTTCATGCATTAGTATTTGACAGATCACGCGGGATTTCAGACATGGTGTCAAAGAGAAAGATGCTCAGTATGCTTTGACATTTCATCATGAATAGACTTACTAACGAGCAACGCTTGAATTTTCAGTGAATGGGCCCTAGAAAAGTTGGCAGAAAATCCGCTTTTTTATCGACAAATTTTGTTCAGCGATGAGGCTCATTTCTGGTTGAATGGCTACGTAAATAAGCACAATTGCCGCATTTGGAGTGAAGAGCAACCAGAAGCCGTTCAAGAACTGCCCATGCATCCCAAAAAATGCACTGTTTGGTGTGGTTTGTACGCTGGTGGAATCATTGGACCGTATTTTTTCAAAGATGCTGTTGGACGCAACGTTACGGTGAATGGCGATCGCTATCGTTCAATGCTAACAAACTTTTTGTTGCCAAAAATGGAAGAACTGAACTTGGTTGACATGTGGTTTCAACAAGATGGCGCTACATGCCACACAGCTCGCGATTCTATGGCCATTTTGAGGGAAAACTTCGGAGAACAATTCATCTCAAGGAATGGACCGGTAAGTTGGCCACCAAGATCATGCGATTTGACGCCTTTAGACTATTTTTTGTGGGGCTACGTCAAGTCTAAAGTCTACACAAATAAGCCAGCAACTATTCCAGCTTTGGAAGACAACATTTCCGAAGAAATTCGGGCTATTCCGGCCGAAATGCTCGAAAAAGTTACCCAAAATTGGACTTTCCGAATGGACCACCTAAGACGCAGCCGCGGTCAACATTTAAATGAAATTATCTTCAAAAAGTAAATGTCATGGACCAATCTAACGTCTCAAATAAAGAATCGATGAGATTTTGCAAATTTTATGCGTTTTTTTTTTTAAAAAAAGTTCTCAAGCTCTTAAAAAATCACCCTTTACAATGGTTGAACGAACATATCAAGCCGCAAACGTAGACTCGAAGTCATAATATTTTTTTTAACCTAAAATACTACAACAACATGCGTCAATCGTATCGTAGCGCATTAACTTTGGCTTATATATATATGTAGTAGTAGTTAGTCATGCAGTGTTTGGTTGAGGCTTGACGGAATTTCCGCGGTAAAGCCAAACAAGCAGTCCATGGGACTTAACTTAGTTCCTTCATGTATATTGTTGTTATGTACGAAAGCGGCAGTTCTTAAGAATTTATCCCAACATTTAGGATTCTGATCTACTATGGATCGCAAGTATTCCACTAGAGGCTTATGGGTTCTTTCCAAGGAACCGTTCGACTGCGGATGGTATGCCGATGTTTAAATTTTCTCGATCCTAAGCAGACTGCAAACTCGCTTAAAGAGTTTACTTACAAAATTCGATCCTTGGTCGGTAATCAACTTTTTTGGTATACGATATCTGCTTATTATTTCATCAAAAAATATTTGTGCCACCGTATTAGCTTCCATATCTGCCAATGGATACCAATATGCAAATTAGTAAGATCGTCCTGGAATGTTAAGATATATTTATTTCCATTGTGAGTCTCAATTAAAGGTCCAACTATATCCATATAAACCTTTTCGAAAGGTACTTTTGCTGTATCTGTAATTACCATCGGCATTTTTAAAGTTCGTCCTGTTTTATTTTTTTGACATTTACTACATTTCTTTATATAGTTTTTAATGTCACGAACCATACCTTTTCATTTATATTTACGAAGAATGCTACCGTAGGTTTTTTTAACCCCTTGGTGACCTCCAAATGGAGTATCGTGATAGTCATGCAAAATTATAGGGATTTCTGATTTCGAGGGAATAATGTATTTCTGCATGGATGCGGAATTTGAAAAGGTGTGTAAAGTATCTGAAACCACTGGGGAACTTTGGTGGGCCATTTTAGAACTATCATGGTTACCTTTGTCTGATAAAATAGGGCTTGACCCGGTTTGGTCGTTTTCCTGAGTTGTATTTTCTTTTGCCTTTGATCGAGTGACAGCAAAACATCTCGACTCTTCCTCAACGTCCGAGTCTAAGGAGTGATGTATGTCAGCCTTAACCACAAACGTTCGACTTTCTTCTTCACTATCAGATTCGCTTATGCGCGGAATCCGACTAAGTGCATCCGCATTGCTGTTCTTTCTACCGGGTTTGTATTCGATAGAGAAGTCAAATTCGGACAGCTTTAGTACAAGTCTTATAATGCGGGAAGATGCATCTTTTGCTTTCAGAATTCCTTTCAAAGGCTTGTGATTGGTGTAGATCATAAAATGTCTACCCTGTAAGTAGCAACGGAAGTTTCTGACGGCCCACACTATTGCCAGGAGTTCTTTTTCAGTAGTTGAATAGTTTTTTTCAGCGGGATTTAGAGCCCGGCTTGCATATGAAATGGGAAGGTCGCTTCCAATGCATCCCTGGGATAAAACAGCCCCCAAAGACTCCTTGCTATCGTCAGTTGTGAGTAGAAATGGTTCTTCGAAATTTGGGTATCTCAAAATAGGAGGACTTGTCAGTATCGTCTTAATATTATTAAAACTTGATTCGCAATTATCATCCCACTGGAACTTTACATTTTTTCGTAGTAATTTCGTTAGAGGCAATGTTAGTTCAGCGTAATTTTTTATAAATTTTCTATAATAATTACACAAACCAAGGAGGGATTGTAGTCTTTTAATGTTGGTTGGTCTAGGGAAACTGAGAACGCATGCAACTTTATCCGGGTCTGGTAGGGCCCCAATATTTGTGCATTTGTGGCCTAAATAAATTACTTCTTTTCTTAGAAAGTTGCATTTCTGAGGTTAGAGCTTCAGATTGTTCAACCTTAGACGGCCAAACACTGTTTTCAATTTAGTATTGTGGTCGTCAATATTCCGTCCATAGATAACAATGTCGTCGAGATAAACGAAACATTCAAAACCTTGTAATCCAGTCAATGCGTAATTCATTAACCGTTGGAAAGTAGCTGGGGCTCCCTTCAGGCCAATTGGCATTCGTAATGACCATAGGCTGTACTGAATGCAGTTTTCTCGCGATCCTTAGGATTAACTAAGACTTGATGGTAGCCGCTTCTTAAATCAAGGGCTGAAAAGTATCTGGAGTTGCCCAGTTGGTCAAGAATGTCTTCTATTCTAGGAAGGGGATATGCGTCACCGACTGTTTTTTCGTTTAGTTTACGAAAATCGACGACTATTCTCCATTGCAACTCTCCATCTAATCCTGGCTTCTTTGCGACTACCAACAATGGGGAATTCCAAGGGCTTTTGCTGGGGATAATGATTTTTTCCGCTAGCATTTCCGTTATTTGCTGGTTAATAATTGATTTATGGGATTCCGGTAATCTATACATTTTTGAATTTACTGGGGCTTGATCGGCAACTGTCGGAATATTGTGCATTACAGAGGAGGTATACGTAAGTTTGTCGCCTGGAAGGCTGAATATATCGTTATATTCGTGACATATTTGAAGCACACTTTCCTTTTCCTTTGAACTGATTGTACTATCAAAACATATATTTTCATTCAAAAGTGAAATCCGCTTTATAGGCAGAGTTTCGGGTGACATGTGGGCATTTAAACTACAAATGTTGACATGACCCGGTGTATCTTTTTCGTTAAATCGCTTGGATTTATTTGCTTTTTGTTTTTGATAGTAACTTAAGTTCTGCCCGTCAAACTCTTTTCCTTTCCAAGAGTTCACGGAGAACTTATCTAACCGTTCATATTCCAGATTAGGAATAAGTGGTTCAAAATCGACCTCATTCGAAGTGATATTTAAAACTCCGATGTGCACTTGATTATTGACCGGCTTGACAATGCAGTTGGCAATGTACACACCGCCTTCGATTTGCTTAGACAGACAAACCATTTCTTCTGTATTATCCGAATGGATCTTTAGTATGGCCTTACTACGGGGTGGTATTATCAAACTTCCTTTATTTTTATTCGCTTCGGGTTCACTAGTAGTAAGCGGGGTGGACAAAGAAGAAATTTCTCTCGGAGTCTCATTTCTAATGTGTCCTGATTTTGGTTGCAATTTGCCTTCAAGATTGGGTGTTAAATTAGTTTTGTTTTTCTTATGGGTTTCGGCTCTAATCGGCTCAGAATAAGGCATTGTTTTTCTGATTAAATGGCCTGTTGAATTACAGGTCGAAGAAGTAGAAATTTCTCTCAGAGTCTCTTTTCTCTCTTTTTTACCTGTAGTGAGTGGTATTACGAACTCAGAAGGGTTGTAGTTTGTTTTTGGGAAACGTAATAATTTATTTGGCCCCTCTACATTGCAATGCTCATTTAAAAAGTTATTACCCAGTAGTCCATCAGCGGGAATTGAATCGTTTTGATTAATGATTTGGAATTCGCAAGGTAATTCCCTTGGTAATTGGAATTTACCAATTTTGGAACCGAGCGTACGACCTTGGCCATATATAGTATTAACTTTTACATTTCTGGAGGAATCTGGGGGGTAACCATTCGTACAGTTGGCCTTGAGCAGACTTATGTCCGCCCCTGTGTCTACCAACAAACTGACGCTTTTGTTTTTTGCGATATCTAGTGGCAAATGCACGAGGTTGTTAGTGTTTGACCCACTGTTTGCAATTAATGTCGAGCCGGGGAGTTTTCGGTCGACCGCTGCCTGTTTCCCGAGTTTCTACTTTCCCATGATTTTCTGGCGGAACATTCGGTAATGGTATGCGACGTTCGCAAACAAAATTCACATTTAACCGTGGATTTGTTCTTTTGCTTCTCACGATTGAAATGTACACTCTTAGATATTTTTTCAGTTTTCGAGCATGTATTTACGTCATGTCCATAAACCTTGCAGTTAATACAGAATGGCGTATTCTTCCTTCTTCTGCATTCTGCATAGGAATGATTCGGCTTGTCGCAGAAACTACATTTTATATTATTATGGCCATTATATGTTTGCCTCATTGAAAAACTTTGAGTTTCGTTATCTTTTATGGGCAGATTTAATGTATAGTTATTACTATTGGGTGGCTGATGATATGGTATTGAAGTTACTGGCATATTATTGTAAGGAAAATCATATTGATGCCCTTGGTGCATCTGGGGATTATTGTTAAAAATGGGCATATAGGGGTATGACGAGAAATTATGGTTTTGGGGAGGCCAGGACTGTACATTGAAAGGATTCATCATACTGACACTTTCAAGCTCTATTTTCAAAATCTGATCGCATAAGGGTTTAAGATTTGTTTCTTTTGCTGTTAGTAGGTATTGCCTTATTGTTGGGCTTAACACTCCCGATTTTATTGAATATATAGCTGCAAGTTCGGAGTCAGTAGTTAATGCTTTTGCATCCGCTGGAAATTTTTCAATGGCTGCTAACTTGCACTGTGCCACTAAATTGTTTAAACGAATTAAAAACAAAGTAAGAGTTTCCGTCGGGAATTGCCTACATTGTCTTAACTCATTAGATATTTGAATATAAGACTTTCTAGGCATAAAATGACCCTTAAGCTGTTTTTCGAATTCATCGAAGTTTGAAAAGTTGCTATTCTGCATAACAACAAACGCATTTCCTCTCAGCTTAGTTTGAATTAGCTGACAGAAATTATTTTCCTGCTCGGGTCTTAAACAAGATTTTACCTGCTTACAACAGTTTATAAAGGTTTGCAAATCCGTCACTAAATGTGCACAATGTTCCCCCTCAAAATTAGGAACCAGATTCGTTATTAACTGAACTAAATTCGTCTGTTGGGATGGAATGTCAAACATACTCTGATCGAGCTCATGTGTTTCATTACCCGCGCCATGGGCCATTGCTCTGTTTGCCGTATTAAAAATTGTTTTAGTGTTTTTTCTGTTTAGGGAATATGGAAGATCAGGGACAGACTTTATTATTGCCGTTGTTTGTTGTTTGAATTGCCTAATATCTTCCTTAAATTCAGAAGTTTCTTTCCTAAGTTTATTATATCCTCCACTATTTATTTGCCTATCAAAACTATCAACTAATGTTATTAATTCCTTATCTAATTTTTTATTTTCTATTATAATATTCTTAAGGTCGCTTACTTTTCTATATGTGTTTCCGCTTCTTAATCTTCTATAGTTGAGGGTGTTCTCCGGGTCTCTTTCTGTTGTCCTGGTGGTGTCCTGGTCTGATTCTTCTTCTTCTGTTTCTTCTGTCCGGTTGGAACGCTTAACAGGGGTCTCCTTTCCTTTGTTCCGTTTTTGCTTCCCTGGTATGTTTCTTCTATTTATGCAGAAGGAAAATCCAGGCATTTAATTAATGTTGACACTCGAGTGCTATTTCTTTGAGGAAAAAAAAAAAATACTTGGTGCAATTGTTGGCTGATTCGATCACTTTTATTTTTCTTAGATGGTTTAAGTTAATTAACTGATTTTTAATCAGTGATTGGCTTTTTATTTTTTCGTATTCCTGAATGTCAAACCAAATGATTTTATTTTATTTATATATTTTGTTTTGCCTGCACTTTTACACCATACAACACACACTTTAATTTTCAATTCACAATTATATTTTATCCTAAACGAGCGGGTCGAGTTGAAAGCACTAAAAATTTACCGGCTGCGCCAATTTATGTTATGCGTTCCTTTTAGTTGTCTTCAATTCCGCACAAGAAAACAACCTCTTTCTTTTAGATCAAAACAGACTCCCCGTCTCAAAGTCAAGCGAAGTCGAATGTGGTGTAAAAGTATCCAGAACAAAACGGTGTCTCCACCTGCAGTTCGTGGGAACGTCCAAGCTCTCACGAATAATATTGCAAGCCATGCATTTCGCCTGTCTCGAGTGTGTACTGTTCCGTATGGGATACAGTTACCCAGACGATACTTTACACCACAAATTCTTACGAAAGGTAGATTAAATTCAAAAACGTCAAAATATCTAAAATTCTGTGCAGTGAAGCGGAGAGCAACAGCAAAACAAAAGTTACACAGTTTTTTTTGCTTTGAATTTGGTGTTGGTGTTTTAAGCAGCACTGCGAATGCTATTGATATACCTACTGTTGTTGTTTTCCATTGCTATCACTCAACAGTTCACTTTTTCTGGATTCCAAATGATCATCGAAAATCGACTTCAGCTCAATTTCGTATGTGCTTGTGAAATTTGAATATGGGAAACATGCGAAAATATGCAGTTATGCAGTTCCCATGCAATGCCAACCGTTTCAACGCAATTCGCACAAATCAGATGCAAAATAAACAGTCCCATAACGCATTCTCCTTGAATGTCAATCAGACATCGAATCGATAATTTTGTAGATGAATTTTTCTTTTTCATACTTTATTTTCCGTATAATAATTGCTCAAGTTTTCCAGAAATGAACAGAATATTTTCCCGTAAAAGTAAGATTATTTTATCAAGAGATCATTGGAACAACAATTTTTCCAAAATGTCCTAAGACACCGAGCAGTAGTTTCGTGTTCATTTCTATTGTGCCGAGAGGTCCTTGGTATAACGAAAAGGTTCCCAAAACCCGAAAAATTAATATTTTTCCTATTTTTTTTTTTGACGAAGATTGAAATTATTTGATCGCAACTCTTCTAGACTAGGTTTAAGGCAAACTTCCTGTGTACGATTCAAGCTAAGAAAGCCCGCCAAAGACTTGTTGCACAGATTAAAAACAAGTTGTGAAGAAGGTAATGAATGCTGAAAATAAATGGGTGGAGGTGATACTCATGATATTTGTTGGCCCTGTTTAAACGAGGTGGCGGAAGCCAGTAGTCAAACCAATTTCAACGAGCTTTGACTTATATTTTAAAACAGTTCGGCTTGGTCGGAATAGGTGACCTTGTGCTTGGTAGTCACTTATTACCCAACCATTCCCAATGCCGTCTTAATTTGCCAAGATTTATCTTTCATCTCTGTTTAGCAGTGTATACAACGATAGCAGGCATTGTAAACGAAAAGAAACGTTACTGCTTATTCAACGCAGAAAACGTTCACGGTTTGCAACTTTTAAACTTTCAGTCGAAACAATAGATATAGCGCAATTTACTTGAATTATTAGACCGCTTAATTATTTTGGAAAACGAAACTTTTACACCATATTTTTGAATGTTTGTTTTCTTCTTTTTCTTAACTTTTTTACCGATACAAGGACTAAAAGTCTATCCGTCAATGTACTACTTACTTTACTTAACGGGCTCCCGACCCGTGAAGAATCTCTGCCTGAGATACTGCAGCCGTCCATCCTGGGCATACTGCTTCCAGTTCACCAGGTGAGTGCTCTGGCATCCGCGATGGCTTGGACTTTAAAACGGAGGTTCGGACTTGCATTATCAAACTAGGGGGGTGGGAGTCGAAGATCCTGTTAGCTGGAGCGTTATTTTCCATTCGCTCAATGTGGCCGAGCCAATGTAGTCGACGTGATTTAGCTTTTTGGACTACATCCACATCTTGCACAGCCCATAGAGTTCGCAGTTGTATCTTCTCCTCCATTCGCCCTCCTCGCACACAGGACCAAATATCCGACAGAGTATATTTCTTTCAAAAGAATCCAATATTAGCTCCCCTTTTCTACTTATCGTCCAGCACTCGGCACCATAAAGCAGGACTGGTAGGAAGCTTCGATAGAGCATGTATTTTTTGTCTTTCGAATGAGGAGTTTTGAACCCATTTGTTTTGCTAAGCCGAAGTAGCGGCGGTTTACTAAGATAATGCTCCGCTGGATCTCCACTAAGGTGTCATTCGAGGAGTTGAGGTTTACTCCTAGGTATGTAAATGAACTCCTTAACTACCGTCAATGTGCCTGATTTAAAAACAAAAAAAAAAAACGGATAATATATACTTAACGGATATCTGTTACATCTCTACTTAAAACAAGAAAAAAGGATATTTTTGCAAATTTTGCCAAGAGTCACTTGGAACCGAAAAGAAAAGAATAATTTAAAAAAATTTTAAAAATTATTTTGTAATTTTTGTATTCAATGTTTATTTAGCAAGAGATCATTAGAACAACAACAAGGGTCCTTGAACCCCGAAAAAAACTTATTATGTCATTGGAAACCCTGCAGTATTTCATCAGTTATATTTTTTATCTCCTACGCAATTATATATCCTATTATTCTATTGGTATACGGATAAATAAGACCAGACTTCAATTCAAAAAAAAGCTAAACTCCAGTCTTTGTTTGTTTAAAATTGGTTTCTCTTATTTACCAATATTTCGTTCCATGTATCTGCCTCTCTCAAAATTGTTTTACGTGAACCTCAATTCTAGAATGTGTGCAGTGCAATTTTTGTATGTATGCATACTTCGAAAGGCAGAAAAGTAGAAAGTAGGGCTACTTTATCCTTTGAAGTTTTTAGATCCGTTGGTTATGGGCCACCTTCTATAAGAATACGTTTATTCTATACTGCTCTCATAGAATAAACGGAACCGAAAGACTGGTGGGTTCTATGGGTTTGGACCCTTTAAGTCACTGCACTTCTTGACTCTATAAGTGCAACTTTTCAAAAAAGTTAACTCGATTACTACACCCTCTTGTGTTTATTCATTTGTTTTTATATGTATGTTCTTCTTTTGGTTCGTTACAGCAGCTGTAATTTCACAGTTATGTAGTTTTGTTCGGACCTGGACAAATGTGTTTGTAAATTAATATCTACATATGCACACACATAATTAAATATGCAAGTATGTTTCTTCAGACAAATTGTGCTTGGATTAGTTCGATTTTTTGATTTAAAAACAATGTGTTCAGCAACAGCGATTTGTTTTGGTTTCAAAAGAGCTTCTTTTGTTATTGTCATTATCTCTACAGAAAAACTTCCATTTTAGCTATAATTTTTTTATTTAAAAAAAATGTAACCCAGTAAGTACCTACCTACAACAACCTTCGTTATTGCAACTGACTTTATTTCTATTAGTTGCGTAAATCGGGTTTGTACTGTATATAAATGAACTCTCCATATCTCCACTAAATTTCCTTTATTTGTTTCACGGCGGATTGCTTTGAATAAGTACAAACTAGACCAGTTGTACGATACATACAGTGTGAGCATATATGCGTGTAAAGCAAAATCAAAAAATTATAATACATGTGACATTGCGCACACTAGCTCTTCGTATTTCTACGTCAGCTGCCGACAAGGGGTTTGACAAATTGATATTAAATTCGAATGCCATTTTTTAATATGAGTGAATGAAGTTAGTCATTTAAAGATTAAAAATGGTTCAATGTGCAGTTTTTGGTTGCAAAAGCAACAACAATAAAAATCTGACTAGAAATAAAAGCACAAAAATTGAAGTTCGATTCTTCCGTTTTCCTAGAGACAAAATCCATGAACAAATATGGGTAGACAAGTGTTGTAGAAAAGAAAAAATTAACGTGAAAAATGCGTACATATGTTCGAAACATTTTTTAGATGAACATTATATGCGTAACCTTCAATATGAACTCCTTCAGTATTCACCAAAAAATGTAAAAAAATTAAAACCAGATGCAATTCCGTCAGAAAACTTGTCATGTTTAGCAGATATGAACGAAAAGCGAATGTAAGTATTTTATATACAAGCTATATTATTTTAGTTATTTAAGTTAACAAATAAATCGCTATTTTTATTAAATATATCAAAATAATGTGATAAAAATCACATAAATTGCTTTCATTTGCCTGACAACGTTGTCTGCATTTGACGTCTGTGCATATGCGTATGTGTGTTTAATACATACACACGAAGCTGCGTTGAACGAACATAGCAAGCCGCAAACGTAGACTCGAAGTCATAATATTTTTTGTATACCCTATTCTAAGGGTATATTAATTTTGACGCATAGTTTGTAACATACCTTAATATTGCCCGTAGACCCCTAAAAGTTACTATATTTATGATCAGCATCGATAGTAAAGTCGATCTAGCCATGTCCGTCCGTCCGTCTGTCGGCAAAAATAAGGCCTTTAAACTGGACCTAGAGAGCTGAAATTTTAACCATATACTCTCTAGGGTCCCGAAATAATCAAGTTTACGAATTTTTGAAATCCGCCCACAGACACGCCCACAAACTCAAAAAAACAAAATTTTGGAAAAAATCGAATTTTGAGCTAGAAAGCTAAATTTTTTTTATATATGATCTATGACTCCTAAAACTGCTCGGGATAAACAAATTTCAAAATCCGCCCACTGACACGCCCACAAATAAATAAAACAATTTTTTGAAAATCCAAAGTTTCAGCTAGGGAGCTGAAATTTATAATATATACTCTCTATGGGCCCTTTATGCTCATGTGTAAATATTTTCAAAATCCGCCCACTGACACGCCCACAACTATTTTTTTTTTTTTTTTGAAAATTCAAAGTTTGAGGTAGGGAGCTGAAATTTATAATATATACTCTCTAGGGGCACTTTATTCTCATGTGTTAATTTTTTTTTAAATCCTCCTACTGACACGCCAACAATTTTATTGAAACACCCAAGTTTGAGCTTGTTATATAACAAAATATGTAGAGCGTTCTTAACAATTCAACTATACTTAGACTTTTGTCACGCCCACTTATGAGGGATAGGAATAAGAATAGGGTATCCAACATTTCGCCCAAGCGGACTGTAGCCCATCCCTATGTTTTAACCTAAAATACTACAACAACATGCGTCAATCGTATCGTAACGCATTAACTTTGGCATATATATATATGTAGTAGTAGTTAGTCATGCTCTGCGTCGGCGTCGACACGTGAACTACGGACGGATGCAATCAAACAGTAATCAAAATGGGTTTCGAGCAAAATTTAATAAAACTAGTGGAAAAAGAAAAGTGTTTGTATCATACGAAATCACGTTCGAATAAAAGTAATCAGATAAGAATGACAGTATGGAGGGGCATTAGTGATAAACTGGGCAGACCACGTAAGAGACGCATTTTTATTTATATATACTATTGATATAAAAAACGAAAACACTAATTTTTAGCTTATGAATGTAAACAGCGATGGAGAAGTTTGAGAGATCGCTTCGTAAGAGAGAATAAAAAGTTGTTGCAGTTGTCTTCAGACCAAGCGTTCGCAGGAGAACGCTGGGAACTTTATGACTGCCTAACATTTCTCATTCCATCTGTGAAGAGGAGAACAAGGTAAAAATTGTATATATTTCTATGTATGTATTTTACAACAGCAAGATTGGAATGTGTTGAGAAGTGTGAGTTTATTCCGAAATTCACCATTTATGTAGGTATCTAGTGGAGACAACATCGACTGTAATTAAGCGATTTGGAGACTTCACATTTTGTTTATAGATACGAGTACCTATAGACCTTTTTTAGATAGGTGAATTCTTACGAAAGGTAGATTGAATTCAAAAACGTCAAAATATCTAAAATTCTGTGCAGTGAGGCGGAGAGCAACAGCAAAACAAAAGTTACACAGTTTTTTTTGCTTTGAATTTGGTGTTTGTGTTTTAAGCAGCACTGCGAATGCTATTGATATACCTACTGTTGTTGTTTTCCATTGCTATCACTCAACAGTTCACTTTTTCTGGATTCCAAATGATCATCGAAAATCGACTTCAGCTCAATTTCGTATGTGCTTGTGAAATTTGAATATGGGAAACATGCGAAAATATGCAGTTATGCAGTTCCCATGCAATGCCAACCGTTTCAACGCAATTCGCACAAATCAGATGCAAAATAAAAAGTCCCATAACGCATTCTCCTTGAATTTCAATCAGACATCGAATCGATAATTTTGTAGATGAATTTTTCTTTTTCATACTTTATTTTCCGTATAATAATTGCTCAAGTTTTCCAGAAATGAACAGAATATTTTCCCGTAAAAGTAAGATTATTTTATCAAGAGATCATTGGAACAACAATTTTTCCAAAATGTCCTAAGACACCGAGCAGTAGTTTCGTGTTCATTTCTATTGTGCCGAGAGGTCCTTGGTATAACGAAAAGGTTCCCAAAACCCGAAAAATTAATATTTTTCCTATTTTTTTTTTTTTTTGACGAAGATTGAAATTATTTGATCGCAACTCTTCTAGACTAGGTTTAAGGCAAACTTCCTGTGTACGATTCAAGCTAAGAAAGCCCGCCAAAGACTTGTTGCACAGATTAAAAACAAGTTGTGAAGAAGGTAATGAATGCTGAAAATAAATGGGTGGAGGTGATACTCATGATATTTGTTGGCCCTGTTTAAACGAGGTGGCGGAAGCCAGTAGTCAAACCAATTTCAACGAGCTTTGACTTATATTTTAAAACAGTTCGGCTTGGTCGGAATAGGTGACCTTGTGCTTGGTAGTCACTTATTACCCAACCATTCCCAATGCCGTCTTAATTTGCCAAGATTTATCTTTCATCTCTGTTTAGCAGTGTATACAACGATAGCAGGCATTGTAAACGAAAAGAAACGTTACTGTTTATTCAACGCAGAAAACGTTCACGGTTTGCAACTTTTAAACTTTCAGTCGAAACAATAGATATAGCGCAATTTACTTTAATTATTAGACCGCTTAATTATTTTGGAAAACGAAACTTTTGCACCATATTTTTGAATGTTTGTTTTCTTCTTTTTCTTGACTTTTTTACCGATACAAGGACTAAAAGTCTATCCGTCAATGTACTACTTACTTTACTTAACGGGCTCCCGACCTGTGAAGAATCTCTGCCTGAGATACTGCAGCCTTCCATCCTGGGCATACTGCTTCCAGTTCACCAGGTGAGTGCTCTGGCATCCGCGATGGCTTGGACTTTAAAACGGAGGTTCGGACTTGCATTATCAAACTATGGGGGTGGGAGTCGAAGATCCTGTTAGCTGGAGCGTTATTTTCCATTCGCTCAATGTGGCCGAGCCAATGTAGTCGACGTGATTTAGCTTTTTGGACTACATCCACATCTTGCACAGCCCATAGAGTTCGCAGTTGTATCTTCTCCTCCATTCGCCCTCCTCGCACACAGGACCAAATATACGACAGAGTATATTTCTTTCAAAAGAATCCAATATTAGCTCCCCTTTTCTACTTATCGTCCAGCACTCGGCACCATAAAGCAGGACTGGTAGGAAGGTTCGATAGAGCATGTATTTTTTGTCTTTCGAATGAGGAGTTTTGAACCCATTTGTTTTGCTAAGCCGAAGTAGCGGCGGTTTACTAAGATAATTCTCCGCTGGATCTCCACTAAGGTGTCATTCGTGGAGTTGAGGTTTACTCCTAGGTATGTAAATGAACTCCTTAACTACCGTCAATGTGCCTGATTTAAAAACAAAAAAAAAACCGGATAATATATACTTAACGGATATCTGTTACATCTCTACTTAAAACAAGAAAAAAGGATATTTTTGCAAATTTTGCCAAGAGTCACTTGGAACCGAAAAGAAAAGAATAATTTAAAAAAATTTTTAAAATTATTTTGTAATTTTTGTATTCAATGTTTATTTAGCAAGAGATCATTAGAACAACAACAAGGGTCCTTGAACCCCGAAAAAAACTTATTATGTCATTGGAAACCCTGCAGTATTTCATCAGTTATATTTTTTATCTCCTACGCAATTATATATCCTATTATTCTATTGGTATACGGATAAATAAGACCAGACTTCAATTCAAAAAAAAGCTAAACTCCAGTCTTTGTTTGTTTAAAATTGGTTTCTCTTATTTACCAATATTTCGTTCCATGTATCTGCCTCTCTCAAAATTGTTTTACGTGAACCTCAATTCTAGAATGTGTGCAGTGCAATTTTTGTATGTATGCATACTTCGAAAGGCAGAAAAGTAGAAAGTAGGGCTACTTTATCCTTTGAAGTTTTTAGATCCGTTGGTTATGGGCCACCTTCTATAAGAATACGTTTATTCTATACTGCTCTCATAGAATAAACGGAACCGAAAGACTGGTGGGTTCTATGGGTTTGGACCCTTTAAGTCACTGCACTTCTTGACTCTATAAGTGCAACTTTTCAAAAAAGTTAACTCGATTACTACACCCTCTTGTGTTTATTCATTTGTTTTTATATGTATGTTCTTCTTTTGGTTCGTTACAGCAGCTGTAATTTCACAGTTATGTAGTTTTGTTCGGACCTGGACAAATGTGTTTGTAAATTAATATCTACACATAATTAAATATGCAAGTATGTTTCTTCAGACAAATTGTGCTTGGATTAGTTCGATTTTTTGATTTAAAAACAATGTGTTCAGCAACAGCGATTTGTTTTGGTTTCAAAAGAGCTTCTTTTGTTATTGTCATTATCTCTACAGAAAAACTTCCATTTTAGCTATAATTTTTTTATTTAAAAAAAATGTAACCCAGTAAGTACCTACCTACAACAACCTTCGTTATTGCAACTGACTTTATTTCTATTAGTTGCGTAAATCGGGTTTGTACTGTATATAAATGAACTCTCCATATCTCCACTAAATTTCCTTTATTTGTTTCACGGCGGATTGCTTTGAATAAGTACAAACTAGACCAGTTGTACGATACATACAGTGTGAGCATATATGCGTGTAAAGCAAAATCAAAAAATTATAATACATGTGACATTGCGCACACTAGCTCTTCGTATTTCTACGTCAGCTGCCGACAAGGGGTTTGACAAATTGATATTAAATTCGAATGCCATTTTTTAATATGAGTGAATGAAGTTAGTCATTTAAAGATTAAAAATGGTTCAATGTGCAGTTTTTGGTTGCAAAAGCAACAACAATAAAAATCTGACTAGAAATAAAAGCACAAAAATTGAAGTTCGATTCTTCCGTTTTCCTAGAGACAAAATCCATGAACAAATATGGGTAGACAAGTGTTGTAGAAAAGAAAAAATTAACGTGAAAAATGCGTACATATGTTCGAAACATTTTTTAGATGAACATTATATGCGTAACCTTCAATATGAACTCCTTCAGTATTCACCAAAAAATGTAAAAAAATTAAAACCAGATGCAATTCCGTCAGAAAACTTGTCATGTTTAGCAGATATGAACGAAAAGCGAATGTAAGTATTTTATATACAAGCTATTTTATTTTAGTTATTTAAGTTAACAAATAAATCGCTATTTTTATTAAATATATTGTTACATCCAGGCTAGGATTCGAAAAGATAAAACGTAATTCTATTTAATTAATCTTTATTAGTTCTCTATCAATGTCTTTTACTTCTTGATTATTATTCTAATAATTCACTTATTTAATTAAACAATTCACTTTCACAATTAATCTCTTTAAATACACAAACACTTTTCTCTTACTGGATACTTATACTTTTTCTCTATACTTTTCACTACTGTCATCTATCGTACTTCTTTATCGCGGTTCACAACTCGAATGTCTTGGGTGCTCCTGCGACATCTATTTATATCTCCTAGTGACACCTCTCGAAATTTCCAGATTCATTGAGAAGGTTCGAGAACAACATACCAAGTTATACCACAGCTACTCAAACTGCTATTCCAATGCTGCCAAAATCGGTAATATGGCCACTTTCTACTAGATGGCGTAGTTGACTAATTAATGCTGAATGACACAGTTCAAGCAAACATGCAACAATATCCCCCTCTTAAACTTGTTCGTCCCGAACAAGCACGTCAATATTTTCCCCATGGTAGCGATGGAGACGATCCACATGGACAACTTTCAGCTTGCCTCTTCCTCGCTGGATCCGGTAGACAACATCGTTGATGCGCTTCACTATCTTATAGGGTCCTTCCCAATCCTGCTGTAGTTTAGGTGACATACCTTTTCGGCGATGAGGGTTGTATAGCCATACCAGATCTCCTTCCTGGAATCCTGTGGTGGTCGCTTTTGTATCGTACCTCGTCTTCATGCGGTCGCTGGATATCCGAATCTTATCTCTAGTTTTCCGATGAATGTTTCTGATGATTTCTCTGAGATCCGCCACATAATCATCTTCATTCGTTGCTTCATCAGTCGGAGATCCAAACATCAATTCACTAGGTAACCGGATGGTTCGACCAAAAAGGATTTCGGATGGAGTATGTCCTGTTGTGTTATGAACTGCGCTTCGATAAGCTAATAGGAACATGTGGATGTGCTTGTCCCAGTCCCGCTGGCAGTCGCCAACAACCTTAGAAAGGTGTTCGTTTAAGGTTCTATTGAAGCGTTCCACCATTCCGTCCGATTGTGGATGAAGCGGGGTTGTTCTTGTCTTCTTAATCCCTAGTAGCTGGCATACTCCTTGAAAGATCTTCGACTCGAAGTTGCGACCTTGGTCCGAGTGCAATTCCATTGGCTTCAGGCCATTTAGTGAAGTAGTCCATCACTACGAGGATATAGCGGTTTCCACTGTTGGTTTCTGGAAACGGTCCTGCGATGTCAACTGCAATCCTTTCAAAGGGCGCTCCAACGTTGTATTGATGCATCTTGCCTTGCATTTTTACTCTCGGGCCTTTACTGGCTGCGCAAGCGGCGCATTTTCGGCACCAGTTTTCGACATCGTCTCTTGCGTGGATCCAGTAAAAGTGTTCTCGCACTTTTTCGAGTGTCTTATTTACTCCCAAGTGACCTCCGGACACTCCATCATGTAGTTCCCTAAGTACTTCGTTGACTTTCGATCTGGGTACCACAAGTTGCATCACGGCTGATTTTCCATCCGATCTTTCCCATTTTCTTTTCAGAATGCCATCCTGGACATGAAGTGAGTCCCATTGTGCCAAGTATGCCTTCAATTCCGGACTCCTATTGAAGATCTGCTGCCAGTCCGGCTTGCCCTCATGTTCCTTCCAGGCGAGAATCGGCTCGATATCCGGATCTTCCTGTTGAGCATTCCGGATCTCCCGTGCACTCCAGCCGCTAATGGGCTCAGCTCTCAACCGTTGGACTGACACTTTATCTTTTTCCTCCTGGCGTACGCAATGTTTACAATCAGCCTTGCAGGGTCGCCGGGAGAGGGCATCTGCGTTGGAGTGAAGAGTTCCCTTTCGGTGCTGTATCTCGTAGTCATACATCTGCAGCCGCTCAATCCACCTCGCGACTTGTCCTTCAGGGTTCTTAAACTGCAGCAGCCACTTTAGAGACGCATGATCTGTACGCAGGATGAATTTCTGCCCATATAAGTACTTGTGGAAGTGCTTTGTTGCCAGGATCAAAGCCAGGAGTTCCCGCCTGGTCACGCAATAGTTCCTCTCCGGCTTGGATAGCACTTTACTGAAGTAGGAAACTACTCTCTCTTGGCCATCATGGATCTGCGAAAGAACGGCTCCGATCCCAACATTACTAGCGTCGGCATCTACAATAAATGTCTTTTCTGGAGTAGGGTACGCTAGAATTGAAGCATCACACAGATGGTGTTTGAGACTCTTGAAACTCGCTTCGCATTCACCTGACCATTTAAATGGTTTTCCCTTTTCCGTCAGTTGATGCAAGCTCTTTGCGATCCTTGCGAAGTCCTTCACAAACCGTCTGTAGTAAGTTGCAAGTCCCAGGAAGATTCTCAGTTGGTGTTTGTCTTTGGGAACGGGCCAATTTTTCACCGCATCGACCTTCTCTGGGTCAGTCCTTACTCCCTCGGACGAGATGATGTGCCCCAGATATTTTAACTCAGATCTAAAGAGATCACACTTTTTCGGGTTAAGCTTTAATTGTGCACTTCGTAGTCTCTGGAACACTTCCTTCAAGTTATCTCGATGTTCTTCAAACGTTTTTCCAACCACGATGACATCGTCCAAGTAGACCAAACACGTTTTCCATGTTAGCCCCAACAAAACACGCTCCATTAGTCGCTCAAAGGTTGCCGGCGCGTTACACAGTCCAAATGGCAATACTGTGAATTGCCAGAGCCCGTTTCCTGCTGTGAAAGCTGTTTTCTCACGATCTTCCGGATGTATCTGCACTTGCCAGTAGCCACTCTTCAGATCTAGAGTGGAAAACCATCGAGCTCCGGACAGTGTATCCAGCGTATCGTCAATCCTTGGTAGAGGGTAGCTATCCTTTTTGGTGACATTATTCAGTTGGCGATAGTCTACACAGAACCGAGTGCTGCCATCTTTCTTTTTGACTAGGACAATTGGAGATGCCCATGGGCTTTTAGAGCATTCGATTACTCCTTCCTTCTCCATCGTCGACACCATCTCTGCAACCTCCGTCTGCTTAGCCAATGGTAGTCGTCTGGGAGGCTGACGAATCGGTCTCGCATCTCCAGTGTCTATCCGGTGTTGTACAAGGTGTGTTCGGCCATACTCGCAGTCCCGCGAAGCGAATATATCAGCAAACTCGTTGATGAGGTTCCCTGCCATGGCTTGCTGCTCCCGATTCAGATCGCAGTGCTGGAATAAAGTTCTTTTGACCTCAGTCATTCCCATTAGTGAACGAGGCTTCGCAACACTTTCCTGTGATAGTTTCGTGATGGCAGTAACCGGTACACACTTTCCAACCACCTCACCTTGCTTCAATTTGACGCTTTTGTGTTCCGCATTAAGAACTCGTACGGGAACCATATTGTTCTTCGGCTCGACAAGCATTTTTCCAACCATGCAATTTTGGCAGTGGTTGTCTTCTGGCTCGACTAGAAAGAATCGGTGGGCCCCAGGATCACCTTCCAGCTTTGTCCAAATCAGTGTCTCTGAAGAAGGTGGTAGGACCTCGTCCTTACTAATGACTGTCCTCAGGGATGCGACGCTCTCGTTCCCGTACACCATCGGAATTTCTACGTTTCGATACTTGAGTACTTGCATACCAATGTCCAATACTACATCATGCGCCTTCATGAAATCGATTCCAATGATGCATTCGTCACATATATCGGCTACTAGGAAAGCGTGGGAGAATAATAATCCTGCCAAATTTATTGTTAGTATGACCTCTCCATACACTTTCGCTGTCGCTCCTGTTGCTGTTTTCAGACAGTAATTGTTGGTGTTGTGCAGCCAAGACTGACGGACGATGTCCCTCCTTATGATGGAAGCGGTGGCACCGGTGTCGATGGTTGCCACGCACTTATTTTGTCCGATATAGGCTTCCACTGTTAGACTCTGGTTTCCTCGTTTGGTTTGGGAGACTTGAATTGTGGTCCTGGGGTCGTCGATTCCGGAAACCAACTTCTGCCCCACGAAGCTGGTCCTTACACGTTTCCCGACTGCTGGTTATGCGAAGCTGTATCTGCAGGATGGTTGTTATCCCTGCCAGATGCTTCTTCGTTGCCCCTCCTAGGCCCGCAATGCGGACAACTGCCTCGTCTGGGTGGAGCTCTGCACTGTCTCTGTAGGTGCCCTATTTTGTTGCAGTTCCAGCAGCGCATTTGACCTCTGTTATCTCTGCTCCGGTCTACGACGTCTGCTCTTTGACATGAACATTCAACAGCTGTCATTTCCCTTACGCGGTGGAACACATGCGATGCCTGATCAGCAGCTTGCATTGTCAAGGCAAATCCTAGGGCCTCAGCGAGAGTTCTCTTTCCAGCCATTCTTACGGCCATTTGCAGTTGTCTATCTTCAATGGCTTGGATAAACGCCTCCACAGCCATTTCATTGATGAGAACCTCACCAGCATTAGGATATGACAAATGTGCCAGACGTTCGATATCTGCTTGCAGCTGTTGAAGTGTTTCTCCCCGCTTCTGGACTCTACTGCGTAGCTGGACCCTGTACACTTGCTGCATATGCTCATCACCGAAGCGCATCTCTATAGCCTTGGCCAGGGCGTCGTAGTCGTGTTGCTTCTCTTCTGAGACGGTTTGGAGTAACTCCGCAGCTGTACCTCTTAGTGCGAGCGTTAGCGCAATCGACTTTTCCTCGTTGTCCCAGCTGTTCGCCATTGCAGCTGCTTCAAACTGTTTCTTATAAATTGGCCATGATGTTTGACCATCGAAAACAGGAGGCTGCATCTCTTTCCTTCTCGGGCAGTCCGCAGAATTTTCTCGAGCCTTCTGCTTCTTCACTTTCTCGAGCTCTTTAGCCAAGTTCTCGATGTTTGTATCGATTTCGTCGAATTTGGTTTCAACCTTCTCGAACTTTTGGTCAATTTCTTCGAGTTTTCCTTCGAGAACATTTTTAAAATCTTCCACAGCGCTCTTTTGGGCGGCAACTATGGAATTCTTTTGTTCTTCGAATTTAGTGTCCATTGCTTGCAATTTGGAATCTAGAGAATTCTTCTGTTGTTCTAGAGAATTCTTTTGTTCATCAAATTTAGAGTCCATTGATTGCAATTTGGAATCTAGAGAATTCTTTTGTTCATCAAATTTAGAGTCCATTGATTGCAATTTGGAATCTAGAGAATTCTTCTGTTGTTCTAGAGAATTCTTTTGTTCATCAAATTTAGAGTCCATTGAATTCTTCTGTTCATCTAACTTGGCCAGAAGTAATTCCATCATAGCAGTCATATCAACGCTTGTACTTACTTGTTCTTCTGCAACGTCGAACAAAACGGACTTGGGGTTTTCGCCTTCGTTTTCAACAGATTCCTGCAGTCGAAGCACAAGATCACTTTTTCCTCCAGCTGTGGAGAGGTTCCGCTTTTCCAATTCAGCTTTTAACTGCGGTATACTGAGCTGTAGTAATTTTAATGTGCGGCCCATTTTTTTTTTTTAATTCACTTCACTTTAATTTCACACTGAATACGTTTTATCCCACTTCTGACACCAATGTTACATCCAGGCTAGGATTCGAAAAGATAAAACGTAATTCTATTTAATTAATCTTTATTAGTTCTCTATCAATGTCTTTTACTTCTTGATTATTATTCTAATAATTCACTTATTTAATTAAACAATTCACTTTCACAATTAATCACTTTAAATACACAAACACTTTTCTCTTACTGGATACTTATACTATTTCTCTATACTTTTCACTACTGTCATCTATCGTACTTCTTTATCGCGGTTCACAACTCGAATGTCTTGGGTGCTCCTGCGACATCTATTTATATCTCCTAGTGACACCTCTCGAAATTTCCAGATTCATTGAGAAGGTTCGTTAAGTTCAGAAGGTTCGAGAACAACATACCAAGTTATACCACAGCTACTCAAACTGCTATTCCAATGCTGCCAAAATCGGTAATATGGCCACTTTCTACTAGATGGCGTAGTTGACTAATTAATGCTGAATGACACAGTTCAAGCAAACATGCAACAATATCAAAATAATGTGATAAAAATCACATAAATTGCTTTCATTTGCCTGACAACGTTTTCTGCATTTGACGTCTGTGCATATGCGTATGTGTGTTTAATACATACACACGAAGCTGCGTTGAACGAACATAGCAAGCCGCAAACGTAGACTCGAAGTCATAATATTTTTTTTATACCCTATTCTAAGGGTATATTAATTTTGACGCATAGTTTGTAACATACCTTAATATCGCCCGTAGACCCCTAAAAGTTACTATATTTATGATCAGCATCGATAGTAATGTCGATCTAGCCATGTCCGTCCGTCCGTCTGTCGGCAAAAATAAGGCCTTTAAACTGGACCTAGAGAGCTGAAATTTTAACCATATACTCTCTAGGGTCCCGAAATAATCAAGTTTACGAATTTTTGAAATCCGCCCACAGACACGCCCACAAACTCAAAAAAACAAAATTTTGGAAAAAATCGAATTTTGAGCTAGAAAGCTGAATTTTTTTTATATATGATCTATGACTCCTAAAACTGCTCGGGATAAACAAATTTCAAAATCCGCCCACTGACAAGCCCACAAATAAATAAAACAATTTTTTTGAAAATCCAAAGTTTCAGCTAGGGAGCTGAAATTTATAATATATACTCTCTATGGGCCCTTTATGCTCATGTGTAAATATTTTCAAAGTCCGCCCACTGACACGCCCACAACTATTTTTATTTTATTTTGAAAATACAAAGTTTGAGGTAGGGAGCTGAAATTTATAATATATACTCTCTAGGGGCACTTTATTCTCATGTGTTAATTTTTTTTTAAATCCGTCTACTGACACGCCCACAATTAAATAAAACAATTTTATTGAAACACCCAAGTTTGAGCTTGTTATATAACAAAATATGTAGAGCGTTCTTAACAATTCAACTATACTTAGACTTTTGTCACGCCCACTTATGAGGGATAGGAATAAGAATAGGGTATCCAACATTTCGCCCAAGCGGACTGTAGCCCGTCCCTATGTTTTAACCTAAAATACTACAACAACATGCGTCAATCGTATCGTAACGCATTAACTTTGGCATCTTTGGCGTCGACACGTGAACTACGGACGGATGCAATCAAACAGTAATCAAAATGGGTTTCGAGCAAAATTTAATAAAACTAGTGGAAAAAGAAAAGTGTTTGTATCATACGAAATCACGTTCGAATAAAAGTAATCAGATAAGAATGACAGTATGGAGGGGCATTAGTGATATACTGGGCAGACCACGTAAGAGACGCATTTTTATTTATATATACTATTTATATAAAAAAACGAAAACACTAATTTTTAGCTTATGAATGTAAACAGCGATGGAGAAGTTTGAGAGATCGCTTCGTAAGAGAGAATAAAAAGTTGTTGCAGTTGTCTTCAGACCAAGCGTTCGCAGGAGAACGCTGGGAACTTTATGACTGCCTAACATTTCTCATTCCATCTGTGAAGATTAGAACAAGGTAAAAATTGTGTATATTTCTATGTATGTATTTTACAACAGCAAGATTGGAATGTGTTGAGAAGTGTGAGTTTATTCCGAAATTCACCATTTATGTAGGTATCTAGTGGAGACAACATCGACTGTAATTAAGCGATTTGGAGACTTCACATTTTGTTTATAGATACCTATAGACCTTTTTTAGATAGGTGAATTTGTTATGCGTTCCTTTTAGTTGTCTTCAATTCCGCACAAGAAAACAACCTCTTTCTTTTAGATCTCAAAACAGACTCCCCGTCTCAAAGTCAAGCGAAGTCGAATGTGGTGTAAAAGTATCCAGCTCAAAACGGTGTCTCCACCTGCAGTTCGTGGGAACGTCCAAGCTCTCACGAATAATATTGCAAGCCATGCATTTCGCCTGTCTCGAGTGTGTACTGTTCCGTATGGGATACAGTTACCCAGACGATATCTTACACCAAACAGTGTAGATACCTGTAGTTCGTAGGAACGTCGAAGCTCTCACGAATAATATTGCAAGCCATGCATTTCGCCTGTCTCGAGTGTGTACTGTTCCATAGGGGATACAGTAACCCAGACGATACTTTACACCACATTTTCCTCCCCCCCTGAGAAAGATAGTCATCTTTATTTAACAACATAGTTTTTATATTAATAACATGAATACATTTTTTATAATTAGATTTAACAATTAGTTTACTTTTATTTTAATAACAAATATGTCTTATTTATTTTAGTATACATTTTTTAACAAAATATATGTTATATGAATAACATGCATTATTATTTTTATTTTTAGATTAAACAATTAGTTTACTTTTATTTTAATAACAAATGTGTCTTATTTATTTAAGTATATAATTTTTAACAAAATATATGTTATATGAATAACATGAATACATTTGTTATTATTTTTATTTTTAGATTAAACAATTAGTTTACTTTTATTTTAAATAACAAATATGTCTTATTTATTTAAGTATACAATTTTTAACAAAATATATGTTATATGAATAACATGCATTATTATTTTTATTTTTAGGTTAAACAATTAGTTTACTTTTATTTTTAATAACAAATATGTCTTATTTATTTAAGTATACAATTTTTAACAAAATATATGTTATATGAATAACATGCATTATTATTTTTATTTTTAGATTAAACAATTAGTTTACTTTTATTTTAATAACAAATATGTCTTATTTATTTAAGTATATAATTTTTAACAAAATATATGTTATATGAATAACATGCATTATTATTTTTATTTTTAGGTTAAACAATTAGTTTACTTTTATTTTTAATAACAAATATGTCTTATTTATTTAAGTATACAATTTTTAACAAAATACATGTTATATGAATACCTTGAATACATTTTTTATTATTTTCATTTTTAACAGGCAAGTGAGTAGAAAAAGATTTTAATTTATTCTGTAATTTCATTAGAATTTTTGGAGCAAGCTAAAGTTATCTTATATTTAATATTAATCAGGTAATAAATTAAACAACAAAGTACAGTGCCTAGTAGGATGGGGAAACATACTGAAATTATTGTTTTGGTGTTTTGATTTTTTGTTTCGTCAAGTTTTGTCAATGTTTGTATCTCTTCCTGTAGCTCTCGCACACTATAACTAAAGGGAAGCAAGTCGGAGCTAGTCTTTATTATAGCTTTGGGACTCTTAATAGATTTGTTCGTGAAATTATAGCTATTGTCAAAAAGAGCATCTAAATTAAAAGAAGAGTTCAAGGCAAGACTTGTTATTTCTTGGGGAAAGGTCACCTTTGTTGAACCCGATTCTTTCACAGTCAACAACTTTATGGAGTGTGTTTCAGCTAGGTAATTATCAGAAAGGGTGAGTAGCCCTTTCTTTTCAACTTTAATAATTTTGAAATTACTTCCACAGTGAACTCTAAGTTTTCCTGGTGTTGGCATTAGAAATATCCATCTGTTGGCTTGTTCAAAATTGATCCAAATTTCCTGTTTAATTTTTACGATTCGCATGTCACAATTTTCTAAGCGCCCTTCATGGAGAATAAATTAAGCTTGATAAACATACCTCTAGCTCTGTATGTATCGGACGATTGGGCAAGCAAAGAATTATGTGATTTACATGCTTACAGGATTCTATGTCGCTAGAAGTTAAAGGTATATACTCCGAAAATTGTTCGTTAATAGCTACTTTCTGAAATGAAGGATTGTAAAAGTAGTACAAGTCGTTTTTGTATGGGATTGGAATTGAATGTATCCGGTTTAAAAGGAATTTGCCTGTACCAGTAAGAGGCACAGTAATAAGATACACAATTCTGTTTGCCGAATATTTAAGTTCAATGTCCAAGAATTTCATGACTTCAAAAATACTTTCTATTGATACATCAATAGGAAATCTTAAATCAGCACTAGCTATGACCGGAATTTTTTCTATGGCTCCAATTAGCACATGCGGATCTATCGCTTTTAGATCAATTCGGTTTTGTCGCGCGTCAATAAGAGAATTCAGGATATTGTTTTGAACATTATTCAAATGGAAATTAGCGCCAAGCAGTATATTGGCCGCTTCGTCTAGGTGATGATTTAGTTCTTGGGCTATAGTTAAATTGTTTGATTTCTTAATAAGCTGATCAATAATATTAAAGTGCTCATCTAGCTTCTGAGTGTTATTATTAATAACTTGAATACTATTTTGTATGAGGGATGATTGTGTTTTTAAAATATGTGTTACAACTTTCTTAGTACTTCTTAATTTTACAACTTCCTCTTCTATTACTTTAGAATCTTCGTCATCCATTACCCCAAATATTTCTTTTAAAATATGCCCACCTAGATTCAACACACCTCGTTTTGCTTTTTTAATAAAAAATAGATCGGATATTCTGTTGTGTGTTAGAATTAGTTCTTGTAGTGACTGCTCTTGGATTTTAACCATCAAACGGCAGTGATCAAATGGGGACCTAGTTCTTACCTTGTCACAGATATCTCTTATTTGTCCAGATTGACGTATAACCATGGTGTATTCCATTTGGTAATCATCCAGATTGAAAAATAGGACTAACCTCCAATTTGCACGTAGTATGAGGTATTCTCCTATGGTTTCTAGGTAGATGCCTGTATTGTCTTCCAGTTCTTTCAACTCTATAGGCAGTGCAGTTACTCCGCTCATCATTAGGAATACGCACATGACATTGACCAACATCTAGTAAATGTGAAAAACGATATAACTTAGCTAAATATTTTTTTTTTTTTTTCAAATGCTAGTAGGATTTAATCGAAATAATGTTTGAGCCTATTGTTATGAATAGTCACCGTGCGTCTACCCATTTTTATCGTCGAATTGACTGGGCTTAAAATTGCACAAATTGTAAAAGGCCCCAGCCACACTTGACATAATTTGTGCTTTTTTACGGGGTTTAATAGAAGTACCTTGTCTCCGATATGAAACGATGACGGTCTTACCGTCTTATCGTAGTATACCTTTGAAGAACTTTTACTCTTCAATAAATTCTTACGAGCAATGGAATACATTGTTTGCAGCTTATACCTCAACTCGTAATAATAGTCTTCGCAATTATATAGTGGTTGCGGTGTTTGGTTGAGGCTTGACGGAATTTCCGCGGTAAAGCCAAACAAGCAGTCCATGGGACTTAACTTAGTTCCTTCATGTATATTGTTGTTATGTACGAAAGCGGCAGTTCTTAAGAATTTATCCCAACATTTAGGATTCTGATCTACTATGGATCGCAAGTATTCCACTAGAGGCTTATGGGTTCTTTCCAAGGAACCGTTCGACTGCGGATGGTATGCCGATGTTTCAATTTTCTCGATCCTAAGCAGACTGCAAACTCGCTTAAAGAGTTTACTTACAAAATTCGATCCTTGGTCGGTAATCAACTTTTTTGGTATACGATATCTGCTTATTATTTCATCAAAAAATATTTGTGCCACCGTATTAGCTTCCATATCTGCCAATGGATACCAATATGCAAATTTAGTAAGATCGTCCTGGAATGTTAAGATATATTTATTTCCATTGTGAGTCTCAATTAAAGGTCCAACTATATCCATATAAACCTTTTCGAAAGGTACTTTTGCTGTATCTGTAATTACCATCGGCATTTTTAAAGTTTGTCCTGTTTTATTTTTTTGACATTTACTACATTTCTTTATATAGTTTTTAATGTCACGAACCATACCTTTTCATTTATATTTACGAAGAATGCTACCGTAGGTTTTTTTAACCCCTTGGTGACCTCCAAATGGAGTATCGTGATAGTCATGCAAAATTATAGGGATTTCTGATTTCGAGGGAATAATGTATTTCTGCATGGATGCGGAATTTGAAAAGGTGTGTAAAGTATCTGAAACCACTGGGGAACTTTGGTGGGCCATTTTAGAACTATCATGGTTACCTTTGTCTGATAAAATAGGGCTTGACCCGGTTTGGTCGTTTTCCTGAGTTGTATTTTCTTTTGCCTTTGATCGAGTGACAGCAAAACATCTCGACTCTTCCTCAACGTCCGAGTCTAAGGAGTGATGTACGTCAGCCTTAACCACAAACGTTCGACTTTCTTCTTCACTATCAGATTCGCTTATGCGCGGAATCCGACTAAGTGCATCCGCATTGCTGTTCTTTCTACCGGGTTTGTATTCGATAGAGAAGAGAATAAAATGTCTACCCTGTAAGTAGCAACGGAAGTTTCTGACGGCCCACACTATTGCCAGGAGTTCTTTTTCAGTAGTTGAATAGTTTTTTTCAGCGGGATTTAGAGCCCGGCTTGCATATGAAATGGGAAGGTCGCTTCCAATGCATCCCTGGGATAAAACAGCCCCCAAAGACTCCTTGCTAGCGTCAGTTGTGAGTAGAAATGGTTCTTCGAAATTTGGGTATCTCAAAATAGGAGGACTTGTCAGTATCGTCTTAATATTATTAAAACTTGATTCGCAATTATCATTCCACTGGAACTTTACATTTTTTCGTAGTAATTTCGTTAGAGGCAATGTTAGTTCAGCGTAATTTTTTATAAATTTTCTATAATAATTACACAAACCAAGGAGGGATTGTAGTCTTTTAATGTTGGTTGGTCTAGGGAAACTGAGAACGCATGCAACTTTATCCGGGTCTGGTAGGGCCCCAATATTTGTGCATTTGTGGCCTAAATAAATTACTTCTTTTCTTAGAAAGTTGCATTTCTGAGGTTAGAGCTTCAGATTGTTCAACCTTAGACGGCCAAACACTGTTTTCAATTTAGTATTGTGGTCGTCAATATTCCGTCCATAGATAACAATGTCGTCGAGATAAACGAAACATTCAAAACCTTGTAATCCAGTCAATGCGTAATTCATAAACCGTTGGAAAGTAGCTGGGGCTCCCTTCAGGCCAATTGGCATTCGTAATGACCATAGGCTGTACTGAATGCAGTTTTCTCGCGATCCTTAGGATTAACTAAGACTTGATGGTAGCCGCTTCTTAAATCAAGGGCTGAAAAGTATCTGGAGTTGCCCAGTTGGTCAAGAATGTCTTCTATTCTCGGAAGGGGATATGCGTCACCGACTGTTTTTTCGTTTAGTTTACGAAAATCGACGACTATTCTCCATTGCAACTCTCCATCTAATCCTGGCTTCTTTGCGACTACCAACAATGGGGAATTCCAAGGGCTTTTGCTGGGGATAATGATTTTTTCCGCTAGCATTTCCGTTATTTGCTGGTTAATAATTGATTTATGGGATTCCGGTAATCTATACATTTTTGAATTTACTGGGGCTTGATCGGCAACTGTCGGAATATTGTGCATTACAGAGGAGGTATACGTAAGTTTGTCGCCTGGAAGGCTGAATATATCGTTATATTCGTGACATATTTGAAGCACACTTTCCTTTTCCTTTGAACTGATTGTACTATCAAAACATATATTTTCATTCAAAAGTGAAATCCGCTTTATAGGCAGAGTTTCGGGTGACATGTGGGCATTTAAACTACAAATGTTGACATGACCCGGTGTATCTTTTTCGTTAAATCGCTTGGATTTATTTGCTTTTTGTTTTTGATAGTAACTTAAGTTCTGCCCGTCAAACTCTTTTCCTTTCCAAGAGTTCACGGAGAACTTATCTAACCGTTCATATTCCAGATTAGGAATAAGTGGTTCAAAATCGACCTCATTCGAAGTGATATTTAAAACTCCGATGTGCACTTGATTATTGACCGGCTTGACAATGCAGTTGGCAATGTACACACCGCCTTCGATTTGCTTAGACAGACAAACCATTTCTTCTGTATTATCCGAATGGATCTTTAGTATGGCCTTACTACGGGGTGGTATTATCAAACTTCCTTTATTTTTATTCGCTTCGGGTTCACTAGTAGTAAGCGGGGTGGACAAAGAAGAAATTTCTCTCGGAGTCTCATTTCTAATGTGTCCTGATTTTGGTTGCAATTTGCCTTCAAGATTGGGTGTTAAATTAGTTTTGTTTTTCTTATGGGTTTCGGCTCTAATCGGCTCAGAATAAGGCATTGTTTTTCTGATTAAATGGCCTGTTGAATTACAGGTCGAAGAAGTAGAAATTTCTCTCAGAGTCTCTTTTCTCTCTTTTTTACCTGTAGTGAGTGGTATTACGAACTCAGAAGGGTTGTAGTTTGTTTTTGGGAAACGTAATAATTTATTTGGCCCCTCTACATTGCAATGCTCATTTAAAAAGTTATTACCCAGTAGTCCATCAGCGGGAATTGAATCGTTTTGATTAATGATTTGGAATTCGCAAGGTAATTCCATTGGTAATTGGAATTTACCAATTTTGGAACCGAGCGTACGACCTTGGCCATATATAGTATTAACTTTTACATTTCTGGAGGAATCTGGGGGGTAACCATTCGTACAGTTGGCCTTGAGCAGACTTATGTCCGCCCCTGTGTCTACCAACAAACTGACGCTTTTGTTTTTTGCGATATCTAGTGGCAAATGCACGAGGTTGTTAGTGTTTGACCCACTGTTTGCAATTAATGTCGAGCCGGGGAGTTTTCGGTCGACCGCTGCCTGTTTCCCGAGTTTCTACTTTCCCATGATTTTCTGGCGGAACATTCGGTAATGGTATGCGACGTTCGCAAACAAAATTCACATTTAACCGTGGATTTGTTCTTTTGCTTCTCACGATTGAAATGTACACTCTTAGATATTTTTTCAGTTTTCGAGCATGTATTTACGTCATGTCCATAAACCTTGCAGTTAATACAGAATGGCGTATTCTTCCTTCTTCTGCATTCTGCATAGGAATGATTCGGCTTGTCGCAGAAACTACATTTTATATTATTATGGCCATTATATGTTTGCCTCATTGAAAAACTTTGAGTTTCGTTATCTTTTATGGGCAGATTTAATGTATAGTTATTACTATTGGGTGGCTGATGATATGGTATTGAAGTTACTGGCATATTATTGTAAGGAAAATCATATTGATGCCCTTGGTGCATCTGGGGATTATTGTTAAAAATGGGCATATAGGGGTATGACGAGAAATTATGGTTTTGGGGAGGCCAGGACTGTACATTGAAAGGATTCATCATACTGACACTTTCAAGCTCTATTTTCAAAATCTGATCGCATAAGGGTTTAAGATTTGTTTCTTTTGCTGTTAGTAGGTATTGCCTTATTGTTGGGCTTAACACTCCCGATTTTATTGAATATATAGCTGCAAGTTCGGAGTCAGTAGTTAATGCTTTTGCATCCGCTGGAAATTTTTCAATGGCTGCTAACTTGCACTGTGCCACTAAATTGTTTAAACGAATTAAAAACAAAGTAAGAGTTTCCGTCGGGAATTGCCTACATTGTCTTAACTCATTAGATATTTGAATATAAGACTTTCTAGGCATAAAATGACCCTTAAGCTGTTTTTCGAATTCATCGAAGTTTGAAAAGTTGCTATTCTGCATAACAACAAACGCATTTCCTCTCAGCTTAGTTTGAATTAGCTGACAGAAATTATTTTCCTGCTCGGGTCTTAAACAAGATTTTACCTGCTTACAACAGTTTATAAAGGTTTGCAAATCCGTCACTAAATGTGCACAATGTTCCCCCTCAAAATTAGGAACCAGATTCGTTATTAACTGAACTAAATTCGTCTGTTGGGATGGAATGTCAAACATACTCTGATCGAGCTCATGTGTTTCATTACCCGCGCCATGGGCCATTGCTCTGTTTGCCGTATTAAAAATTGTTTTAGTGTTTTTTCTGTTTAGGGAATATGGAAGATCAGGGACAGACTTTATTATTGCCGTTGTTTGTTGTTTGAATTGCCTAATATCTTCCTTAAATTCAGAAGTTTCTTTCCTAAGTTTATTATATCCTCCACTATTTATTTGCCTATCAAAACTATCAACTAATGTTATTAATTCCTTATCTAATTTTTTATTTTCTATTATAATATTCTTAAGGTCGCTTACTTTTCTATATGTGTTTCCGCTTCTTAATCTTCTATAGTTGAGGGTGTTCTCCGGGTCTCTTTCTGTTGTCCTGGTGGTGTCCTGGTCTGATTCTTCTGTCCGGTTGGAACGCTTAACAGGGGTCTCCTTTCCTTTGTTCCGTTTTTGCTTCCCTGGTATGTTTCTTCTATTTATGCAGAAGGAAAATCCAGGCATTTAATTAATGTTGACACTCGAGTGCTATTTCTTTGAGGAAAAAAAAAAAATACTTGGTGCAATTGTTGGCTGATTCGATCACTTTTATTTTTCTTAGATGGTTTAAGTTAATTAACTGATTTTTAATCAGTGATTGGCTTTTTATTTTTTCGTATTCCTGAATGTCAAACCAAATGATTTTATTTTATTTATATATTTTGTTTTGCCTGCACTTTTACACCATACAACACACACTTTAATTTTCAATTCACAATTATATTTTTTCCTAAACGAGCGGGTCGAGTTGAAAGCACTAAAAATTTACCGGCTGCGCCAATTTATGTTATGCGTTCCTTTTAGTTGTCTTCAATTCCGCACAAGAAAACAACCTCTTTCTTTTAGATCTCAAAACAGACTCCCCGTCTCAAAGTCAAGCGAAGTCGAATGTGGTGTAAAAGTATCCAGCACAAAACGGTGTCTCCACCTGCAGTTCGTGGGAACGTCCAAGCTCTCACGAATAATATTGCAAGCCATGCATTTCGCCTGTCTCGAGTGTGTACTGTTCCGTATGGGATACAGTTACCCAGACGATACTTTACACCACAAATTCTTACGAAAGGTAGATTAAATTCAAAAACGTCAAAATATCTAAAATTCTGTGCAGTGAAGCGGAGAGCAACAGCAAAACAAAAGTTACACAGTTTTTTTTGCTTTGAATTTGGTGTTGGTGTTTTAAGCAGCACTGCGAATGCTATTGATATACCTACTGTTGTTGTTTTCCATTGCTATCACTCAACAGTTCACTTTTTCTGGATTCCAAATGATCATCGAAAATCGACTTCAGCTCAATTTCGTATGTGCTTGTGAAATTTGAATATGGGAAACATGCGAAAATATGCAGTTATGCAGTTCCCATGCAATGCCAACCGTTTCAACGCAATTCGCACAAATCAGATGCAAAATAAACAGTCCCATAACGCATTCTCCTTGAATGTCAATCAGACATCGAATCGATAATTTTGTAGATGAATTTTTCTTTTTCATACTTTATTTTCCGTATAATAATTGCTCAAGTTTTCCAGAAATGAACAGAATATTTTCCCGTAAAAGTAAGATTATTTTATCAAGAGATCATTGGAACAACAATTTTTCCAAAATGTCCTAAGACACCGAGCAGTAGTTTCGTGTTCATTTCTATTGTGCCGAGAGGTCCTTGGTATAACGAAAAGGTTCCCAAAACCCGAAAAATTAATATTTTTCCTATTTTTTTTTTTTTTTTGACGAAGATTGAAATTATTTGATCGCAACTCTTCTAGACTAGGTTTAAGGCAAACTTCCTGTGTACGATTCAAGCTAAGAAAGCCCGCCAAAGACTTTTTGCGCAGATTAAAAACAAGTTGTGAAAAAGGTAATGAATGCTGAAAATAAATGGGTGGAGGTGATACTCATGATATTTGTTGGCCCTGTTTAAACGAGGTGGCGGAAGCCAGTAGTCAAACCAATTTCAACGAGCTTTGACTTCTATTTTAAAACAGTTCGGCTTAGTCGGAATAGGTGACCTTGTGCTTGGTAGTCACTTATTACCCAACCATTCCCAATGCCGTCTTAATTTGCCAAGATTTATCTTTCATCTCTGTTTAGCAGTGTATACAACGATAGCAGGCATTGTAAACGAAAAGAAACGTTACTGTTTATTCAACGCAGAAAACGTTCACGGTTTGCAACTTTTAAACTTTCAGTCGAAACAATAGATATAGCGCAATTTACTTGAATTATTAGACCGCTTAATTATTTTGGAAAACGAAACTTTTACACCATATTTTTGAATGTTTGTTTTCTTCTTTTTCTTAACTTTTTTACCGATACAAGGACTAAAAGTCTATCCGTCAATGTACTACTTACTTTACTTAACGGGCTCCCGACCCGTGAAGAATCTCTGCCTGAGATACTGCAGCCGTCCATCCTGGGCATACTGCTTCCAGTTCACCAGGTGAGTGCTCTGGCATCCGCGATGGCTTGGACTTTAAAACGGAGGTTCGGACTTGCATTATCAAACTAGGGGGGTGGGAGTCGAAGATTCTGTTAGCTGGAGCGTTATTTTCCGTTCGCTCAATGTGGCCGAGCCAATGTAGTCGACGTGATTTAGCTTTTGGGACTACATCCACATCTTGCACAGCCCATAGAGTTCGCAGTTGTATCTTCTCCTCCATTCGCCCTCCTCGCACACAGGACCAAATATCCGACAGAGTATATTTCTTTCAAAAGAATCCAATATTAGCTCCCCTTTTCTACTTATCGTCCAGCACTCGGCACCATAAAGCAGGACTGGTAGGAAGGTTTGATAGAGCATGTATTTTTTGTCTTTCGAATGAGGAGTTTTGAACCCATTTGTTTTGCTAAGCCGAAGTAGCGGCGGTTTCCTAAGGTAATTCTCCGCTGGATCTCCACTAAGGTGTCATTCGTGGAGTTGAGGTTTACTCCTAGGTATGTAAATGAACTCCTTAACTACCGTCAATGTGCCTGATTTAAAAACAAAAAAAAAACCGGATAATATATACTTAACGGATATCTGTTACATCTCTACTTAAAACAAGAAAAAAGGATATTTTTGCAAATTTTGCCAAGAGTCACTTGGAACCGAAAAGAAAAGAATAATTTAAAAAATTTTTAAAAATTATTTTGTAATTTTTGTATTCAATGTTTATTTAGCAAGAGGTCATTAGAACAACAACAAGGGTCCTTGAACCCCGAAAAAAACTTATTATGTCATTGGAAACCCTGCAGTATTTCATCAGTTATATTTTTTATCTCCTACGCAATTATATATCCTATTATTCTATTGGTATACGGATAAATAAGACCAGACTTCAGTTCAAAAAAAGCTAAACTCCAGTCTTTGTTTGTTTAAAATTGGTTTCTCTTATTTACCAATATTTCGTTCCATGTATCTGCCTCTCTCAAAATTGTTTTACGTGAACCTCAATTCTAGAATGTGTGCAGTGCAATTTTTGTATGTATGCATACTTCGAAAAGCAGAAAAGTAGAAAGTAGGGCTACTTTATCCTTTGAAGTTTTTAGATCCGTTGGTTATGGGCCACCTTCTATAAGAATACGTTTATTCTATACTGTTCTCATAGAATAAACGGAACCGAAAGACTGGTGGGTTCTATGGGTTTGGGCCCTTTAAGTCACTGCACTTCTTGACTCTATAAGTGCAACTTTTCAAAAAAGTTAACTCGATTACTACACCCTCTTGCGTTTATTCATTTGTTTTTATATGTATGTTCTTCTTTTGGTTCGTTACAGCAGCTGTAATTTCACAGTTATGTAGTTTTGTTCGGACCTGAACAAATGTGTTTGTAAATTAATATCTACATATGCACACACATAATTAAATATGCAAGTATGTTTCTTCAGACAAATTGTGCTTGGATTAGTTCGATTTTTTGATTTAAAAACAATGTGTTCAGCAACAGCGATTTGTTTTGGTTTCAAAAGAGCTTCTTTTGTTATTGTCATTATCTCTACAGAAAAACTTCCATTTTAGCTATAATTTTTTTATTTAAAAAAAATGTAACCCAGTAAGTACCTACCTACAACAACCTTCGTTATTGCAACTGACTTTATTTCTATTAGTTGCGTAAATCGGGTTTGTACTGTATATAAATGAACTCTCCATATCTCCACTAAATTTCCTTTATTTGTTTCACGGCGGATTGCTTTGAATAAGTACAAACTAGACCAGTTGTACGATACATACAGTGTGAGCATATATGCGTGTAAAGCAAAATCAAAAAATTATAATACATGTGACATTGCGCACACTAGCTCTTCGTATTTCTACGTCAGCTGCCGACAAGGGGTTTGACAAATTGATATTAAATTCGAATGCCATTTTTTAATATGAGTGAATGAAGTTAGTCATTTAAAGATTAAAAATGGTTCAATGTGCAGTTTTTGGTTGCAAAAGCAACAACAATAAAAATCTGACTAGAAATAAAAGCACAAAAATTGAAGTTCGATTCTTCCGTTTTCCTAGAGACAAAATCCATGAACAAATATGGGTAGACAAGTGTTGTAGAAAAGAAAAAATTAACGTGAAAAATGCGTACATATGTTCGAAACATTTTTTAGATGAACATTATATGCGTAACCTTCAATATGAACTCCTTCAGTATTCACCAAAAAATGTAAAAAAATTAAAACCAGATGCAATTCCGTCAGAAAACTTGTCATGTTTAGCAGATATGAACGAAAAGCGAATGTAAGTATTTTATATACAAGCTATATTATTTTAGTTATTTAAGTTAACAAATAAATCGCTATTTTTATTAAATATATCAAAATAATGTGATAAAAATCACATAAATTGCTTTCATTTGCCTGACAACGTTGTCTGCATTTGACGTCTGTGCATATGCGTATGTGTGTTTAATACATACACACGAAGCTGCGTTGAACGAACATAGCAAGCCGCAAACGTAGACTCGAAGTCATAATATTTTTTTTATACCCTATTCTAAGGGTATATTAATTTTGACGCATAGTTTGTAACATACCTTAATATTGCCCGTAGACCCCTAAAAGTTACTATATTTATGATCAGCATCGATAGTAAAGTCGATCTAGCCATGTCCGTCCGTCCGTCTGTCGGCAAAAATAAGGCCTTTAAACTGGACCTAGAGAGCTGAAATTTTAACCATATACTCTCTAGGGTCCCGAAATAATCAAGTTTACGAATTTTTGAAATCCGCCCACAGACACGCCCACAAACTCAAAAAAACAAAATTTTGGAAAAAATCGAATTTTGAGCTAGAAAGCTGAATTTTTTTTATATATGATCTATGACTCCTAAAACTGCTCGGGATAAACAAATTTCAAAATCCGCCCACAAATAAATAAAACAATTTTTTTGAAAATCCAAAGTTTCAGCTAGGGAGCTGAAATTTATAATATATACTCTCTATGGGCCCTTTATGCTCATGTCTAAATATTTTCAAAATCCGCCCACTGACACGCCCACAACTATTTTTTTTTTTTTTTTTAAAATTCAAAGTTTGAGGTAGGGAGCTGAAATTTATAATATATACTCTCTAGGGGCACTTTATTCTCATGTGTTAATTTTTTTTTAAATCCTCCTACTGACACGCCAACAATTTTATTGAAACACCCAAGTTTGAGCTTGTTATATAACAAAATATGTAGAGCGTTCTTAACAATTCAACTATACTTAGACTTTTGTCACGCCCACTTATGAGGGATAGGAATAAGAATAGGGTATCCAACATTTCGCCCAAGCGGACTGTAGCCCATCCCTATGTTTTAACCTAAAATACTACAACAACATGCGTCAATCGTATCGTAACGCATTAACTTTGGCATATATATATATGTAGTAGTAGTTAGTCATGCTCTGCGTCGGCGTCGACACGTGAACTACGGACGGATGCAATCAAACAGTAATCAAAATGGGTTTCGAGCAAAATTTAATAAAACTAGTGGAAAAAGAAAAGTGTTTGTATCATACGAAATCACGTTCGAATAAAAGTAATCAGATAAGAATGACAGTATGGAGGGGCATTAGTGATAAACTGGGCAGACCACGTAAGAGACGCATTTTTATTTATATATGCTATTGATATAAAAAAACGAAAACACTAATTTTTAGCTTATGAATGTAAACAGCGATGGAGAAGTTTGAGAGATCGCTTCGTAAGAGAGAATAAAAAGTTGTTGCAGTTGTCTTCAGACCAAGCGTTCGCAGGAGAACGCTGGGAACTTTATGACTGCCTAACATTTCTCATTCCATCTGTGAAGAGGAGAACAAGGTAAAAATTGTGTATATTTCTATGTTTGTATTTTACAACAGCAAGATTGGAATGTGTTGAGAAGTGTGAGTTTATTCCGAAATTCACCATTTATGTAGGTATCTAGTGGAGACAACATCGACTGTAATTAAGTGATTTGGAGACTTCACATTTTGTTTATAGATACCTATAGACCTTTTTTAGATAGGTGAATTCTTACGAAAGGTTTGAATTCAAAAACGTCAAAATATCTAAAATTCTGTGCAGTGAGGCGGAGAGCAACAGCAAAACAAAAGTTACACAGTTTTTTTTGCTTTGAATTTAGTGTTGGTGTTTTAAGCAGCACTGCGAATGCTATTGATATACCTACTGTTGCTGTTTTCCATTGCTATCACTCAACAGTTCACTTTTTCTGGATTCCAAATGATCATCAAAAATCGACTTCAGCTCAATTTCGTATGTGCTTGTGAAATTTGAATATGGGAAACATGCGAAAATATGCAGTTATGCAGTTTCCATGCAATGCCAACCGTTTCAACGCAATTCGCACGAATCAGATGCAAAATAAACAGTCCCATAACGCATTCTCCTTGAATGTCAATCAGACATCGAATCGATAATTTTGTAGATGAATTTTTATTTTTCATACTTTATTTTCCGTATAATTATTGCTCAAGTTTTCCTGAAATGGATAGAATATTTTCCCATGAAAGTAAGATTATTTTATCAAGAGATCATTGGAACAACAATTTTTCCAAAATGTCCTAAGACACCGAGCAGTAGTTTCGTGTTCAATTCTATGGTGCCAAGAGGTCCTTGATACGAGTACAACAAAAAGGTTCCCAAAACCCGAAAAATGAATATTTTTCCTATGTTTTTTTTTGACGAAGATTGAAATTATTTGTTTAAGGCAAACTTCCTGTGTACGATTCAAGCTAAGAAAGCCCGCCAAAGACTTGTTGCACAGATTAAAAACAAGTTGTGAAGAAGGCAATGAGTGCTGAAAATAAATGGATGAAGGTGATTTTTTTGTTTTTTTTTTTGTTTTTTTTTTTTAAAGGAATTCCAAATCCTAGAGCACTCAGACTCGGTAACGGTCCATTGTACTACAAGGCAGAATTCCTCCTTTTGGTGTAGAGGCATGTGAATGGGTGGCGTATGTTGTTGTTCCCCATGGGGATTGAACCTGCACCGCACGGGCAACAAGCCAACACACTAACCTCTACACCGTCGCCACCCGGGTGAAGGTGATACTCATGATACTTGTTGGCCCTGTTTAAACGAGGTGGCGGAAGCCAGTAGTCAAACCAAATTCAACGATTCATAAACGTCAAAATATCTAAAATTCTGTGCAGTGAGGCGGAGAGCAACAGCAAAACAAAAGTTACACAGTTTTTTTTGCTTTGAATTTGGTGTTGGTGTTTTAAGCAGCACTGCGAATGCTATTGATATACCTACTGTTGTTGTTTTCCATTGCTATCACTCAACAGTTCACTTTTTCTGGATTCCAAATGATCATTGAAAATCGACTTCAGCTCAATTTCGTATGTGCTTGTGAAATTTGAATATGGGAAACATGCGAAAATATGCAGTTATGCAGTTCCCATGCAATGCCAACCGTTTCAACGCAATTCGCACGAATCAGATGCAAAATAAACAGTCCCATAACGCATTCTCCTTGAATGTCAGTCAGACATCGAATCGATAATTTTGTAGATGAATTTTTATTTTTCATACTTTATTTTCCGTATAATTATTGCTCAAGTTTTCCTGAAATGGATAGAATATTTTCCCATGAAAGTAAGATTATTTTATCAAGAGATCATTGGAACAACAATTTTTCCAAAATGTCCTAAGACACCGAGCAGTAGTTTCGTGTTCAATTCTATGGTGCCAAAAGGTCCTTGATACAACAAAAAGGTTCCCAAAACCCGAAAAATGAATATTTTTCCTATTTTTTTTTTAACGAAGATTGAAATTATTTGTTTAAGGCAAACTTCCTGTGTACGATTCAAGCTAAGAAAGCCTGCCAAAATAAATGGGTGAAGGTGTTTTTTTTTTTTTTTTTTTTTTTTTAAAGGAATTCCAAATTCTAGAGCACTCAGACTCGGTAACGGTCCATTGTACTACAAGGCAGAATTCCTCCTTTTGGTGTAGAGGCATGTGAATGGGTGGCGTATGTTGTTCATGGGGATTGAACCTGCACCGCACGGGTAACAAGCCAACACACTAACCTCTACACCGTCGCCACCCGGGTGAAGGTGATACTCATGATACTTGTTGGCCCTGTTTAAACGAGGTGGCGGAAGCCAGTAGTCAAACCAATTTCAACGAGCTTTGACTTTTATTTTAAAACAGTTTGGCTTGATCGGAATAGGTGACCTTGTGCTTGGTAGTCACTTATTACCCAATCATTCCCAATGTCGTCCAAATTTGCCAAGATTTATCTTTCATCTCTGTTTAGCAGCGTATACAACGATAGACTCTTTTTGGAAGCAGGCATTGTAAACGAAAAGAAACGTTACTGTTTATTGAACGCAGAAAACGTTCACGGTTTGCAACTTTTAAACTTTCAGTTGAAACGATAGATATAGCCCAATTTACTTTAATTATTAGACTTTGTTTATTTTGGAAAACGTAACTTTTAAACCATATTTTTTAATGTTTCTTTTCTTCTCTTTCTTAACTTTTTTACCGATACAAGGACTAAAAGTCTATCCGTCAATGTACTACTTACTTTACTTAACGGGCTCCCGACCCGTGAAGAGTCTCTGCCTGAGACACTGCAGCCTTCTATCCTCTGCGATCCCGGGCATGTTGCTTCCAGTTCACCAGGCCAAGTGCTCTGGCATCCGCGATGGCTTGGTCTTTAAAACGGAGGTTCGGACTTGCATTCTCAAACCAGGGGGCTGGAGCGCTCAATGTGGCCGAGCCAATGTAGTCGACGTGATTTAGCTTTTTGGACTACATCCCCATCTTGGTACAGCTCATAGAGTTCGCGGTTGTATCTTCTCCTCCATTCACCCCCCTCGCACACAGGACCAAATATCCGACAGAGTATATTTCGGTGCCGGGAAATAAGTCCACGGGAACTAAGTCCACTGAGGGACTTAGTTCCCATTAAGTGAGAAATAAAACCACTTTCGCGAAGTGGACTTAGTTCGCATGTAAAGTGGGAACTAAGTCCATTTTTTTTTGGGAACTTAGTACACTTTCAAAAATGAGAAGAGGGAACTAACATCCAACATTTAGAATTAGACAAAAAACTGTAAAGTGCAGTTAGTTATTACACTCTTTAAGCAAAATCTTAAGCTTATCATGGTGTCATAAAGCCAAAGTTTCAAAACCGCTCCTCGCACCTACTCCAAATCAAACAGTGACCCCAACCAGTGGGGTTGCTGGGGGGGCATGCTTCCCCCATATGCATTACACTATTTATGGAATCTACTTGCGATTTCGTAACTAATCTCATAAACAGTACAATGCATATGGGGGGGGGGGGCATGCTGCCCCCCTGCAATCCCCCTGCTTGGAGTCACTGTTTGATTTGAAGTAGGTGCGAGGTCACGGTGCCTATATTACTCTGTCTCAGTTAGAAGTTAATTTCTATTTTGTTAATAAAAATTGCAAAGTACCTACCTACTTGACTCTTTAATTTTATTTTGTTCTTAGTCGACAGTGAGAAAAGGGAACTAAAACCACTCAGAGTTTTGGGAATTTATTTCCCACCTTACATGGGAACTAAGTCCACTTCGCGAAAGTGGTTTTATTTCTCACTATGTGGGAAGTATGTCCCTCAGTGGACTTAGTTCCCGTGGACTTATTTCCCTGCACCGTATATTTCTTTCAAAAGAACCCAATATTAGCTCTCCTTTTCTACTTATCGTCCAGCACTCGGCACCATAAAGCACGACTGATAGGAAGGTTCGATAGAGCATGCATTTCGTCTTTCGAATGAAGAGGTTTGAACCCATTTATTTTGCTAAACCGAAGTAGCGGCGGTTTCCTATGGTAATTCTCCTCCGGATCTCCACTAAGGTGTCATTCGTGGAGTTGAGGTTTACTCCTAGGTAGAACTCCTTAACTACCGTCAATGTCTGGCACATTGACATTTAGAAACAATAAAAACCGGATAATATATACTTAACGGATATCTGTTACATCTTTACTTAAAACACGAAAAAGGGATATTTTTGAAAATTTTACCAAGAGGTACTTGGAACCGAAAAGAAAAGAATAATTTAAAAAAATTGGTTTCTTAGGAAAATCTAAAAATTATTTTGTATTTTTGTATTCAATGTTTATTTACACCAAGAGGTCATTGGAACAACAAAAAAGCTCCCTGAACCCCGAAAACTATTTTTTTATGTCATTAGAAACCCTGCAGTATTTTATCAGTTATATTTTTCACCTCCTACGCAATTTTATTTCCTACTACGGTATACGGATAAATAAGGCCAGACTTCAGTTCAAAAAAATAGCTAAACTCCACTTTTTGTTTGTTTAAAATTGTTCTTTCATCTAAAACTTAAAAAAGAAATTGTTTTTGTGCGTATCGCATAAGTAATTAAGTAGTAAGTATTACCTGGACAGTAAAAAAACTACAGCTAAAAAAACTAATCGAATTTGCCTTCTTTTTCCAGCACCTTGCACACAGGCAACTGATTAGCTATGTAACGACTAATATGCGAAACACAAACACACGTTATACATAATATTTATCGCCCCTCGAACAATCTGTCTTATGTATTACGTCATAAGAGTAGTGATCGCGTGATCTAATCAAGAACTAACTTTAACAATTAAACGAAATTAGATACGCAACTTGCAAGACAACGAATAGTTTTTTAGTTATGACTTTGGCTAGATAAAAAGTTGTTGGTGGTTTTGTTAGTATTAAAGAGCTCAGTTTAAAAATTTAAAATGCATTTTCAATGACATTTTTGCACTAATGTAAGATTATTGGAGCAAGCCTTGATTTCTATGGACAAGATATTGTGTGGAAATAAAAAGCAAAAAGTTTCTGTGAAGAGGTTTTGGAAACTGTTCTCAAAAAGATCAGACGTATTGAACTTACGTACAAATAAATACTTATGGTGCCCAGAGCTCTTCAGCAGTTATTGCTGAAGTCCAGAACAAAGACGATGTACATCGCTTCTGAGAGCTGGAGTTAAACTCAGGGGCACCGGCATATCCTTACATAGAGATTATCCCGCCGCAGCACTTGAGAAAAGAAGGTGCATTAGGAAACTCAAAAACGATGTTACCGCAAAAAAACAAAATGTTTAAGTTGAATTTCCGGAGTAAAGCTTAAAATAGCAGATTTCACTTTTCATTTTAATGCCATAAACAGTCTGGTATGCGACAAGGAGGATGGAATGACGTTCCTGCAGCTGCTGATTGGTGACAATTGCGAAATTTCAGGTGGATAGGCGGTCAGTGGTTCCCAAACTACCAACATCAGCGTTCAGGGTAATACGAGTAGGTTTTAATAATAATGCCGTCAGCCATTTAAATAAAAATTAAGATTATAACTTAAGTATTTTTTCATTCAATATTATTTCGTATAACGTAGCACGCCTAGGTAATAAGCTCATTTCTCCTGATTTTTATGAACATAGTTTTGATATTTTCCTAAATTTTGATACCTTCGTTGATAAAGATATGGCCCGCTTTGAAGAGCATTTCCAAGATTACGTGTTGCTCTGGATCCCAGAATGGCGTGTTTTTTTCCATGGCAAAGCTACCGGGCGATGTTTACATACAGGGTGTCCCATTTAAGCTGTATAATCCTTTAAGGCTAGTTTCCTGAAGTTCTGCCGAACAAAAATTTGTTTGGTAGGGGGGGGGGGGTCTGTTATTACCCCATTTCAAGTTATGGCCCATCAAAGTGGGTGACCTCTAATTTGGAGGTGTATCCACTTTAAACGCTATCACTTCTAAACTATTAGGTATAGCTACAATAGATATTTTGTACATTTTAAAAAGACAAGTCTTAAACATCTTGGTACATCTGTGACACTTCAAAAAAGTTATGGCTCTTTAAACTCAAAATTATGAAAATTTGTCTTACTTAAAATGCATTTTTTCAAAATGTTAAGGTAATAATTTGTTGTAATGTTAAGCAACTTTTTTACGTACGATTAACAGAAGTTGTAGTAAAAGCCATTTTTTGTCAGACGAAAATGGTCAAAAAGAAGTGTACCACTGACTCAATTAGGTACTGCCATACATTTTGTTCGGCGGAACTTCAGGAATCTACCTTTAATGGATTATACTGCTTAACAGGGAAACCCTGTATATGGCGTTAAAAAGCAAATAAAGAATTTAACTCGTTGTTAGGGTTGTGTAGTTCCGGCCATGTACAGTTAAAGGAACTACATATGTCCTCCATCCGAGACATTTCCTTTCATTACACAAACTGAAATAAAACCTATCCGCAAAACCAAATTCATACTTTCACTGAGAAATATACAAATATAAACGAATAAAAAAGGAAAGCGACTACATGTCTCAAAATGTGAACAAATACATACTTACGTAGACATGACTCGGGCGTTAATACACAAGGAGAAAAAAATTAACATGTCATGGTAGCTCTTCCACGCACAATGCTATTGCGAATCCTAACCATTTGTATGGATTTACACAAGCACACACAAGAGCTCTGTGTATACTGGATACTGCATAAGCATATGGAACGAAATGAAAGGGACGAAGACAATGTTCGACGTCCAAACGTATTTTACTCTTTAGCCTGCGTCCATTCTTTGAGTGCATAATACACAAAACCTTTACTTAAAATATCCGGACAGACGTTTTCTTAATCGAGAAATACAATTCTCTTTAATTTAATCATTGGAAACATTATGTATTTACTTACCACATTAGCGTGTTAAAATGAGCAAATGAAATTTGCTCGCTTTTCCAGTCTGTTCGGAAACTGAAAATATCATAAAATTTATTTAGGTATCCGAACACCAAAAATATTGCCAAAAAAGTTAAACCTTTATTACTTTTATATAACAATCATACATACATATTTTAATAAAAACAAATCATTTTCGTTAAAAAAAAGTTATTTAACAGTGCCTAAAACATACCTTTCCTATAGGGTCGTACTAATTTTTTCGGACAACAAAAAAGCATCGACTAGCATAGAGGTAGAACTGAAAGAGCTCAGCTACTAATTTACTGTTTGAGACTATTCCAATGAAATGCGCTTATACTATCACTGTCCGGATACTAGTGCCTTTACCCTAAACTTATAAAAAAAAGTAATATAATAACGTATTTTATTCCTTAGGGAGCCGTTTGAAAGCTCTTTGGGTGATAAACACAGCCGTGATGTAACATCCTCAAACATTCGTGATCAGTTTAATGTCGATGAATCTTTGCAAAGTGATCCCTCCACGTTCCTAGGTTTTAGAATAGGGATAGAAAATGCAGGAGAAGACTTTATCGTTCCCAACGACTTTGTATATGGCGAATGTCTTCAAGATACAAACAACATGGAACCTGTTGAAGAAGATACAAAAGAAGGATTGATTGATTTGATTGGGGCTATAAATCCAAGTAACTTTTTTAAAAATATAAATGAAAACAAAACGCTTGTGAACATTCCAAGTGTATCATCAACGCCGGCTCCGAAGAAAACCCATCTGCACCACGATCCTCCAAAAAGGGTTTCATCAAAATTAAAAAAGTCATCTGCAACAGCAATCTTAAATGATCCACAAGAAGCCCTTCGAGATATTGTATGCGATATAAAGGTTGCAGTAAACAATATGTTAGTGCAAGAAAAGGATGAAAATGACCTTTTCCTGGAATGTATTGCTAGGAAGATGAAACGTTTGTCCGAACCCGCCAAGCTAAGAATTCAGGCTAAATTGTTGGCCGATGTAAATAATGAATTATTAAATTATAATATTTAAATACAAATCCCACTTGACAATTAATTATTATGTATATTTAGTATTTATGAATTAATTTAAAAATAAAGTAATTATCAAAAATGCTCTTCAATTTGTTTAATATTGTTTTATGTTCTGTTATATTTTGCAGAGGTTGAACATGTACTTTTAATACGTACATGATCATCGCAGTATACATCTCCATATACTTTTAATAGTACAACATTCTTCAATTGCAACGCTTAAAAAGCGAATAAAATCTTCCACGCGAAAAGAGAATCAGTGAGAATAACATCATCAGGTATTCAGTTCGTTTGGCAGGATTGGGCTTTGGAAAAACCGAGTTTTACAAAAAAGAGAGTGTGTATAATACGGTCTTTTTTATTTTAATCTGTTCTGTTCATTATGTTGTAACGGAATTGTACTGTGCTACTTCGAGAGAAGAGTACTGTCCCGGGAGAGTAATGAAACGAATGACTTTGATAAGTTTAATGCGTTTTATTATGTAATTATTTTCAGTTCTAGTGAGGCCCGCTGTTTAATGCCTGGTTGCAGCCTTCAGATAATGTTTTTTTTTGAAAGTTATTTTATAATAATATTTTATCAGAACTAGCGCGGCCCACTCTCTAGCCTTGGCTACAACTTTCAGCTAGTCTGTTTTGTCAATTACTCCTCATTCCTTCTTTCAGTCCTTCGCTTTGTATACATTTGCTCTAGGGATGTCCCTATTCTTGCCGTGTGACGTGTGACGTTAATGTACTACGGCTTGTGGTAAAATGTTACCGTTTAGTAGGAGCTATACTCTTGTTCTCTTGGGAAGAAAAAAGAGGAACAAAATAGCGCGAACCCCTGCAAGATGGTTTTGGACCCCACTGTAGGACGCCACCTGTAACTTACTGTAGTTGTAGGGTGGTGCCCTGTTCGACCCGTCTCTCCTGAGTCCAACCCTGGGGGCGGATGAATAGCTATTCCGAAATTGTTTGCCTCGAGTTCGATTCGCCATCTCTACGCTGCTTCAAGCCCCACGTTGAGTTCTACCTCTAACAACACCGCCAACCCTTCCCTGCTCCCTTGATATTCTGAAAGAGAAAATAAAGGCAACCACCCCACAGTCACGCTCAGCAGTGTGACCTCGGAATTGCCCCGTTTAGGTCATACCGTTCCATTTGGGAACTCTAAGAAACAGAAAATGTGTATCCCGCCACTCACAGCTAGGCATGCCATCTCCCCGCGATAGCTCGTTGGCGGGAGCGGGATCTTGCTGTGACCCACAAAAGGGGTTACATTATTTTTGAATGCCTAAACAAGATAAAAAGTGAAAAAGCCAAAACCCAACAACCTCTCCCGAACACACTGAACTGCTGTATAACCACTGATTAACTGAAGAAACGGCGATATTGCTACCACACAAAGAAACCTCTACAGCCCGAAGCGTACTTGCCCACGTCCTGATGTGGCGGCATTGGCCCACCCCACCACGCATGGACGCCATGGCGATTGCGCCGGACTATTGGCAATGACACACAAATCGAATTGGAAGTCAGGCCTCTTTACAATTTATCGACGCCTATTTCCATATTTATAAATGTCAATTCTCACACTGTCATCTCCCTTGTAGCGACCTTGGCATTTCCCCTGAAAGAAAGCTTATACCTCCATGGTCTGCTCTACAGTCGTCGAAGACCACAAACCATCGGTGTATAGTTTTTGAAACATTGTAATCTTAACATTTATTCAACTTATCTATTCATTCTTAAGATCTGTTCAATTCTATATTTACTTTAAGTTTATCTTAAATCATGATGAGATCCTACGTCTGATCCAAAGGCAAAACAGGGATCTTCCCTGTTCCACAATTGGAGGATCATGAAGTCAGTTGAACCGGTTTAAAGGGGAGACTTATCTCCTTCCTCTTAAATCAGGAGTCCTTGGAACAAAACTGAACAAAAAAGGGATACGATACACGAGAGGGACGAACTTCTACTCGCAGGCATGGTCTTCTCGCTAAGCAGTCTTTGCTTGGAGGCTATGCCCTAAGGTTACTCTTAGGACACACCAACAGCTGATAACCCAGCAGAAAAAAATGCCGAACAGCCAACCGTAACAGATACTCTCACGGCACAAGAACCGCTCTCCAAAGATGAAAGCAGTGCCGATATGTCCTCTGAATCAGAGGGCGGGGACACTGCTATTATAGAGCTGTCTGTACCGGTCAGCAATGATGATCCGAATAGTACAGATAACCCTCCACTACTCAAAAATAGATTCGGCTTATTTAATTCTCCGTCTGGAAAAGGTGGAGAAGACGTTGCCCTCCTCCAAGAGCCATGGCTTTTAAACAACGACCGCATAGCCTGACTCGGCGCAATGAACTATTCCTTGTTCTGTGCAAAACCTTCAAAATCGGCCTGCATATTAGCGAAGAATAGTATTAAAGCTTTTCTCTTACCCAATTTCAGCGACGCAGACTTCACATGCGTGGGTTTAGGTTAGGTTAGGTAGATGGATGCCCTTGTGACAGGTATTACGGCTCACTTAGACCAACGTAAGTTTTCTCTACTCATGGATTCGGTATAGATACTTAGCATTAATGTGCTTAGCGGAGCTCTTATGGATTTTAGAGAGAGATTCATTCATCTCCGATCCGTGCCTTGCTCGTTAATCCGCTTTGTCGTTACTCGAAATGTCATTGGGCCCTGGTACCCAGAATAGGGTTACCGTATTGACATGGGATTAGATCGCGCCGGGAAAGTGCAGATATGGTTATCGTCAGCGTATTTGCACTACGACGACACGAGGGACATTCCATCAGCCACAATACGCATGACGATAAACGCGACGACAGCAAACAGCCCCTTTAGTCGGTGCTACGCAAACACGCACATAAGTGTATGGGGAAGTAGCGATATTAACAAAAGTGGTGAGTTTCCTTGTGATTATTTTATTAGAACTAAGACTATCCTCGTAGTATGTCAAACAGGATCCGAGCCCACTCTTATCAATAGTATCAAGCAAGAAGTCATTGACTTAACTCTAGTCACCAGCTCCCCCGAATTACTAATAGAAAATTGGAAATATAAGGGGTTTTTCAATAAGAGTGCTACAAAAGTTTTTTTTAAATAAAACAAAAACTGTTTTGGATATCAATGAAATTCTTTATTCCTGTGAAAGTACGTTCGATGCCATTATGTATGGAACTCGATTTCTTTTGAATGGCCACCACGGGCACGCTTGCAGAAGTTCAGACGCTGAACCCAATTTTCGACGGTTTTCAAGCATAAATCGGCCGATACTGCTGCAATTTCACGTTCGATATTCGTACGAAGTTCATCAATCGTCGCTGGCTTGTTGGCATAGACCATAGACTTGACGTAGCCCCACAGGAAATAGTCTAACGGCGTAAAATCGCACGACCGAGGCGGCCAAGCGACTGGACCATTTTGTGAGATAACACGGTTTCCAAACTTGGTTTCCAATAAATTGATTGTGGCATTCGCTTTGTGGCTTGCGCCGTCCTATTGGAACCACATGTCCTCCAAGTCCATATCATCCAATTGGGGCCAAAAATATTCGGTTATCATTGAACGGTAGCGATTCCCATTCACAGTAACGTGCCGGTCTTGATCATCACGGAAGAAGTACGGCCCAATGACGCCGCCGGCCCATAAACCACACCAAGCCGTAATTTTGTCGGGATGCAATGATGACTCATGGAGTACGTGTGGATTGCTGCCTGACCAATACCGCATATTGTGCTTATTGACGAAGCCATTCAGCCAGAAATGAGCCTCATCGCTGAAGATGATTTTTCGATGAAAATCGCTCTCAACGTTGAGGCCACTGACTCCGAATTTCAGTAGTAAATTTTAATAATTTCGACTCGTTGTTGGCTCGTAAATCTTTCCATTGTGAAATGGCAAACCTTACTGAAGAGAAATGTCAAAAGAGCGGCAAGAAATTCGGCGTCGTTTGCTGTCCCTATCGCTCTACTTTTGTAGCGTCCCTGTTGAAAAACCCTTTAGATAGATGATAGATAGATTTAATTTATTATTTCATTCTTTCTTTTGTGACAATATAATTCTTACATAAATGTTTGAAGCATGGCTTTTTGCCGTCTGCCGGATTGATGTTGAGTGTTTTGATACAGTACATAATAAAAAGTTTGCTTTAAGTGGGATTACATTTTTTATTCAATTGCTTCTATATTAAAAGTCTTCATTTGTAATTAGTTTTCTATAAGTTATTGCTGTTTTATAATTCGAATTTCCTTAAAAACGTCACACCTACCAATAAAATGCACGACTTTTTCTCTCTCCTAGAGGTTGCAAGTGCAGTCTTTGTCGTTAGATCGAAACGGTGTGAGACATAATTAAGTCTAATAAGTACTCCTCTCATATTTGTTCTTGATTATTGACGTTGTTGAAATAATTTTGTTCACAAAAATTGTGGTTCAAAAGATTTATATATCGAACGATTTACAGAAGAAGCAGCCGTATCAATACAATCGTCTCTGTATTGCGACCCACTTTCGAAATAATTGAATAGTATTTCCTTTAAAAACCTTCCATCGATTTCCACAAGATTAAATTCCATTCCACAGCAGCTGGCAGGCCCCTCAAATTTTCTAAGCCAAAGAATTTTTGTATCCATTATTTTCTTGGCAATTCTTTTAGGGATTTATTCTTCTGACTTCTCCAGCACTTTCAACATGTAATCTACATGAAGCTTTAGAGTTTTCAAAAATAATGGTGACATTCCTGTCACAATTATCAGCATGTACTTGGGCGTTGTACTTGGTAAACCAAAACATTTTTTTAATGCAGTACCTTTTTATTTTATTTATTTATTTACACGTGATTGCTTAAAGGCTGTCAGATACAATATCTTATAAATTAGTCTTAAGCTAATTTGGAGAATCGAGTTTATAGCAGTTTAAGTTTGATACAATTTTGATTCAAGGAAGATAGATAAATAGATAAAGATAGATGGATTAAATCTTTAATTACAATATTCAAAATTGTATTTATAAGTTAACTGAAAAATGATTTCTTAATACTTTTTTTTATACTTGTTGTGTTCTGTATTTTTTTTATATAATGCGGTAAAGAATTCCACAGACGAATGGCATGGACAAAAAATTGGATGAATCAATTGACGTGATCTAAGCGAGGATGCTATTATTATTCTATTAAAACATTATTGTGGTTGGCGAGTTCTTAAAATATCGGATAGTTAAACTGCGAAGTTGAAGATAATTTTGAAAAGATATACAAAGCAGATGAGTAGCAAAACCAGACAATCTGTCATATCGTCTTAACCCATAAACGTAGCGTAATGTGCTGGTGAAAGCGACATTGAGCTTTCTTTTACTTACAGAGTTGCAGTTGCAAAAAAGTTCGCATCCATAGATCAGTAATAATAATAATAATAATAATAATAATAGATTCTTTATTTCATGAAATATGTGTACAATAGTTTGTGTTTGAGAACACGAGCATGGCAGAAATAGCCGTCTGCCGGAAATGACATTTCATAGATATTAAAGAAATTATTACATAGAAGTTAAATTGAAAAGGAAAATTGAAAAAGAAAGAAATACTTACGAGTATTTACAACACAAGATTTAGGGTTTAAGCATAAAAGATTAATTCGTTATGTCTTTAAAATATATTTATATAAAAAAAAAAAAAAAAAAATGCAATTTGTACATCAGTATCTAAGTATAAAACTAGATTAAAGGAATGGAATGGATCAGCGAGGGCGTCTACAACAATTTTGATGATTTGCACCATAAAGATTTATAATTTTGAAGTGATTTAGAACACAAAAAAAAAAAAAAATTTGCAATTTTAAATGATTTGAAACATGAAAGAAAAAATTTGGATTATTAAAGCAATAACTTAAGAAGAACGGCAAAAGTTGCTTGTAGCTTGGACTTTTAAAAGCTATTACGATATAACAGAGCATGATTGCACCCCCTAGCTCCGTTAAGTATATCGTACAGACCATTTACGGACAGATTGCTTACTCGGAAGTATAGTCGACGAATCTCTTGTAAAATAGGGCATTCCGCAATGAAGTGGTGAATATTTTCAGGCACTCTCATGTTGCATAGATTACACGTTTCCTCAAGATCTGTTCTGTGTGGCATGGAATTCACCACTTTAGCAATGATCATTGGAAAAAGCCTCTGCCAGTCGTTAACATTAGTTAAAGTAAAGGAGACATTCAGTTCGAGAGATATCGCTAGCTGGTTCCAATCCTTAAATGGAGAAGCATTGGTTTGTAGCAGTGGCGTGGCGTCCATATAACACGATTCCTACCGTCTTCCCTTTTAAAAATCCACCAAAAGTAAGCACTATCTGCCAAATAAATATATGAAAAATGAAACCCGTCCCGTATTTTAATTATAAAATAAAATCTACACACACACTCACACATAAGCTATCGAATAAGTTTAATATTTTCATTCTACCTCTCGTCTGTATCTTCATACTTCATTCAAGAATCAAGATTCAACCACATTCCACAATCCACAAATCACAAACAACAAACCAACGAAGAGTCACAAAAATACTCTTAGTAAAAAGTTTTCAACTACCGCTGCTCTCTATAATAGAATAAAAAATATTTTTCCGTCTTATTTACTTGTTTTATATCCCTTTCTTCTACAAGCATTGCGGTTCCGATCCTCTTTGTTCAACACCCGCTTTTATATTCAAAGAAAAAGACGCTACATTTCGTCTTATAAACCAAATCTCACGCTGAATACTTGTTTGTTTCATTTCATTCTCCCTTTTGCGATTAGCATTGCGTTTCAATAGAAGATATCAACATGTTGCAGGAATGCAGGTGCTACGTTTGACTCGTTTTTTTTTGCAACATTGTGTCTAATAACACGGTGTTCTTTGACTTATTTCTTTTTTCTTATGACATAATATCTGAATGTGTTATGTGGGTTGATTCTTGATTTTGAATTTGATGTTGATATTGATATGCGTGTTGATGTAAGAAGTTGAGCTTTCATTTTTCTCTCTTGTGATAGTTAATGCTTCGATGTTTTTACAAATTTATTGTTATACTTTTGTCTTATGAAATAAAATATGGTAGAATATTATGGCAATTTGTCAGCAGAGTAAATTCAGCATATCGCTTAAGAGAAGTTCATGTCAAATAAAATACCGACACTTGTTTTTTTTTTAAGCAGGAATTCAAATTTTATTTTAGAATCAGTTGGAATTTATTGACAGACTGCGTTGCACAAGTGCAATAACTTGAAAAAATCTAGTGTTTTGTAAAGCCAATTTGATAAAATCTTAAATTAAAATAGTGAAAAGTTAGATAGAAAGTGAAAGTGAAGGTTAATGTGTAATTTTTTAGTTTCTTTTATTACCAACTTACTGATAAAAACATTTTAGCTTCTTAATTTTAGTGCAGTTTTAGATTTTTTTTTGGAAATGTCTTTGATTAGTGTAGATTGCTGTTTAACTGATTTCCTCCTGGAGGATTCAAATAGTTTTAGTAAGCTATCTTTTCTTGATAAAAAAAAAGTTATAGACGTAGGGCGCTCTATGCCTTTTATAAATATTAATTACCAAAGTAGAGATGGTTTTGTGACACATTTTAATGTTTCCTTATACCAAAAATATAAGTGGCTAACTGGGAGTTGCAAGCTTAATAAAATGTTTTGTTTTCCTTGTCTTCTTTTTTCAAACTCCGCCAGTGTTTGGAGCCGAACGGGTTTCACTGATATAAATAATTTAGTTAATTCTTCGAAAAAACATATTAAGACAGAAAAACATATTCGTTGTTGTTTAGCCCTACACGAATTCGGCACGAATCGCATTGAAACTTCTTTAGGAAATTCTTTCGTTGTTCATAATAAAAAAGTAGATACAAATCGGAAACTAATGGAACGTTTTATTGACACGGTCATTTTATTAGGCAGACAGGAGTTAGCATTTCGCGGTCATGATGAAAGGTCTAGTTCAGATAATCGTGACAATTATGTCGAAGCGGTTTATTTTTTGTCTAAATATGACACTTTATTGGAATCCCATTTAGAGCAGTGTTCAAGTACACACAATCCAATTTCTTCAGGTTTATCCAACGATATTCAAAACGATTTGATACATAGTATCGCGGCGGTTATTAAATCCGAAATTAAAACGGAAATCAAGGATGCTCGGTTCGTGTCGATTATGATCGACGAAACACCAGATTTGAGTCATAGGGAACAACTGAGTGCCATATTTCGGTACTTGTCAGAGGATGGTATACAAGAAAGATTTCTTGGATTTTTTGACGTTAGCGCAAGTCGTATTGCAAATGAGTTATCCAATCATATATTTAAAATTCTTGAAACATACGACTGCAAGGAAAAGTTAATAGGACAATCCTACGATGGTGCCGCAGTTATGTCCGGCGAGGGGGGTGGTGTTCAAAAGAAGGTCCTTGATGAATGCCCGATGGCAAATTTTATTCCTTGTTATGCACATGTTTTAAATTTAGTACTATCCCGATCTCTAGAAAACATAGCAGAACTTAAACTATTTTTTGGCTATACTAATAGCATCGTTCGATTTTTTAATAAATCCACAAAGCGGTCCAATCTTTTAAAACAAATTTCCAATCGACGCATGCCAGGAGTATCGGAAACTCGATGGCATTATCATTCAAGAATAATAAACGTAATCTTTAACTGTAGAATAGATATAATTGAAACTTTTAGTAAAATAATTAATGACTCTAGGGAATGGGATACTGACACACTTTCGATGGCAGAAAGTTTATTAAATAAATTAGAGAGCAAGGAATTCTGTTTTTTGCTTCATACCCTTTCTGAAATATTTGCAAAGACCGATGTATTATTTAATTTAATTCAAAAAAAAAACAAACTGACGTTAGTTATGCCAAGCAAGAAATCGAACGTTTTGAGTCATGGATAAGCTCTGACTTTTTAAATATGTTTGAAGTTATTTATGACAGCGTAAATGATTGCATCGAACCTCCACGTAAACGCAGGTTGCTTGACTTCGATTTGAAGACGAATTATAAGCGCCTTTTTGTTGAAATTAAAGACAATATAGTTAGCCAAATAAATGCCAGATATAAATCATTTAGTAATCTTACATTTTTGGATTTACTAAATAATTTGAAGTATGACACTTTTTCTCGTTCCAGTCCAGATGTAAAAATATCTTCCCTAATTAAGTTTTTTCCTAGAATTTTTGACTTCACGGCATTAAAAAATGAACTTAATGTTTTATATTATTCGTCGTCACTTCGGCAGTTTGAGGTTCTCGACCTTCACAACCATTTGAATGGTGAAGCATTGAAAGAAGTGTTCCCTCAAGTCTTAAACTTAAGTAGTTTACTTTTAACACTTCCCATTTCCGTCGCCTCCGTTGAGAGGTCTTTTTCTGCTTTAAAAAGAATTCATACTTATTTAAGAAACTCACAGGGCGAGGATAGGCTCTCTGATTTAGCCCTCATATCGATAGAAAGAAGACTTCTTCTTAAAATTAAAAATATACCAAACTTCTATGAAAGGGTATTGGCAGAGTTTATCAAAAAAGATCGTCGAATAGCATTAGAATACAAATAATTATAAAGAACTAATATTTTAACAAAACTTTTCACTTTTTTTTTTTTAAGTGTGTGAATTTTAGCTGTTAATTATTAATTTTGATTTATTTTTATTGCTGACATTATTATTTGTATCGTTTTTATATTTTAACAAATATAAAGAATTATCCATATAATTCTTCTGAATTTTCTTATTTTAAAATTACTATCCACATTAAGCTGAATTTTTTTAAGTTATTATATCATGCGTCTGTCAAGACCGGCTTCTTTTGAAGCCACTTTTGTTATGCTTTAAGCTCATTGTTGATTGAAATATTAATGTCTTGAAGTATAAAAAATGTGGCTAGAATATTTTTGCTAAGTCAATGTGGAATGCATATTATGTAGATACAATATCCCCATTAAAAATTATTTTATTTCAGGTTTTAAAGATTTTTATTTTTATAGGTGACTAAATTTTTCAACGTCTTCCCTTTTAAAATTATCCACGCCACGCCACTGGTTTGTAGCAATCTTATTAAGATAGTCTTGGAAAGATTATTCCCGCTTCTCATTACCACTCTGGTTAAATAATCAAAATGAGCTTTCAAGTTTCGCACGTAGATGGCAGGCAAACCTGACTCTAGCCGGAATAGACGCTTGAAAAAGAATCTTTGAACTGCCTCAAATTCTTCGAGGGGGCTCACACCAAAGGCCTGCACACCATAGCACATACAAGTATTAACTGTGGCGTTAAACACTTGATACTTCGAAGAAAGGTCAATGTTTTGATTGGCGAAGAACTTCGGCCACATCATGTTGAGTGCCAGTTTGGCTTCAATACTTTTTTCTCTGGCATGCTTGTCAAAGTTTAGATTATACGACAACAAAACACCCAGGTACTTGAACTCACGAACTACCTCAATTTGTTCGTTGTTAAGGCGCCAAGTTCCTACCCCAGGACGTCTTCTCTGCCGGTTCTCAAATACCATGACCTTGGTTTTTGCGACGTTGATATGGAGATCCCAAGTTTTACAGTAGGTTTGCAATCTATTAATTTGCAGTTGCAAAGAAGAAGGATTTTCCGCCAGTAACACTAGGTCATCAGCGTACAGAAGTACTTTTATGTGATTGCCCGCAAAATTAACGCCACCCGGAAGAATATCAGATATTGCATCAATGTACAACGCGAATAAAATTAGGCTTAATATGCAGCCCTGAGGCACGCCTGCAGATGTCTCAAACCATTCGGACAGGTTCGACCCATCCCACACAGCTGCGCAAGATGACGAAAGATATTTGGCATACAACATTAAGAACTTTCTTGACACTCCAAGGGATGCCAGTTTATAAATTAAAGCTTGCCTGTTAACTGTATCAAACGCTGCTTTAAAATCTACAAAACACACACAAAGTTTCTTATTATTTTCAATATATTTTCTAGCGATGCTAGTCAGCGCGAAAATATGATCAACGGTGGAAAAACCAGCCCGAAAACCAACTTGATACATGCTGAGGCGATTATTATCCTCTATCCACCTGGAAAGTCTTGTGTATAAGATCGAAGCAAAAATCTTTCTTAGAGAATTGAGAATAGAGATGCCTCTGCAGTTTCCTGGTCGACTCACATCACCTTTTTTGAAAATAGGAAAAATAAACGCTTTGGTAAAGCACGTTGGTACACAAGCGCTGTTGTATATTAAATTGAAAAAAAAATCCACAATATAAGTCTCGAGTTGGTCTGTTCCGTTTTTAAAAAATTCAATTGGAATACCATCGCACCCCGGAGCTTTGTTGTTTTTCATAGCCTGCAAGGAAGCTTTAAGTTCTCCTAAGGAAATCGGGCAGTCAAGTTCAGATACCATTGTGTTTGGTAATGCAAAGCTAAAACTGTGAAGACCCTCCTCCGCTGATAGCAGTGTTTTAAAATGAGCAGCTAACGTATCAGCTTCGACAGAAATCTGCACAGTTCGAATGCGCCCTCCCAATTCCAGAACATTATTCCAGAATTCTTTTGAGTTTTTGGACTGTTGTAACCTAGTTGCAAGACTTTTGAGGTAACTAGCTTTTTTCTGATAGCATAACTGTTTAAATTCCTTATTGGCGCGCAGGTACAACGATTTGAAGGCAAAGAGTTTGTAGCTCTAAAAAGTTTTAAGAACTTAAAAGAGAGTTTTCGTAAGTTGCTACATTCTCTATCGAACCATTTGCTTTTAGGAGTGAACGAAGGGGTGTTGTTCACAGGAGGAGCCGAAGCGTGGATTACCCTTGTAATACTATCACCAATCATATCAATGTCGCTCTCAGGTTGCAGTGGGAGAGCATTACTATGGTGATACAAAAGATTTTTGTACCGATAAACTCTACTTTCGACCGACTTAAGTTTGGGGAGACTAACTGGGATTCTCTGACGGGTATTCTCAACGAGATGGAATTTTACATCTTGTGGTAAGTGCGCTGAGAAACTGGCTATGGGCACCTGCAGATCATCAACCACGTTCAACCAATCTCCCGAGATCCCACAAATGACCGATTGACCTTGGCCGCTAATAAACGTCAGTTCGCCGCTCACATCACCATTTGCTACCCCATTCAGCACATACAACCCGAAATCCATAAGTAATTCTGTCAGAAGCCTACCTTCCCTATTGAAGGTTTGATCTTTCGATTTTCTATTTGTGCTGAATGAAGTAAATAAACTATAAGCAGGAGAATTTTGAAAATTACCAATTCGAGCATTAAAATCACCGATTATCATAATATTTTCCAAGGAAGAATCGTTAAGAAAGCCACGTTAATTGTCAAAATCGTTTTGCCAGTTATTGCAATTGAGGTAGACAGGTACAATATTTAATTTAAATTGACTGTTTAAAATTTCAACAACAAGCCTATCTCTCATACGTTTGACATCAACGAAATAGTTGTATTTAAATTTCACTCCACAAAGAATACCCCCGCTCGCTCTTCCATGTACATTTGACCTAATTGCTGGAACAAATTTTAAGTTAAAATCTTTAAAATATTTACGGAAAACATCTTCCATTTTTTCTTCTAAAAAAGTCTGGATAAGTATTATTATATCAAACTTTAAGACATATTTAAAAAAGTCTGGTTGCAAAAGTTTATTTTTTAGGCCAGAAATATTATAGGAGAGTATTGATAAATTAATAGTGTTAATAATAATATTTTGGCAGACGGCATTATTTTCCTATTGAGTTATCGACTTAAGAATATGCGAAGATTCGCGGGCAAGTGACGTCAGTTGAGAGACCGATGGTGCTTGCTTATCAGCCGCAGCTAACTTCACTCCCTCGCTGCAGTCAAAATAATCACGTGAAATGTCACCAAACAAGTTGTTGACAAAATGCAGCTCCGCCGCGTTGACAACCAGACCACGCGCGAACTTGTATACAAAAATTTTGTTGTTTATTTGCATTTTGTCGCCTTTAATTGTGATTTTTGCTTCGGCATTAATTTCAGAGAGTTTGTTTTTGATTTCGAATAGTGTCTGTTCTAGTGCTCTCGGGAAATACTAATTTCAGTACCTTTGAGTTGATAAGCGACAGACATTATTTTTTCCACCTCATCTGGCGAGTGCAATTCTAAAAAGACAGTGCTCCTCTGTGCGTGAGTGTTTTTTATTATCCGTGCATTTTTAAAGTGAATATCTTCACCTTCTTGTAACTTGAGAAGCCCACGGCAAGTTTGTTTGGCTACTTCAACTCCGTCGGTTTCTCTGTCTAGAGGAAGGTGTACCACTATACAGTTTTCATTTGTTTTCCGCGAGATAATTTCAATTTGAGACTCTAGGAGCTCACACCGCTCCGTCATGGCATTTAGTTTTTGGCACAGTTGTGAGTTGGCCGTACGTAAAGCATCCAACTCGATAGTTAGAGATGCAAAATCGTGTTTAGTTGCCAAATCTTTTATTTGGTCTGTGATCAAGTCACTGAGGAGATTTTTAAATTCGGCTATAGACATATCTCCGACTGCCATCTTGTGTTGTGGATATGAGCTATGCTTCTTGTTAGTGTAATTAGGCTCTGGTGAAGTGTCAGTTATTGTTCTTTTGTTGCCGTTCATAGAGGGATCCCGTTTACTTTTAGCGAAAGTTGAATTTTGCAAATTTTTTAGACTTAAAATACTTCCTACCTTGGAAATGCAGGTGAGATTTTTTTTGTTTTTTTTTTTTGTTTGTTTTGGTGAGCAAGTTTTCTTTTAAATTTAACTAAAAACTGTGCATAATTTGAAAAACTAATTAGGAGCTTACACTTTTATTACACTTCACAGTGACAGTTGAAATGTCTATTCAATAGATCAGTATAGGTATTATCAGAGTCTTTGCAAGTATTAAACGGGTTCTTACAGGTGTGAATGACTGAGTTACCAACAATGTATGCAGTAGGTACGTACACCATAAACTTTTCCAACAAGTGAATTAATATGGTTATCCCAAGTCAGATTGCCATTAAATGTATTCCCGAGATTTTTCGCAGTTTCGACTAATTCGATGGTAGAATTGTTCAACATAATCGAAGGAAAGTAAGAAAGATCTAGTATTTTTCTTGAAATTACCAAACATTTGGACTTTTTTGGGTTTAAAATAAGACCATTTGAATGAGACCAGTATACTATTTTCCCTAAGTCTCCAATGACACTAAAAGCACCATGCTCAATAAGCCCAAAAGGGAAGCTTAAGAACATTTGTAGATCATCTGCTTACATATGAGTAGAGCAGTTTTCAGTTACAGTTGAAAGTTCATTAACGTAGATTGAAAATAATAGGGGACCTAGAATGGAACCTTGAGGGATGCCAGAAAGATCACGGAGAAAATCACCAACCAGGACTGCTTGCTTTCTGTTTGTTAAGTACGAATAGATTAACTTGGTTGCAGCTGATGGAAAGTTATATTGCTGCATAAGATTTTTACATAGTTTTTAGTTTTGGTTTCCCTCGTACATGTTTTCAAGCAGTTTCCCAAACTTGTAACTTATTCCAGAGTTATATAGTTTGCAAAATAATCCTCTTCGATCGATGGTGTCAAAAATTGCATTGAAATCAAAGAAAAAGGCGAATAATTTCTTTTTTTGCTCAATATATGTGCCAGCGTTGTCTTGCAATATAAAGATATTGTCTATGGTAGAATACCAGTGTGATTTTCATAAATGAGTTTTTTGTTTTTAATCCATTGTGCCAACCGATTATTTAAGAGTTTGGTGAACACCTTATAGCATGCATTTACGAGTAGATGGGATATTCCTCTGTAGTTCATCGGATCATCTATATTTCCTTGTTTTATGAACAGGGAAGTTTATAGCATCCCTGAACTGTTGTGGTATATTGCCTGTATCAAATATTTCACTAAAATATATTGTTATTTTATCTTTGAGGTAAGCTGTCGCGTATTAAATAGGGACCTCATCTGGACCTTTTTTTTCACTAAAGGAATTTTTGAATACCCTTATAATGTAACAGCTACACAGCGCGGGCGATAAGGAAATTATGGTTAGAAGATAAGGAGAGATGCCGACGCACGCTGGTTTTGAATGTTTGTAGATTATTATGTGTAGGAAAAATGGAGCGGGGAAGAGCATTTCACATTCGTGTTGTATGGCTAAGGAAAGATTCCTTGTATTTCACTGTACGTCGTACTTCACTTTACGTCCGAATACAGGCTTATGGGTAAACTGATGCGCATTCCTTGCACAGAGGGTATTGCTGTTGAAATGTTCTAGGGGTGGAATGCAACTAGCTATTTCGTTTGACCACTTATTGTGGAAATAACTATAAAACAACGAGAGACAAGCGATCTCGCGATTCTGCAGTCAGCAATAAGTTTTATCGCGCGTTTTTGGATCCTGTCAATTAACTATAAATAAGTAATTTGTGCAGCAGACCAGATATGCGCATTGTACTCAAGTTTTGGGCGAATAAAAGCCTTATAATAATTAGTAGCCAGATCAGGGGAGTGAAATAGTTCTTGCCTAGTGCTTAGGCATTTCGCACTGTTGTTGGCGACATCGAATATGTAGATCATTCCAACGAAAGTTGTCATTAACACACATTCCGAGAATGGAAAGTCGTTCGGCTTCAAGGACGCTAGTGCCATTCAATGGGCTTTGCTTTAATGACAGACCCACAACATTGCCTTTTGGAAGCATTAAATTACACTCTATTATTTACACCTCACTGAGTTATGCTGTCGAGATCGGAATTCAATGATCTTAACATACGTTGCCGTTACCAGTTCCACACCCGAAGATGAGGGGCGTGATCCATGAAACGATAATGAGAAGCTGAGGGTACTGTCATCCGCAAATAAGTGGATTGGATTGGATGTAATATACAGGAGATCATTTATACAAATAACAAAGAGAGTCGGAGACAGAACAGAGCCTTGGGGAACACCAGCATTTATTTGTTGTGTTGCAGACTTGAAACCGTCTAAAACAACTTGAATTGAACGGTCCGAAAGGTAATTTCTAATCTATCGAAGAAATGTATCATGGATTTCAAATGCACGCATTTTCTACAAGAGAGCTCGGTGCCAAACTCTGTCAAATGCCTTAGAAATATCAAGCGCAACGATCTTACTTTCACCACCTTGGTGAAGAGATTGGTTCCACTTTTCGCTTAGATAAGTCGTCAAATCACCACTGAACCTGTTGCTGCGAAAACCGTACTGTCGGTCATTAAGAAGTTTTCGGGATTCAAGATATTTCATGAGCTGACGGCTTATTAGCGTTTCCATGGCCTTCAAAAGAAGGGAAGTTATTGCTGTTGGTCGGTAGGATCAGGGAGATGAAGATTGGCCTTTTTTGGGGACAGGCTGGACAAATGCTGTTTTCTACTCGGGAGGCGCCCTGAAGAAAAGGATAGATAGAAAACAATGCGCAATGGTTTTGTCAACGAGGAATAACACCTCTTCAAAACGATAGGGGAAATATTATCTGGACCAGGGGATTTGTGAACATCAATATCTTGAATTACTCTAGCCAATGTACGAGTGAGGAAGTGGATTGGTCCCAAGGAGTATTCTACGCGCTCGAGAACAGCACAACAGAACGATCTGGGAGCGGTCAGCGGACTGCAAAGTGAGCAGCAAGCAGATTGGCTTCATCTGTAGAGCTGACAGCTGGAATGTCATTGTGAATGAGTGACGGGATAGATGATGAGGCCGAATTCTTGATGTTTTTAAATAACATAAATAAATGTTAGGCATTAACGGCCCATAGAGGGCCTAAAACCTAGCTTCTCCAACCACTTTCTTTGCGAAGTGGAAGGGACCTACAATTTTAAGCCGAATCCGAACGGCAAATTTGAGAAGCTTCTCATGACAATTGATACTCTTGGATGTTTGTCAGACGTTCGCAAGAGGTGGGGCAGTGGAAAAAAAACTCAAGATGTTATTTGGCCCCGGAATTGAACCGGGACCTTTCGATTAGTAGGCAGACACACTAACCATTGAGCCACTGCGCCCGACTTGTTTTTAACAAATGACCAAAAGTTATTACTACCCGTGGGACTTTGTAGTATTTTTTGACTCAACTTTTGGTCATATCAGAATTTGACACTATTGCAGTCACTTTTGGCTTGTTTAAAATTGTTTCGGCTTTCCTCACTCAAACGCAAGAATTGCCACTGAAATAAAAACCAAACCACTGTCATACCAAGGTATTGTTGTTGTAATTTTCCTAAAATTCGTATAGGTAGAACCCACCACAACCAGTCTCCCACACATCCGGATGGGAATGAGCATGATCGTCTTGTGTTCGCTTGCTATTATCATCCACCAAAATAAGCAGTGTGTGTGACTGAAGCACATCAGAAGAGTATTACCATCTCTACAATGAAGCATATCATTAAGGCTTTTTCTATGGATTTTGTCAAAGAACTTTCGGTTTTGGTGCTTTTGAGAACGAATTATTACGTGGGGTGTTTCCATTCGTTTTTAATTTGATTGTATTTGTATTGTACAGCTGCACAAGTGCAGTTTTTCTTACCATCTGTTTGGGTATATGACATTGCGTCGTGGTTATACAATTTTGTATTCTAATTGCCTGATTGTGTCTACCTTTCACAATATACATATAGCGGAAAGGACTGGGAAATGTTTTTAGAAAATCTTGCTGATTGAGTTTATGTCGCAAACTGTTTAAATAAAAAAAAAAACATAAATACATCCTTTGATCTCATTATGTACCTGTTTGTATGATATCTTGGTTTTTCCTGTGAATGACGCCTGTTTTGCCAATGAATACGGGAATTCCCAAAAGGTAGATCTCAAGTTAGGTAGGGATGCAATCAAAATCATACAATGGGTTGCTTGAAATCGTTAAACGTTACAAAGCCAAGTATGAAACATACGTCGTGAATGAAATGGCTCAAATTGCGGGACATAAAGTGCTTCGCTTGCCGCCTTATCACTGTGACCTTAATCCAAAAGAATTGGTTTGGGCTCAAGTGAAAGGGTTTGTAGCAAGCCAAAACAAGTCATTTAAAATGGCTGAAATAAGAGACTTACTAACGACAGCACTTACAAGGGTTGACAAGGAAAAATGGCATCGATGTGTCCAACACGTTGAACAGGTTGTTGAGCCAAATATGTGAGAAATGGACGTTTTTACCGAGGAAGCAGTTGAGAGGTTAATAATAGACCTAAATAACGAGAGCAGTAGCAGTAATTACTCATCGGATTAGTTGAGTAGTGATATTAGAAATTAGTATTTTATATTTTACAATATTTATAATGAATAAATTGGATTACAGTGATATATTTTTCGTTTTGATGTTTTTTTGTGTTACTGCTTGCTGCTTACTGGAGATACCCTTAAAAAAACGCGATTATAATTATCTTACCAGAAAAGGAAAAAGATAAACGGAATTTATTTCGTTCCGCAATATTTTTATTTTAAATTGGAAGATGGTAACCCTAATAGAATTACTCTCTGAACTGTGGTGAATTATCATACACGCAACGGTAACCCTGTGAGAGCTTTAAAGAGGGACCGATTTATGTAAGTCATTGCAACCAGGCTGAGAGACAAACATCCTCTCTTCCCTGTACTGACAATATTTGTTGGATAGAGTATAGTAGCTTATAGAGGTGATGAACGAACATTTGTAGTTAGGAATAGGAGGTTATAGATATAACGCTATTCAACAACTCCAGCACCCTTACTATTGATAAATTTAATGTTCCGAATGTGCATTCCGTCTCTGATCATAGATTGCTGGAATTCATTGTAGGGAACTGCTGTGATGCTCCCCACTCACACAGATATCCAAAAAAAACCCAACTGGGTTCTTTTTAGCAAGGAGATTTAGAAAAGTAAAGATCTTTTACAATAAGGCAATCTTAACTGTCCGACCGACATCGACCTGAAAGCCGAGAAAATAGTTTCTGTTTTCAAAGAGGCATTCGTAAGGGTATATCCGGCGGTAAAACGAAAGACTAAAATATCACCCCCATGGTGGAACAAGAAACTGGCTGAAATTAGGAAGGAAACAAGGAAACTTCTTAATACGGGAAACAGGACGAAACTAGACTCTGACTGGGAAGAATACAAGGCCAGCCAGATTTTCCTTTCAAGCTGAAAATCAAGGACTGTAATAACCATCAAAGGACTAACGACTATTCCCTGGTGTACACCGACTTTGATTGCTAACTCGGTGACTCCAGCGGGAAATCTAACTCTTGTCTTAACTCCCTCTGTTTAAGGCTTACTCTCCATTAATACTGGGACACTTTGATCATGCTTCGATTGCCGATTTTTTGTTACTCATCATGGTCTTAGCTTCTTTTGTCGATCACTTTTTTCTTTGCCATGTTGCTAGTGTCATTTGAAGCCGCTAGCAGTGATTTGGTTGCATCCTAGGAGTTCGTTGTATTGAGTTCCACATGTTTTGTGATCTGCACTCCCTATCCTCAACTTTTTGATTTTCGCAGACACTTTTGTTTGATTACCTTGTTCGCCAATCAAATGCAACCAACTTTATGGCATAAACGGACAATATAGGGCCTAAATCTAAGCTTCTACAACCATTTATGAGGGTAAAGCTTAATTTTGTTTGCATTAATGGACGGACCTACAATTCAACGGCGACTCCGAACGGAACATTTTGTTTATACCTACTATTGGCATATTGTCAGACTTTCGTAAGAAGTGCGACAGCGGAAAAACTAAAAGTTGTTACGGGATGGGTTTAAAACCACTCGCTTACTGACTGGTGAGCAACTAAAAGTAGATAAAAGTCTCCACTACACTGTAAAATCCCGCACTCACTGTCTCTGAGTAAGTACATACATTATTATTATACTCGTACCTAACCGAGAAAAAAATACTAAGCCGTGAGAAGAGGTGGGTAGATTGATGATCAGTTTCGCACTTTCAAAAGCAGTTTTCTTAGTACTTTAATACTAACTACTATGTATACCAAACGGCTCCACACTGACCGCTTTGTTGTGGCAGTAAACCAAACAATATGTAGAAAAAAGTCTCCACTACTACACATTCTCGCTGTCTCTGAGTAGGTTTAAATGGAAAAAATATATATATTAAATGATGAGAAGAAGTGGGTAGATTAATGAGCATTTTCGATTGTCTGATCTTTACCACAACAAAAAATTTTAATTCTTAGCTAATTGCCTCGCTGACTTGACGTACATTTTTTTGTGTTCGAGGTCGAGGACGTAAACTTGTGAGCAATTTCGGGTTTAAATGATTATTAACTACCTTGGTTGTGTGTGCTGTAGAAGTTTGTTATTTATAACCAAACAAAGTGACAAGAGATCGTGTTAATTGTTGTTATTTATTTTGGTATGTGCTTTAACTGTAGGAATATGTTATATTTCCGCGATCAAACTAATATGTGTGCCGTATCAACATTTTTAGTGCTGCTGGTGATATTTGAAACGGTATGTACTTGGGTTGTCTGCGGCCATGTGTCAATTGGGTGACTGTTTTTCTTTTGACGTTTGCCATGCAATCTTTCATTAAAATCTTACCGACGTTAAATTTAAAAGTGCTTTATAAATATTGAAATAACGATTAAATTTTTTTGTTTTATATGTAAAAAAACAGAACAGAACAGAAGTAATAATATTAAATTAATGAAAGTGGTGATAATATTTCATCAAGCGTCTAAAATTCAACTTCCGTTTTCGCCCAATTGAAACACGGCCGGAGCATTAAAAACACACTTGTGAAACTTGTTGCTAAAGGCCTGCAACGTCTGTTTCGATAACGAATCTGTTTTTTTGAATGCAATCGGCTTAAAACCATTGATCCTGTTTCGAAATTATGGTTCTTTTTATATTACCGAAGTTTACAAATTCAATGACTCAGGTTTCTATGAAGATAACTTCCAAAAAGTAAAAAATAAAAATAAAACGAAAAAAATGATAATCATATCTAGAACTTATAATGTTAGGTCATTAAACATGATTGACAAATATTATTCACTAACCCATACAGGGCCTAGAACCTAGCTGAATCCGAACGGCAAATTGAAGAAGTTTCTCATGACAATTGATGCTCTTGGTGTTTGTCAGACGTTCGCAAGAGCAAACGTTACAAAGAGTAATAAATAAAAAAAACTTAAAAGAAGGTTAAAACAATTGCAACTGACAGCTTCTAAGTATGTGATATATATATAAAAAGGGACCATGATAGAACCGAATACACAGAAAATCTTTTATATTTGATTGGGATCAGTGGTGAGTGCATAGATTGAGGGATGGCAGATTCAAGTGACTCCAGTAACATCTAAAGTTTTTTTTTCCATTGTCCCATATCTTGTGAAAGTCTGACAAACAACCAAGAGTATCAATAATTATCATAAAAAGCTTCTCAAATTTCTTCTCGAATTTTATTCCACAATTTAGTTAAAGACCCAATTTCTTGATATATAATAGAGTATTGGATTCGAGGTAAATTAAACAGTACTCCTCTACTGGGGTAACATAATTTTGTCATCAACTCCTCGAATCATTATAATTCTGTATAAGATCTTCTTTTTTTTTTGCTAATAGGCTACAAACATACACTCCGCGTGGGCGAATTGTTGGATACCATATCTAATCTATATTCTTATCCAAAGTGGACATGCTATTGTGTTGAGAATCTTCGTCTATTTTGAAGCATTTGTTCTTCATCTGCATTCGGAATTTTTAATCTAAAATCCAGTTTATTGAAACGAATAAATTCAATGAATTCAGCATCAGCATGTCACTGTTGAACACTGGAAAAAAAACCAAACCTAAAGATTTTGTAGGTAATTTGTTGCAAAAGATATTTGCATAGCCTTTAGAATGATTGTTTTGACTTTACTCTTTATGTACATTCGTTATCTCTGCATCAAATCCTGAAATCCAATATATTGAATCAGCATAATACTTTTAAGTATATAGTTAAAGCAATTTAGCTAGAAAAAAGTGGAACTTTTTCTGTTTAAAATTCCATGATTATTGAAATATCTTTTCTTAGCGTCCTTCTCATGAGATATTCGTCTTCACTAGACATTTTTTGTATGACTTCCCCATGCGAAAGATATCTTATAAAAAAAATCATTACGCAGGAGCTGCCTATTATTGATTTTTCTTATGCACTGTTCGCACCGAATCTAAATCCGAGGTTTTGCGAAATCACTCCAAATCTACATACATGGTATGCATTTAAATTAAAGCTATATTCTTGGTACATCGATTTAGTGAAATAAGAGAAAAGTCCTCTTTGCGTCTGGAAGCTCTTTTAACAAAAGAGCTAGAGCGGCTCTAAATGTATTACTTTTTCTTTAAATCTGTTCTTATCAAAATCTCATATGCTACCGGGTGTTGCACAAAGACGAACTAATTTCTTCTCAATAAGAACTACCCAGTGAGAGATTTAATAACTCGACTTATTAGGGGTTGCCTCTGCCTTCACTTTGTGGCGACGATTTGTAGAATTAGAGTTCTTAATGACACGAAGAATCAAACATGCAGATATCAGTGTAACCAATGAATCCGGATCGGAGTCCTTGTAATTTTTTTACACGTATACATTTTTTATATACAGACTTTAAAATTCATGGATATCCGTGCATCGTGTTATACGTATATCTAATTATCAGTATAACCAAAATAAATACGCTTAAAATGAAATAAGTTCTTAAATTATTGCTTGACAAAAAAGACTTCAGCTTTCCATCATTATAAAGCATTTAAATAACTGCAGGCTAACTACGAACTTAATGAACTAATAAAATACCAGAACAAGTTCACGGTTTTTGATATACACAAATCTAGGAAATTGTAAAATCAGAGTGAGCTTAGCGACGCATTTAAGTCCGTATGCTGAGGCGAGTGGGCATCACAAGTGTCTTAAAAGACAAAAATCAATAATATGAGCATGCACGCGTCTTAATCGTTAGAAAGAGGCAGGCCGGTATCACACAAATGTATAATAACACCTGCATTTGATTGGCCTCAGTATAGAAGTTATTCAAAATCGGGAAGCCTGCGGAAGTTTGTTGAGAGTTTTTTTTTTGTTTTGTATATATGTTCAACGGAAATGTGAAACTACCTTTTATTTCAATTCAATTTCGCAAATCGACGAGAGAAAACCTGGTTCTAGTTTTGATTCAGTTTTAATTCTATCTTTTGATTCGGTCATGTAAACGTGGTAAGAGCAGCAATGTTCCACGTAGATGACGCCATATAGACAATTATAGGTGTATACAATCATTGATTCGTCAACACCTATTTTATTATCGCCCAGATCTGATCCGGATTTGATTTGCATTCTAAAACACATGTACTATAACAATAACACAGGATACAGATGAAAAGCCGGATCAGATCTGAGCGATAATAAAATGCAGCTATTGTCTACATCTACAAAAAGTCGTATTGAAATCAAAATACCAAAGTGATTTGTTCCTTACCTAATAAAAAAATTTACATAAAACTTTATTTATATGTATACATATATATATTTGTAAAGTAAACAATATAGGAATTCACAAAAAGTTTCAGTTTTGTTAGTTATTGTGTTATTCAAGTTCATCTTCTTAATACCAATCACATTCGTTTATTTTGTTGGCAATTCCCAGCTTATAGTAAAGATGTATATGTTAGTCATGGCCAAGTCAAGCTTTTCTGCGATTTCGGATCGGTTCCAGGGATGTCAATTTAAAAAGAAATGGTCTCGATAATCTCAACAAAATGTCATGATATTCAGAATGAATTAATACAGATATCTTGTGACATCATTATCAGGAAAATTATCAAGAAAGTAGTTGATCATGCTCTACCTTTTTTTTTGTCGGGGTGCGAGACTTTCTACACTGGAGCACTCAGACTCAATACTAGTCCATTGTACTACTAGGCAGACACACCACATTTTACTGTGAGAATTTACTCGTTTTCCTAAGAACAACGAGAAGGCACTTCAATGATAAGGAGCTTAGGTTTACAGCACTCACCATATCCGCACCTAAATACCTGCCACCTGATACGAGCAAAAGCAGGACAATCACAGAGGAAATGTTCCGTAGTGTCTTCGCTTTCTCCACAGGCTTCGCAGTTGGTGGTATCGCTTAGGCCTAGCAACTTAAGGTGTTTGGCGAAAGCGTAGTGTCCCGTAAGAACGCCAGTAGTCTGTCTGCAGTCTTTTCTGTTGAGAACAAGTTGACAACAAGAATGCCGCGGATTTCCTACAGACGTCGGGAAGAATTTGCTTAGTCTGTCTGCATCCTGGAGAGTCATGCCAACGGCGATTGTGTTTATATGAAACCCAACCGTCAATGGAAGCCCTGACCGAGGACGCTGGTATTACCAGCTTCCGTAGGTTGGAATTCATAAATAATTTCCTGCAGCATACCCTCTTCGCTTTGCCCGTCCTCACTTTCTTCTTCCAGTTGACCAAGATCGTAGTCTGGGTCATCACCAAATGTGCCATCATCACAAAATGAGTCGCTTGTTTCACTGTCGGAATCTATTTCCAATTCCGACTCTATTTCCGATAGGCAGTCACTGTCGACTTCTTCAAACACCTTAAGAACTGCTCTTTCTTTTTTATGATATTCCTCCATAATTCTGCATTCAAAATAAATAGAAAATCTATTTCCTAAATGCTACATACTAATTATTAAATTTATCCTTACCAGAAAAGTTCATAAAAACACACTTTCTTCCAACATGCACTACTTCAAATGAAGAATATGACGGCTAATGCAGCCATTTCGTTTAACGAACTTCAAATTTAAATTTCCGTTGGACATAGGGGATTTCCCATTTTAAAAGCAAAACGCAATACATTCGAACCGAACTTAAACGCAAAAGGTGTTGCCACATCATATGGTATCGTACTCGATAGTGTAAATTATAAAACTGGTTACGTAGGACACAAAACTCAAACGACGGTTATAGCCGTCATATGTTTTTTTGTTTCTCAAAATATGACGGCTATAGCCGTAATAAGCGCGAACGTGTTAAGGGTTTGAGCAAGGCCTTAAGCGCAGCCTGACTGTCGCTACAGACGCAGATAATTCGCCCCCTCCACCTGTTCCTCGCAACATAGTCCATGGCCATTAGGATAGTATAAGTCTCCGTTTGAAAGACTGACGCATGTCTGCCTAACAAGAAGAAAAGTCTAATGTTGTCGCTATCCATGAAAACACCAGCACCAGATTCTTGATCGGTTTTGGAGCCATCCGTGAAGATTCGACTGCATTCCTTTCCAGGCTCAGAGTCTGACCATCTGGCCAGAGCCAATCCTAAACACGAGGAAAGTCGACTTAATAGTTGCGCTTCAGTCGAAGTTCCGGTGTCATTGCATCAGACGGCATGTCAATAAGATAGGAGTCGAAGGACAGCCGTTGCGCAAGTTCATCAAAACTCCAGTGCGAATTATACCAAAAGCCACCTCTTCTTAGACGTGAGATATCTTTCATTGTGCAACCCATAATGTAAACATCAAGGGGCGGGAGGTTCAATAATGCATTCAGGCTGGAGCTAGGCGTGCTGGGGAAAGTCCCCTTGCAGCCAAGCAGTAACGTATTTACGCGAAAGCTTATTCCACCAAACAACCGATGCGTATGCTATAAATGGTCTTACCATAGCCGTATAAATCCATAGGACTCTTTTCGGTGATAAGGCCCATGTCTTGCCGAAAATGCCCTTGCACTGCCAGAAAACCGACAGCGCCTTAGCAGTCTTCAGCTCAACAGGCTTGGACCGAAGAAGTTTGCTATCCAGAATGACTCCCAGATACTTTGCTTCATTGGAGAGTTGGATTTTGACGCCTTTTAGTACTGGCTGAGTCAACCCGATCAGCGTCCTCCTTCTCGTAAAGAGAACAACCTCAGTTTTAAGAGGATTGACCGAGAGCCCATTCCTAGTGCACCATTCGTCGAACACGTCAAGGGCCGCCTGTGCCTTGGCGCATACAGTCGCTAGGCATGATCCAACAGAAAGCACGGCAACATCATCCGCGTATGCCTGAGCGTATACATTAGAACTGTTGAGTGCGTTCAACAGAGAGTCGACCAGCATACACCACAGCAGTGGAAACACAACACAACGGCCACAATCCGCATCCACAACCAACTTTCTATTCATTAGCATTGCTTTACCTTACTCGGGGATAAAATGTAATTTTGTCTCTGCAGTATAGTCCAACGAATAAAATTTCTTTGGGCATAGAATCAATCGTCACGGTATTCTACCGGCAGAAGAAAAAATGGATGTTATAAGAGAGTTTCCTTCTCCAACGTCTATTCGACAGATACAACGTTTCATCGGAATGGTAAATTTCTACCATAGGTTCATAAGAAACCAGTCAGAAATGGTTAAAAACCCAAAGAAGCGTTATCAGCGGCAATCCTTTTAATATTCTCCTTAGAAAACCCACAACAACGGCTGGCAGTAGATGCTTCGAGCATAGCTGTAGCAACCATACAAGAGCAGTACTCGGTTAATAGGCAGAGGCTACCTGTGGCATCTTCTCCAAGAAACTACTTTTTTTATGGCCGCAGGTTTGCCGTTTTCACGGATCGAAAACCCCTTTCAACAGCGCTTAATTCAAAGACAGAACGCAGTCCCCACTAATCTAGACATTAAGATTTAACTTCGCAATTAACTACTTGTATTAAGCACTTGAAAGGAGAGGAAAATGTAGTGGCATATGCTTGGTCTCGCGACGGGCCCCGTGGATAGTCAAAAAGTGCATTTTGATCTACATTCATTAGCTCTCTTGCAAGGCAATGGTTCCGAGCTTCCGGAACTTTTATCCAAAAATGGAGTATCCGAGTTTAAACAGGAACTCGAAGCAAAGCGAGGGCTTTCATACCTTCGCTTTTAGACCAGAATTTTTGAACTCATTGCACAATAGGGCTCATCCTGGTATTAGGGCTTTTAGAAATTTAATCACCGAGATATGTTGTTGACCCAGATGAACTTTAATATCAAAATTTTTTGTAGAAACGTGTATTTCTTTTCAAACATCAAAGATGCAGCGGCATATTAAGAGAAGCCGTTGCGAATTCGCTTTACCATCCGCAAGTTCAGATCATGTACACATGAATTTGGTCGGCCCTCTGCCACCTTCGCAAATTCACACTGTAGTCGATCGATTTGCTATATGGCCATATCCCTTAAAAGGAATTCTTATGCGAATTCGGTGACTGCTTCGTTTAACGACAAATCAAGGTACCCAATCTGAATCGCGAATGTTTCACCAGTTAAATCAACTACTGGGAATAAACTTGATTCGTACGACTGCCTACCATCCGCATTTAAACAGCATGGTGGGACGCTTCGATCGGAGGCCTTGATGTGTCGTTAAAGTGGCAACACTTGGAGCGACGATTTGCCCATAACTTTACTAGGAGTGTGGTGCGCTTTTAAACCGCATATTGGATACTCTCCAGTCAAGTTAGTATATGGCCAACCACTTAAGCTCTGTGCCGCAGATAGTAACGCTGAGGAAATCGAATGATTAGGTTTTTTTTTTTTAATAATATACTCTCACTCAAGGGATTTTTGAATACCCTTATAATGTAATAGCTACACAGCGCGGGCGTTAAGTAAATTAGGGTTAGATACACGTTCGTTTTGAATGTTTGTAGATAATAATGTGTAGGAAAAATGTGGCGGGGAAGAGCATTCCACATTTGGCTAAGGAAAAATTCCTTGTATTTCACTGTACTTCGAATACAGGCTTAAGGGTAGACTGATGCGCATTCCTTGCACAGCGCGTATTGTAGTTGAAATGTTTTAGGGGTGTAATGCAACTGGCTATTTCGTTTGAGCATTTATGGTGGAAATAACGATAAAATAACGAGAGACAAGAGACATTACGATGATGACTAAGAGAGTCAAGCGATCTCGAGATGTTATAGTCAGCAATGAGTTTTATCGCGCGTTTTAAGAGAAAAGATAAATCGGGTTCACCCAGCTCATAGGCGGCCAACAAACTCCGTTTCATATATACCACAGTCTGTAGACACCTGTTGATGGGTTTTCGTAAGTGTCGATGCATTTCGCGTTACCATACGAGTGTCAATTTAAGGTAGTTAAACGGCGTAGAAAAAGTTTCATCTATCTAAAATTCTTCGTTAAGCTGGGTTTCCTTGCGAGTTCTTCCTAGTTTTTAATTCTTGCAAAGTCCCATATTTCCTATTTTATTTAAGCCATTAAAATAAAGTAATTTCTAATCATTCTTAGAGTAAGAAAACAATTAAAGTATGTATTATAAAATCAAGTCGCTATTGTATTTTCATATATCTGGATATATGCGAAGACTTGCGCAAACTGATTATAGGTGAAGATTTTGTAGGATTCATGACAATTTACAACCAGACTTCTGAAAAAATTACTGAAGCTTTTTTGAAAGTAATATGTCTGGTCATGTCAGTGGCGTCTAGTCAAAAATCTGTATCAATTAATGATGCACGTTCCTTGTTATACCCATCGTCAGTCCCACCTGTATGGAATTGTCTTGGGATTGAGAACGATGTGCTGAACTTTTTCAGAAACCATACATATGCGACAAAATTTCTTCAAGACCAGCACATCAGACAGCGAGTTAATCGAAAACATTCGTATAAATAAAGAAATTATGATCAAAAAATATATATTTTTTTAAATTAGTAACCAGAACGCCTTAATTTAGCCCTTGTGGTTTTCTGCATTTTAAAGCATTACATTAATTTATATCTCACCTCAAGAATGAGTTGAGTTTTTGACTTTTAATTTTTTTTATATTGTTCATTAAATATCAACTTACATAGGTAGTAGACAAAAATGATAAAATCTAACATAAAATTAACAGAATACATATTCTTAATTAATAGTCCTTATGCAGACGCTCTAAACATAATCATTACCTCATAATTATTGCCTTTCGGTCTTAAAAATATTTTACGAACTAATCTTATATAATGTAGCTATTCATCGAGAAAATTTAATAAAACTCTGCATCATTATTTAGATTTTATATTTTATATGAAACAAATTACAAACTACCTAATCTACGCATTTAAACTACTTAATGTATTCTAACTATAGTTACAACAAGTGGTAAAAATCACCATTTCCGAGCGCCTGGCAGTCGTCAATGCGCACACTAGCCACCGTTAGCCGGCTGAAGCTTTACAACGTCAGTCACCTTCCGGAAGCAATACCACAAGTTGGCAGGCCCAGCCTCTCCCTGGAGCACCCTAGCTAACTTAATCTAACTTTTAAATTAAGAAGATGTTACCTAGAGTAACGCACTATCCTGGGAGGGCCTGTTGATCCTTCCCCCTCCACAAGTCACTAAAATTCGGTGAAATGCTTTTCCGTATCGAATTTAACCCTTTCCGCTATTGCAGAACTAAAACGGAGGAGCCCATGAGCGAGACATCGCTTGCTCATGGGCTCCTCCGCTCTGCGGTAGCTGTGGTATAATACCGGGGTACCATCCCTCGTATGGACCAGCCCTTTTACATCAATATCATCAGACCGGAGCATACTGTCTATGTAACTTTCATTATCTATGTCGCTGGCCATCGCCCTGGCAACGTGCCTTCGAGTCACTGTAATGAGGAAGTTGCCAATCCTGAGCCCCATCGTATAGGAGCTTGTTTGATATATTATTTTATAGATACAGTTAGATTCAGGAGTTCGGAACACCCCGGGACATACCCTGAGTTAATGGTATATGGCATTTTGGTCTTCTTGTGGCATACATAAATAATTCTTGATTACGCTATATGACCAAATGTCATGTTTATATGTCGAAATCAGCTGGTCATTTGTGGTCATTGTGGTCATCAATATTCATCAACTGGTTCAGATTGTATGATAGCACACGAACGTATTTGACAGATTTCTGTCAAATGTGACTAAAAATATGCAAACTTGGGTTAGAACCTAAACAAAGCTTCAGTATATCAATCCACTTTATGTGCCTAATACCGTTACTTCTGATGTATATGTATGTACATTGCAAATTGTACCTACTCATATCGATAAACCTGGTTGGAACTCGTATAACTTTAAATTCATTTTTTTTTTATGAAAATGGAGTGAGTATGGAGTGAGTGCATAATATGTTTCTGTTTTAAAGAGTGAGTTATCACTGAGTTGCAGCGAAAACACCTCTTATGTATTGTTTCGCTGGTTAGGTACATCAAATCCAAGGAAAACTTGTGTTTTTGTGGCGTCCAGCCATTGCTAATTTAAATTTTCTTTAAAAATGTAACCGAGAAATCCAATTACGCACAAATCGCTATGATATTTGTTGTAAACTGTAAAAATATTTGACATTGATGACTTTGTCTACACTTAATTTTTATCTTAACAAAATTACGCACAGAGGAAAGCTGCGAAAGAGTTATATGAATCTGTCTCTTCCGAAAGATATCTTGTTCGATCGACGATCGATATAAGACTGGTTCCCACACCGAATCGTCGTTAAAATTTAAAAATACACCTCTTATATATTTATTTATATCTATATTTATTTATTTATTTTTAACAAATACTGCACTTGTCTTGTTTCATGAAATGTATATAAAAAGTCCTGTTCAGTTTTTCACAAATATCTCTTATTTTACTTATTAAACTTATTTGGCTTAACTTTTCTTAATTCAACTGCGATATCTGCCATATTTTTCAATTGACTTTGACTTTTGATAAATAATATCTCTATATAATAATATGATCCATGTTTCTCTGTTCATACAAATGGCAGAAACGATAAAGTAAAGACAAGCATTAAACATTTCATTTCATCAAAAATATGCTAAGAGACAAAAATTCCTTTAAGAGAAATGTTTGGTTAGTTTCTCCTGATTTTAGACAGCCTATACCAAACTTTCCATTGGAAATGCTTTGCCTACAAACTACAAAGTATGCGTATTATCACATTTTCAATCACGTATTTGTGACTTGATCGATTCACCACCTTTTGCTCATCAATTCACCAAATTTGACCCGCCACCTCACCGACCTCTCTAATAATAATCATCTACCAAAATGCCGGAAATAGCATCAAAGCCATACGAAATTTGATAGATTCACCTCGGAATCAGCCGATTATTTCAAAAGTCACAAAGGAAAGAGCGGAAATAGCGGAAATAGCTAGCTATTCCACTGAAGGTAGGAACTCTTTCAGCAGATTTAATCGTATGTAAGTCATACAAAATTTCAAACGAATTCTTAAAACATCTCGACTTGCTTTGAATTTTTGAAAAAATAAAAAAGAAATCATAAGCAAAGGTTGAGAGAATGACAGAAAAATATGATTTCAAGTAATGTAAGTGTTGAGCAACCCACGAAAATTAAAATGTGCAAGAGCTTAATTCGAAGAAAACGCAGCAACGAGAAACAAATACGAAGGTTACCACGTTATAAATTTATTGTCCTTTTGTTGTTACCCTTCCTGTGGTCATAATCAAAGTTGCCGAGAAATATATATTTTACATAATTTGCTAGAGGAGTATTAACATGTAAAACATTTTGCATATGAGATGAGCAAAAAGATTAACATAGCGGAATATGTACAAATACAAGTCCATGAAAGAGAATTTATAGACGAGTGGATGAAACTGTAGATTGTCAACAAATATAGATCCAAAAATTAGGGGGTAAATTATAAATAATTGTGAAATGTAACTGATTAAATAAGTTGCATGGAAAGTTTAAATGAGAAAAAAGTAAGAACAAATTCGAAAATAAAAATAAGTAAGTTTTATAAACAAGAGAGGAGAAAATTCAAAATGTTCATAGTGTTCATATTTTAATGGTATGACTATTGTTTCATTATTTTTATTCTAGGTACATACACTTCTTCTCTGTATATGTACCTATTGTTGCACTGGAAACATGACCGTAGAGTTTTACTCTAAATGCATGTATTTTCCAAATTTGTTACTATTTTGTAATTATGCGTATATTTAAATTAGTATACATTAATAATAAAAAGTATTCCTCTATAACTCTTATTTTTACATAATTTATTGAAAGTATGGAGTTTCTAAATTACGAACATTATTTGTTAAAAACAGTTCAAATTTAATTTTCAAACTCAAATGAACTGCAATTTTACGAAATTCTATTTTAAATTAACCCAAGTGTTGAAGGTGATCGATACACAGCTCCAGCTTAAAAATCATTTTTATGCCAAGGTAACAAACTGCATAATCTTTGAGTTATTTTTTTTATTCAAAGTTTGTCGAATTCGAAGAAACCGGTTTTATAGATTTGTTCGAACAGAAAGTTTAGACGGATAGAGACATCCTAACAAAGTGACTATTCTTTCGAATAATAAATTTATAGTTGAAATGTTGTGTTATCAATAGTGTACTAAATTTTATTAGATGGCTTTTATTTTATCGGATTTTATTCTTATTTTTATTTCGTTTGTCAAACACGTCTTTTCAGATCGAATACTTTTTTACAAGTCCTTCCCTTCTATTTTTTCTCTTTTTACATTTCTTGTAGCATTACTTTTTAGTGATGCCCAACCACCATTCTTATACAATTCTTCTACTACGATATAATAATACAGTTCAGCCATCCTGACCGTATAATCGACCTCGATTGTAATTGTTCAACTAGTATAGGTGCTGCCTTCAGAGTCCGAACAATCGTTTTCTATTTCTTCCTCCGACTCAACCCATTTCCTTAACCTACTTGAATCCAAAATACCATGATAAGGCATCTGTGTTACTGGAACACCTTCAATGTCCTCTATTACATAGCGATCATAATCTAATTTATTTTTTACAACATACGGAGCACGGTATTTTGGAATCAATTTTTTATTTGTTCCGACTGAAGTGTCTACGTTCTTAATAACCACAAATTCGCCCACTTCAAACTGTTTGGCTGGTGAATGTTTCTCATTGAAATAGTATAAGTTCTTATCTTGAGACTTCTTAATTGCCTCAGAGGCATCGGCTCTTAGCTTGCCTAGGACTACCCTACGGTCATCTGTATATATCTCACTCAAATGCTCAGTTAGTTCATCGACTATCTGTCCCCTCTGCTCAACCCCAAACAGCAATTTGCTTGGTGAAACTTTGGTACTTGTATGGTCGGTGTTATTGATAGCAAACGGAACCTTGCTCAACTGTTGACGCCAATCAGCGTGCTCGGATGATTCACTCAACTTCGCCAGCATTGCCCTCATATCTCGATTAACGCGCTCGACCTGCCCGTTGGACTGTGGAGAGGCCACAGCAACTTTGACGTGTGCAATACAATATTTATCATAAAATCTACTAAATTCTTGTGATGTAAAGCTAGTGCCTCGGTCACTGATGATTCTGCGTGGGCGACTATAATAATCAAAGTACCTCTCTAGCGCAATAATAGTTTCCCTCGTTCCCGGTGTATTCACTGGATACAACTTCACAAATTTGCTAAATGAGTCTATCACAACCAAAACATATTTGCTTCGGGAACCAACTGACGGTAGTGGACCAAAATGATCAATGTGTATAGTATCGAACGGTTCGAATCGCTTCGGTATATTATATAAATTTCGCTCGGTTTTTCGTTGCGGCGCTGAATAATATATACACTTTAGACAGTTTCTAATAAATTTATTCAGCTTCTCTCTCACTTTGGGAATCCAATAATGTTTTAAAATCTGGTTAGCACACTTGTCAATACCTAAGTGTCCGTATTTCTCATGAATCATTCGCTTGACATTTTCTTCAAGTTCCCTAGGAACGTAAAGTTGGCGAACGTTATTTGGTGCAATTCGGAAAACTAACCCATTCTCTAAACTATATCCCGGTAAATCTTCTTCTTCTAACCTGCTTCGGATTGTTTTTATTTTTTCGTCACGTACTTGAGTGATTTGGAGGTTCCTAGGTTAGGTTAGGTTAGGTTAGGTTTAGGTGGCTGTCGGCAGAAGCCGACACACTTAGACCAATTTAGGTCCATTGTGATACCACGTATGTATTATCTACCTCAACTCTATAGATGGGACTGGCCAACGACACGCGGTTGTTCTCTAACGGTCCCCCATCTACGTACTAACCGCGCCCAACGTCGTTTAATTACGGTGATCTGACGAGAACCGATTAACTCGACGTGGTATGGTCGTTGGTTTGGAGGTTCCTATCAAGGTCCTGAATCGTTACTGCAGCAGTAATCGGAGCACGGCTAAGCGCATCAACATGCGCCATTCTTTCACCTTTCCGGTGTTGCACTTAGTAATTATAATTTTCAAAGGCCAATGCCCACTTGGCTATTGGTGGATTAACATCTTTTTTTCTTAACGTCTGCGACAAAGCTTCGCAATCAGTGACAATAATAAAGGATAATCGGTGAAGAAACGTTTTGAACCGTTCCAAAGCATAAACTACGACCAATGTCTCCAACTCGAAACTAATCAGTTTAGATTCCCCACTAGTTGCTTTTCTGGAAAAGAAAGCAACACAATGAAATTTCTTGTCATCCTGCCTCTGCATAAGGACAGCACCGAACCCATGTGAACTCGCATCACAGTGTAGCTCAGTCTCTCGCTGAGGATCATAAATTGCAAGCACAGGTGAGGAACTCAACCTTGATTTCAATTGCTCAAAAGCATAAGTGCACTCTTCGGTCCAGATAAACTTCAAATTTTTTCTTAGTAAATTAGTAATGGGTCTAGCTAGACAAGAAAATCCTGGGACGGACCGGCGAAAATAAGAAAATAAACCATTACACCGCCGGACTTCCTTACTACTTTGCGGCATCGGATATGCACGTATTGCTTCAACATGATTCTTATTTGGACGTATACCTTTTTTATTGATGTGATAACCGAGATAGTCGATTTCATTATACGCAAATTTACACTTCCTCATATTTAATTCCAACCCTGCCTTCTTTAATAATTGCAAGACTCCACCAAGAATATCAACATGCGTTTCTATATCTGTGGTTGCAATGGAAATGTCATCTAATTACACTATAAATAAACCTTTATACTGTCTTGATTCTTCGCATATTTTTATATGATGGAATCCATCTCTTAGATCCAAGGTTGTAAAAATCTGTTTATTTGCAAAATATTCCAGGCAATCTTCAATCAGCGGCAGAGGGAAATTATCTCTAACTGTGTGTTTGTTAAGAGCACGATAATCCACGCACATACGGGTTTCTCCATTATTTTTCCTAACCAACACTAACGCAGAAGCATAAGGCGAACTACTCGGTCTTACTAAACCCTTGTCTAAAAGTCGCTCTATAGTATTTTGAACTTCGGTACGTTCATGGTATGAAAGCCGTCGGGGCGAGCAGAATATGGGTACATCTTTTGTTAACCTAATCTTCATTGAATAATCAATCGGTTTCACTTCCGCACTCGGCCTCAAATAGCATTCTTCGACTACTGTCCTAACAGCATTTGAATGAGCTTCATCCAGTTGCTCATTTATGCTCAACTCAAAGCTATCTTTTTCGCAAAATTCAACTGTACTCACTAGCGAACCTAAATCAACGAAATGAACCATTTCCCTTTCACAACTGAGTCTTATTACTGTCAACTCGGAAATGAAAGCACCCTTGACCGGCGGCACAACTTCAGTCGGATCTTTATACATAATATTAACATCTTCAGTTTTATTTATCTGATTTGTACTGGTTGAGTCGGTTATACATGCATTGCTACCTACTTCATTCGAACTTTTCAACAAATTAAAGGACACAAGTGCACTGGTAGTTTTTTTTATCTAAGGCAAAAGTTTTATTAAGTTCCAAATTTTTTTTTATTTTAAATAATATTTTGCGGCCGTAACTTTTTATAAATTGGCAAAGATGTACATCAAACATCGGTAACACATCACGGCCCAACAGAAGAGATATTAAAGTTTCATTGTCTGGAATTATGATAAGCGTATGAGTCACTACTTTTCCCTTAAACTCAATTCTACATTTTATATTACCATGAGTGCTCAAAATTTGGTTGCCATTCCTCGAAATGACGTCGGCTTTTTACCGCGGCATACAAAGGGAACTAAAGACTTTTTCACAAAACTACATGGACTGCCAGAGTCAAAAAGAGAAATAAAAGGTTTTACTTCACTGCACTTGTCTCTACTATCTACAAAGGCAACACCTACCGTTTGGAACGCTCCTAACTTCTTGGCTATTCCTTCGGTGTCACCCCAGGCCTCGTACTCGTTGACATCTGCAGCATCTTCATCGGGGCATACGACAGCAGTCAGTTTCTTCCTTCTTGGACACTCCTGGTGATAATGTCCAATCTCGTGGCACATGAAACATGAGTTCGGAGGACGCTTCGGCTTCTGGCATTGGCTTTGATAATGGCTAAACTGGGAGCAATTAAAACATCGTATTTGATCGGCAGCAACATCAGGACCTCGGGCAGCAGTTGTGGCGGCGGCAGCAGCATTACTTTTCGGCCTTGTCATCGATATGACAGACGGAAGGACTTTCAGCTGAGCACAACGGAAACGTCTCTTTTCGTACCTATCCACCAACGACTTCAGTTGTCTAATGGTGGTGGCTCCCAATAGGATGACGACATTGTTACTGCGGTCGTTGATGCCTTCGATAATACATTCGATGACATTTCCTGCATTTCAATAATGTATCTCTTCACTGATTCGGTCGGCTTCAGTGTTCGTGACTTCAGCTGCTGGAACACCTCGTTCATCGTATAGACACGACCAAACTCTTCAATGAGTGCCTGCTTCAGGCTGGTGTAAGTGTGTGCGACGGTCGTCCTCAGAAACATCTTTGCGGTGCCCTTCAATATGCGCCGCACACTGATGAATTTGTCACGTTCACTACAGCCAAACACCTCGAGCGCATCTTCTACGTCGTCAAACCACTTCCGAACATCGTATGTATCATCCCCACTAAATGGGTTCACCATGGCCTCAAATGCGGCAAATTCGTACTTCCTCTTCTCCAATTGAACTATCTGCGCATCTACGTCAGGCACTACATTTTCTGGGCGGCGGTTCTCAGCGTTTTCTGGGCGGCGGTTGTTGTTGTCTTCATTGTTATCTTCTTGGAATCGGGCGTCGTCGGCGGGCTGGTCATTATTCCTCAACTTTTTTATACCCTATTCTAGGGGTATATTAATTTTGACGCATAGTTTGTAACATACCTTAATATTGCCCGTAGACCCCTAAAAGTTACTATATTTATGATCAGCATCGATAGTAATGTCGATCTAGCCATGTCCGTCCGTCCGTCCGTCCGTCCGTCCGTCCGTCCGTCCGTCGGCAAAAATTAGGCCTTTAAACTGGACCTAGAGAGCTGAAATTTTAACCATATACTCTCTAGGGTCCCGAAATAATCAAGTTTAAGAATTTTTGCAATCCGCCCACAGACACGCCCACAAACTCAAAAAAACAAAATTTTGGAAAAAATCGAATTTTGAGCTAGAGAGCTGAAATTTTTTATATATGATCTATGGCCCATAAAACTGATTGGGACATAAAATTTTCAAAATCTGCCCACTGACACGCCCACAATTAAATAAAACAAATTTTGGGAAAAATTGAATTTTGAGCTAGAAAGCTGAAATTTTTTATATATGATCTTTGGCACATAAAACTGCTTGGGACATAAAATTTTCAAAATCCGCCCACTGACACGCCCACAATTAAATAAAATATTTTTTTTGAAAAACCAAAATTTGAGCTAGGGAGCTGAAATTTTTAATATATACTCTCTAGGGGCCCTTTATGCTCATGTGTAAATATTTTCAAAATCCGCCTACTGACACGCCCACAATTTTTTTTTTTTTATTTTTGAAAGTCCAAAGTTTGAGCTAGGGAGCTGAAATTTATAGTATATACTCTCTAGGTGCCCTTTATGCTCATACTTAAATTTTTTTTTAAATCCGCCTACTGACACGCCCACAATTAAATAAAACAATTTTATTGAAAAACCAAAGTTTGAGCTAGGGAGCGTTTTTATTTACAAAAGCTTAGTTTTTTCGATAAAATCCTTTAAATTTTTGTCACGCCCACTTATGAGATATAGGAATAAGAATAGGGTATCCAACAGTTCGCCCAAGCGGACTGTAGCCCGCCCCTATGTTTTTTTTATAATAAGCGCGCACTAAAGGGATTTGTTGGACCCTTAGCTAATACATTTTAGCTACACAGCGCGGGCGTTAAGGAAATTAGGGTGAGAGGAAAAGGAGAGATGCCGATGCACGTTGGTTTTGAATGTCTGTAGGTTATAATGTGTAGGAAAAATTGAGCGGGGTAGAGCATTCCACATTCGTATTGTACGGCTGAGGAAATATTCTTTGAACTTCATTGTACGTCCGAACACAGGCTTGAGGGTGAACTGATGAGCATTCCTTGCATGGCGGGTATTGCGGTTGAAATGTTCAAGGGGAGGAATGCAACTGGCTATTTCGTTTGAGCACTCATGGTGGAAATAACGATAAAATAACGACAGGCAGGAGACATTACGACGATGACTAAGAGACTCAATCGATCTCTCGATGTCTCGGTCGCCAATGAGTTTTATCGCGCGTTTTTGGATCCTGTCAAGTAGCTCCAAATAAGTTATTGGTGCACCGGACCAGATATGAGCGTTGTACTCTAGTTTCCGGCGAATAAACACCTTATAAATTGTAGCCAGATCAGAAGGGGTGAAATATTTCTTACAAGGCTTAAGGAAGCCTAGACATTTCGCTGTGTTCTTGGCGACATCGAATATGTGGTCATTCCAACGAAGGTTGTCATTAACACACATACCGAGAATGGAAAGTCTTTCGGTTTCAGCGATGTAAGTGTCATTCATAGATAATGGCAGTGTAATGGGTTTTGCTTTAATGACAGGAGACAGCATTGAGTTTTGGAAGCATTAAATTCCACTCTATTGGTTTTACCCCACTGAGTTATGCTGTTAAGATCGGAATTTAATATAATGGTCGCAACTCGGCCACCGTTGCTTCCTCGTCAAATCCACGTGGGCTGCGATTAAAGCTTCAATTATACGTAGTCGTTGCACATAAGCCATTTTTTTTAGGACACTTTAAAACTGGGAAAATTACTGTTCGTATCCCACTTCTGAGTTGTACAGATGGCTTTTATTTTATCGGATTTTATTCTTATTTTTATTTCGTTTGTCAAACACGTCTTTTCAGATCTAATACTTTTTTACAAGTCCTTCCCTTCTATTTTTTCTCTTTTTACATTTCTTGTGGCATTACTTTTTAGTGATGCCCAACCACCACTCTTATACAATTCTTCTACTACGATATAAGACTACAATAGTAACAAAATCCGTTAGCTAAATTGTCTTATTAATAAAATAACCTACTTACTATTACGAGTACTAATCTCATTTAAATTGAATATTACATCCCATACATACATAATATTTAACTTGAAACTATTCGATGCATTCTAAAAACTAATATATCAAAATGACAATAAGAACAATAAACAAAACAGCTAAAATTAGCAAAAATATAATGCAAGAGTGATTTCTTCAATTCATAATCAAAAATTAGCATTTAGTTTTTAAATATTAGCTATCAACACTTTGTTCACAAAAATATTACCGCTTTTTATATAAATAATACTATTTTATTTATGCATTCATATATACAGATATATATGCATTCATACAAATTCCCGTAACCATTTTTGTAAAAAAATACATTTTTATCACATATCTTCCTTAATGGCGGTGAGGCTATGATCAGAATTAAAGGGATCATAACCCTTCCACTTAGCTGCATCCCTACTGGTCCTCCTGTGGGGTTTGCCGGTACGACCTCAGGAAATAACGGCAGGCCTCCCTATTTTGAATCACTTCGTCACTGAGGCCGATAAATTGCTGGTGTTGCTGCATTTGTGTGATCCAGGCATTTTTAGGCCTCCCCCCTTTCGCATTTGAATGGGAACGTTGCCATTTGACAGGGTTCGCTGGATCTCTCCTTTGAACATGACAGTACCAACAGCGCCGGTCGTGCTCTTTTTTTCGAGGTAGGTTCTTTGACGTAAACGCTTCCTCGGATCTTGGAACTTCTTAAACATCTGCATTATTTGTATTTCCTCCTACCGGGATTTTACTTATTATTATTCAACTTTGCTGAATACTTCCGATATCTTAACAGCTGAATGGAAAATTATATCAATTTCCATATTCAATTATAATCGTTCAATGGTGCCCAAATCAAAATGTTGCCTTTTTGTGCATTGAAAGTGATTCTTGTCTGCAAGAAATAAGAAAGGCGACTTAATTGGAAAATCGCATCTAACAAGTGACACTTTGAGATCTTGAAACTGTCCCGCAAGTCAATGGGTAGAGAGTTTGAGACATTTGGAGATCACCGGTATCATAAAAGAAAAATCAAACAATAATGGGAGCATGTTCTTGTCGAAACAGTAAAAGATAGTGGGTTAGACGTTTTACATAAACTGAAGGTAAATGCAATGCCGAAAATTCGAACGTATTTGTTTGTGTAAATATTTGGTCGAAGACCGCACTGAGAGTCCTAAATGATGACACGTCCGTTTGGTTTTAACGCGATCATAAAATTGACGCTCTCTTTATTCTTTTTCTGAAGCTAACATATGTATGAATGTGTGTGTATATATAAATATAATATAATAATTTAAGTAGATATCTTATACTGTATGTGTATATATATAATCACAGTTTATAAATGAAGGTACATGAGTATAAATATGGTCTGACAGTGTGAGTTGCATGCTTAACTCTTACAATAATTACTACAACTCGGCCATCCTGACCATTAAGATCACCTGATCTTGCAAATTTACAATCAATTATTCGCTTTACTCTTGTTCAGCCATGGTTTCATATTGCCAACCGCCCATACTCCTTGGTAAGGTAGTCGCGACTGTTGAAAACCGTCAACATCTTTAAGCAGATATCTGTCGTTTCGTAGGACTTTTTCGATCTGGTAGGGTCCTCTAAATTTCGGTATCAGTTTTTTAGACGGCCCCGGGTGCGAGTCAAAATTTTTTATCATAGCGTAGTCTCCTACATTATATTTCGTGGGCTTACACAGTTTTTTATCTACGTATCGTATGTTGTATGCCTGTGACTTCTTTTGTTCTAGAGCTGCTTTGCTACGTGTCTTTGCCAGGTCGCGTACGTCTCCTGACTCTAGTTCTGTCAAATTTTCCCTAGTTCATCCGACCATTTGCCTTTTTGATTCACTCCAAACAACATTACACTAGGATGTTCTTTTGTAGTCCTGCCCACCGTGTTATTGAGTGTATGTTCGACTACCTCTAAAACGTGGTCCCAAAATACCCCTTCTTCTGGTTTAACTAACTTTGCTATCATTGGTCCCAAGCTCCTGTTTACTCTCTCTACTTGTCCGTTTGCTTGGGGTGAACCTGTCGCAATCTTTATGTGTTGAACACCTTCTTTGGACAAAAAGTCCTTGAACTCTGCCGAGGTAAAACAACTACCCCTATCTGAAATAATATACTTTGGTCTACTATACGCTCTAAAATAGTCCGTTAACGCTCGATTTACTTCCTTTGCATTTGTAGTTTTAGTCGGGTAGAGTCTCACGAACTTTGTAAAAGCATCTATTACTACCAGTATACATTTTTTAACCGTCCTTGAATTGTCTATTGGACCATAATGATCTACATGTACTACCACGAACGGTTTTTCTTCTTTAGGTATGTTGTGAATGAAACCCTCTTCACGTCCCTGTTTAGCCGAAAAAGCAATACACTTCAAACAGTTCTTTATGTGCGATCCTATATTCTCTCTCATTTTGGGAAACCAGTAACTTTTTGACACCAACTCTAACACCTTATCTGTTCCTACATGACTTACTTCGTCATGATATTTATACAAAACGTGACTTTCCATTTCTGTTGGTACACAAAACACGACACTGCCATCATTTTTCTTTCTATATACCACTCCGTTTCTCATTTCATATAAATTATGGTTCGATCGTTCTAACAACTCTTTAATCTTAACTATATTTCCGTCTTTTCCTTGGCATACTATCAGGTTTTCCTCGAAAGTATTCGTTTCGATCGTTAGAATATTTGTCGACCTACTTAACGCGTCGACGTGTTGCATGCGAGTACCTGCCCTGTGTGCTAGAGTGTAATCAAAATTTTGCAGTTCTAACGCCCATCTGGCAATTCTAGGGTTGAGTTCTTTTTTGTTTAGCGTTAGGGTCAATGAATTACAATCAGTTACGATCTTGAACTGTTTACCCTCTAAATAGACCCTAAAACGTTTTAAAGCACTTATTATTGCCAGCGCCTCCAACTCAAAGCTATGCAATTTTGCTTCGTAATCTGTCGTTCTTTTTGAAAAATAAAAAATCGGATGTAACTTTCCGTCTTGCTTTCTTTGTAGCAGAATCGCTCCAAATCCCTGTGCACTTGCGTCGCAATGAAGTTCTGTTTCGTCCTTTGGGCTATACAGTGCCAAGACCGGAGCTTCTATCAATTTGTTTTTCAAGTTTTCGAAGGCCTTTACCTGTTTGTCACCAAACTTGAATTCCCTATCTTTTTTTGTAAGATCGTACAGTGGTTTTGCTATGGTCGAAAAATCTTTAACGAATCTACGGAAATAAGAACATAAACCCAAAAAACTTTGTACCGCATGAGTTTTTTGTGGAACCGGAAATTTTTTTATAGCTTCGATACCCCTATCATCTGCCTGTATACACGCTCCCGTAATCGGAAAACCTAAATATTTTATTTTCTTTTGTAGACACTTGCATTTATCTATCCTTAGTTCCAATCTATTGTCTACCATCCTCCTCCAAACTTCAGAGAGTATTCTAAAATGGTCTTCGTACGTCGTCGTAGCTTTCATTATATCATCTAGGTATACTATAACTTCATCTTTCCTAATCATGTCTGCAAATATCTTGTTAATGTGTCTTTGAAACGTTGACGGCGCGTTTTTCAAACCAAACGGCATTCGCAAGAATTCGTATTGCCCCAACGGCGTAATGAACGACGTATATTTTACTGCGTCTTCATGCATGTATACGTGAAAAAACCCGTTCTTGAGGTCTAGTTTAGAAAAAATTGTCTTATCTACCAGTTTGTCTAGCAAATCGTCGATCACCGGTATCGGATAACTATCTTTTGCAGTGGCTTTATTTAACGTACGAAAATCTATACACATTCTAAGATCCCCTGTTTTCTTTTTCACCAGCACTATCGGCGACATGTATTTAGATTCGCTTTCTCTAATATACCCTTTACTGATATATTCGTCTTGTAACGAACTAAGTTCATTTTTTTCGGCATACGACAAACGACGCGGTCGACACTGAAACGGTTTTATGTCATTTAGCGTTAAATTCATTTTAGTTTTTATTACCGGTTCCGTAGGGCGATCGGCAAGCAAATAATTTGACCTATATTACATTTTAAGCTTTTCTTTATGACCATAACATACGTCTTCACCAACTTCTAAATCCAATTGTGAACTATCATTATCTTTACAGTCGATTAACAAGAGCTGTTTTTCAAAACGTTCACTATCATTTTCTATTTCATTTGAGCAAGTGTATATTGTGAAAGTCATGCATAGACAGTAGACGTGTTTTTTCATTCTCCGACTATTTCCCAATTTCTCTAAAGTCAACCGCAGTTGTAAATGCTTAAAGCCTAACCAATCTATCAAGAGTTATTGTCAAGTGATCCATCCTTATAATTTGCATCTGAATTTTTGGTGTGTGCTATCTCCAAATTAAAATGTCTTACGATTTCCGCAAGAATCGTCCGGAAAAAAAGCAAAATGTTGGCTCTCCGGTCATACATGGAAACAGCAATACTGAGAACATAGCAGACAAACTGTGGAGCCGAATTGAAGGGAAACTCGAGAAATGGGCTGAAAATTTCTCTCTCCAGCTGGATGCTAAGCTGTTGGCGCTTGAAGATCGATTCAAAGCACAGGTCAGTGAAACTAAAAATGCTATCGAACATCAAATTTACCAAATCGACGAAGACATTAAGCGGCTACAGCTTATAACGGACGAAATTGATAGAGAAAGAGTATGCTCTGATGTGGTTATCTTCGGTATACCTGAATCCCCCGATGAAAGCTTAGAGAGCATCTTTCACAACATTTGCTCCACCGTCGATATTCGGCCGCCCCATCTCAAAAAAATCTTTCGTGCAAAGCCCCGCTCCCGTACTGAAGACCGTACTTCTGACTCCAGCATCATACTCAAACTGGCTGACAAGCGAGAAAAGCAGACCTTGATGCGAGCGGTAGCTCGCCATCGCAAAAACAAGAAATGCCCTCTCAAACTTAGCGACGTGGGACTCTCCTCTTCGAACGCCTTCTTCATCAACGAAAGCTTAACAAAGGGGAACTACCAACTACAGAGGGAAGGTTTGAAACTTAAGCGAAAATCTCTTTTGTCATCCGTGTATACATCCAATGGACAAATATACATACGCCTTTCGTCGGGTCCATCCATTTTAATAAACAACCTTGGAGATCTTAAGAATGCCGTCGGACTGAACACACGCATAAACAATCAAAATGGACATGCTAACTAAATCAACCAACACCAAATGTAACTTTTTTTCTCTCTTATTATTATATTTATATATATTATATATATTATATATTATATATTTATCTCTTTTATTATCATTTATTTTTCTTTTTCTATCTGTTTTTCTACTTCTCTTTTTCTTTTTTCTCTACACCAAATTTGGTGTTCTGGTTTGTAAGAGTAATTTCAGTTTTCTTATTTCTCTTTTTATACCCTATTCTAGGGGTATATTAATTTTGACGCATAGTTTGTAACATACCTTAATATTGCCCGTAGAGCCCTAAAAGTTACTATATTTATGATCAGCATCGATAGTAATGTCGATCTAGCCATGTCCGTCCGTCCGTCCGTCCGTCCGTCCGTCGGCAAATATTAGGCCTTTAAACTGGACCTAGAGAGCTGAAATTTTAACCATATACTCTCTAGGGTCCCGAAATAATCAAGTTTAAGAATTTTTGAAATCCGCCCACAGACACGCCCACAAACTCAAAAAAACAAAATTTTGGAAAAAATCGAATTTTGAGCTAGAGAGCTGAAATTTTTTATATATGATCTATGGCCCATAAAACTGATTGGGACATAAAATTTTCAAAATCCGCCCACTGACACGCCCACAATTAAATAAAACAAATTTTGGGAAAAATTGAATTTTGAGCTAGAAAGCTGAAATTTTTTATATATGATCTTTGGCCCATAAAACTGCTTGGGACATAAAATTTTCAAAATCCGCCCACTGACACGCCCACAATTAAATAAAATATTTTTTTTTAAAAACCAAAATTTGAGCTAGGGAGCTGAAATTTTTAATATATACTCTCTAGGGGCGCTTTATGCTCATGTGTAAATATTTTCAAAATCCGCCTACTGACACGCCCACAATTATTTATTATTTATTTTTGAAAGTCCAAAGTTTGAGCTAGGGAGCTGAAATTTATAGTATATACTCTCTAGGTGCCCTTTATGCCCATACTTAAATTTTTTTTAAATCCGCCTACTGACACGCCCACAATTAAATAAAACAATTTTATTGAAAAACCAAAGTTTGAGCTAGGGAGCGTTTTTATTTACAAAAGCTTAGTTTTTTCGATAAAATCCTTTAAATTTTTGCCACGCCCACTTATGAGATATAGGAATAAGAATAGGGTATCCAACAGTTCGCCCAAGCGGACTGTAGCCCGCCCCTATGTTTATACCCTATTCTAGGGGTATATTAATTTTGACGCATAGTTTGTAACATACCTTAATATTGCCCGTAGACCCCTAAAAGTTACTATATTTATGATCAGCATCGATAGTAATGTCGATCTAGCCATGTCCGTCCGTCCGTCCGTCCGTCCGTCCGTCGGCAAATATTAGGCCTTTAAACTGGACCTAGAGAGCTGAAATTTTAACCATATACTCTCTAGGGTCCCGAAATAATCAAGTTTAAGAATTTTTGAAATCCGCCCACAGACACGCCCACAAACTCAAAAAAACAAAATTTTGGAAAAAATCGAATTTTGAGCTAGAGAGCTGAAATTTTTTATATATGATCTATGGCCCATAAAACTGATTGGGACATACAATTTTCAAAATCCGCCCACTGACACGCCCACAATTAAATAAAACAAATTTTGGGAAAAATTGAATTTTGAGCTAGAAAGCTGAAATTTTTTATATATGATCTTTGGCCCATAAAACTGCTTGGGACATAAAATTTTCAAAATCCGCCCACTGACACGCCCACAATTAAATAAAATATTTTTTTTGAAAAACCAAAATTTGAGCTAGGGAGCTGAAATTTTTAATATATACTCTCTAGGGGCCCTTTATGCTCATGTGTAAATATTTTCAAAATCCGCCTACTGACACGCCCACAATTATTTATTATTTATTTTTGAAAGTCCAAAGTTTGAGCTAGGGAGCTGAAATTTATAGTATATACTCTCTAGGTGCCTTTTATGCCCATACTTAAATTTTTTTTAAATCCGCCTACTGACACGCCCACAATTAAATAAAACAATTTTATTGAAAAACCAAAGTTTGAGCTAGGGAGCGTTTTTATTTACAAAAGCTTAGTTTTTTCGATAAAATCCTTTAAATTTTTGCCACGCCCACTTATGAGATATAGGAATAAGAATAGGGTATCCAACAGTTCGCCCAAGCGGACTGTAGCCCGCCCCTATGTTTATACCCTATTCTAGGGGTATATTAATTTTGACGCATAGTTTGTAACATACCTTAATATTGCCCGTAGACCCCTAAAAGTTACTATATTTATGATCAGCATCGATAGTAATGTCGATCTAGCCATGTCCGTCCGTCCGTCCGTCCGTCCGTCCGTCCGTCGGCAAAAATTAGGCCTTTAAACTGGACCTAGAGAGCTGAAATTTTAACCATATACTCTCTAGGGTCCCGAAATAATCAAGTTTAAGAATTTTTGAAATCCGCCCACAGACACGCCCACAAACTCAAAAAAACAAAATTTTGGAAAAAATCGAATTTTGAGCTAGAGAGCTGAAATTTTTTATATATGATCTATAGCCCATAAAACTGATTGGGACATAAAATTTTCAAAATCCGCCCACTGACACGCCCACAATTAAATAAAACAAATTTTGGGAAAATTGAATTTTGAGCTAGAAAGCTGAAATTTTTTATATATGATCTTTGGCCCATAAAACTGCTTGGGACATAAAAATTTCAAAATCCGCCCACTGACACGCCCACAATTAAATAAAATATTTTTTTTGAAAAACCAAAATTTGAGCTAGGGAGCTGAAATTTTTAATATATACTCTCTAGGGGACCTTTATGCTCATGTGTAAATATTTTCAAAATCCGCCTACTGACACGCCCACAATTAAATAAAACAATTTTATTGAAAAACCAAAGTTTGAGCTAGGGAGCGTTTTTATTTACAAAAGCTTAGTTTTTTCGATAAAATCCTTTAAATTTTTGCCACGCCCACTTATGAGATATAGGAATAAGAATAGGGTATCCAACAGTTCGCCCAAGCGGACTGTAGCCCGCCCATATGTTTATTCTTCGCTTTGGTGAGGCGTCTATGTTCGATATTTGATTATTTTATTTGTAATCATAATAAATAACATTAATGGTGATGGGCTTAGCAGCATGAACAAAAGGACAAGTATCCTATTAAATACTCTGTGTAAAAGTCATGATGGCTTGCACATTTGTCATATTAATCCACAAAGTCTTGTGAATAAGATTGAAGAGTTTCGATTGATCTTTGAGAACAGTCTGATCGACGTAATATGTGTCTCTGAAACGTGGTTTGGCGATAAAGTAAATAGTAATGTTTTCTCGCTAAAGGGATTTAAATTGTACCGAGCAGATCGTCATGGTAGAATAGGGGGCGGTGCTGCTATATATGTAAGAAACTCAATTAAATCGAAACATCTCCTCTCTTCCAATAGCACACATAATTTCCAATTTTATTTTATAGAAATTTTAAATGGAGAAAATAAGTGTGTTATTGGCACGATTTATATTGCACCGGATGTTTCTCATTCCAGTATTGTATGTGATACTATTGAAGAAATGTCTTGCTTGACGCCTAAAATCATCATATGCGGTGATTTTAACATGAACCTACTTAATAGGTCTACTAATTCCTCATTTATTAACACTATGAGGGCTCTTAATTTGTGTTTCCTTAATTCTACTAACGCAACCCATTTTAAACCGAACTGTTTACCGTCATTGTTAGATGTTTTCCTGACAAGTGATGAAAGTCTTGTGAAATGTTACAGTCAACTATCTGTACCTGTCTTTTTATATCATGACATTATTTTCGATACCTTCAATGTAAATTTAAATAGAAGTTCCCCACAACCCATCCAGTATCGTGATTTTCGTTGTATTAATGTTGAAAGTCTGTTCTCTGAATGCCTTAGTCTTGAATGGTGCAATATCTATCTGTCGTCGGATGTTAATAAACAAGTAGAGTTCCTAAATGTAAGTCTGGAGCACCTGTTCACCAGACATGTCCCATGCAAAACGCGGGTTCCTAAAACAAAATCCTGTCCGTGGTTTTCAAATGCAATATTTGATGCTATGAAGAGAAGGGACATATTGTACCGACGTTGGGTAGATTTCGCTGTACTGAAATGCATGCAGACTATAAATCCAGCAGAAATCATGTCACATGCATGATAAAAACTGCAAAATTGAGGTACTATAGTGCCAAATTTAATTCTGACCGCTCCTCAAAATTTCTTTGGAACCGAATTCGCGAAATTGGTCTATGTAAAAAAAATATTTCCGGTAATAACGACGACATTGACATTGAAGAGTTAAATGACCGTCTCGCTACTTCAGGTCCTTCCAATGCATTCAATTCTTTGGCTTTGACTTTATTCGATAATAGTAGAATGGATGGCTTCGCATTCAACAGAGTAGATTTATACGCGGTTGGAATGACGATATTATCTATGAAGTGTAAATCTGTTGGTTTGGACAACGTCCATCCAGATTTCATTAAAATACTTCTTCCTCTCATTTTACCCCATGTTACGCATATATACAACACTATTCTTATGACTTCCACATACCCAACCGCTTGGAAAAAAGCAAAAATTGTACCTATTCCGAAGAAAGGTAATGCTCCGGAATACAGACCAATTGCAATACTTCCGTTTCTTTCCAAAGTATTGGAATCGATCATAAGTCGCCAAATAAAGGAATACGTCGAGAGCAATAAGCTATTGACAACAATGCAATCTGGTTTCCGTTCAGGACACAGTTGCATAACAGCTTTACTCAAAGTATCTGATGACATTCGGCAGGCTATCGATGAGGATAAAACTACTCTCTTGGCCTTGCTCGACTTCTCTAAAGCTTTCGATTGTGTAAATCCGTCAATTCTGTGTAACAAACTCTCCACAATATTCAATTTTTCTGTTCCCTCTAACAAGCTTATATACTCATATCTCACTAACCGTGTCCAAGCTGTATCTTACAACTCCAAAATGTCAACCCTCCGTGCTGTTAGTAGTGGTGTCCCACAAGGATCTATACTGGGCCCTTTACTGTTTACCATATTTATTAATGACCTCCCTACTGTTCTGTCCCATTGTAAATTTCATGTCTACGCAGACGACGTCCAGCTTTACCTAAGCTTTCCCATTGGTATGGTGGAAGATTCTGTTGCAAAAATTAACGAGGATCTACGTTCTATTACGAATTGGTCCACACAAAATGCTCTCAAGCTTAATCCTGAAAAAACCAAAATCATTCCCATCTCTAAGCATCCACCTTGTCTTTCTATCTTTCCTCCTATAGAACTATACTCCACCCATGTAGAATATGTCGCCCATGTACGAAATCTCGGAATTATTTTTAACAGTGAGCTTACATGGAGCAACCATATTTGTTCCATAGTATCCAAAATATATGCATCGCTCAGAGGTTTATCTGTCAGCAAAGCAATACTTCCAATTGAAGTTAAATTAAAACTTGTTAAAGCACTTATTGTGCCTATTATCTCATACGGTTGTGAAATCTTTGCTGACTCAGACTACATCTCTCTTCTTAAGCTAACAAAGGCACTTAATTCGACTGCTCGGTATGTCTTCAATCTACGGAGATATGACCACGTCTCAACAGAACGTCGTAAACTTCTTGGTTGCGACCTTGATGCCTTTTTAAAATATCGGTCCTGTATCTTGCTCTTCAAGATTATTCACAGACAACAACCAGAGTATTTGTTCAACAAACTTTCTTTCTCCCGGTCTAACCGTTGTTTAACTATTAAACCATCGACTCATACCTGCTTGACATCTCGCAGACAGTTTTTTGTTCATGCTGTTCGGCTTTGGAACCAGCTGCCTCACCAGGTGAGGAATAAAATCGAATATAGACAATTTTCATCGGCGTGTTATTCTCATTTTGTACCTAACTGAAATCACTCACACTTATTTTCGTTATCTTAGTTCTTGGTGTATATTTATTTATTCTCTTCAGTATCTTTCTTCTGTATCTTCATCTTTCTTTTCTTTATCAAATCTCTTTCTTCTTCTAAATACATTTAAAAATTATTTTTAATATATTTAATACTTGTACCTGTACTATTTATAAGTGCTTTGCTCTCTATATACAGCGATTCTTATTATAACTAATAAATAAATAAATAAAATAAATAAATAAATAAATAAATATTATTCTCTAACTGTGAAACTAGTTTAAATTTTCCACTTTTTAGGAAATTCCTCCCCAAGATTGCCTCATAACTCGTCGATCCATCGTCTATTACCATAAAATTTACTTTAATTCCAACTTTTTTATAAAAAACGACGCACGACACCATTCCATATATTTTAAGCAAACTTTTATTTAACCCGAAATATTTTTTCCGTGTGTTACATTTATATATGGATATATTAGTCGGTATACACGATCTTCTAACCATACTTATCGGACTTCCAGAGTCTATGAGGCAGTCAAAGAGGATACTATCACTATTAACAATAAACTTAAAATACAAACGTCTTACGTAATCATTGGCCTTGTCATCTTCTGACAACTGATGTACTGCTGACTTCCTCTTTGGCTTAGAACACCCATTTGCCATGTGTCCCACCAAGTTGCAATTATAGCACCTGATTACAACTCTTTGTCCTTCCACTTGTCTATCTTTTGCCGTTCTGTCTGCTGTCAATCCCGTCTGTTTGTTGCTAAATGTATTAGCAGTCGATCTCGTTTGCACCTTCCGCTGAGTTACTTTGCCGAACGCTCGAAGTAGTCCTGCCTTTGTTGTATACCCCTGGACACGGGCATATAACCTTATGTTGTCATCAGAAAATCCCTCAATCGCGTATTCAATCCATTCTTCTTCGTCCATTTTCAATCCAGTCGCCAGTCTCACTTTGTCGTCAAAATATTCACTGAAAGTTTCGCTCACTCTCCACTTTCGGTTTTCAAATCTTTTTCTCATCTCCATCTTGTTTTGTTTTGTACCAAAAACTTCTTTCAACTCCTCTGTCAGGTTGTCTACGTCGTCGTCTAAAACATTTGCTTGTGCATGCAGCCATTCTTGTGCCTTGCCTTTCAATTTACTTACGAAAAGTGCGTGCAAATTTTTTTTCTCCACACCGTACACTTCTTCGACATTCCTTAGCTGTGCCAGCCACACATCAACACTTGCCGTTCCGCTAAATTCCGGCAACATTTCCTTCCACAATCCAATTTGTTTCGCCACGTTAAATTCCCCTGTCGTACCGTCCGATCGTTTTTCCCCACCATCTGCTTTAGCTTCTGCTCTATCGTTTGATTTTGCGATCCGTTGCCACAGTTCATTTTCACTCATTATGACGTTGTTTTGTTTTTTTTTCCAGCTGCAGTGTCTAGCGGCTATTTCGATCTCTTCTTGTAGTCGCCCGTTACTTGGATGTTCTCCTCGCACATCTGCTGCTATGAATTCGTTTGAATTCAATACTGTTTGTTATTGCGAAGAGAATAAAAAAATTTTTCGCGGTGACTGAACAATCGGTGACAACAAAAATTTCGCGGCGACACAACCAACTTTGTGGTAAACACACAATCTGTAACGCCAATTTTATTTTTCACACAATTTCACTTGTGGCAAGCTATTATTTTGTTTGTTCTGTTTTTTTTTTTTTTTTTTTGGTTTTTTGTGTAATCCCACTTCTGAGGAATTTGTAGTACTATTTCACTAAATGATGACACGTCCGTTTGGTTTTAACGCGATCATAAAACTGACGCTCTCTTTATTCTTTTTCTTAAGCTAACATATGTATGAATGTGTGTGTATATATAAATATAATATAATAATTTAAGTAGATATCTTATACTGTATGTGTATATATATAATCACAGTTTATAAATGAAGGTACATGAGTATAAATATGGTCTGACAGTGTGAGTTGCATGCTTAACTCTTACAATAATTACTACAATAGTTGACAAAAACATTACGAAAAGCAGAAATAATGATGATCTATTATGAATGTAAGATACCTTGTTTTCGTGTAGATCGGGCAAACGGTGCCAAGGTTATGTTCATCCTTTATACATAGTCGTTTGTATTATGTACCTTCAATAATATTTCTTCCAGATAATGCATTTCTACCTAGTAATATGAATAAATTCAGCAACTCTTCCCCTTATAAACTAAATGCACCAAAATTAGAAGACTTGTGCCAGAATGCAATTTTTCATTAGTCCTGTTCTGTCGAAAGGAGTGCAATTATCCCTTTAAATTCTTTAACGTCAGGCAAAAAGGTCTTAAGTCAAAAAATTGCATTTTGGGTTTTGGATTGGGTTTAACTCAATTTTTTTTCTCTTTCGTTAGGTATTAACGACTTAAGTTTAGCACAACTGCTTCCCATCGTAATAATTAATTTAATCCCGATTTGCAAATAATTAAAATATTTTAAATTTGGTTTAACGAAAAACTGCAGTTTCTGACTTAAGACCTTTTTGCCTAATTGTTCCCGACAAATAAAAAAAAAAATCGAACGGATTTGTAGTTTTTTTTATATTTTTTTATTATTGCAAATCTCCACATTTTCTTTTACTTCAAGCTTGTATGATCCTATTTATTCATTTAACAGCATTCTTACATTAAATTCAATAAAAACAAAACTGTATCTAGTGTTAATCATTTACAAAAATATATCTGGTAATCAATCAACTTACAATTCGTAAGGGAGGAGAAACAACGATGGATAATATAATACTACTGCTATTTATATTATACACAGGTGTGTATCTAAGCCGAGTCACTCTGTTTTATTTCTTCACATCAGTAGCGACAAGATTCATGCGCAACTTCTCCATCTATGGCACATGGGACGTCGATGACCACTGGATTGGTAGTGTCATCCGTGTTTTAAGTTGTATTAACATCTCTTAGGCTAGCAAATGCTAAGGAATGGTATATTTTTTCGCGACACCACCTACAGGCGGCTACTTTTCTCCATGCCGGAACTGCCAATGCCACCAGTCACTAATACACCCTAGCTGCTGCAAAAAGTCTCCCAGGCCTCGTTGTTGCCCGCGGGTGTTAGATCACGTGTTGGTTCTGCAAGCTGGCACGCCTCAATGAAATGTAGATCAAGTTTCTAGCCAATTGCTAAGCAAGTGTCTTGCAAATTTTGTTGTGTGTGTTTGCCAACACATACGATTGACTCTTCTTTATAGAGGTTTTTTTACTGCGTCTCGCTAAGTCTTTCCAGTTTTCAAGAAACTTGGAATTTGAATTAATTGAATTACTTATTACTAAGAAAACTATTTTATCAATCTTACTTGTCCCTTTTGCTTGGGCCGATGTTCAACTGCTATCTTTCCTGCAAAAACTCCACAACGCCATTGTGTTCCGTTAGCATGGGAACATTATAAATGGAACTCAAAAAACTCGTCCTGGAGACACGTGACAGAAATGGCTAATTTTTCCCATCACTTCCGATCCAATGGGTTTCCCCGAACGGCAGATAATCAAGTCTGGGCTCAATGCAAGACCACGCAACTCGCGCACAGAATTGTTTGTGTGATTCGTTTAAGGTTCAACGGATGCTCGTGACGATAGCACTAAAAGAGCCATGGGCACAGTTAAAATTCTCTCGTTTTAAAAAGAGCATTCCTTCGATATCCACGCACTTGCGTTTGAGCAAAACTTTTCACGCATTCCTGAATGGCATCCGTTACATGGGCGACAACTGGAAAGAAGTGCATGGAGCAGATTCATCTGCGGGTGACTCTCGTAATATGAACGATTTGACCTGAAACAAATAGAATAAAAATATTCCATTTTCAAAAAAGAATAATTTATTGCAACTTACTTGAAGAATTAAAATATGGTTTTCTTCGAAAAAAATGTCAAAATACTATCCACCGATGATAGATAGGAGTGGACATTTTCTGCAGCTGAATTCGTTCGTTTGATTCACATGTATTCGCAGACAAGGGTCCATTGGAAGTGGATTACAACATTAAAACATTAAAGTACCTAATGACTAGTTGAAGGAAGTAAAGTCAGAAAAATGTTTGCACCTCCTCTCTCCCGTCTTGGAAATAAAACGAACCACCACGCCAAATTGTGAAATTCTATTCCTGGGGATATGGTTTTTTTTTAACTTTCTCAAAAACTTTAGAACAGTTAGCATTTATACTAAGAGAGGACGATATAGAGAAATATATTGCAATCGTGCTGAAAGTCCACAAAAGTGTGTCCCGCATTTCCTTCCGCATGTCTGTCTGTCAAATTTCGTAATTGCGGTTTTAGACTTATATAATTATCTTATATTATTACCCCAAGACTATTTCGTTTTTTATTCTATAATCATAAATACCAGACCTATCATAAAACATCGATTTTGTCGTTAACGGTTCCAACGATTTGGATCATTTTGAATTATTTTCAGGTTGGTCGAATATCTGTACAATGCTAATACGCCCCTTAAAAGTTGGCATGGCAGAAAACTTTATTTAAAGGAACTGTTCAGAACGACGTTACCTACATACATTTCGAATGATTTCTCAAAAAAAACGGTTTTTGGGCGGTTTTAAAAAAATATTGAAACATGGGCAGATTTGAAACCGTACAAAACAACTTAAATTTAACGGACCGAATAGTAATTTTTTATCAATTGAAGAAGAGTTTCGTCGATTCCAAATGCACACAAATTTAACAGATGAGCTTAATGTAAAACTGTGTCAATTGCCTTTGAAATATCCAGCGCATCGGTCTTACTTTCATCACCCTGGTGAAAAGATTGTTTCCACATTCCACTTTTCGGTTAGATTTATGTCATAAGAGTCCGAGCGAATGTGCATTTTTTGGGCGAAGCCGAATGTAATGGAGATAGTTTGCCAAATAAATATAATCATAAATTACATAATATTGATTAATAAAATCATAAGTTACATATTATTGATCGATCCATAACTTCTTTTTATTAATTTACTTAAATGACTTGTTTGAGATCCACTCGGACTCGGTACATAAAATAAAAATAAACGCTGCTGCATGCAGATGTAACTCCACTCCTACCTTCTACAGAAACGAAACAAACATGAAAACATAGGTAAAGGCTACAGTCCGCTTAGGCGACCTGTTGGATACCCTATTCCTATTCTTATCTCTCATTGAGTGGGCGTGACAAAAATCCAAATGTTGGAAATTTGTTAAGAGTCAGTAGACGGATTCTAAAAATATTTATACATGAATAAAGTATACCTATACATTCCAAATTTCAGCTTGCTAACTCAAACTTTGATTTAAAAAAAAAACGATTTTCCTAATTTGTGGGCGTGAATGGGCGGATTCAAAAAATCTTTTGACAGTATCATAAAGGGACTCTAGGGAGTATATATTCTAAATTTCAGTGTCCTAGCTCAAACTTTGACTGTTTGTTTTTAAATTGTGGGCGTGTCAGTAGGTGCATTTTCTAAATTGCAACTCCCGAGCATTAAGGGTCCTTAAAGATTATATATTAAAAATTTCAGCTCTGTAGCTAAAAATTGGATTTTTTCGAAAAAAAATTTATTTTTAAGATTCTGGGCGTATCGGTCGGCGGATTTAAAAAATTCTTGAACTTGATTAATTCGGGCCGCTAGAGAGTATATGGCTAAAATTTCATCTTTCTAGGTCGACTTTAAAGGCACCATTTTTCCCGCCGGACGGAGTTACGGATATAGCTGTCGATCCTGATCACGTAACTTTTAGGGGTCTACGGGCAATATTAAGGTATTTTACAAACTAAGAGTCAAAATCAATATACCCTTACAATAGGGTGCTCGCAATCTAATCAAAATACGGTGTGTGAGATATTTATTTTTTTGCAAAAAATGGTAGGTAAATTCAATATTTAGCTTCGGAATGTGGCCGAAGCCGAATGTTCACTCGAACTCTATAATGTCATCAAATCTTTAATTAAAGCTTGCTAAGGCTGAAGCATAAAATGCATAAAACGTATAAAAAGTGCAAGCCAAATCCAGCTTTACATATCGAATTTCGTCAACTTAGGTCTGAATTGCAACTTTTGAAGAAGTTCATTTACAGGCAATATATTTGAACACTTGAATCGAAAACCTAATTCAAAATCCTTCTGATCGTTTATAAATGAAAAGCAAAAATCGTTTGGAATTCCAATGTGTTTGGTCCACGATGGTGTTACTGCTGCTGCCAAATTTGAAGAACATATAAAATACGTTTGCTTCTTATTTTCAATCACATTTGTGAATGACTTCCTTGAGTATATACCGGCATTTTCTACTGCTTCATGGATAGACTTAGGGTTTATTTCTGTATCAAAATATGAGATTCTTAGTGAAACCGCAAAGCATTATTTTTAATAAGTGCTTTGCCAATGGTGAGTTCTTAGATTGTTGGAAAACTCCTTTAATAACTCCCATACATAAAAACCAGGTTGACAGCTATCGACCAATCGTTAAGCTTCAGCTTACACCTAAAATATTTAAAGCAATTGAAAAAAATAAACTGTATTCAATTTTCCGAAATCATACTTCCGAATATCAACACGGCTTTGTAAATGGAAGGCCCACTGCTACTAATTTGACTATCCTAACAAATTATTGCCTTCGTAATATGGCTGCAGTGGCGAAGTGGTAAGTATGTTGGACCACTGATCTAAAGGTCCCCGTTTCAAATCCCGCAGGGGCCAATTAAAATGGATAGTTTTTTTCAGACTGCCCTCCTCTTGATGAACGGCTGGCAAATATCCAAAAGTGACAATTGGCATGAGAAGCTTTTCCAAAATTTGCCGTTCGGATTGGGCAACAAGTTGACACAATCTTAAGTGATTTCGCGAAAGTTGTTGAGCGTGTCCAACATTCACCTCTATTGAGCAAGCTAGAAAGGATCTGTTTTTATTCGAAAATGTTGAGTTGGGTGCGTAGCTATTTTGTATTCATAAGCTCCCTAACTGATGCTCATGAGCTTCAGAACAATATAGTGAATTGGCGTATTCTTAACGGTTTGTATTTCAATATATCGTGATCCTGAAAAGAGTGAGAAGTCATAAGGATCTTGGTGTTGTCTTTGATTGCAAGTTAAATTTGTCTATGCACTGTAATTTCATTATCTCACGAGGTTATTCTCTATTCGGTGGTATGTGTCAAAATATCAAAGAGTTTCAAGCCCAGTACACCTTTAACCTTAACAGCGTTTTCATAACCTTGGAAAAAGAGACGTTAGTGCAATTGATAGATAGGAGGGAGAAGAGGCTTCGCCTTTTTTGGGGGTGGGCAGGTCATAACCCAGTTGTCAGCCAACTCGGAAAAAGCTCCGAAGAATGTAATAGAGACATAAGCCAGCGTGGAAGAACACTTTTTCAGAGCGATAGGGGAAATTAAATCTGGACCATCGGATTGGTGTACACTGGACTGTGATTATCAGAATTGCTTTCTTGTCTTTATAGGGCCCAACCAATTACAAATTTATTATAAAGTTTATCTAAATTTCCGTTAGCACACTCCTATTCTAAGGGTCTTCAAATTTAAAATTCAAACTAAATTTGTTATTGGTACCGGGCATAGAGTTGGATGTGAAAGAATTATATTATTTTTTTTTTGTTTGTTTTGAATTTTGTACACAGCTTTGTACTCAAAAAATCTACAGTTGTATTGATATTTGCTTAGATTGATTATTTATTCGCAAATTTTTATACGAACAGGTGGTTTGAGTAACACAATTAAGGATTTTAAAAATAAAATTTTTGGACTCGTTCCATAACACAAAAATTGCAAAGTTGCCTGACATAAACTCACTCTAAAAACAGTAACAAAAACTGGTTTTTAACTCGTTTTTTCTAATATTTGTTTTATGAATTTCATCAGCTTGATGATCAGTTATAACGAATGGACATATGTTTAATAAAGTTCAGGCAAAAAGTTACGCAATATTCATAATTGTTTTTCAAAATAGTCCATTTCTATAAACAATAAAAAAATTTGATTAGTTTACCTCAGACACAAATTAATTTGATTTCATCTTTTCTGGAAATAGTGGGTATACCTGCGATATAATTGCAATCTGGTTTAGTGACTATATGGTGTAGTTTGCGTTTTGTGATCATTTGCTTTGTTCTTATTATTATAGCTTTAATTTGCATTTTTTTTTCCAATAATAATGACAGCAATTGAGTTTAATATGGAGAATGGTTCATGACTGTGGACATTCTCTCGCACTTTTTTTCAAATCTAAAACAATCTTTCCATTAAAGTTGTTGCCATCCAACAGAGTCATACTCACAATATGTGAGAACCGAAAAATTAACTAAGAGCAATAATGCATTTGCCAAATTTATTTTTCTATATCTTCGCAGATCAGTATTACCGTATGTCTGTTTTTGACAGTAAGTATGCAATTATTCCCCTTCGGGACATGGCGGTCGTAACAGGCAACTAAGCTGGGGTAAGAGGCAACTAAACTGTTCGATGGATCCGTACCAATTGCCGATTTTGAAGGAACAACCCTGAAGTATAGCTGAAACTCCACCCGGTATCTTAACCACCGCGATCGGGGTAAGGATTCCGAAGGCCCCAACAAATACACTACCCACGCCCTCTGCCTGTACTGGCTTTTAATTAGAAGTTGTAAGAACGCGTGCTTTCGAAGACTCCTGGAGAAAAGGAGATACCAGCTAAGAGGTTCAACCTGATACGCTTTATCCTCATTCCGATAGCCGTGCAACTGATAGTTGCGATGTTGCTGATGAAGCCAATGAAAAAAAAACAGTCCGCTTAGGCGAACTATTGGATACCATATTCCTATTCCTTTTCCCCATTACGTGGGCATGAAAAAATCTAAGTTGGGGAGAAAAAACATAGTTTTTGGAAAAAAAATCCTTAAAAGTGGGCATGGCAGAACATTTTATATAAAGGAATTGTTCAAAACGACTTTAACTATGTATGTATATTGTATGTACGCTCTCGCGAGGAAGTATAGGAATTGGGCGAAACTTTTTACCCATACGACGTGACCATCGATAGGTAGGTGATAGAAATTAAATTAGCAGGGAATTTGCAGTTGCCTTGCGAACTGATCTCTTCTTTGAACATGACATGGTTGCAACTGAGTCGGTCGCAATCCATTTTCGTTGAGATATGGTCCGATCGAAAAAATATTTGAAAGAGTATAGCACACCGATCCATCGATAAGTTTTGTTGCCATCTACATTATCAAGGAGGCCGTTCTTTTACTTTCCCACATCGATTTCTAGCTGCGTGTATTATTTAAACCATATTATAACGGAGATTTCGGTATAATATCCCATGTTGTGCTTCTATTCGAAAGCGCTTCCATCGGCTGTACTTATACGCCTTGTCGCGCTTTCATTTCGTCATTAGCTCTCGGATATCACTTATAAACCACGAAAATTACGTCATGTCTTACAAATTTTGCCTTAATCGGCACTTGAATATTAAAGAAGTTGATGAACATTAATTTTCAGAAACTCAACTGGTGATTAAATATAGAAATATAGAAAGGGCTACAGTCCGCTTAGGCAAATTGTTGGATACCTATTCCTCATAAAGAACGCTCTTCATATTTTGTTATACAACAATTAAGTGATTTTATTGAAAAACGCCCCTTAAAAGTGGGCGTGGCAAATAACTTTGTACAAACGAATTGTTCAAACCGACTTTATCTGCATACTTTGGGGAGAATAGGACTTTCATTTACAATGATTTCTGCAGCAAAACATTTTTTTTTAAATAGTGGGCGAATAGTGGGGAATCTTAAAATATTAAAACATAAGCAGGGGCCCCGGAGAGTTTATATTCCAAATTTCAGCTTCCTACTTCAAACTATTATTTTTCGATAAAACGTTCTTTTTCATATTTTGGGCGTGTCAGTGGGCATATTTTAAAAATCCTTTAAACATGAGCATTAAGGATCTCTAAGGAGTATATATTATAAATGTTAGCTTCCTCGCTGTGGCGCAGTCAGTGGTTAGTGTGTCAAACTACTAATCGAAAGGTCCTCGGTTCAATACCCGCTGGGGCCAAGTAACATCTAGAGTTTTTTTTCCACTGCCCCACCCCTTGCGAATGTCTGACAAACATCCAAGAGTATCAATTATCATGAGAAGCTTCTCAAATTTGCCGTTCGGATTCGGCTAAAAATTGTAGGTCCCTTCCACTTCACACAAGAAAGTGGTTTGAGAAGCTCGGTTTTAGGGCCGTTAATGCATAATATTTATTTATTTTTTTAGCTTCCTCGGTCACATTTTGACTTTCGATAAAACTGATTTTTTTAATTGTGGGCGTGTCAGTGGGCGGATTTTAAAAATTCTTTCACTTGATTATTTCCGGCCCTAGAGAGTTTATGGTTAATCTCCAGTTTAAAGGTCTAATTTTTGCGGACGGACGGATATGGCTAGATCGATATTTCTATCGATGCTGATCACGAATATAGTATCTTTTAGGTGTCTACGCGCAATATTAAGGTATGTTTCAAACTATGAGTCAAAATTAATTCACCCTAAGAATAGAGTATAAAAAGAGGCATGCCATTTTAAGCCAAGAGTCAATGTGTTTAAAATCTCTAAACTTACTCGAATGTATTCGCTAAATCCTGATAACAAATATCGAAGGTTAAGTGTTTTGAAAACCAAGGAGCTGATAATTGACCATAAAAAATGCTTTCACTGTATCATAACAAAGAAAACATCTAGTAATGTGCTTAAAGTATCTGTAAATTAAGTTGGTGTAGAAGAATTGACGAGAAACATATTAAGTGAACACATACAATCTTACAACAACGCTCCATCTAAAGCTAGTACTCTTCTAACTGCGGAATCGAACACTCAGCCGTCAATTGGAGAGTCATCTAACAGTGACATCAATAGCGAGGGTCAATGTACTCTCCAGATGATATATGCCAAACTATCAAAATTGGAAAACTGTAACACCCGCTTTCTCCAGGAGTTGGCCGAATTGAGAAAAGAGAACGAAGACCTTAGAGCTAAAGTGCAAAGTCTAGAGTCCAAATTAAATTGGCAACAACAAGAATCGCTAGTGAACTCTATAGACATTGTTGGTGTCACAAATGTAAATGGCACCAATGCAATTGAAAAGGCAAAGCAAATTTTCGGTGATGCCCTATCTATAGATGTTGCTGACTGTGAAATTCAGAGCTGCTATGTTAAAAAAATGCGCTCAAAATCTCAGCCTAAGCCAATCATCTGTGTTAAGTTCTCCAACCTTACAACGAAGCAACGCATAATGTGCGCAAAGAGGACTAACAAAAACAAACTCATCTCTCAAGTGGTTGACCTCTCCGGCGGGGACGTAAGCAGAAGCAACAGCAAGAACAACAAAGGAAGCAGCATATTTGTCAACGACTCCCTAACTCGTTACACACAAGCTCTTTTAATGAAGACGAAAGAGATAGCGAAGGAAAAAGGTGCAAAATACGTATGGTTTAGTAAAAATCAAATATTATTAAGAAAGGAAGAGGGTGGAAGAGTTATCTCGATTAAATCATTTAGTGATATCTCACTCATTTGAGTTTGTCTTCTTGTCCTTTTCTTTTTGTATTTGTATTACTATTATGAATTCCAAAAATGATTTAATTGATAACTCTTCTATCCTTGTCCAATGCAAACCTCACTGTGATGCTGTTCTAACTAATAGTTGTTATTGAAATGCAAGATTATTTATTGTTCATCAAAATATTAGAAGTCTGAGAGAAAACTTTTCTGCGCTCGTCGCACATATTAACACACTAACTGCGTGTGTCCCGGATATTGTGTTCGTGTCTGAGATCTGGATCTATGAGGTTGAAGAAAATGATTACTTCCTGCCTGGTTTCAGTTTCTATGCTAAGACAAACGAAAATTACGCAGCAGGTGGCGTTGGCTGCTTTATAAAGAACACTTATAAAATCATTGATGTTTCCAAAGTTGTTTGTCCTAGTGCAGACGTCTTAAAGGTGTCCATCGAAATAAATAATGAAATGTTTGTTTTTTTATGTGTTTATAGATTGCAGATGTTTAATGTGACGATGTTTATTAATGATTTTTCTATTGTGTTAGATGGGGAGAAATCCAAAAACTTAATGGTTGTAGGTGATTTTAATGTTGATTGTCTAGATGAAAGTCCTACGGTATCAAATTATCTTTCTGTGTTAGCTTTAAATGGCTTGCCAAATTTCATCAATGTGCCTACTAGGCCTGCATCAGTTACTTGTTTAGACCATATATATGCACGTTTTCGAAATGTTGCTTCCATAGAGTGTGAATATTGTGTTTTTGATTTTTTGATTACTGACCATTCCATGACCGGCGTTCTATTTAACGTAGAATCTAAAAACAATAGCCCAACTCAGAAAAGTGTACAAAGCAAGCCAAAAATAAACTTTACTAAGCTTCGAAATAAGTTGTGTTTTGAGTCCTGGAACAATGTTTATAACTGTAGTGACGTATCGTATGCATATTTTAATTTCTTAACCACTCTTAAAAGCCATATTGCTAGTTGCAGTTCTCTGACCACAAGAAACTCCATAGTTAAACTTAAACCTTGGTTATCTAATTATTTATTAAATAAAGTAACAACTAAAAATAAACTTAGAGTAAAGTGCAAGAAGAACCCAAGCAATGTCTTTCTCAAAATGAAATATAAGAAGATATGTGCTGATTTGAAAAAGGAAATACCAATTTGCCGTGACTCTTATTACCGTGCTCAATTTTATTCAGCTAGAGGTAATCTTAAGAAAGAGTGGAAAGTTGTAAATACCATTCTCAACAAAAAATCGTCCAATCAAAAAACTATTGTTCTACGTACTAACAATATGGAAATAACAAATACACATGAAATCGCTGACGCTTTTAATAGACATTTTTCAACTATCGGACTTAAACTACATACTGGACTTATTCAAAATTTATGTTCTCAATGTTCTGCTATTGGTGATGTAAACTGTAGAAGTTTTGTTTTTGACCCTATAACTCCCTTAGAGATTTTAAGGACGATTGGCAGTTTGAATAACTCAAATTCATGTGGTGTCGATGGTATTTCTAATGTTGTCCTAAAAAATATTGCATGTCTCATTGTGGATGTATTAGCTGATGTTTTTAATCGTAGTGTTTTTTCTGGTATTTTTCCTGAAGGACTAAAGTGTGCAGATGTTATTCCTTTGTTTAAAAAAGGCTCTCCAACTGAGATAGGAAATTATAGGCCGATTTCTCTTCTGCCCAACATAAGTAAAGTGTTCGAAAAACTATGTTCTTTCACCCTACCCAATTCGGTTTTCAAAAGGGTAAATCAACCGAGGACGCACTTTTAAATTTTTGCTCTCAGATAATGTGCAACCTTGACAGTAGAAAATGTACAGCTGCGTTATTCATTGATATAACCAAAGCCTTCGACATGGTTGACCATAAAATTCTTTTAAGTAAACTGGAAAATGCAGGTGTGCGTGGTTTCATGTTTGAATGGCTTGATTCATATCTGAATAATAGATCACAGAGAGTAAAGTTGAATGAGACGAGAAGTGAGGTGCAATTAATCAGGCTTGGGGTACCACAAGGTTCAGTCTTGGGTCCCATTCTATTTTTAGTCTATATCAACTCACTCTTCCACCTCAATCTAAAAGGCTTACCTACTGCTTTTGCTGACGATGTTGGGTTATCGTATGGCGTGAACAGTCCCTTAGATCTTATCGCTGACATAAATAGTGATGTACATATTCTTAGACAATGGTTCGCTGAACACAAACTTGTAATAAGTCCTAAGACTAAATTAATGTTCTTTAATCTATCTGCGTCCATTAATCCAAAACCGGATATATACTTTCATGCACCGAATTGCAAAAAATTTAAATTATATCAATGTAAATGTGCAACCAGTGTGTTTGGTCAATTATTTTGTAATAGTGAAAATTGTAGTGATGGTTGTTTTTTGATAGAGAATGTAGACGAATTTATGTACTTAGGACTCTTAATTGACTCTAATATGAAATTTTCATCTCACATTACTGCATTGAAAACGTACTTTATTTCCACACTTAGGCATTTCTATTACCTTCGTAACATATGTTCAACTAAGCTCCTAACCACAATTTATTATGGGCTTTTCAATTCTAAGCTTCAATACGGTATAAATTGCTGGGGAGGTGGCTATCAAAACAAAATTCAGCCATTGCTAATCTTGCCAAAGAATGTTGTCCGGAAAATTTGTCGTAAACCTGCTAGGCATCCTAGTTTTCCTTTGTTTTGTCAATTAGGGATTCTTCCTGTTCGTCACTTATACTGTTTTAAGGTTCTAAAAGCGTTCTTTATGAAGTCTGGTAACCGAAACTTCCGTATAATCCCAAACTATAACCTACGAAATAACTCACTTAATATGTTACAAGTGCCAAACTATCGAACCACCGCATATAGAAATTCTTATTTAGTTATATGTAATCGTTTATTTAATGTCCTCCCGGAAGAAATCAGATGTGTTCACAAGTCCGAATGTTTTCTTAAGCGCGTAAAGAATTGGCTGTTTTCTCATCATTATTATAGTCTAGACTCTCTTACTTCTAATATTTTAATTTAACTGTTGTCTCAACTTTTGATGTTAGTATATAGATTACAAAAATTGTGCATCCTTTATGAAGTGATAACAAATTGTTACCATGTTAAATGAATTAAATCTGCTGAAAATTGCTTTTTCTATATTTTTTTGTTCAATACCCCACCCCATATGATTGTATTTTTCCTTTTGAAGTGGCATTCAACACTATTTGAACTCACTCTGAATAAAATATCGAATGCCACCAAATTTCTTTTACCTTACTTTGTAATTCCTTACATATTGAATTTTTATATGGATTTGTATTATATTATATTTATAAGTAATTTAAGAGAAATAAATATCAAAATCAATCAATCAATCAATCAATTTCGTTCTGACCAGAGATCACTATTAATGTCTACACACAATACTACGTTTATTAATTTTTATTGGAAATCATATGGCAGCTAGGCGCTGAAGTATGTTTCATAAACGAAATCAGAAAGCTCTGACCACGCTCGCTTCAAAGCATGCTTTATGTACTCACACTCTGTTCAGAACTAAAGAAGAAAACCCCCAAATATGACATACTGTCAAAAGACTTTTCCTTCTTGCTGCAAAACCACTCGTATTCAACCATTTCCCAAAAAGGGGAAAAATATCTGAAACAAATTAGTCGTCCAATAGTTTTTCTGTTGATGTTGGTAAAATTGAGAGTTTAACAAGAAAATATACGCGATGTGCATTTTCATCAATAAGGCGTAGACGAGTCATTGGTGCTGTAGATTAAAGCATGTGATGGCAGTGGAGGCTGCCCGCAAGGCGGCGTTCTTTTTCCACTGCTGTGGTGCATGGTTGTCGACTCTATGTTGAACGCACTCAACAGTTCGGATGATGTTGCCGTACTTTCTGTTGGATCATGCCTAGCCGTGTTCGTCGAATGATGCACTGGGATTGGGCTCTCGGTCAATCCTCTCAAAACTGAGGTTTTTCTCTTTATGAGAATGAGCAAGCCGATCGGGTTGACTTAGCCAGTGCCTAAAGGCATTACAATCAAACTCTCCAATGATTCAAAATATCTGGGAGTCATCCTGGATCGCAAACTTCTTTGGCGAAGCATGTTGAGCTGAAGAGTGCCAAGGCACTGTCGGTTTTCTGGCAGTGCAAGTGCATTTTCGGCAAGAAATGGGGCTTGTCACAACAGCTATGATAAGACAACTTCCAGTATAAGTATGGGATGTTTGGTGGAATAAGCTTTCACGCAAATACGTTACTGTTGCTTTCGCCAAACTCCAAAGGAAGGAATGTCTCTGCTGCACAGGGGGCCTTCCCCAGTTCACCTGTCTCCGGCCTAGATGCATTATTGAACCTCCCGCCCCTTGGTTGCATTATCAAATCTTTCTCATGTTTAAGAAGGGTTGGCTTTTGATATAACTCGCACCAGAGTTTTGATGAACTTGCACAACGAATGTCCTTCGATTCCTGTCTTATGGATATGCCGTCCGATGCAATGACACCGGAACTTCGGCTGATGTGCAAATACGAAGTCGAATTTCCTCGTATTTAGGACTGGCTCTGGCCAGACTCTGACCCTGGAAAGGAATACAGTCGAATCTTCACGGATGGCTCCAAAACCGATCGAGGATCTGGTGCTGGTTTTTTCATGGGGACCGATAATATTAGACTTTTTTTCTCGTTTGGCAAACTTAGTCTTCCAAACGGATACTTATGCTACCCTAACGGCTATGGACTATGCCGTGCGGAACAGGTGGAGGGGGCGAATGCGTCTGTATAGACAGTTAGGCTGCGCTTAAGGTGAAGGTCATAAGTCTAGTTCCTCTTGAAATATAGAAAATATTAGTCAAGTATCTTTTCTTTTCTTTCCCAAAATCGAAAAATGTGTATGCCACCGAAAAAAAAACGACATATCATTTTAATATTTTATTAATATCAAATAGCATATCATATCAATTTCTCAAAAAATGATACGAAAGATTGTATTTTTAAAAATTAAAATATTAGATCAATAATTATAAGGTAAGGTAGATATTAAAATATAAAAAAATTAAAATTATTTTCTATATTGTAATATCAATAAATAATATCAAAGTTTGGTTTGTATTTAACCACATTTCTACAATTTTAATATCATATTAACGCTATTACAATATTAACTTGATGTACAAAAGGCTGTGAATTAAGATTATTTTGATATCTTAAAATATCAACATGATTGCGTTCTCTAAACTATATTATATTCTAAATTATATTTTTAGTCGGGCGCAGTGGCTCAATGGTTAGTGTGTCGGACTACTAATCGAAAGGTCCCCGGTTCAATTCTCGCCGGTGCCAAGTAACATCTTGAGTTTTCTCCACTGCCCCACCTCTTGCGAACGTCTGACAAACATCCAAGAGTATCAATTGTCATGAGAACCTTCTCAAATTTGCCGTTCGGACTCGGCGTAAAATTGTAGGGCCGTTTCACTTCGCAAAGAAAAAAAAAATTAGCATCAGCAATATCAGATTTTGCATATCAGTTTGGCATTTATAATGTAAAATTTTAATTAAGAAATGTTAAAACGATTTTATCATTTTAACATTTTAATTTTCAATATATGAATTTTCATAGTATATCCATATCGTCAATGTAATAGTGATATGATCAGTATATCAAAAGTGATATTTTTAATGTTGGATCACTTTTATCACCGAAAAATGTTAATTTCACAGTTGTTTTATCAAAATATTTTTTTCCGTGTGGTATAGATGGCCGTAGTAGCGTTGAAATAAAAAAGATAAGTAACTTTATAAATATTAGCTGTGATAGCGGCATTCTCCCAGAGCACTTGAAAACGGCAATAATAATTTCAATACATAAAAGAAAACAAATGTGACCCCAACAATTAAAGACCGGTTTCATTTTACCAGTCTTTCCCAAAATGTTTGAAAAGCTGGTTTCTAAAACGATGACAAGTTTTTGTGATAAATATAAAATTTTCAATACATCGCAATTTGGCTTCATTCGTACTGAAGATTAGGTTAAACATGATAAAGCAACAAAACTGCTGCGCTGTTTCTAAATTTGACTAAGGCTTTTGACCTTGTGACCCACAGATTGTTGTGGAAGATACTCTACAGATGTATTCAGAGAAAATATCTTGAACTGGTTGTCATCCTATCTTCAAAACAGAACACAGCTTGTTCGTGACAATGTAAGATTGAGTGATTCAATCCTTTGTCCAAAGGTAGGGGTTCCACAAGGATTAGTCCTTGGACCATTGCTATTCCTTATCTATATAAATTCCATTTTTTATCAACATTATCGCTTTTATGATTTAGTTATACGACAGAACTTACTCTCTTGATGATCTTAAAACTCAAATGAATATACTGACTTGTCTATCTTAGCAATGTTGTTTATGTTTGATAAGATGATCCTTAGCACCAAATCCAAAGTTGTCTGGTTCTCTCATACAAACGAGTTTTCTATTCAAACAGTTGGTTTACTTGGCGCAAATTACTGTGATCATCGTAACTGCAATGATTCCTGCATGCAGCTAGAATCTGTTTCTGAATTTAAGTATCCAGGGGTTACTGTAGATAACAAACTTTATTGGAAAACGCATATTAAAACTTAAAAAAAATATATATGTATTTTACCTTAAATAAAATATTTAACTTGCGTAATTTGGTACCACCAAATCTACTAACTTCAGTTTACTACGCGTTGGTCAATTCTCGTTTGGAATATGGTATCGCTTGCTGGGGCAGTGCTTACGTTAGCAAGCTAGAATCGCTCATTACAGCTCAGAAAAAGATAATCATAGAATTGCTGTTTAAGTCAAGATGGGAACCTTCATTTTGCTTATTTAAACCTGCCAATGTCTTGCTGCTTACGCATTTGTACATATATAAAGTATTTTGACTATTCTATCTGCGACTTGGTTATAACAATGTAAATAATAAAACACATTCACTTAGATCAAGAATTTAAGTTGTAGTTCCAAGAGCTAGAACAGAACACTTTAGACGCTCGTTGACTGTCATGGCGCCACATATGTTTAACAGGGGTGAAAGAAAAGCGCTTTCGTATTTCAAGAAAAGAAAGATATGACGCCAAAGCGAAAGTTTGCTTCATGTTACTCTTTTCGTTGCATACTTCTCGTATTAACGTTTTAGAAACCGTGTGACATCAAAACTAAAGTTTGAGAACTAAAATCAAGTTTCAGAACCTTAAATTGAATATTATATAGCGCATAGCGGCAATGGCTCAGCTGTTACTGCGTTGGCCTCGCCTAATTACATATTTGGAAAATATTCGGGTTTTGGAAAACCAAAGTTATAGGACCTGTCTCCGGTTTCCGAACGCCTGAATAAAACTATATAAAGTATTATCCCAACAAGGTCCTTTACGATGGGGCTCAGTTGAATAGGATTAACAATTTCCTCATTAAGGTGATTCGAATTCACGTTCGAAGGGCGATGACCAGCCACAATAGTCTGATCTTCGGGGCTAACACCCTAATGAAATGTATATAGAGAGTACGTTCCGTAGGTATTTATCCATATTGATGCAGAAGTGCTGGTATAGACGATGGGTGGTATCACACCATTTTACCACAGCTACCGCAACTCGAGAGATAAGCGGCTCATCCAGCGAGGACTTCGCCAATGCTCATGAGAATTTTGGTGGCTTGTTGAACTGGAAGAGGTCGACATGCCCGCCCGGGATGGTGCGTTACTCTAGGTAACATCCTCTTAGTGTGGTGAAGTTAGCTACGGCATGTCTGATAGGGGCAGGCATCGCCAACTTGTGGCGATTCTCCCACCAATACAATTATAGTTTTGGCATTTTTTTCTGAATTTGTCACTTCATTTCCTAGCTCATTAATTTGCAACGTATTTAAATCAGATATTGTATTGAGTAATTTATCCTTAAATGAGGTTATTGACAAATTTCTTTGTGTAAGGCTGGAAAGTGTATTTTGTATTTGGGGTATTGTTAGATTGCTCTTGTATTTCTCTTGGATACACATTTTGAGTGTATCGAAATCACTAGGCTAAGCTGTTTTTATAGCTGAATTTTACATGGAAAATAAACTCAATGAATTGTTGTGTACAACTAGTTTTTAGTGATTTGTACATTATTTCAACTAGCTATTTAAAAAAAAAAACTATCTAATTCTTTACAACTTCCTGTAAATATGGGTATGGCTTTCATAGCCGTTCCTAAGTCGAAGTCTGACATATTGTTTTCTTGTTTTGCTAACTTTTCCTATGTACTCGTATAATAGGTTTTTTGTGTAGTTATAAAGGGTTCTAAATTCGAATATGAGTGCTGAGTCAGATTTGTTATCGCTTCCTATGAACTCAAATTCTTCTTTCAATTTATTTATTTATTTCAATTTCGAATTCATTGTACTTTTTGTATAGGGTCTTCCTGAACTCTTTTTTATGTTGACTAAGATTGTTTCTATTTGGTTTTTAATTACTTCCATTTATTATTTTCTTATGCATTTGTTATTGTGTTATGCTTGTGAACATATTGCTTAAAATACTTATTTACCTTATATGCTATGTATAAAATTATACCTTTTATTAAAGCTGTCACTATTGATTCTGGTATTAAGGCTGTCATCGGGGTGTGTTCTTCAATATTGTTGACTACGGTTGCTTGGGCTGCTGGTTTGCTTTGGGTTTTTCCCATAGTTTTTGCTTCTCTTCTTTAATTGTTTTTTGATAAAGATTTTTTTTATTGGTTGTAATCCCTATTATACGATGAAGCTCGGTGATTCGCTGTCGGGTTTTGACTTGTCGTCCTCCACGGTCTTATTGCAGTTGTCTCTTCTGGTAGTCTTCTGATCTGTAGTGTTCTATGTTCTTGGCCGTTTCGGTACTCAGTCAAGCTTATTGCTCTTGGCCCAGCATTGACTGTTTTTAAACATGTTTCCCATTTTTTGGCTATGTCGTCTATTTCCTCTAATGTCATCTGATTATTTTATATTATATTTAGTTTATAGTTTTTTTATTTTTGTAGGATCGCCATGTAGTGTAAAAAGTTAAAAAGTTTAAAGTTCCCTACTTTGGTATTCAAGCGTACCACGCTCAATATGTAGGCGATTACTCGCGCAGTTTAGAGAAATAAAGGCAACACTGCCGACTTTAAGTTTAAAAATCACTCCATTATTCATTGTTCCATTTACATAACTGTTATACAGTGGAAGTCCAGTATAACGAATGACATAATGTTTGAGGTCGTTCGCATATAACGAATGTGTTCGTTATATCGAACGTTTGTTTTTTACTTTTTGATACATATTAGGTTAATTGAAAAATGCGTGTGTATTTTATATTCATAATGTAAATCCTCTTTATACCCTATTCTAAGGGTATATTAATTTTGACGCATAGTTTGTAACATACCTTAATATTGCCCGTAGACCCCTAAAAGTTACTATATTTATGATCAGCATCGATAGTAATGTCGATCTAGCCATGTCCGTCCGTCCGTCCGTCCGTCGGTCCGTCCGTCCGTCGGTAAAAATTAGGCCTTTAAACTGGGCCTAGAGAGCTGAAATTTTAACCATATACTCTCTAGGGTCCCGAAATAATCAAGTTTACGAATTTTTGAAATCCGCCCACAGACACGCCCACAAACTCAAAAAAAACAACATTTCGGAAAAAATCGAATTTTGAGCTAGAAAGCTGACATTTTTTATATATGATCTATGACTCCTAAAACTGCTCGGGATAAAAAAAATTTCAAAATCCGCCCACTGACACGCCCACAAATAAATAAAACATTTTTTTTTGAAAATCCAAAGTTTGAGCTAGGGAGCTGAAATTTATAATATATACTCTCTATGGGCCCTTTATGCTCATGTGTAAATATTTTCAAAATTAAAAGTTTAAGCTAGGGAGATGAAATTTGTAATATATACTCTCTAGGGGCCCTTTATTCTCATGTGTTAATTTTTTTTAAATCCGCCTACTGACACGCCCACAATTAAATAAAACAATTTTATTGAAACACCCAAGTTTGAGCTAGGGAGGGTTTTTTTTTTGATAAAATCCTTTAAATGTTATATAACAAAATATGTAGAGCGTTCTTAACAATTCAACCATACTTAGACTTTTGCCACGCCCACTTATGAGGGATAGGAATAAGAATAGGGTATCCCACAGTCCGCCCGTCCCTATGTTTTTTAAATCCGCTTACTGACACGCCCACAATTAAATAAAATAATTTTATTGAAAATCCAAAGTTTGAGCTAGGGAACGTTTTTTTTACAAAAGCTTCGTTTTTGTTTGATAAAATCTTTTAAATGTTATACAACAGAATATGTACAGCGTTCTTAACAATTCAACCATACTTAGACTTTTGTCACGCCCACTTATGAGGGATAGGAATAAGAATATGGTATCCAACAGTTCGCCCAAGCGGACTGTAGCCCGCGCCTATGTTTTTATTTAAAATTTAATTACATATGAGAAAAAAAAATCGCTGATGTAACTCAGCTTCACTTCAACTTGAGACATTAAGTTTAATGCTTTTTCTTGAAGCCGCCGTAGCATTTGGCCCAAGTAATTACATTGGCTAAAGAGGTGACTGCTTCAGCATGCTTAACTGGAGCTTCGATAATGTTGGTTTCATCACCAATCTCTTCTTCACTTGTTGAGCTTATTTGAGCAGCGTCATCGCACGCTAGTTTTTGTAAATTTGATTCAGCATTATTCCAGGTATGGAGAGAAATTTCCTGAAGTATTCTTAAATGAAAAAAAGAAACAATTAACTGCTAGAATACGATCAAAACAGGACGAAACATGTTCATAATTATGCATGGATACATATCCGCTTTCTTTGTGACCAAGAACAACAATACGGACTGCATGGAGCAAGAATAGGCGTGAAAATAATGAGCATATAGAGATGTCAATGTAAAAGTAGTAAGCGTTCGTTATATAGAAAATTCGCTATATCGGCATTCGTTATACTGGACGTTATACTGGACGTCCGCTTTTATCTTTTATCCCACCTCTACTTACATTAGCGATAACGAATATCTTATTCTAAATTTTTATTGGCTATGCATTATTTATAGGATCTAATTTCTATTGAGTGACATTCAGTGCAATTGAGTGCATGACACACCAAGTTGTGTGGCACATTGCAATCGATTGAACTTTACATTTTTCGTCACTTTATTATTGTATGTAATCTAAATGGGTTGTGGACAGTGGTGTCAGAAAGTGGATACACTACACAGTAATCTAAAATAAGTATTCTGTTAATTTTAAGTCATATGGAATCATTTTTGTCTAGTATGTAAGTTGATATTTAATGATCAATGGAGATAAAGGATTTTGGAGTGGATTCCCGTTTCAAATCTCGCCGGCGCGCCCAGTAAGAATATAAACGTCAAGGAAATAGCTTTCGCTTGTTCTGTTTTGTTTTCTGAAGCAAAATAAACAAAAACATAAATAAATAGTGGTCTCTTTTTTTCTCGCACTTAGAACTGGTATTTTTACCAGAAAGTGCATAATACCTAAATCATTCATAAATTATAGTTAAAAACAAAAATTGTATATATGTATATCAATTTCTCTGAACATTGTTTAGTTTATAAAATTAAAATTGAATGAATTTATATGATATCTACTAGCTGAGGCGCAGGGACTCCCAAAATCGATTTGGGACTTATGTCTCACTTAAGTGTGACATAAGTCCCAAAAGAAAAAGTTGGGACTTGTGTCTCACCAAATAGAATTTTCGGTGCTGATTTCAACAATTCGCCCTTGCACCTACTCCAAATCAAACATTGACCCCAAGCAGGGGGTTGCAGGGGGCAGCATGCCCCCCATAAGCATTGCCCTGTTTATGGGATCTACGCGTACTTGCGATTTCGCAACTCATCCCATAAACAGTGCAATGCCTATGAGGGCATGCTGCCCCCTGCAATCCCCCTGCTTGGGGTCACTGTTTGATTTGAAGTGGATTTGAGGTTATTGTAGCCGCAACGTGGATCTACGCGATTGGCGAGTTCGCGTTCGGAGTCGTCACCGCCCATAAAGGAAATTTGTAAAAATGTATGTGGTTCATTTGGCATTGGCAGTAATGAGTCAACTTTGTGATAAACTTGGCCATTGATTTGGAAAGTTGAATGGAATTGTTGACCATTTGCAGCATTAATTTTAATTATTTCTGTTGCTCCGAACGATTTCATTTGGAGACATGAATTGAATGTTCGAATTCAATTCAATTTCAATTCAATTCAATTTATTATTACTATTGTTATACAAAATTAAGGTACATTAAGATAAATATCTTTTATAGTACTTAGAGTATAGAATTGACTTTAGGAACAGGTTAGAATCTGGATCCGTACCGATAAGTAATCCGTTCAACGGTTCAAGTGGTGCTTCAATTTCCGGTAGTTGCACTTTTCCTGACTTGTCCATAGCACCAATCCCCACTTTCGAATGAGCGTAATATTCAATATCGGGCTCATACTCGAATGCTAGACGAAGGAATGAATCGTATGTAAATACCCGATGCACGTGTTGTCGTTGTTGATCATTTGCTATGTGTGTGTTAACTACGAACGGGCGCGCTGGTCTTTGTTCCAATTGTCTTTGTTGATTTCGTTCAGGTCGTGCCTCTTGTGAATGTGATATTGCGCCATGCTCACACTCACATCTGCATTATCTTGTTGGATCTGTTCGTCTGTTCTTTGGGCTCTTCTATTTCGCATTTCTGTCCCTCTATTCGTTCGACGGCCCAAATTGGCCCCTTTGCCTTTTATTATTTTACCTTCATTTCACAATCATAAAAGACGTAGATAGTTCTCTTCAAGTTTAAAATGATTGATATAAGAGTATTATTAATTGTCGTTTAAAAATAAACAAACTAATAAATGATAAATCAGTTATCGACCACTGAGTGTTGCAGATTATTACAGTATTAATATCGCTATTAAAAAATGGTGGTAGAAGTTTGAAATATCAGGTTTATATGTGTTTTTTAATGCCAAATTGTTGTGGACCACTCTTATCACTTAGGGGTATAAAATGTAGTTTACGACCTTTTCTCAGACCTACCGAATATAGACAAACAATTTCATAAAAATCGGTCAAGCGGTTTCGGAGGAGTTTGGTTACAAACACTGTGACACGAGAATTTTATATATAGATATATAGATATATATATAGAAGATAGAGATAGATAACAAAAAACAATTCTATTGAAATTTTGATTTGTATTGCCATAACATTGTAATATTGAAATGAAATAAACCTTACCTTAAATCTCATTAAATTTCACAAAATAAACTGAATGTTGCATTATGGACTAAGCAGATTATGATCATATATCGGCATTTCAGGACAGTATTCATGGTTGCTCACTCACTGAGTATCCAAATGGTTAAAAAAATTTAATTCTTTTACTTCAATCTATCCTATCTTAATATTCATAAAAAAAATTTGTAAGTGTTAATATTTCAAGTGATTCTTTCTTTAGTTAAAACATATTTGCCGGTGAAATAAAAGACGTTTGTTATTATATAATAGATACTCATATATATATATTAAGGAGAATTCTCAATGTGAATACAGGATAAAGTTTCTGGTTTTTTTAAACGTTCTGACAATGGCCGCATTCATTATGTCTTTTGTTAGCCAAAAGTATGACTGAATGGTCAAACTGAAAGATTTTTTCCTTTTCTCGATTTCTTTTCTTTGCAGCCAAAATTGTTTGCCTAACCTCCCTAAACCAATTGTCGAAAACCGCACCTAAATTTTAGCCATTTCAACCAATCAGCGGTGCCCCGTTTGTGCGGGTGGCAATGGTGCAGTAGTAGTGTATTCGCTTACGGAATGGAAGGTCGTGCGTTCGAATCCCGGCCAAGTCCATTACTTTATACTGAATACATGAAATCGTAATCTCCCTAAGTAACTTAGACACCACCCGTTGAGAAAAACCCTTTTATCCTTAAATGAGGTTATTGACAAATTTCTTTGTGTAAGGCTGGAAAGTGTATTTTGTATTTGGGGTATTGTTAGATTGCTCTTGTATTTCTCTTGGATACACATTTTGAGTGTATCGAAATCACTAGGCTAAGCTGTTTTTATAGCTGAATTTTACATGGAAAATAAACTCAATGAATTGTTGTGTACAACTAGTTTTTAGTGATTTGTACATTATTTCAACTAGCTATTTAAAAAAAAAAACTATCTAATTCTTTACAACTTCCTGTAAATATGGGTATGGCTTTCATAGCCGTTCCTAAGTCGAAGTCTGACATATTGTTTTCTTGTTTTGCTAACTTTTCCTATGTACTCGTATAATAGGTTTTTTGTGTAGTTATAAAGGGTTCTAAATTCGAATATGAGTGCTGAGTCAGATTTGTTATCGCTTCCTATGAACTCAAATTCTTCTTTCAATTTATTTATTTATTTCAATTTCGAATTCATTGTACTTTTTGTATAGGGTCTTCCTGAACTCTTTTTTATGTTGACTAAGATTGTTTCTATTTGGTTTTTAATTACTTCCATTTATTATTTTCTTATGCATTTGTTATTGTGTTATGCTTGTGAACATATTGCTTAAAATACTTATTTACCTTATATGCTATGTATAAAATTATACCTTTTATTAAAGCTGTCACTATTGATTCTGGTATTAAGGCTGTCATCGGGGTGTGTTCTTCAATATTGTTGACTACGGTTGCTTGGGCTGCTGGTTTGCTTTGGGTTTTTCCCATAGTTTTTGCTTCTCTTCTTTAATTGTTTTTTGATAAAGATTTTTTTTATTGGTTGTAATCCCTATTATACGATGAAGCTCGGTGATTCGCTGTCGGGTTTTGACTTGTCGTCCTCCACGGTCTTATTGCAGTTGTCTCTTCTGGTAGTCTTCTGATCTGTAGTGTTCTATGTTCTTGGCCGTTTCGGTACTCAGTCAAGCTTATTGCTCTTGGCCCAGCATTGACTGTTTTTAAACATGTTTCCCATTTTTTGGCTATGTCGTCTATTTCCTCTAATGTCATCTGATTATTTTATATTATATTTAGTTTATAGTTTTTTTATTTTTGTAGGATCGCCATGTAGTGTAAAAAGTTAAAAAGTTTAAAGTTCCCTACTTTGGTATTCAAGCGTACCACGCTCAATATGTAGGCGATTACTCGCGCAGTTTAGAGAAATAAAGGCAACACTGCCGACTTTAAGTTTAAAAATCACTCCATTATTCATTGTTCCATTTACATAACTGTTATACAGTGGAAGTCCAGTATAACGAATGACATAATGTTTGAGGTCGTTCGCATATAACGAATGTGTTCGTTATATCGAACGTTTGTTTTTTACTTTTTGATACATATTAGGTTAATTGAAAAATGCGTGTGTATTTTATATTCATAATGTAAATCCTCTTTATACCCTATTCTAAGGGTATATTAATTTTGACGCATAGTTTGTAACATACCTTAATATTGCCCGTAGACCCCTAAAAGTTACTATATTTATGATCAGCATCGATAGTAATGTCGATCTAGCCATGTCCGTCCGTCCGTCCGTCCGTCGGTCCGTCCGTCCGTCGGTAAAAATTAGGCCTTTAAACTGGGCCTAGAGAGCTGAAATTTTAACCATATACTCTCTAGGGTCCCGAAATAATCAAGTTTACGAATTTTTGAAATCCGCCCACAGACACGCCCACAAACTCAAAAAAAACAACATTTCGGAAAAAATCGAATTTTGAGCTAGAAAGCTGACATTTTTTATATATGATCTATGACTCCTAAAACTGCTCGGGATAAAAAAAATTTCAAAATCCGCCCACTGACACGCCCACAAATAAATAAAACATTTTTTTTTGAAAATCCAAAGTTTGAGCTAGGGAGCTGAAATTTATAATATATACTCTCTATGGGCCCTTTATGCTCATGTGTAAATATTTTCAAAATTAAAAGTTTAAGCTAGGGAGATGAAATTTGTAATATATACTCTCTAGGGGCCCTTTATTCTCATGTGTTAATTTTTTTTAAATCCGCCTACTGACACGCCCACAATTAAATAAAACAATTTTATTGAAACACCCAAGTTTGAGCTAGGGAGGGTTTTTTTTTTGATAAAATCCTTTAAATGTTATATAACAAAATATGTAGAGCGTTCTTAACAATTCAACCATACTTAGACTTTTGCCACGCCCACTTATGAGGGATAGGAATAAGAATAGGGTATCCCACAGTCCGCCCGTCCCTATGTTTTTTAAATCCGCTTACTGACACGCCCACAATTAAATAAAATAATTTTATTGAAAATCCAAAGTTTGAGCTAGGGAACGTTTTTTTTACAAAAGCTTCGTTTTTGTTTGATAAAATCTTTTAAATGTTATACAACAGAATATGTACAGCGTTCTTAACAATTCAACCATACTTAGACTTTTGTCACGCCCACTTATGAGGGATAGGAATAAGAATATGGTATCCAACAGTTCGCCCAAGCGGACTGTAGCCCGCGCCTATGTTTTTATTTAAAATTTAATTACATATGAGAAAAAAAAATCGCTGATGTAACTCAGCTTCACTTCAACTTGAGACATTAAGTTTAATGCTTTTTCTTGAAGCCGCCGTAGCATTTGGCCCAAGTAATTACATTGGCTAAAGAGGTGACTGCTTCAGCATGCTTAACTGGAGCTTCGATAATGTTGGTTTCATCACCAATCTCTTCTTCACTTGTTGAGCTTATTTGAGCAGCGTCATCGCACGCTAGTTTTTGTAAATTTGATTCAGCATTATTCCAGGTATGGAGAGAAATTTCCTGAAGTATTCTTAAATGAAAAAAAGAAACAATTAACTGCTAGAATACGATCAAAACAGGACGAAACATGTTCATAATTATGCATGGATACATATCCGCTTTCTTTGTGACCAAGAACAACAATACGGACTGCATGGAGCAAGAATAGGCGTGAAAATAATGAGCATATAGAGATGTCAATGTAAAAGTAGTAAGCGTTCGTTATATAGAAAATTCGCTATATCGGCATTCGTTATACTGGACGTTATACTGGACGTCCGCTTTTATCTTTTATCCCACCTCTACTTACATTAGCGATAACGAATATCTTATTCTAAATTTTTATTGGCTATGCATTATTTATAGGATCTAATTTCTATTGAGTGACATTCAGTGCAATTGAGTGCATGACACACCAAGTTGTGTGGCACATTGCAATCGATTGAACTTTACATTTTTCGTCACTTTATTATTGTATGTAATCTAAATGGGTTGTGGACAGTGGTGTCAGAAAGTGGATACACTACACAGTAATCTAAAATAAGTATTCTGTTAATTTTAAGTCATATGGAATCATTTTTGTCTAGTATGTAAGTTGATATTTAATGATCAATGGAGATAAAGGATTTTGGAGTGGATTCCCGTTTCAAATCTCGCCGGCGCGCCCAGTAAGAATATAAACGTCAAGGAAATAGCTTTCGCTTGTTCTGTTTTGTTTTCTGAAGCAAAATAAACAAAAACATAAATAAATAGTGGTCTCTTTTTTTCTCGCACTTAGAACTGGTATTTTTACCAGAAAGTGCATAATACCTAAATCATTCATAAATTATAGTTAAAAACAAAAATTGTATATATGTATATCAATTTCTCTGAACATTGTTTAGTTTATAAAATTAAAATTGAATGAATTTATATGATATCTACTAGCTGAGGCGCAGGGACTCCCAAAATCGATTTGGGACTTATGTCTCACTTAAGTGTGACATAAGTCCCAAAAGAAAAAGTTGGGACTTGTGTCTCACCAAATAGAATTTTCGGTGCTGATTTCAACAATTCGCCCTTGCACCTACTCCAAATCAAACATTGACCCCAAGCAGGGGGTTGCAGGGGGCAGCATGCCCCCCATAAGCATTGCCCTGTTTATGGGATCTACGCGTACTTGCGATTTCGCAACTCATCCCATAAACAGTGCAATGCCTATGAGGGCATGCTGCCCCCTGCAATCCCCCTGCTTGGGGTCACTGTTTGATTTGAAGTGGATTTGAGGTTATTGTAGCCGCAACGTGGATCTACGCGATTGGCGAGTTCGCGTTCGGAGTCGTCACCGCCCATAAAGGAAATTTGTAAAAATGTATGTGGTTCATTTGGCATTGGCAGTAATGAGTCAACTTTGTGATAAACTTGGCCATTGATTTGGAAAGTTGAATGGAATTGTTGACCATTTGCAGCATTAATTTTAATTATTTCTGTTGCTCCGAACGATTTCATTTGGAGACATGAATTGAATGTTCGAATTCAATTCAATTTCAATTCAATTCAATTTATTATTACTATTGTTATACAAAATTAAGGTACATTAAGATAAATATCTTTTATAGTACTTAGAGTATAGAATTGACTTTAGGAACAGGTTAGAATCTGGATCCGTACCGATAAGTAATCCGTTCAACGGTTCAAGTGGTGCTTCAATTTCCGGTAGTTGCACTTTTCCTGACTTGTCCATAGCACCAATCCCCACTTTCGAATGAGCGTAATATTCAATATCGGGCTCATACTCGAATGCTAGACGAAGGAATGAATCGTATGTAAATACCCGATGCACGTGTTGTCGTTGTTGATCATTTGCTATGTGTGTGTTAACTACGAACGGGCGCGCTGGTCTTTGTTCCAATTGTCTTTGTTGATTTCGTTCAGGTCGTGCCTCTTGTGAATGTGATATTGCGCCATGCTCACACTCACATCTGCATTATCTTGTTGGATCTGTTCGTCTGTTCTTTGGGCTCTTCTATTTCGCATTTCTGTCCCTCTATTCGTTCGACGGCCCAAATTGGCCCCTTTGCCTTTTATTATTTTACCTTCATTTCACAATCATAAAAGACGTAGATAGTTCTCTTCAAGTTTAAAATGATTGATATAAGAGTATTATTAATTGTCGTTTAAAAATAAACAAACTAATAAATGATAAATCAGTTATCGACCACTGAGTGTTGCAGATTATTACAGTATTAATATCGCTATTAAAAAATGGTGGTAGAAGTTTGAAATATCAGGTTTATATGTGTTTTTTAATGCCAAATTGTTGTGGACCACTCTTATCACTTAGGGGTATAAAATGTAGTTTACGACCTTTTCTCAGACCTACCGAATATAGACAAACAATTTCATAAAAATCGGTCAAGCGGTTTCGGAGGAGTTTGGTTACAAACACTGTGACACGAGAATTTTATATATAGATATATAGATATATATATAGAAGATAGAGATAGATAACAAAAAACAATTCTATTGAAATTTTGATTTGTATTGCCATAACATTGTAATATTGAAATGAAATAAACCTTACCTTAAATCTCATTAAATTTCACAAAATAAACTGAATGTTGCATTATGGACTAAGCAGATTATGATCATATATCGGCATTTCAGGACAGTATTCATGGTTGCTCACTCACTGAGTATCCAAATGGTTAAAAAAATTTAATTCTTTTACTTCAATCTATCCTATCTTAATATTCATAAAAAAAATTTGTAAGTGTTAATATTTCAAGTGATTCTTTCTTTAGTTAAAACATATTTGCCGGTGAAATAAAAGACGTTTGTTATTATATAATAGATACTCATATATATATATTAAGGAGAATTCTCAATGTGAATACAGGATAAAGTTTCTGGTTTTTTTAAACGTTCTGACAATGGCCGCATTCATTATGTCTTTTGTTAGCCAAAAGTATGACTGAATGGTCAAACTGAAAGATTTTTTCCTTTTCTCGATTTCTTTTCTTTGCAGCCAAAATTGTTTGCCTAACCTCCCTAAACCAATTGTCGAAAACCGCACCTAAATTTTAGCCATTTCAACCAATCAGCGGTGCCCCGTTTGTGCGGGTGGCAATGGTGCAGTAGTAGTGTATTCGCTTACGGAATGGAAGGTCGTGCGTTCGAATCCCGGCCAAGTCCATTACTTTATACTGAATACATGAAATCGTAATCTCCCTAAGTAACTTAGACACCACCCGTTGAGAAAAACCCTACAACTGCACCCAAACACTTCTTTCCTATCTCTCTATTCTTTCTAAAACCAAGTAGCTTAGACTGTGTTCTTAGCATTATAAGGGTACTAACAACAGAAAAAATCCCTTTAGCGTAAGCAAATTATAAAAAAAAAAGATACTTCGTTTCCTACGATAGGGTGATTGTAACATGTATTGGTTGCAAGACTTGATTTAGAAATCAACATGTTAACGCATGCCGACGTTTTGACAGTTTGTTGAGATGGAATTGAAAAATACCATAATCGAAATGACGTAATTTGCTGCAAAATTATGACTTGTCATGACAATACTAATTTGCCGGTCGGGGACAAAATAAAGGTCCCTTTCATTCTTCGCACATGTAAATGGTTGCACACGTACATGGTTGTAGTATCTAGATTTTAGCCTCTGTATGTGGCTTTACTACCTAATGTTTTTTTTTGTTCTTATGAGTAAAATATGATACTTCTTTCTTCTTTCAATAGTTCGTACATTTCATATTCCACAACGTTCAAATTGATAAATTAATACCATACCTTAAGGTGGCGTTTCATTGACACATTCCACTGTGCCAAGTAACATCTGGAGTTTTATAAACTGTCCCACCTCTTGCGTACGTCTGACAAACATGCAAGGATATCAAATGTCAGAAGAAGCTTCTCGAATTTGCCGTTTGGATTCGGCTCAAAATTTTAGATCCCTCGCACAAGCAAATTGTTTGAGAAGCTAGGTTGTATGGGCCGTTACTGACTAATACTTATTTATTTTTTATTATTGGTATGATTTTAGTTGAACAGTAAATACCTAGGTAAATAACAATTCATGCGAGGTATTTATTAATAGTCAATTTGCTGGCCTTTTTAGGTAAATAACACATTTCTGAATACGTGTGTATGTATGCTGTTAAAGAAGCAGTTCGATTTGTAGCAGAACAGAAAACACTTGCCGCCAAAAACATGTTTACTTTGTGTTTCTTGTTCAACACGTAGGTACCTATGCGATTTAAAACACCTGATAACCACTGGTATATTAAATTCACACACATGATTCCCGTTGTAGTTAATTATATTTAAATTATCACTATGCAGTGGAGGCATTCGTAGTCAAAGTATGTACATACATAGAAGTCGGTTTTATATTTCATTACTAGATATTTGTGTCTTGAATATGAAAGTTGTTTGATATTTGATATCTTGTTTGAATTTAATCCCAATAAAATGACCGCAGCCATTAGACGAGCTTTGAAGACAAATGGGTAGATACTTACCTTAATCGTGCATAATGATAACACAGCGTTCACTTATAAGGGTGCAATTGCTTTACTCTAAAAATAAGCACCTACCTAATAATGAAAACTTTTGAATAAATTCATTATATACCATAGTGAATAAATAATAGCAACTCGATTTTAAAAAAATTGTTCCGAAATCTAACAATCGAATGGATTAATTGAAACAGATAATAGGCCTTTCTCTCTACCTAATTAGTATTCTTATTACGAGTATATTTTACCTATATACTACTGCGACATGGCATCTATCTATATATCTATGCATGTAAACACTTTACAGGTGCTTGACTTGGTAGACCACTTAATTAATAATATATTGGTGGACGAATAGCAACCTCGAAGAGGAAATATGATCGGGCGGCACCTTAGTTAAACTCCCGTTAATTTATTAAAAAAAACATAGGGACGGGCTACAGTCCGCTTGGGCGAACTGTTGGATACCCTATTCTTATTCCTATCCCTCATAAATGGGCGTGACAAAAGTCTAAGTATGGTTGAATTGTTAAGAACGCTCTACATACTTTGTTATATAACATTTAAAGGATTTTATCAAAAAAAACGCTCCCTAGCTCAAACATGGGTGTTTCAATGAAATTGTTTTATTTAATTGTGGGCGTGTCAGTAGGCGGATTTAAAAAAAAAATTAACACATGAGCATAAAGGGCCCATAGAGAGTATATATTATAACTTTCAGCTCCCTAGCTCAAACTTTGGATTTTCAAAAAAAATATTTTATTTATTTGTGGGCGTGATTTTGAAAATTTTTTATCCCGATATATAAAAAATTTCAGCTTTCTAGCTCAAAATTCGATTTTTTCCAAAATTTTGTTTTTTTGCGTTTGTGGGGGTGTCTGTGGGCGGATTTCAAAAATTCGTAAACTTGATTATTTCGGGACCCTAGAGAGTATATGGTTAAAATTTCAGCTCTCTAGGCCCAGTTTAAGGGCCTAATTTTTGCCGACGGACGGACGGACGGACATGGCTAGATCGACATTACTATCGATGCTGATCATAAATATAGTAACTTTTAGGGGTCTACGGGCAATATTAAGGTATGTTACAAACTATGCGTCAAAATTAATATACCCTTAGAATAGGGTATAAAAAGAACACGGAATGAAATTTGACGACAAAAAGGCTGACGACCTGTTTTTCTTCTTGTTATTTTGCTAGTTTGGTCTTCATCTTTGTATCGACGATAGTTTTTTGTTGAGCCTGTGCGGAATATTAACTGCAGTAAAAAAAGGCCATAAGAAAACCATTTCACCCCTGAGCGGCTGTCCCCTCATCAACAATCGCCAGGGTATATAACTCATTCCGTAATGTTTATGCCTGCAACGGATGTGCAGCTAGGAAGCACGCAGTAATGCATGTACTCGTAGCAACGCATAAGAAAAAAATAATGTGTAATTTTTCATGCAAAATCATATGGTTGCACGGGTTTTACACACCTTTTTCAAGCATTATCATGATAATCTTCAAAGCTATAGTATACCAATGTGTTATCAATCACTATGCATGTTAAACGCATGTCGAGAGTTATTTTAAGTACGCTGGGTTGCTGTCATAATGTTTGTGCCAGAACACAAGATTGCACAAAAGAAAGTAATAAGCTTTGTAGCTCGAGTTTAAATGCCTAAGTTTTGCCGACGGACGGAGGGACATGGGTAAATCGAAATTATGATGGATTACCAATATAGCAACTTTAAGTGGTCTGTGGACAATATTAAGGTATATTACAAACTATGATCAAAGTAAATATACCCCGTATCATTATTCCTATCCCCTATAAAGTGAGCGTGGCAACAATCCGCGTATGGGTGAATTGTTAAGGAGGATAGCATGATAGAAAATTTTGTATGCAGGAATGAATTAAAACGACGTTTTCTGCATACTTTGCGAAGAATAGGACATTCATTTCCAATTAATTCTTCAATAAATTTATTTTATGTGGACTTACCACTAGCTGAATTTTAAAAATCTTACGAATTTTAAAAATCTCTATGTGTTAAAAATTTCAGCTCCTAACTCAAACTTTGACTTTTCGATAATGATTTTTTTTAAACTGTGGGCGTGCCAGTGAGCGGATTTTAATAACCTTTGAAAATGAGCATTAACGGCCAGAGTACCTATATATTCTAATGTTCGGCTTTCTAGCTCAAATTTCGATTTGTTGGATAAATTCGTAATTTTTAAGATTATTGGTGGATTTTTGAGATGTAGGCCGATTTTAAAAAAAATTTCACTTGATTATTTCGGCCCCGTAGAGAGTAAATGTTCTAAATATCGGCTTTCTACCTACTTTCTGCCGACGAACGGACATGGCAAGATCGACATTAGTATCAATGCTGATCACGAATATAGTAAGTTTAAGGGGTCTACGGGCAATATTTAGGTACCTATGTTACAAATTATGAAATTCATAATGAACTCCAATCAGTGAGTTACACAAATATTACAAATTCCGGGTATGTCAAGACTATATACAAAATATTTTTCCAATGGTTAACAATTACCTACTATACCTTAATAAGAAATATACACATTAAATGCGATTATGAGATTAGACAAAGAATGAAATTGAAGACAAATTATATTACAAATTCATTATTCTCTATTTTGAGATAACATCCAAACATCTATGGAATCAACTATTCAACTAATCATTTTAATTTTTTCATCTAATTTTAAAATTAACAGATTTGTCTGAAGAAAACCCTTCATTAGATTGTTCTGATTTTTGATTTGCTGTTTCTGTTTGATGTTTCACAGTTGTTGAAATTGGTTGTTATAATCATTTTTCAATCGCATTCAATACAGCGGCAGATGATATTATTTGCAGAGTTACGTCTTAACATTATTTTATTATTACTATGTTCACAGAAAACATTTTTTTTGTAGAGTGATGGCAATTCCGGCTGTCTGTTTGTGAAACAATTACATTCTATTTACAGTAGGAACTGCAGGCGATTATACATATTGTTTCCACTATTAAAAATAATAATTTATAAAATTATTCTTACAATTGTTGGCATCTGGCCCACAAGTCCAGAAATATCAGATTGCAAAGCCGGGTACAGCTAATTTTATTTTATTGACTTACATATCTGTGGCAACAAGGAAAAACGACATAACTCAGTTTATTCAAGTTTTCAGGAGAGAAATTTGAATGTTTCGTTTGCGATTACAAATCAAGTACAAAACCTTTGGGCGAAGTATCAATGCAGGAATAACGAAGACTACTATCGGATTTAATTTGTATTTAATAAGAACCACTTTTTTGTCAATTTATAGTTGATTTTGATAAATATAAGACTTATGTCGTTTTTCCTTTTTTAAACTTTTACTTAATTCTCGATCAAGAACTTATGTCTTTTTTTATAAATAAGGGTAATAGAATTATTTTATTATGTGATGTTATTTTTCCAAACACAAATTAAAATAGTGCACTGGATGAAATCTACTTAAGTCATTTTTCCGAAGCAAATTATTGAAATTTTTAGAAATAAGTCAAAGTTGTAGAATACTAAAATTTTTAATAACAACTAGAAAAGAACAAAATTTTTGTTTTTATTATAGAAATAATTCATAAACATTATTGGTGTATTTGTTGGTTTGAAGATAAAATGAACAAAAATACATTTATAATTTTTTATTAATAAGCATTATCTTCATCGCTGTCATTTATTTCTGGATGAACGTTTTCGCAATTAGTTATGGTATCAACAACTAAACGTATGTAAAATGCATGAATTTGTTCCCGGTTCAATTCCCGCCGGGCCCAAGTAACATCTTGAGTTGTTTTTTTCCACTGCCCCACCTCTTGCGAACGTCTGACAAACATCCAAGAGTAGGTACCAATTGTCATGAGAAGCTTCTCAAATTTGCAGTTCGGATTCGCCGTAAAATTGTAGGTCCCTTCCACTTCGCAAAGAAAGTGGTTGGAGAAGCTAGGTTTTAGGCCCTCTATGGGCCGTTAATGCCTAATATTTTTTTTACAAAGTTCAGCAGAAAAACATCTTGTGCTTTTTCTTTAGAAATAGGTGGGACATGTTGCATCATTTTAATGTCAGATTTGTTAGTAGTATTTCCACCCGTTTTTTTTTAAATTTATTGTCTTGAATGGCTAATTCTCGTCTAAAGAATTTTTGTAGAGTAATGAACCAAGTTAATTTTTTGTATATCTTAGCCATCTCAATTCTCGCCATGAATGGTTCTGTCCATCAATATTCACCTTTCGTCACGTGAAGTTGTCCTTGGAGGTTGCTGCAAAGGCTAAGAAATTTTCAACTGAATTTACATAACTTTAAAAGGATTTCTGTCCCTTATGCCGGAAATTAAGTTCTGCCAGTCTATCGGATGGTCAATCTTAGGTAAAGCATTTTTTTCCTTTCAATAACGGAATGATCGACATCACATTATGACCTGGTTCAAGGAATTTGTGGTTAATAACTTCAAGTTGTTCACTATTAGCTAAAGCGACTATGAACGTGCAACGCACATGTGAGTTTTTATTTGGACCGGGACAGGAATCACAATAAAAACATAGGGACGGGCTACAGTCCACTTGGGCGAACTGTTGGATACCCTATTCTTATTCCTATCCCTCATAAGTGGGCGTGACAAAAGTCTAAGTATGGTTGAATTGTTAAGAACGCTCTACATATTTTGTTATATAACATTTAAAGGATTTTATCGAAAAAAACGCTCCCTAGCTCAAACTTGGGTGTTTCAATAAAATTGTTTTATTTAATTGTGGGCGTGTCAGTAGGCGGATTTAAAAAAAAATTAACACATAAGAATAAAGGGCCCCTAGAGAGTATATATTATAAATTTCAGCTCTCTAGCTCAAACTTTGAATTTTCAAAAAAAAAAAATTAATTGTGGGCGTGTCAGTGGGCGGATTTTGAAAATATTTACACATGAGCATAAAGGGCCCATAGAGAGTATATATTATAAATTTCAGCTCCCTAGCTCAAACTTTGGATTTTCAAAAAAATTGTTTTATTTATTTGTGGGAGTGTCAGTGGGCGGATTTCAAAAATTTGTAAACTTGATTATTTCGGGACCCTAGAGAGTATATGGTTAAAATTTCAGCTCTCTAGGTCAGTTTAAAGGCCTAATTTTTGCCGACAGACGGACGGACGGACGGACGGACGGACAGGACATGGCTAGATCGACATTACTATCGATGCTGATCATAAATATAGTAACTTTTAGGGGTCTACGGGCAATATTAAGGTATGTTACAAACTATGCGTCAAAATTAATATACCCTTAGAATAGGGTATAAAAATAGCTTTTTGACGACAACAGCAACTTCCTCATCAATGTGTTTAAAACGACAACACGCCATCTCATTAAGGTCCCTGTTTGCCACTCCTTCATGCCACTTATAACAATAAGGTTAATCGATGGCCAAATTGTGGACCGTTAAATTACAAGTCCATAACTGACGCTTATAAAAGGCAATATCTGATTTCAGAAATGGGGTAGGGAAGCATTGTTGAAGATCAAAAAATCTCATCCTTCGTCATGAATCTTCATAGCTGATATCTTATGATGCAACTTATCACACATTCCGCACGTACCAAGCTAGGGAGATTTTATTTTCAAATTTAGCTCATACAAAACTTTATATATAAATACTATGTAAATACTTTTTTGATGTACGAGTATTTCGCCTCGTTTAATGGATCTCATAAGCCGAAGCAGAATCACGACAAACTTTCTTAACTGAATTTTCAAGGACCTTACCCTGATTTTCTATACTTTCATCGTCACTAAGTTCATAATCCAGATCTTTAATTGTATCATCTGAGTCTTCCCAAAGTGGACATTCTGAACTGCCTTAATCCAAAGGATGATCTACGAATACCAGCTAAAGAAATTTAAATAATCATAATAATACAGAATGATCGGAAGTTTGTTTTCCGATGGAGTATTTTTTGGATCACCAAATGCTTCTGAAACATAATATTTGAAACTAAAAAAAAAAAACTAAATACTAGTATAACTGTTATCTAGGTTTTATTAATTTTTCATATGTGTTTTCTAATGTAATTGTGGACTGTATTATGTCTGTTGAATTGTTGTAATAATTAGCTGTTATCGTTTCTGTTTAGTATAGTTTTAATTTAATTGATTCTGTGTTCTTTATAAATTATGTTATAAATGTCGTATTGTTCTAAATGTATACTTAAGCTCTGCTGCTGTTGCGACTGTCTCGGATGGTGGTTGCCTTCAAAAAGAAAGGTACATAATTTCTGAACTGCAACAGCGGCAGATTACATAGGCTGTTAACAAAGAGAATGCAATATTAAATATACCAAACAGTTAAGCAAATTTAAGAGTAAAGATTACGGTAGGTTACAGTATTAATAACCAACTAAATTTATTAAGGCATATTACCATTTGTTTGGTAAATGAGCAAATAAATAAGCTGGTTAAGACTAGGCCATAAAATGTTGATTGTATTTCACAACATTCGCTGATATGATGACGTTTGACGCTGTCGAAAACACTCGTTGCAACTAAAAACAATTTTGCGTAACAGATTTCTGCAACCGAGAACGTATTAGTTTTTCTTAAGTAAAGCGACCATAAGAGTCACACCGGCATGTAGATAATAGATATGAATGCAGCGAGCTGGGATTTGCACAAAATGATAAGGTGTTTCTCATTGTATGTTAAATCGGAGTGCATTATACGTCCATCGACCCGAAGAACGTTTGAGCTGTCAAGGAACGGGGCAAGCGGCAAAAGTTTATTTTTTGAAGGCAGTTCCTTTCCTTTTTTTCAAATGTTTATCTCGAAACTAAATAAGGAGGAGTGAGCACTTTTTATAAGAAGAGTTTTAGCTATCCCGATTTCTTGCGAACACAAAAAAGGGGAAGTTTTTTTTGAAAAAAGTATTTTTATAAAACCGATAAATATATGCCACTACACGAACAAGCTTAAACCAACTCGATGAATTACAAATCAAATTGTGAAGAATGTTTTCAGAGTTTATATTGGAAACAAATACCTGAACTTTAGTGCTTTTTCGTTCCTCCAAGTCTTTAATAGGAACGTCATCCATACTGTACCGCGAATCCGGCCACTTGGTAGGTTCCTCTTTTAGCCAAGGCGGTCCGTTCCACCAGATATCAGTTGATGATAAGAGTAATGGTGTAATACCTCGCGACGCGACGTCAGCTGGATTTTGGGGAGAACGAACGTGGTTCCATCATTTGAATGGGATTGAAGATTGAAATTCCGAAGTACGATTTGCGACAAAGACAGACCATTTCTTAGGAGGAGCAGATAGCCAATGCAGTACTATTGACGAATCTGTCCATGCGAAAATGCGAAGATCCTTTTCCTGCAACGATAATTTAATTTTATTAACAAGTCGAGTTAACAGAAGTGCTCCACAAAGCTCGAGTTTTGGCAAAGATAAAACTTTAATTGGAGCAACCCTGCTCTTGGCTGCTACAATATATATCGCGACGTTTCCATTGGCGCTAATACTTCGGCAGTAAACAACGGCTGCATACGCGTTTTCCTGTTCGACCACATGACCCTCGGAATAGATATCGTTTCGACCAAGTGAAGTTCATCACGGATGGCACTCCAGCGATTCGCGAGTTCCTCAGGAACGCCCTCGTCCCAACTCAGTTTTTCCCGCCACAAATCCTGGAAGAATATTTTGACTGCAACGACGATCGGAGCAAGAAATCCTAAAGGATCAAAAACACGAGAAGCATCGGAAAGTATACGGCGTTTTGTGCATGTTGTTGGCTGGGGAAGCACTACCTTATAGGAGAAGCAATCTTTTAACGGACACCATTGCAGCCCAAGAACCTTGACCACACTTGATTCCTCAAACTCTACTGGTGACAGCTCACGTTGATCCTCTGGCTAAGAAAGCAAAAGAGGCCAACAATTCGTTGTCCATTTTCGAAGATTGAATCCGCCTAACTTGAGAAGTTCCACAAGTTCATTCCGAAGAGATATGATGTCATCTATGGAGTCTGCTCCAGAGAAAACGTCATCGACGTAGAAGTCGTTGAGAATAACGTTTGAGGCTCGAGAGTGTGTTTTTGCATAATCAAGTGCCAGCTGTTGTAAGGAGCGTACCGATAAAAAGGGTGCCGCTGATGTACCATAGCTAACTGTAAGCAACTTGAAATGCTTCAACGGTTCCTCTGGAGAAGAACGCCAAATGATTCGTTGAAAGTTAGTGTGGTTCGGTGCAACCAAAATCTAACGGAACATCTTTTCGATATCCCCAGATACGACAAAAGCATGGCGACGACTTCGAAGATAAATTGCGAAAATGTCGCGTTGAATAGTGGGGCCAACAAGAAGAAGCTCGTTGAGAGAAGATGTTTCAGAATGATGAGGTTTAGGTGAACCGTCAAATACTACCCTCAACTTAGTGGTAGTACTATCGCTTTTAATAACCACGTGGTGAGGCAAATAATAACAACTGGAAGGTTGATGTGCAATTTCATGCTGTCGTACTTCCTCCATATGCCCTAATGCGAGATATTCATTAAGAAAGCGAGTATATTGGTCTTTTAAATCAGGATTAACCGAAAACCTTCGTTCCATAGAGCGCAATCGACTTAGCGCTATTCCAAAAGAGTTGCAGAGTTTCGAACTGGAATGCAATCTAAACGGCAACTGCACGACGTAGCATCCGTTAGAGGCACGAGTATGAGTCGAAGCGAAATGTTCCTCAGCTTGTTGTTCTTCAGTTGAAAGGATAGGTTCACAATGAACCTCTTCCAGGCGCCAAAATCGTTCCAGGACAAACTCCTGCGAAAAATCAAGCTGCGTACAAAACGTCCTCACTTCCTGTTTGGGAAATGAACGCTGCTGCTGGATGCTGCCTGCTTTTACCCACCCAAAAATAGTGGAAATACAATTAGGAACATCTATTGTTTGTGGTATTGAAGATACTTTAAGGATGCTGAACACACTGTCTGCCCCTATCAAAATGTCAATAGGACCTGGTTTATTAAAATTTGGGTCAGCTAATTCAAGCGACATGTAAGCTTTAGTATTTAAGTGTGTGAGGGAGATAGGTGGAATCAACGTAGTCAATTCAGAGATGACATAGCAATCTACTTCAATATTGTTTGTATCAAACCGAGAGTATAATTTAAGGGTTACCACACCATTCGTAACACCTGCAGAAGTGGATGCAACACCCATTATAGGAATCCGCGATGGTTTCCGCAATAAACCCAAACGTTGAACGACCTGCTCAGTTACAAAAGAGACTTGCGATCCTGTATCCAATAAAACGCGTAAATTATGGTGTGCTCCTTGTTTATCCTGAACAATGACAACAGCAGTGGGAAGAACTGTAGAAAAATGATGAGTCGGAGTTGTTGGTGCTACATTCTCAGTAAGATGAACCAACGTATTATGCCGTTTGTTGCACATCCTGCAGCGTAAATATGACCGACATCTGTTTGATGCATGTCCTGGACGAAGACAGTTGAAGCAAAGTTTGTTGTTCACATTTTGGACACCCTGCTTTGGTTTCAACCATGTGTGACCGAACATTTGTTTGACCATTGTTAACGCGTTTCACTAAAGAAGACTCGAGTGCTGATGGACTGCAAGCTTCAAGGCAATTGCACCTTGTTTGTAAAGTCAAGAAACTTCTGAATTGTACAGTCCGTTCTAGACCCTGCCTCATTAGCCCTACCTTGTTTAGTTTCATAATCTAGTTTTTGCAGCAAAATATAAACTATCCAAGGATCCCTAGATGTAGCTTCCAATGAATTAAGACCCCTTATCACCTCATCCGCTTGATCACATATTTTGCGAAGCAACGCAGAATTAGGAGATTTAGCTGCTGGTAGTGAAAGAAATGTTTCAATAAAAGATTGAACAATTAAATTGTTTCTGTCGTAACGTTCTTCCAACTTGTCCCAGGCTTCAACAAAATTTTTGTGTGTACACGGAGTATTTTGAAATAAATCAGCAGGCTGCTTGCCTAGAAAGGATTTCAAATACTGAAACTTTTGAGTCCCAGTAAGAGTCTGATTTGAATCTATCGTCCCTAGGAATATATCTATAAACCCTGGCCAATCCTTGTAATCGCCATTAAAAGTTGGAACGAAAAGTTGTGGCAAGTGCACGGATTTCGGGGACTTCGCTTCCTCGATTTTTTTGAAAAATTGCGCCTGCTGTGCAGCAAGCGATTCAAATATTGAAGCGGCATCCAGCGCTGGAGGAGGCTTGGCAGCAGGTGTTTTGGTATGTATCGCACCGATTATTTCCGCATGGGATTTTAAATATTTGCTCTCGTACTCCGCGTATTCTGGTTCAGGGTCCACGAACCCAGGATCGTCTACAAAATCATACATCTTGTCTGACCAAGAATTAAAATCCGACCAGGCTACCTTAACCCTAGAAAGATAATCTTATTTTTTAGTACTGAAAAGATAAACATGCGCCTGGGAGGCGCACAATTAAAAAACGTTTTTTTTACAAAATTAAATAAATTTTTTTTTTATTGTTTCATTTTATTGTTACATTATTAGCAATAAAGTAAAACATAAACATATATTATTAATTTTTCTGTTTTTTAAAGAGAAGTAGGATTTTATAAATCCATAACAAAAAGGAACACAAAATTAGAGATCTTCGGTATTTAACTTTCATATGCTGATAATAGCGCATTATCATAACTGAAAAACGGTGGTACTTACCGAACCGGAACGACCGTCAATCGCAAGTATAAATCGACGACTGAGTTGGCTTAAAAAAACAAGTTTGTTCGAGCGTCGGTTAAAAGAAGAAAGCAATATATATATTTCGCGGGCGCCTCCGAGGCGCAGTTTATCTTTCTAGGGTTAAGCCTCGCTAAATGAATTTCCAGAGTCGCCACCAAGGTGGAGTCATTGATTGTTTTAGAAAATACTAATTGCATGGATAGAGAAGCCTTTGCGCGACCGCGTTTTCCCTTAATGAACTGCATATTTAATTACAAGGAGCAGAGAAATGTCTTAATAAAGTAAATTTATGTTTTGAACACGCACAAGATTTATCGAAATGCTGACTGACGATAAAAAGTTATTCATAAAAACTATGACACGTGTTTGAAGAGTATATAATATATATGTACATGATATGCACATGTAAAACACTTCGTAGAAATTTGAGCTTCTAATTTGAAAGCATCAACTCGCTAAGATATCCGTACTAGGAGCCGCCAATCATTGACCCATACATAGCATAGTATAAAGGGGACAATAATTATTATTAATCGTCTCAACAAATCAAATTATTTACTCGATTAATTTAATCGAACGCGAACTTCACTGATAGCACTTTTCATTCGGCTTGCCAAAAGGACCATGTTTTCTAATGTAATTGTGGACTGTATTTTGCCTGTTGAATTGTTGTAATAATTAGCTGATATCGTTTCTGTTTAGTATAGTTTTAATTTAATTGATTCTGTGTTCTTTATAAATTATGTTATAAATGTCGTATTGTTCTTAACGTATACTTAAGCCCTGCTGCTGTTGCGACTGTCTCGGATGGTGGTTGCCTTCAAAAAGAAAGGTTCATAATTTAATTTCTGAACTGCAACAGCGGCAGATTACATAGGCTGTTAACAAAGAGAATGCAATATTAAATATACCAAACAGTTAAACAAATTTAAGAGTAAAGATTACGGTAGGTTACAGTATTAATAACCAACTAAATTTAGTAAGGCATATTACCATTTGTTTGGTAAATGAGCAACTAAATGCTGGTTGAGACTAGGCCATAAAATGTTGATTGTGTTTCATAACAATATGTATACTTATTTTCAAGGATATTCAGTAACGTCTTTGTGGAATAACAGCATAAGTTAACTTGCGTTCGGTTTTTTTACAAAAAAGTAGTAAGGAAAAACTACACTTATCTTCAAATGCAAATTTATTTTGGAAAAACGACTCAATTAAACTTATGATCGCGAAATAAAATTTTATAGTTTTGGAAAAAGAGCATAGGTAAACTTTATGTTCGTTTATTTTTGGTTTGCTGTTATGGCATAAGAGCAAAAGTAGAAAATAAAATTAGAGAATTGCACTTATGCTGTTTTTCCTTGTGCAAGCTGTGTAGACTTTGATTTATGTCTTCTTTCTCTTCTCTATAGTTCATAAAACGTAAGAGTTAAAAGTACGAAAACAATATGACAAATAGAATCGCTAATTGCACATCAGATAGGGTAATTAACTCAATTTCGACGTGAGTAGGGTTATGCTACTTTTCCTTGTTGCCACAGATATATATTTTCAAATAAAATAAATGCCAAATTACTTTTTAACTGTTTCTCTTTTTATAAGGTTTTAATTTTTTCAAAAAGGATCCGTCAAATCAATAAAATTTACCTACTTTGTTTTTATCCTAATGCGAGTTGATGAACATTGATTTTAGTAAATCCCTGATGTTTATAAATGAACAAACTTGATGGTTTTCCAACGCGAGAACACGCAACATATAATTGACCATGTAAGAAGCACAGATTTACTAGATCCAACCCAGAATTGGACAGTAATAAGCCTTGTGACTTGTTAATAGTCAATGCGAATGCCAAACGAATTGGAAATTGGAGGGGTGAGTTTGAAGTTACCATTTTGATCCGTGGCAGGAGAACAACTTCACCTTGGAACTTGCGCTAAAAATGTTAGCTTCAAGAACATTGCCCATAATTATTTTATGACTATTGTATTGTATTGTATGTGCAGTGGGGTCATCAGTAGATGACAAGCACTTAGACCTATTGGTCCATTGTACTTCGGCATAGCTGCCCGCTCGCTGGTTATTGGCGATTAGTAAGATACTGTGAGGGAGAACCTACCAGTAGCCTTGGCAAGCGAAGAATATTAGCAAGTTCAATCTCCCCCATCTCATCTTCGTTGACGAATTGTTTGCCTATAGTGGTGAGCTTGGTTCTGGCGAAAGCCGGACATTCACAGATGAAGTGAAATACCGTTTCATCCGCCTCCAGGCAGCACTCACATAGGCCCGAGCTCCTAATGTGGATAGTTTTGAGGTGCTCGTTAAGAGGACTGAAACCAAGTCCAAGCAAAAACTTAGCTCTGCTGATTTTTGGACCGTCCACTAGCTTCTTCAAATACCTGCATGGGACCAGGTCATGCCAGTATTCGGAATGTTGTTGGCGTAGAGCCGAATCCATTTCACGTTTGTGGACGGATGAGCAGCATCCTAGATGGTTGTGGGCCAATGAAGTCTGTTGAAGAGCCCTTCCTGGCCAGAGCATCCGCTCTTTCATTTCCATCGATACCGTTGTGCCCAGGAACCCAGGTAAGTGATACCGAGCTACATCTACCCAGACGGTTAAGCTTAACCATGGTTTCCTCAACTATTTTTGAGTTGAGAGAACCAGCCGAAAAGGCTTTGATAGCGGCTTGGCTATCTGAGCAGATGTATAAGGTTTTACCCTTACTCCTTCTCCTTAACAGGATATTGGCGGCAGTAGCAATCGCAAAGATTTCTGCCTGAAAAACAGTTGTTTGTCTACCCAAGGCTGCAGATAGATTTATCCGACAGTCTCTAGAGTAGACCCCGGCTCCGGAAATACCGTCAATGAGTGAGCCATCTGTATAGACGATGACATCACCCGGCTTAAAGCCATTCCACCCCTCACTGTTCCATTCCTGCCGTTCAGGAAGGATGACCTGAAAACGGCGCTCAAAGACTTGCTTCATGCACACAGTGTCAAGTGCTCCTCCCCGATGGCCAGGTAGGCTGTCATAGAGAGCTCTGTACTCTGTAATGCATAAGCACGTAAGGTGCTGTAGCTTCGACAGTTGACGTTTGAGGACCAGCCTGGGACTAAGTCCCCAGGTTCTGCTGAACATCCTACGGCACTGCCAGAGAATGTTGGTTGCCTTCGAAATCCTAGCAACCAAATGTTCAGAAAAGTTAAGCTTTGGATCTAACACAATACCCAGATACTTAACCTTGCTTGATAGCTTTAGTTGAGTGCCCTGGAAGTAAGGCCACCTCACTTGAGGTATTGCCCTTCTACTCGTGAACAGCATCATCTCAGTCTTCGCGGGGTTGACTGACAGAGCTTGCTCGCGGCACCAACTCCCAACACTATTGAGCGCTGTTTCCATCCGCTCACAAAGAGTTGGTAAAAACCTGCCGCTGACAATAATGCACACATCATCAGCGTACCCAATAACAGGGTGACCTTCCCCATCAAGTCTTCTCAACAAGGAGTCGACCAACAGGTTCTACAATGTAGTGGAAAAGCCTTTAACAGCGCGCACGGTTCTGACGCAGCCGCCAACAGCAGCTGTAACTTCTCTGCTCCTAAGCATTTCCAGAATCCATTCCACAGTTGTACAATCGACGCCCTTCAGTGTTAAGGCAGACTAATCGCTCGCATTTAAATTCCGAAGCAAAATGATTGGTGAGCCAATTTGTAATCCTAAGTTATGTGGTGATTTTCCCGGTAAATCCAGTTAATTTAATAATTCAACAGGATAGTTGACTGCTTCATCAGGATTGACAACAACTGTGTCGATCGATTTGAACGACAACTAATTGCCAGGCAATGACTGTTGTATTTTGAAATTCATAGTTTCAACATCCATATTTTTTGCGGCCAAAATAAGTCATTCACGTAGCCATGCAAGATTAATATAATTAGCGTTCAAATCTGGGAATATGCTTTCAATCAAAGCATCTTTCGTACCCACCATGTTGCAAAAATTGGCTTTATGTTTTTCCATGTAATATAATTTGTCCATTGCGAATGTTGAGCAATTGTTCGGGAATGACTGTGCAAAAATAGATAATTTTGCCATAGGTGTAATTGTTTTAAACATGCGTTAATATCATCCGGATATGTAGCGCGTGAAATGACTGGCAATGTCATGTGTAAAATTACATGACAACAGCAGTATAGAGCAAGTCTGGTGTTATCGTTCAAATCTTTCATCGTCCTATCGAGGGCACTAAGTGAATTCTTGTGAGCCATAGTGCCTTAAATAAATAAATATTAGGCATTAACGGCCCATAGAGGGCCTAAAACCTAGCTTCTCCAACCACTTTCTTTGCGAAGTGGAAGGGACCTACAATTTTAAGCCGAATCCGAATGGCAAATTTGAGAAGCTTCTCATGACAATTGATACTTTTGGATGTTTGTCAGACGTTCGCAAGAGGTGGGGCAGTGGAAAAAAAACTCAAGATGTTATTTGACCCGGAATTGAACCGGGGACCTTTCGATTAGTAGGCAGACGAACTTTAACTTTTAAATTCATTTTTTAATTGTTACTGAATATCAACTTACGTACTAGACAAAAATTATTAAATCTAACTTAAAATTAACAGGATACTTATTCTTATTTATTGGTCCTTATGCGGACGCCCTAAACTTAACTATATCTTATAATTATTGCCTTTCGGCCTAAAAAACTATTTACGAACTAATCTTACATATGTATTCGTCGAGAAAATCAAATAAAACTCGGTATCATTATTAAGATTTTATATTTTTTATATAAAACAAACTACAAACTACCTATTCTACTTACTTAAACTACTTAACGTATTCTAACTATAATTAGGGTTCTGAGCACTCATTGCCTTGCGCAACAAGTGGTCAAAATCCTAATTGCTTTCCGGGTGCCTGGCAGTCGTCAACGTGCACACGCGCCGCCGTGAGCCGAGTGAAGCCTTACAGCGTCAGTCAACTCCCGGAAGCACCACCACACGTTGGCGAGCCCGGCCTCTCCCAAAAACGCCCTAGCTAACTTAAACTTATAAGCTAAGAGGATGTTACCTAGAGTAACGCACCGTCCTGGGAGGGCATGTTGTCCCCTCCCCTTCAACAAGCCACCAAAATTCGGCGAATTGCTTTTCCGTGTCGAATTTATCCCTCTCCGATATTGCGGTACTAAAACGGAGGAGCTCATGAGCATTGGCGACGTCCCCGTCATGGAGGAGCCGCTTATCTCTCGCGCTGCGGTAGTGATGGTATAAGACCGGAATACCATCCCTCGTCTGTACCAGCCCTTTTGCATCAATATGGATAAATGTCTCTGGCGGAACAAAGCCAGACCGGAGCGTACTCTCTATGTACATTTCATTGGGGTAGTATGCCCCAAAGATCAGACTATTGTCGCTGGCCATCGCCCTTGCAACGTGCCTTCGAGTCACCTTAATGAGGAAATTGTCAATCCTATTCAACTGAGCCCCATCGTATAGGACCTTGTTGGGATAGTATTTTATATAGTTGGATTCAGGCGTTCGGAACAACCGGAGACAGGTCCTAAGACATTGTCTCTCCAAAACCCGAATCTTTTCCATATAACCAGGCACTATATTAAACCACAATGGACAACCATAAGCGATGATCGGCCTTATAAGGGCCACGTAGCAAATGCCCTTCACCCTAGAGTCAAGTTGACTGCTATGAAACAGTCTCCTTGTCAGAGCATAAGCCTTCTTGGCCCCAGCAAGACAAGCAACTATATGTCTATCGAAATATAGATACTGGTCAAGCCAGATACCTAGATATCTTACTACGCTTTTCACCGCCAATGGCTGCCCATTTTGTCCAATAATGGCCAATTTCTTCCAGTTTTTTCTGGTATCCCTAGAGGCCCGAGCCAATGGAGTTCTGAACAAGATTGTTTCCGTCTTCTGAAAGTTGATTTTCAACTTCCAGTCGTCGCAATATCGTTTAATTTGATCGAAGTCACGCTGCAAAAGAATGTTAATGACCTCGATTTTAGGACCTGATCTGTATGCCACCAAATTGTCGGCATACGCTATAGCATGTCTGAGTGAACCCACCAGATCACTCGTGTAAATGTTAAACATGATCGGAGAATTGACCGCCCCCTGCTGTAAACCGTTTTTAATTTCAAAGACTCTGCTCGAAGTCATGTTCCCACATTTGACAACGTACTTCTTTCCCATAAGCATATTATAAATTACATATAGCAAAGGTTTGTGCATCCCCCGCCTGGTCAACTTGTAGAAAAGTCCCTCTAACCATACGGTGTCGAAAGGTAGGCAGACACACTAACCATTGAGCCACTGCGCCCGAGATAGTGCTTTCATCCCAGATAATAATTTAGCATTTTTGAAAAACTTTAGCCATGTCGGAATGCTTCTTTATGTGGTACACTGCGTCTTGATTTGTGTGAACGTTCAATGACAACTTGAGTGCTGAATGTGCAGTTCATCCACCATTAAGCAAAGTACGGTACGCGCAAGTATAAGTGAAATGAGGAATGTACGTCCAAAAAAATTAATAAACCTTGTTTGAAACTGACAAATTAATTCGATCATATTGTGTTCTTTTGTTCAGCATTGACCAGTTGCTCATTATTTGCAATAAAAGTAGTCAAAGGGGCCGCATCGAAGTGCTGTTCGCCCTGAACCTTGCTGGTAATGAGGTCTGTTGCTAGGTGGTTAGGCGATGGAACACCAAAATTGATTAGTGGCATATTCGAAATCTGAATACAAATATCGTCAAAACAAATGCGTTGCAGAATGCAGTCGCTCGTTGAATCTTTTTATATTTCCCAGAGAACAGAAGCTTGCGAGGGAAAACATGTCGTCAATAATACGGCGAATAAAACTCAGTACTGCATCTACAAGTGTGAGTTCACAATGGTTGTCATCTTCCAGCAAATGCAATTTGGTTGTGCGTGATGCTTGTCGTACAAAATACCATTGACTGTTCGCAAATGTTGGAAGTACGTCGGTCCAGGAACGTTAACCAATAACAAACGCAAGAGACGCATTTGCCTTGTTTTGGATGGACTGCGTGTAATCGGCCTAATGTATTTCAAATACATATATGCCGTCGTATCCTTGGACTGGAACGCCTAGCTTTTGTGAGTCCCACTTTTTCACTGTTTCTTCCACGTGAAAATATCGTTGCACAGCAGTATACATTAGTGTTTTTGGGGCAGTGAAAGCTTGATGTAGAGCTTGTTAAATAAACACGCTGTCTATTTTCAAGGTGGGCGGCCAAATGTATAACAGCAGGGTATCTTTCGTGTATAAAAAAACTCAAAATACGGCCTATTTGATAACGTGCTATTTCGTCGTTATCAATTATATTTTATAATTTTTTAAAAACTAACCCGTCAACTAAGTCGTAACCTTCTACCGTTCCCCTCTCTAATTTGTTTCTAAAAGCTCTTATGGTCTCGTCACGATTCTGAGTCACCTGTAAATGAAAATCGGTTTCATCAGATCACTCGTTGTTCTGTATTTAGGACGGATAACAGCAGTTAGTGATTCTGAGGCAGCGGCAGTTCCAGCAGATGGACAACGACTAAGTGCATCAACAAGTCCCTTATTGACATCACTACGGTGTTGAATAATGTAATCGCAATTTTCTAATTCCAGGGCCCACCTAGCTTTTGTTGGGTTAAGTTGCTTTTTACTCAATGTCAAAGTCAATAAATTGCAATCAGTCACAATCTTGAATGGTATACCTTCCAAATAAACTCTAAACCGACGTAATGCATATATAATAGATAGTCTCTAATTGGAAGATATGATATCGCATCTCAGCTGCGGTTGTTGCCCTAGAAAAGTACGTCCCTGGGTGCAATTTGCCATCTGACTGCCGCTGTAGAATAACAGAACCAAAGTCCGCTGAACTAGCATCACAATGCAATTCAGTCGGGCTTTTCGGATTATAAATAGAGAGCAATGGCGCACATTAGTGTATGCAAATGTCACCCCCTCGCGAGTCAATTGTTGAATTAACATGGTAACCTAAGTAGTCAATACTACTGTAACCAAATTTGCATTTACTCAGCTTCAGCTCTAGGCCCTTTTCTTTTACTCTGTGTAATACTTTTCACACGAGTGCTAGATGCGATTTAAAATCTACTGTGGCCAATATAATATCATCCATATAAATAACAATTAACCCGGCATCAATGAAATCTCTAAATATATTGTAAATATATCTTTGAAACACAGCTGGTGCATTCTTTAGACCAAATGGCATTCGCGTATATTCAAACTGACCATATGGTGTAACAAAAGATGTATACATTATTGCCTCGGGTGCCATCTTAAAATGAAAAAATCCATTTCATCATCTTAATTCGATTCAGATTATGCGCACAAAAATAAGATTACTTGGTATTACGAAATACAAGCATTTTCCTTTTCATTAATGTGACATAAATGAATAATAAATTTATTGAGGAATTCTCATCCTAAAATAAGTGGAATATCCATTGTTTCATCGGGTACAATATTTAAAAAGATTCTTTCGATTCTGTTTTTGAATTTAACTTCAACTTCAATTTTTCCGTGCATTACTATTTTGTGTTTTCCAAGGCCATGGTAATTGGAATTTACAGCGGTATTTGAAATACCATGGGGAATTTCGGATTTTCGCACGAAATTAGTTGGACTACCAGTATCATAAAAAGATAAACAATCTTTACATTTTCTGCGCTTACTCTATGTAATTAAAAAGGCAACACTTACCAAGTTAATAGCGCTTAAGGCTTTTCGGAATCATCATCGTTTTCATCGTCGTAGTTCTCAGTAACATCAGTGGTGATAGCGGCAGCAGTTTTTCCAGATAGGTTCAGCATCTTCTTCGGGTAGGTGCAGCTGCGATGTTCGTGTCCCATTCTCCAGCAGCGGAAACAGCTCCCTTCTGGTCTCTTCTCAAACGGGCACTTGCTCTGATAGTGCCCCGTTCGCGTACAGTTAAAGCATCGGACCTCGGTCACTTCGGCCGTGGCTTTGGGAATCGCAGCTCTCGGTTTTGGGTTGTTTGTATCCTGCCTTGCGTTGAGTCGGCTTGCACGGCGCTGCTCATACAAATCAAGCGATTCCTTAAACTGGTCCATCGTTCTTGCGTTCAAGATTCAGGCGAATTATCTTGCATGCCATCAATGATGAATCCAATTACCTCGAATTCGTCAATATGGCTGCAGCGAGCAGCGATGTTCTCCATCTCGAGCACATATCTTCGGATGTTGTCTTTCTTATTCCATCTGTGGTTTGCCTGAGTCTTCTAAATTTCGTTACGGCCGATGGTGCGACCGAATTCTCTGTCTAGCATTGCCTTTAACTCACCGTAATTAAAAGCATCTCTGTTGAGGAGCAATTTAACTGCGAGTTTCACAATGATGTATAGCGGAATAAATCGTCGGCTCCCACCATGTGCATTACCCTTTCGAAATTGCGTAGGAAATCGTGCACGTTATACGATCTGGTCTCACCATCGAACTTGTTGACGGCATGTTCGATATCCCGAAAAGTCAATCGGGTTGTTGAGACAGCAGAGGTCATAGACGTCTGTGCCGCTGCCTGGCTGGGTTGCGGCTCCGCTCATTCCAGCCTGGCAATGGATTGTTGTAGCGTAAGGATCTCATATCGTTTGCGCAGTATAATCAATCTGCGGTCTAACTTACCTTCGATTTCTTCAGCAGCGGGGTTTTCATCGGTTGTGTATTCAGCGTATGTGTAGGTATCTGCGTCATCGCCGCGGTTTATGGCATCTGTGTCTTCAGTGGTATCTGTTGGGCCTATGGTTACAGCGGCGCTCCGATCTCTTTCGGCTTCAGCATCGGCATTGGTTCCTCTTCCATCAGGGGCACTAGTGATCGTGTCTAGATTCTTGTACATTTCCCTTAATCGGGAAATGGCCGCAGTTTCGGGTACTTCAATGCCCGCACTACGTAGAGCACTCACCAACTCCGCTTTTGAGAAATGGTCAGACATTGATTGTTTTTGTTATTTATTATATTTTTTTCCCACTTGGTTTTATCAACCCCACATCTGAGTTATAAACTGTCTATTTTTTTTGTGTTTTCCTTTTTTTGAACAAGTCTTTATTAATTTCCAATATCTCTCCTTGAACAAGTCTTTATTCCTTTCAAGCTGCAAAAATATTGAAGTCTTCAAGAATAGCCTATTTGATTGGACGATACAGAACGAGCCTCCTGATTGGTCACATTTTCCAACTGTCAGATGACTCGCTTCGATCGTCCAACCGAGAGGCTACATATGTCAATCTAACTGAGGGGTTTACATGAGCAGTAATAATTATACATTAGAAGAGTATCATTTGTCATGAGAAGCGTCTCAAATTTGCCGTTCGGATTCGGCTTTAAATTGTAGGTCCCTTCGTTATGGATGGAGATCTATGTTGGAGGCCCTTTATTGGTCGTGTATATTTTTTTATTTGGTAGGTTCTACACGCAACGTCAAATAAGGAACTGCCCAGCGATTGTCAATGTCAACCGTTTCACATTGTCAAACGGCGCAAGTGATATAATTGGCCACCATTGTCTGTGTCTCTGTGTGTCTCTGTCGGGCGCAGTGGCTCAATGGTTAGTGTGTCGGACTACTAATCGAAAGGTCCCCGGTTCAATTCCCGCCGGGGCCAAGTAACATCTTGATTTTTTCCACTGCCCCACCTCTTGCGAACGTCTGACAAACATCCAAGAGTATCAATTGTGATGAGAAGCTTCTCAAATTGCCGTTCGGATTCGGCGTAAAATTGTAGGCCGCTTCCTCTTCGCAAAGAAAGTGGTTGGAGAAGCTAGGTTTTAGGAAGGAAAAGGAAAAAAATATTTTTCCACAATCGAAGAAATAAATGAACACAATCCATATCAGTGAAATATTATTTAATAAATGGGAAAAAAGAAAACAAAATAATTAACAAAATAAAAGTAAAATTGAATTCATGATAAACCAAAGAAAGCGCAAGGTCATGGACGGTCGAATTGCATCTTCACTGTAAAGAAAAGACATGAAGGATACGCATGAATTACCATTGCGATATCATGTACATCCACTATGCTACATTCCCAGCTGAGCCCTCTCACTTTCCACATTGACATGAAACACAAGCAATATAACGCTCTACCATCTGAACCTCAACTTAGCGGGAATCTCACCCTAGACTAACCACCACCACTTATATGATTCAATGCCTCTCCGAAGGAGCAAACCATCGCGACAAAGAGGATTCTTTAAAAGAATATAGGAGAAAACCATCGCTATATTCCGAATATGATTGAAGTGAGAAAGCACACCAAGACTCACAACAAAGAGGATTCTTTAAAAGAATATAGGAGAAAACCATCGCTATATTCCAACTCTGATTGGAGTGAGAAAGCACACCCTAGACTCACAACAAACAGAATTCTTTAAAAGAATATAGTAGAAAACCATCGCTATATTCCAACTACGATTTTAGTGAGAGAGCACACCATGACTCACTACCAATTCAATGAAACACATTTGCAGCCGAACACCAGCGCAAACACTTACTGTGTAAGATGCGCAGCAGAATACCATACTTACGCACCACATGAGGGAGGTTCAGATATGAGGAGATAAATGCCACACATGCTATGAGGGCGAAACCTAGCAACGCATCAGGGAGAAATGTGTGCAAGGAAAGTACACTAGACACATTCTCGCCTCAAGCAACTGTGCAGAAGGAAACCGACTACACACACTACCAGTAACGATAATGATGCTGATAAGATGAAGAAGAGTATTGTGTGACCTGCCGGAATACAACACACAAATACACTCCCACCGTGCGCAGATGCACGGGAAATACCATCACTGGTACAACAAAGATATAACTGGGCATACTACTATGCAAACATAACGCGCCATTATCACAATCACAACTCGAAATGAGAAAACACTCAGCTGGCTCACCCTTTCAGACGTACTTAAAAGTAATTCTTTTAATAATAGATAAACTACGCAAGCTCATACAATGCATGAAAAAGAGAGCTAATAAAATACTTAAAAAGAATTGCCCAGTGAATGACTAGCACTCACCATTTTATCTATCTTAAAATAATTCTTCATACGTATCTTAAAACAAAACAATCTCATAAAATACATACAAAAAGATAAGAAAATAAAGATAAGAAATTAAAAGGAATTGCAAGGGCAATTCAGTGAATGTCTAGCACTCATTCTCGTTTCGCTTCCGGCGCCTGTTGACTTTACGTCATCTTTCTTTTCTTTTTTACCCTTCGCACGATTAATCTTGCTATATGAAAACCACAGCACCGCACTACACAAAATACCACTCACTACTGAGCTGTGCTGTGCCTGTGCTTGCCCCATCATGCCTAATCTTCACTATCCCCTCTCCTTTTATGAAACTGATCACTACTCTTATCTAAAATTTCTACATCGAAGGATGTGCTTGCTCAAGCCAATAGTGAGCGAACACATGAACATACGAGTACCATCAACAAAATAACAAACACTACAACAATTTTTTCGCTACTTATAAATTAGCCGCTTTCATATTTATTTTATTTATTTGTCTTTGTGTCTAGGACGATACAATGAATAACTATGGATATTAGTGATTGTATCGTTCCCTCCTGCACAATAACAAAACGATATTTATTTGTGAATATAGTTATATATTGGAGTTTCACTTACTCTTTTAATAAAAATACACTGAATTGTAATTTATTATTTCTTTATTGTGTAACACAGTCTTAGCTTAAACAAATTAATATAAAATATGATCGCTTCGTTGCGCTTCCGTCCAACTACTGACTAGTTGGTTAACATTCAAAATTGCTCGATCTCTCTTACATGGTCTTCTAGTAAGATCAAGTGTGAGAGGAGAGCTAGCATAGGCGAAGTTCTATTCACACTTGAAGTTTGTAGATCAAACATCAAGTGTGGCGAAAATGGCTATGACTCTTCTAGTAGGTAAAGGTATACCCTAAGGCTCAGGTAGAAGCATATTACATAACTCCTCTCCCGCCAAGTATTTTTGGTCTCCAAAAACAAATTATCCAGAAAAATTATAACATAAAATTATACAATAATAAGCAAAAAAAATAAAAAAAAAAAAAATATTTTACAACCAATCAACAGTATTCAGTGTATAGCAGAGATAACATTTTTCCAACTTTTCTGAAAATATATGTATAGTTATGCGGGATATACTAGTTCTTATATTACAGCTTTAACTTTCCTCTTGTAAGAGTACATCAAATCAATCTATTTATGCAAGTTATTTACGATAGAAGTATAATTTGTATTACTTCTTTTGTACACATTTTGTTTTGTGCAACACATATATAATTGGTAATTATTTACAATGTATGGCACTTAATAATAATAATTAATTGTTATACAATGGGGTTTTAAAGAGATGAAACAAAATAATAGCAGTATCTTAAAATAACAATAATAATATTTCTGAAGAGCGTTACTCATTAGCTTCAACTCCCAACGATAAGAAAGAAAAAAAACATTTTTTTTTCAAGCAAACATTTTTGTTTGTTCTATTTTAAAATTATTTAAAATTCAGCAAGTTTCCTATTTATTTTTATACTCAAAAACAAATTTCGAACTCATTAACTTCAATTTTAAGCAACTATTTTTCATTGTCAACGCTGAACTCCACCAAAACGATTTACAAGCACCATGAGCTGTCATTTCCGCTTACGCAGCTCATTATTTATAATGTCCGTTACCAATTTCAATAATAGTTTATTTTACGAGTCAAAAAAAGGAAAACTAATTTACAAACATAAAATACAAGCAAAATTGACAAAAAGGAAGAAAAGAAACTATTTTAGAATTCAAAAACAAAATAAAGAGGGTTAACAATGATAAAACAAAAAACGAACAAATCATTCGAAGTATAAAAAAAAAACAAAAAGAAAAATCGAAAATCCGTCCCAGACGCAGTGGAGGTAGATATATTCATAATATTAACAGGTTGAAGAAAAATTATTACTTTTGAAATTTGTATTTTCGTTTTATTTGTGTTTTATAATATTTAGTATTCCGTTTTGTAGAATTGTCTATAACATAGTTGCCGTCCTTTTTATATTTAACTAAACGCCTGTATTTTGGTTTAGATTTTACAACCGTTCTGTTCTGGACAATGTCCATGCATTGGCTACCTACAGCAGTATCGCCTCTTAAATTTTTCTTGTTAATTCTGATTTCCTTATCCTTTCTGAACTTTGCTGCTAATGCCTTAATATCTTCCCTATCAAAATTTTTGTAAATAAAGTCTATTGGTCTAAGTTTTGTGGTCGAATGTAAAGTGTTATTGTAAATGGTAATTATATTGAATAGCTTTTCGTCCAGTTCAGAGTTGTCTTTGGCTACGTTCTTAATCCTTAGGTGTTCGTTAAGTGTTCCGTGCAATCGCTCCACATCGGCATTACCAGTCTTTAGCGATGCTGTTGTATTGTGAAACATTATATTGTTTTCTTTCAGAAACTCTTCAACCGCTGAGTGCAATATGCAAGTTTCGTTGTCAGAAACAATTCGGTTGGGTTTGCCCAGAAACTGAATCCTTTGTTTAACTGCACTTAGAATAGCTATCCAGTTTCGATCCTCTAATTTATGAAGTATTGCGTACTTTGAAAATTTGTCAATCGTTGTCAAATACATTTTATTCCGTTCAGGAAACCAAATATCGATGTGGATGATATCATTGAAGTGTGTGGGTGTTTCAGAGATTTGCATTGGAATTTGTAAAGGTCGTCTATCATGTTTAGCTAACGTGCAAATGTTACAATTGTTAATAAATTTCTGAATTTCGGTTTGTAAATTCGGATAAAAGTAAAGCTTTTTTAACTCGCCAAATGTCTCGTTAATACCTCTATGGTTTTTACTTATATGCTCTTTTTTTATAATTTCTAGCATTTCGTTTTTGTCCGAGATGTCTTGGAGTTTAATGTTTGACTTTAGTATTTTTAAATTTGCATTCATGGAAAAGTATTTAACATACAAATCCTGAAATTTAACGAACAGTGGAATATCACTACAGTAAATGCAGAAATTAGCTTTTTTGATAAAAAGTCTTTTCATTATTTCTAATAGATTGCTATTGCATTCAAGCTGGACGTGATTTTGGATCTTTTTATTAACTATTTTAATGAAAATTCTTTCTTTACTCCCGTAAGATAAATATATTTGATTCTTAAACATATTGATGGGTTTCTCACAGATGTAAATGTGTTGCGTAGAATCTTCAACTGCACTATGGATGGTAGCGCCAGTTGATGAAATATCAGTGCTACTGTTTGGTGGTATTAAGACACTCTGGAAAGTTTGGTCGGAGTTATTGTATTCGACATTTTCGTTATGGAATATATTTTCCAAACTAACATCATACGCATTCGACACATCAGCCGTGCACAATTCTTCGTCAATATATCTGCTAAGGCCATCCGCTACATAGTTTTCTTTTCCCCTTAGGTACACTAGCTCAAAATCATACTCGTTAAGGAAAATTTTCCACTGCTGAAGCTTCATGTTCGGTTCTCTGATGCCATTCAACCAAACAAGGGGCTTATGATCCGTACGCACCATGAATTTTCTACCGTAAAGGTATACTCTGAAATACCTTATTGACCAAACAATAGCCAGAAGTTTTTTCTCAATTGTTGAGTAGTTCCGTTCATGGTTATTAAGGGTGCGAGAGGCAAAGCATATCGGATGATTGCTTTGGCTAAGTACGGCGCCCAATGCGTAATTGGAAGCGTCCGTCGTTAAGACGAATTGTTTGCTAAAGTCTGGACTTCTGAGAACAGGGTCTGTGGTAAGCAATATTTTTAAATTTTCAAACGCTTTACTATATTGAGTGTCAGATATATTTACCTTCTCAGATTTTTTTAGATATCTAATTAAGGGGTATGCAACCTTTGCATAATCCTTAATGAACTGCCTGTAGTATCCTGTTATGCCAAGAAATCTTTTAATACCTTTTTTATCTTTTGGAAGTTTCATTGAAGTAATTGCTTTTACTTTATTTTTGTTAGGCTTAATACCATTATTTACTATGGTATGTCCTAGGTAATCAGTGGATAACTCAGCGAAACTACATTTATTTACTTGAATTTTTAAATTTGATTCTTTAAGTCTTTGGAGTATTTTGTTTAGTGAAACTAAATGTTCTTCAAAGCTTGTGGAGAAGACCAGAATGTCGTCCAGATAAACAACACAAATTTTATTTACGAGGTCCCTTAAAACATTATTCATCAGCCTTTGAAATGTGGCTGGAGCATTTTTCAAGCCGAAAGGCATTCTAAGAAATTCATAATGACCATTTTTAGTCGAAAAGGCGGTTTTTGGTCGGTCATGTGGTTCGACCTCTATTTGATGAAATCCTTTTACAAGGTCTATTGTTGAAAAGTAATTACATTTGCCCAATTTATCAAACAGGTCGTCGATGTTGGGCATAGGGAATCTATCCTCTATTGTTTGTTCATTCAGCTTCCTGTAGTCCATTACAATTCTCCATTGTTTTTGACCTTGTTTGTCATCTTTTTTGGGGACTACCCAAATAGGAGAATTGTATGGACTGCTACTTGGCACTATTATATTTTGTTTCAACATTTCATCAATTTGCCTATCGACTTCTTCTGCATGAATTTCGGGATATCTATAAAGTTTTCTATAAATTGGAATTTCGGTTTTCGTATTTATACGATGACGTATTTCATTTGTGAAGGTTAAGTTGTCTCCCTCTCTATAAAAAAATGGACTTATAGGAATAAAGTAAAGATTTTAATTTAGAAACATCGATACTGCTTAATTGGGTCGCAAATACTTTATTCGCAATTTCAGTTTCGAACATTTCGCCGAAAAATATGTTGAAGCATTCGTCGTTATAACATTTTTTTGCATACATTTCTTCGCCTTCATTCAAATACATTGGGAGGGTTGCATTATCAGTTATAAGGAATCGGTTTTTATAAGTAATAACCGCATTAAGTTTCAAAAGAATATTGTTTCCTATTAGGCCATCAAAATGTTCATGAAATTGGTATTCTAAAAATTCTACGAAACAATCTTGGTTAAACTCTTTAAATAGGGGAATTTTGTATTTAAAATTACTTTGAATGACACGGCCTACTACTTTTAGGAGGTGCTTATTGGAAGGTATTTCCCATTTGGGATCGCAAATATTTTTGTTAATGATACTATGCTCAGCACCGCAATCGATAATAAATTTAAGAGGCCGTGTATTACTATTAATAATTATATAGGGTAATTGTTTCTGGGATCGTTTTGAAAATTTGGTCGCTCGTTGCAGTGTTCACATCTATTACATTCATTTAGAGTTATATCCATAGGGTCCTCATTACCGTATCTATTGGTTTGTCGAGATCGGTTACTATACACACGGCTGTTGTTTTGACGGGATTATCCGCTATTTGTGTAGTTGTTGTTTATTTGAGATCGCCCAGTATAGTTGGTGCTGTTTTCTGGGGCTTGTGCATTATTTCTATTGTCTCTGTTATTTGGTATTGGTTGTCTGTTTTGTCTGTAATTGTTGTTATATTGGCGTTGTGTACCAACACGATTGTAGGTACTGTTCTGTGTCGAACTGTAAAAATGCAGGTTCTGTCCGTAATAGTTATTATTCGGCCCTAGTAGTTGATGATTTAGCTCTGTAATAATTTTATAAGCGTCACTTAATGTTGTTGGGTTTCTACTAAGTATAATCGTTTTGGTGGGCTCAGGAAGATTATTTTTAAAAGCTTCCAAAGCAATTCTATTATTAGAGCCGATAAGTTGTTGGTCATCTACATTATTATGCAATAAATATGCATTGTTTATCCTACTAAGAAAACTTTTTAGTTTATTATAATACTCCTCGATTGTTGTTGTAACTCTAGTTGTTCTTATGTTATCAATTAGTGTATTAATTGGAAGTTTTTCGCCGAAACTATTTTTTATTATTTCTCTAATTTGAGACCAAGTACCTACTCTTCCATGCTTCTGCAACTCACATCGTGTACTTCCTACAATTCTGTCTTTAATATAGCCTGTCAGAATAACAATCGTACCTTCATCGCCACCGCGGAGAATTGACGCTATTGAGTCAACACTGTCTAAAAAATCCACCGTACATGTTTCTTCACCACCATAAAGGGGAATCTTATTAATTAAATCTAAAACTAACCTAAATTTGTCCATTGCCTGCATCGCCTCCATACTGTTCTGCTTTCTCGTTTTCCGCTTATACGCCTGTTCTTGTTGTCCTTTCTTGGCTTGGTGTTTGACTTGTTGTTGTCTCTAGTTGCTTGTCATAGGGAGCTTTTGTCGACCGGGTTTGTTTGAACGTTCGAAATGATGTTGTCGAACTAATGCTGGTTGATTGAAACAACAGTTTTTATTTTAAGTTGAGCGCGTGGCTACAGGTCAAAGTTCAATCAAATTTTGTTCCTTTTTAGTTAACTTTTTTAATAGTCCACTATGCTTTTCGGTGTTGTTTTCAAACTAATTTCATATTTTTATTTTTTTTGCTTTGAATGCTTACTTTTTATTTATGTAAGTTTATTAGGTAGTCGAGCGCGATGAAACCGATTAAAAATTAACTTTTATAATATTATTCACTATGCTTTTCAATACTAATTTTTTTTGTATTATATTTTTAATATGTGATTTTTGTCCCGAATCGTTTACCGACTGCGCCAGTTATATATTGGAGTTTCACTTACTCTTTTAATAAAAATACACTGAATTGTAATTTATTATTTCTTTATTGTGTAACACAGTCTTAGCTTAAACAAATTAATATAAAATATGATCGCTTCGTTGCGCTTCCGTCCAACTACTGACTAGTTGGTTAACATTCAAAATTGCTCGATCTCTCTTACTTGGTCTTCTAGTAAGATCAAGTGTGAGAGGAGAGCTAGCATAGGCGAAGTTCTATTCACACTTGAAGTTTGTAGATCAAACATCAAGTGTGGCGAAAATGGATATGACTCTTCTAGTAGGTAAAGGTATACCCTAAGGCTCAGGTAGAAGCATATTACATAACTATATACAATTTTTCTTTTCATTTGAAAGGGTTAAGAACATAAAAAAAAGAAAAAGCATAGGGACGGGCTACAGTCCGCTAAGTATGGTTGAATTGTTAAGAACGCTCCAAATATTTTGTTATATAACATTTAAAGGATTTTATCAAAAAAAATGAAGATTTTGTAAAAAAACGCTCCCTATTTTTTTTTCAATAAAATTATTTTATTTAATTGTGGGCGTGTCAGTAAGCGGATTTTAAAAAAATTAACACATGAGCATAAACGGCCCCTAGAGAGTGTATGTTATAAATTTCAGCTCCCTAGCTCAAACTTTGGATTTTCAAAAAAGTTTTTTTGTAAATTGTTGGCGTGTCAGGCGGATTTTGAAAATATTTACACATGAGCATAAAGGCCCCCCTAGAGAGTATATACAAGGTGGCGCAAAAATAACCTTCCGATGTTTTTTGGTCACCGACCGATTATTGCTCAAATAAATAGTCACCAATATTCCGCGTTCTGGAGCAGTGTAGCGTAACATTGTTTATTAACGTGTATTCCGCATGTGTTTACTACACAAATGTCAAAATAGAACTGACATTAGGGACCAATCGCAAAATTTATAGCATTTTCAGATAGGAGGATTACTTTTGCGCCACCTTGTACATATTATAAATTTCAGCTCCCTAGCTTAAACTTTGGATTTTCAAAAAAAGTTTTTTTTAAATTGTGGGCGTGTCAGTAGGCGGATTTTGCAAATATTTACACATGAGCTTAAAGGGCCCCTGGTTGGTTGGTTGGTTGGTTGGTTTAAGTGGCTGTAATTCCCGTCATCTGACGAGGGAAAACACAAATAGCGCATTGAGCGCCGTTTTGATACCACAACTAATGGAACCTGAAATTAAAGGGCGAGATGGATATTAAGGGGGCTCAAAACCATCCTGCGGAGTTGAGGAATTTGATGATGTTATTGAAGTGGATAGTATGAATGGCCGAAAGGTCATTGTAAAAGGGATCAGAGCAGCTGCGGCAGTGGGTGTTATGAGGGATGCCAAGCTTGGCTGCGTGAGTGCCTAAAGGCCAATGGCCCGTACTGATTGCCGTTAGTCTTGCGACATCTACACGCGTTCTGGCTAAGAGGTTGTTTGTTCTGGCATCATCGTAGGTTGGCCAGATCTTTCTAGAAATGACACGATTCGTCCATCTCGTCTCGGCCCTTGAGATGAAGCGCAGGAGGATTTCTCTCTTTACATATCCCAGCGGACGGAAAACTTCCTCTGCATGCGATACGCACCGAGCAGAGCCACGTCTGGCGAGTTCATCGGCTCTCTCATTTCCATCAATGTTCCTATGGCCGGGAACCCAGACGAGAGAGATATCTAGCCGATGACAAGCCTTATTCAGCGTATCCCTGCATTCCACCACAAGCTTGGACGTAGACTTAGTTGAACTAACAGCCTTAATCGCGGCCTGACTGTCGACGAAGATGCCTATTTTTTTTCTGTGTGTCAATATGTTGAGAAGCAGTCTACACGCCTCCTTAATTGCAAATACTTCTGCTTGAAAGACGCTGGCTGCGTTGGGAAGGCGAACGGTTTTAGAAATATCTAGCTCTGTAGAGAAAATGCCAGCTCCTACTCCACAGTTCATCTTGGAACCATCTGTGAAGATAGGTATGTCGAATTCATTTACGACCGCATTTTCTTTCCATTCTGATCTAGAGGGGAATCTCACAGAGAAGCTTTTATGGAAGTTGAGTTTGGGTGTAATGTAGTCTGTACCTATTAGACCTATGCCTTCGGGAAGTGAAAGAAGGATGCTGGTATGGCCATATGGCCTTTTCGACCAACATTTAGATTCCTTCAATCTAACAGCACTACACGCTGCAATGTTTTTGATATACAGATCCACTGGCAGAAAGTTGAGAATCACATTGAGCGCCTCGGTCGGGCTTGATCGAAGGGCTCCAGTGATTCCAATTCCAGCTGTTCTTTGGATTCTGCTTAATTTAGTGACGTTGTAGGCTTTACTTAAAGCGGGCCACCATACCAGGGATCCGTAGGTGAGGATGGGACGTACCACCGCTGTGTACATCCAACGAACCATCTTTGGTTGAAGCCCCCACTTCTTGCCGAAAGTTTTGCTACAGGCGTAGAAAGCAACGCTTGCCTTCCGCACTCGGTGTTCGATGTTGGACTTCCAGTTGAGTTTGGGGTCAAGCGTGACTCCAAGGTATTTTGGGCTGGTGGATAAAGGAAGATTTTGGTTATTTAAGCGGGGAAGTGAGAAGGTTGGTATTTTGGTTTTGGTGGTGAAAAGCATCAGTTCAGTTTTGCTTGGGTTAACGCTTAGGCCACAACTTGTAGCCCACCCGCTAATCTTACCCAGTGCTCTTTCCATGATTTCACTTATCACGGTCGGAAACATTCCTGATACTAGAACAACCACGTCATCCGCATACGCAACGACTTTGATACCCTCCCTGTCGAGACTTAACAGGATTTTGTTGAGAACTATAATCCATAAGAGAGGCGAGATCACCCCACCTTGAGGTGTTCCTCTACTTACTGATTTGGTTAGAAGGGTATTGCCTAGTTTTGCTTGAATGATCCTCGTTTTGAGCATGGAAATGATCCAAGAAGTGACAAAGTCCTCCACGCCTAGTTCTAGGAGAGATTCCTGGATCGATTCAGTGTGGACGTTGTTAAACGCGCCCTCTATATCTAAGAAGGTGGCTAAGGTGTATTGGTGATGGAAGAGTGACCTTTCGACTGTACGCACTACTTCATGAAGAGCAGTCTCCGTCGACCTGCCCTTGAGGTATGCGTGCTGTGAGTTGCATAAGGGAGATCTTTCAAGGCCTGTTCTTATGTGAAGGTCAAGTACGCGTTCTAGAGTTTTGAGTATGAAAGAGGTTAGGCTAATAGGACGGAAGTCCTTCGCGGATCCGTGACCTCTTTTACCAACTTTCGGTATGAAAACTACTCGGACATACTTCCAAGACTGGGCTATGTGATTTAGTAGGATACTGCTTCTGTAAATTTCAACTAGTAGGGGCACAACAATCTCGTCATGTTTTTGAAGCATGATGGGGAGAATGCCATCCTGCCCTGGTGATTTATACGGAGCAAAGCTGGGTATGGCCCAGAGAATCTTTTCCTTGGTTATAATGCGCTCAATCTCCTCCTGGTGAGAGGGGTGCTCCCCCCGCAATTGGAGCGGAAGTACGCAGTAGTCAGTGCAACCCGAAAAGTGTGTGTGAAGTAGAAGCTCCAAGGATTCGTCAGTGGATTCGGTCCAGGTTCCGTCTGTGCTCTTGATAAAAGATGGACTGGAGTGTCCTTTGGATAGAATCTTACTGCGTCTTGCAGATTCCTTAAGAAAATCGATGGATTGGCAGTATTCAGACCATGCTTGTGTCTTAGCTGATCTGATAGATTTTTTGTAGAACTTTAGGCAATCCTTGTAGGGTTGCCAAAATTTATGCCAATAGCAGATGTCAGCCTTCTCAGGATGGTTAGGTCGTCATTCCACCACGGCGGTAAGATTTTTTTTGCTATATTTAGCGGGACACGATGCCTTAAAAGCTGTATTCATAGCTTTACCTACTGCAAACGTAATTGTGTCCAGTTCTGCACCTGATTCAATTTTTATGTGTGGTAGGTTAGGAAGTTTAGAATTCAATACTTGACCGAATTTCTTCCAGTCAATTCTTTTTGGATTTCTGTACGGAGTAGGAGTATCTACCTTGATACTCAGATTGAAGAGTATCCACTCGTGGTCCGAGAAGGATTTTAAGTTGGAGACTCTCCAATTCTCAACCCTGAAGATGTCATTGTTTGTTTTGAGTGTAATGTCTAACACTTCTTCCCAGCCGTTATGAGTTTCCGTACTTGGAAATATAAAGGTAGAGGTGTTACCTATATTACATACACATAGATCTGTGGTTAAAAGAAAATCAAATAAAGACTCACCTCGTTCATTTATTTCAAAGATGATGTCGAGCTATAGCGTCACAGCCTATGAGCAGACTGCCTTGCCTTGCTTGTATCTCTGCTGTGAGTTGTTGCACTTCTTCTGGCAGGGATGGTTTATCGTGCGCCATGTATGCGGATGATATGAATGAAGTTTGGCCCTGGGTGTGTTCAAGCTTAACGACCGCACCCGAGCTGAAGTTGGGACATAAGAAAGCGTTAATGTATTTTTTAGCTAAAATGCATGTTCTTGGCTTACCGACGTCTGTTTTGTAAAAAAGGTTGTAGTTGCTGTCTGAGAGGCCCATTATGGTAGTCTTCCTGACCCAGGGCTCTTGAATGATGCCGATGTCAATGTCTTCCTCTCTGAGATTCTCTGAAGCACATTTCGAGTACTGGAGATTAGACTGGATGACTTTCAGCATGTTATGATTAGGTGTTGGAAGCGATCGCCAGTTCCTCCACCACCATATTGGCAGCGACGACATCGTCTGTGTCATCCTCGGGTACTGTCGATCGGAAGATCTTGAGTTTGGTGAGCCGTATGCCAAATCTCAGCTTGTAATCAGCTGCTTCTAGTGCCCCTAGGCACTCCTCGTTGATTAGCAGTAGGTAGGGCAAACTGTTTTTCTTGGGTTCTTCTGCCTTTATGACAGCCCAATCGTCCATGGGAATGGTCGGATTTTGTAGCTTGAGGCACTTAAGCAGACTCTCAGAGTCTATCTTCATAACCGGTAGCCAAATACTGGCCCTAGGTCTCGTGGGGATATCCTTGGCAGGGATGAGCTTAAGCGTTAAGCCCTCCCAAGCTTCGGCGATCTTGTCGATGCATGAGCCAAGAAAATCCTTCGAGTACTGGTCCACGCATTTGATCACCCGATATCCTCGCACCACGTCCGCGCAGATGAAACTGGGTAATTGGTTGTCAACTCCGGAGAGCACGTGTTCCACAACCATCTCTGATAGTTTGGCTTCGATGCTACACCAACGGTCCAACACTGTTTTGCCGTTTTATGACAACTCGTCTATAATGGCGACCTGCAGATGGTCCCTCACCACCTCGGTGAAGGTTCTGGTAGCCTGTGAAGTGGATGGCCCCTGGAGGTTATTTAATCTAGGGGCGATCTTGGATCTTTTAGAGGTGTGAGAGGTCTCATCTTGGGACCTGTTTCTCTTCACACTCTCTTTCTTTTGTTGGCTTTGCCTTGGGTTGTTTTGGTAGTTGACGTACTCGTCAATCTGTCTGTTTCTGTTTTGGTAGTTGACGTACTCGTCAATCTGTCTGTTTCTGTTTCTTTTATGTTTTGGTTTATGTTCATTTTGTAATTGGGATCCCACGAGTACGTCCGGAAAAGAGAGTCCATCCCGGCAGAGCCGACTTACCGAGATAAGGCACTTAATACAACCGACCTTGCCTGAGCGTCGGAGGGAGCTCGTGTGCGACTGGTTTTACCCCCAGCCTTTCATCCTTGGGTACGGTTTGCTATATGCTCGCTCCACCACTGGAATTAGGTTGGATTTAGAGGTTTACTCCTACCTCACACTAATGGATCACGACAAACGATTGAGATGTTAGCGTAAATCCTTGGCTGACACTAACCGTTTGACCGGTTAGCCATTTTCAGGCGGGCGCCCACGTGAAGGACTAAAGTGTGAGGTTTTTGCCCAGCCCAAAGGGCCCCTAGGGAGTATTATATTAAAAATTTCAGCTCCCTAGCTCAAATTTTGGTTTTTCAATAAAATTGTTTTATTTTATTGTGGGCGTGTCAGTGGGCGGATTTTGAAAATTTTATATCCCGAGCAGTTTTAGGAGTCATAGATCATATATAAAAAAGTTCAGCTTTCTAGCTCAAAATTCGATTTTTTCCAAAATTTTGTTGTTTTGAGTTTGTGGGCGTGTCTGTGGGCGGATTTCAAAAATTCGTAAACTTGATTATTTCGGGACCCTGGAGAGTATATGGTCAACATTTCAGCTCTCTAGGCTCAGATTAAAAGCCTAATTTTTGCCGACAGACAGACGGACATGGCTAGATCGACATTACTATCGATGCTGATCATAAATATTGTAACTTTTAGGGGTCTACGGGCAATATTAAGGTATGTTACAAACTATGCGTCAAAATTAATATACCCTTAGAATAGGGTATAAAAAGAAAAAAAGCTGTTGTATGTCCTTATAAAAGGACACTCACAATTGTGAGCTTCAGGAGTGCAGCCACATCAATATTGGCAACAAAAAAAAAATCACACAAAAATCACGAAGTAATAGTATAATGATAATAATTGAATTTTTGGTGTGAAATAATTTAAAACAATTGGAGTCTTTTGTAAGGCAAAAGTAAACATCGCACTTTTCACATTTAGTCCGCGACCGGCTTGTACAATTGGGTAAGCGGCACTTGAGTGGTGCCTTTAATTTATCAACAACTGGCCAGTGATTGAAACCATCAAAGCGCTTATCTTGCCCAGGTAATGAAGAAAACCTTTTCCTTTTCTTTTGAATCGCCTCGTCTTCTGATACGGAATCACTTTCAGAATTCGTTGATCTGTTCTTGCCCACACCACCCAATAAATATTCTCCCACTTCCAATCTAAACTCCAGTAAGTCCATTTTGTCCTAAAAATCTGTTTACAATGGCTAAGTCAAACATATGAAGAGTTTAACTTCGTTTTTTGTATGTGGTACCTCACAATTTTCCCGTTTTTGGTTTTGTTTGCATCAATTTACTTTGCGTTGTTTTGAATGAACAACCATAATTCTTACAATTGCTACCACGTGAAGTGGACGGCTGGAGTTACAGCGCTGTTTCACGGTCTGCCACAACCGATCATCAGACTCCTTTTTCTATGGTACTGGTCTGTGTTTTTTCCTTGTATCCCGAAAATCCATTTTTACTTCCACTGGGATTCAAACCTAGACCAGCTGCTTCTCAGGCGAGCACTCATCCACTGTGCCATTGAAGCCACGAGTTTCAGTTCATCCAGTTTGTATTTTCTGATTTTTTCTTTGGGCAGGCCAGCGGTAAGTATATTATGTTTAGAGATGGGTCCATACTAATATTTTGGGATATTACCTGATAGGTACTAATATATTAATTTACAAATATTATAATATTTAAACCGATATAAAATTATCACTAATATTTCTGAGTCAGTCAGTAGTAGTAGTAGACTCGGTACATACACATGCTAAGTACATGCAATGTAACCTTATTTGGTAAGATAATATTTTTTTTTAACAAAAGTTGCTCTTACTTCATATTGAGTGTTTTGTATGAATGTAATTTTCCTTTCTAAAAATAAAATTTATTTACTTGAATTTTTTTTATTGACATTTAGAAGCATTCGTTTTTTCTAACCTTATCAGGTTTAAGCCGAGCTCTTCTCTCCGATATAAGTTCACCAGACTGATGCAGCAGTGTTGCTGAAAAACTTTACTCAGGATACGCATAACACTGATTCCACCACCATTCACTGGGACTAGTTTGTCTAGGAACTATTTTATCGTTCAGGTACTTTTCAAGTTCAGCAATGGCTTCTGCCCTCGACGATTGCACTGGTTGTATGTCCCCAATGATGGTGTCGATATCATCCCATATCGAAACATATGCTTCTGCCGACCTTTCATCCGTTGATGCAGCTTCTGGTGCTGCTTCCCTTGGTTGTTCACTAACAGCAAGATTCCTCTTTATTGCATCGATTGTTTTAATTGTCAACTTTTTTTTACAGCCTCAGCCGCTGATTTCTCTTATAAAAAATAATAATAAAAATAATTTGTTTTATGTATGAACCTACTCCTAATCATTTCCTATTCAATAAAAAAAATCCGCCTAGCCCTTTACAGTGTATCGTATCAAAGGAAATATTATCAACATAATTTGTAATTACTTCTATTCTCAATACAAATAAAATCCTTTCCTTTTTATACCCTATTCTAAGGGTATATTAATTTTGACGCATAGTTTGTAACATACCTTAATATTGACCGTAGACCCCTAAAAGTTACTATATTTATGATTAGCATCGATAGTAATGTCGATCTAGCCATGTCCGTCCGTCCGTCCGTCCGTCGGCAAAAATTAGGCCTTTAAACTGGACCTAGAGAGCTGAAATTTTAACCATATACTCTCTAGGATCCCGAAATAATCAAGTTTACGAATTTTTGAAATCCGCCCACAGACACGCCCACAAACTCAAAAAAAAACAAAATTTTAAAAAAAATCGAATTTTGAGCTAGAAAGCTGAATTTTTTTATATGATCTATGACTCCTAAAACTGCTCGGGATATAAAATTTTCAAAATCCGCCCACAAATAAATAAAACAATTTTATTGAAAAACCAAAATTTGAGCTAGGGAGCTGAAATTTATAATATATACTCTCTAGGGGCCCTTTAAGCTCATGTGTAAATATTTTCAAAATGCGCCTACTGACACGATCACAATTTAAAAAAAACTTTTTTTGAAAATCCAAAGTTTGAGCTAGGGAGCTGAAATTTATAATATATACTCTCTAGGGGGCCCTTTATGCTCGTGTGTAAATATATTCAAAATCCGCCGACTGACACGCCCACAATTTAAAAAAAAAAACATTTTTTGAAAATTCAAAGTTTGAGCTAGGGAGCGAAAATTTATAATATATACTCTCTAGGGGCCCTTTATGCTCATGTTTTTATTTTTTTTTAAATCCGCCTACTGACACGTCCACAATTAAATAAAACAATTTTATTGAAACACCCAAGTTTGAGCTAGGGAGCGTTTTTTTTCGATAAAATCCTTTAAATGTTATATAACAAAATATGTAGAGCGTTCTTAACAACTCAACCATACTTAGACTTTTGTCACGCCCACTTATGAGGGATAGGAATAAGAATAGGGTATCCAACAGTTCGCCCAAGCGGACTGTAGCCCGTCCCTATGTTTCCATAAAAAAACGCATCATTCATTCCTCATGTTTACCTTACCATTCCCCACCAGTCAAAGGTCGAACATATTTTGTACCTAGACTTCATACGCACATCTACACAAAAATGTATGTATGAATATGTGCGCCTATCTGGGGCGAATTTTTTTTTTGGATCAGTATCAGCGAATCCTAATATTTTTTGTATTAGGTACATATTAGGTACAGTTGCGAATACTAATATAATATATTATATTAGGATCAGTGATGAATCCTAATATTTTTTGTATTAGGTACAGTTGCGAATACTAATATAATATATTATATTAGGATCAATGATGAATCCTAATATTTTTGTATTAGGTACAGTTGCGAATACTAATATAATATTTTATATTAGGACCAGTGATGAATCCTTATATTTTTTTGTAATAGGTACGTATTTGAATACGTTTTGTACCTATTAGGATCAGGGCCGGACGAAGTTTATATTTGTGACTAAGAGCTCAATGGAGTATGGAGTACTTATAGAGTTGTTTTGGGTGTGACGCATTTACATAGTGGACAATGTACATAGAGTACAATGTACATAGAGAATGGAGTAGTGAGTAGTGATAGTGACTAGACTAGTGACTTTGAAGAATGGGTTTAATTGGCGTGTACATATATACAAGGTGGCGCAAAAGTAATCCTCCTATCAGAAAATGCTATAAATTTTGCGATTGGCCCCTAATGTCAGTTCTGTTTTGACATTTGTGTAGTAAACACATGCGAAATACACGTTAATAAACAATGTTACGCTACCCTGCTCCAAAACGCGGAATATTGGTGACTATTTATTTGAGCAATAATCGGTCGGTGACTTTGGCACAACGTGAATTTCGTCGCAGATTTCCTACCCGTCCAACGCCTACTGGTGAAACACTGCGACGTTTAGCCGCTCGCCTCGAAGAGACTGGCACAACACGAGATGCTGCCAGGCGTGGCAGACCCCGGAGTAGCCGTTCTGCAGAGAATATTGCTGCTGTAGCCGAAGATGTCATGGAAGCGCCGTCGACATCGACCAGACGACGTGCCACGCAAATGGGTATCAGTCGGCGGTCTTTACAGCGAATTTTGGTACAAAATTTGAAGATGTTTCCGTACAAAGTCCAGACGGTGCATCAGCTGTTAGCTGCTGACCGCCAATCGCGTCTAACATACGCTCAAGCCATCCTTAATAACCACCAAGAGCAAGATGATTTTTCATCAAAAATAATCATGAGTGATGAGGCCCATTTCCATCTTAGCGGGTACGTAAATAAGCAAAATTTACGCTTCTGGGGCACTGAAAATCCGCGTGTAACCCACGAAGAGCCATTACACCCGCTCAAAGTAACTGTATGATGTGCTGTTTTCGCTGGAGGAGTCATCGGACCTTTTTTCTTCGAAGACGTCGCGGGCCAAACGGTTACTGTGAATGGTGAGCGCTACAGAGCAATGATCAACGAGTTCTTTTTGCCGCAACTTGATGAATTGGGATTGGAAAACATGTGGTTCCAACAGGACGGTGCAACGGCACACCGATATGCTGAAGGATGCATTTCCCGGGCGCCTAATCTCCCGTTTTGGCGATTTGCACTGGCCAGCAAGATCGCCTGATTTGACCGCTCCAGACTTATTTTTGTGGGGCTTTTTGAAGTCGCGGGTTTATGTCAACAAGCCTCAGACTCTTGCAGCTCTTAAAGACAATATCCGTCAACAATGTGAGGACCTATCGCCGGAAATTTTGGCCAAAGTGATGGAAAATGCCATAAAAAGGGCTCAAAGGACAATCAACTGTGGCGGCGGCCATTTACATGACATCATATTCTCGACTTGATGTAAAAAAAATTAAAAGACCAAATAAAAATAATCCACAAGAAGAATCAAAGTTTTTCATTTTTTTTTTAAATTACAGCCAAAAAACATCGGAAAGTTATTTTTGCGCCACCTTGTATATGTATGTATGTGCAATGTGCATGCCTATATCGTAACAGGGAGATGGGATTGGACAGTGGGAAAGAAAGGTAATCAAACTCGAAGTTGTGGAGTTCTAGACAATGACAGGCTTTTTTGATCAGAGACGTTTATAAATTAAATGTATGAAATGTTCATGTGCAAAAGCAAATCAAAATTGGGCCGGGAAAAAATTGTAATTCTGTTTTATATGGGACAAAGTTTATATTTTTGAATGAATATCTGAATACTATAATATCTACGATTATCATATTAGTGATGTGGAATATACGGAAATATTAGTAATATCTTAATGAATACTAATATACCCTAATTATGTTATTTATTCAGGTTTTTCTTTCTCAATCAAATCAAAAAATACAAACTGGATGAACTGAAACTCGTGGGTTCAATGGCACAGTGGATGAGTGTTCGCCTGAGAAGCAGCTGGTCTAAAATATTCGTACGGTGTTTTAACAGCCTACAGAAGAAATAATACGTAAAACAAAAACTATGATTAACTAATAAAACCTGCAATTTCAGTTGTATCTCTTCTGGAACATGAAAGGGTATCGATATATCAGGCTTAAATGGCCTTTTGACCCATTGAAAAGTTCTTTTCCGTGACCTTATGACATTGGTAGAACTTTCGTGGCCTGTTGGTTCAGGATGCTGGTCTAACGGAATCTCGTCTTCGAAATCCAAATCGGACTCGATATCATCACCTACCTCATCACAAAAATATTTGTCATTTTCTTCCTCTTCTTCTATATGCAAAACATCACTTGCTCGACAAGAAACCTTTGCGCCATTCTATTCAAACAAACGGAAAAAAATTCAAATTTGACCGTTACAAAAAAATTACTTTTCGGCATTATTTAAAACTGGAGCTCACAATTGTGAAAATCGAATTGATCTATGTTAAAAACTCTTATCTACTGTATAATTTCAATCTTAAAGTAAACTAAACTAATAACTTACATTTTAACGAGCAATAAAAATCAAAAAATTTATTGAATATTCGATTATATGAGAAAATATGAACAATTTTTGGTGACAGAGCGTAGTACTTGCAACTTTTGACACTTTTCAAAAGACGAACAGCACGCATAATCAAAGAGCAAAGGCTTACTATGTGAGAGAATATGAATCTATAGTAAATTCACAATTGTGTTGTGCAGGTGTGAACCCAGTCAATTAATTGAAGCTGAATTTGCAGAGAGAATTCGAAAACTCACAATTGGGTGTCCGGGGAGGGAAAGGGTTATATTTTTTTTAGGAAACGTTTCGTATATACTATGGATCATCTTAGCGGCTCCAATGTCAAACAACTCCGGATCGATATTCCGATCCGGAATTTCTGCTGAAATAATTTTATCAATTTCTTCTGGCCGTACTTTGTTGACAAACCAAATCAAAATATGTACATGTGGGAAGCCTCGTTTTTGCCATTCAACACAATACAGTCAGGACTTTTTTTCGCCAAATCGTCGCCTGAGAATTGTTTTGTTCCATACGCCACTTTTGTCGTTTTTGAGTAAGGAACGGATTCTATGGTAATTTTGTATGCTATTTTTAAATCTGTGATTCGATTTGCTCTTAGTCTTTCCAATCCCGAGATATCGAACATCGACTTTGTCCCATATCCACTAAAATCAACAGTTTGTGGAATTGTTTTGTGCCATAAACCATTTTTGGCGTTTGGGACACATTTTCCATATAATTTATGGCAATTTTTTTGTGAGAATTGTTTTGTTCCACGTGCATATCACTGCGACAATATTAACAAAGTTGAGAATTGTTTTGTCTCACGTGCACTCGTGTTAAAGAAAAGCTATGTACTCGTATGTGGAACACTGATCGCAAACAAAATTTTACTATTGGTTTGTTCCACCTCCATTACAGTAGTGTAGATAATATTCGATATTCAGCCCTAGCGAGGTATCCGTCGGAACGGAAAATTCTCCTATCTGATAAGAATCGGAGGATTTTTGCTTCGAGGTATTCTTCCGAGCAGGTATTCGAAGCCTAAATCCTCCGATTCTAATCAGATCGGTGAATTTTCCGTTCCGACGGATACCTCGCTAGGGCCATGAATAAGGGCGTTGATAATTAGTGCTGCAACCGCAAAACCTAGTTGCAGACGTACGAGCAGTCAATCATTGAATACATATGGTTTCAATAGATGTGTTTAATGAACCTTAGCTGCACAGATAAGTACAGGAAAAATCACAAAAGTACAAGATTTGGTGTTCCATGAGTAAAAAACTCGCCGCAAAGTGTTCTACATTCTGTCAATTTGTGTTCCATGAAGCTGTGCAGATCAGTTTAGCACAAGTTGTCCTGTACTTAGTTTTGAGGTAGGGCAAGTGAGTTAAATGTGTCTATTTTGAAAATTCAAATTGTACTGATGCCAATTGATTTATTTGTTTGGCATGAGATATCGTATTTCTTAGTTTAATGTTACATATATTGGCATATACTCGTACCTATATGAAAAAAAATCGAAAGAATAACATGGAACGAGTTCAAATTGTGATCAAATCGACATCAGGCCAAACAATGACTGTACAATGCTCACTCAAACCCCGAAATTCACTAGAAAACAAAGAGGATTATCTATTTGAAATTTCGCAGCTGAGAGGAGAACATATGACTCGAAGCTGTACTTTTCTGATCTGATTTGATCTGACATTTTTCACTTACTGGTTTAATGCTAAACACTTTGAATAATTTTCTTAATTTCTTGTATTTTTAGAATTAAAACTTTGTTAACAAAAAAGATGAAATCGATTGTTCTTTTCAAATTTTAGCATCCAACTCCATGCTTTCTTGCCTTTCAGATATTTTGGATGAGAATTGCTTTGTGCCATATCCAATTTTTTGTGTTCCACGTGTATGAAAAAAAAAATCAGTTTCAAAATGTAGGAGGTGGGACACAAGTCAAAAAAGGAGACTTTTACGTTAATTAACCTGGCTTGTTAACGGTTTGGCAAAACACTTTGCAAATGGTAGGTGAACTCTTTATAAGACTAACTTCAAATAAAAAAAAAATAAAAAAAAATCGTATCACATAGTTTCGGAGTACCAAGTACGCAAACCTTTAAATGCTTTATTCTCGAAAAAGTGCCAATGGCATATGGAACAAAACAATTCTCAGGCGACGAAATACAGAGGAATGTGTAATCAAGTTTATCAACTATTTTAATTTTTTGTCAGTACACACATGTAGTGATATCATGACGATTCATTGTTTTTTGACCTGAGACTAACTTTTAATTTCATCATAGTTGGGTTTGTCCGTACACGCGCACGAAAGTCATGGCGTCTTGAACGTGTACTTGCATATGACGCGAACTTCCAATATATGAAGATTTCAGTTGTTGTTTGCCTCCCCTCGCGTGCGGACGCGTTGCCTCTTTTAAACGCAATTTCGGTGCCACTAAACCGTCAAACGAAAAAAATACAAAATCGCGTATGTCTGAAAAAAGAAAAAAAAATCCACATAGAGCCAGTGCCGGTGGCCGGTGGCAGTGATAACGAAAAAAGCGAAAAAAGCTACAGCGTAGGGTCATCCTTCCGTCCCCCATCCCACTTCATCACTGTTGCTCTTTCTTGACTATTGCATGTGTCGATCGATTATCGTTTGTGCACTTGCAATGTTTGGGTAAAGGCAGCATTTACCAAACAAATTATCGTACGGGCATAACACCTGCGGTAGATTGTTTTGGAAATCTAACGTATATTTTCAATTCACGGCCTATGCTTAGTTAGCGTCGGAGTTGTGTTTTTTTATGTTTGTTTTTTATAATGTGTAGGAATTTATTTGTGGATGTCAGCAACATTCGTGGGTTGAGAAAGAATTTTTTTTCATTATACGCCCATGTTTTTCACAACAAACCAGCTGTTTTGGCACTTAGTGAAACCCAGGTTAGCGTTGGCTCTGATTTAACAGAGTTTAGTCTACCTGGGTACAACTTAGTGCCTTTATTCTTTGCCCATCGCGGTATCGCCGTTTATATACGTAGTGACGTAGCCTACCAACTTCAGCCTCAATATGGCCAATGTGCCAACCCAGAATTTAATTTCATTTGGCTAAAACTCCATGTCCGTAGGCAATTAATACACTACTGTTTTATTTACAGAAGCCCCAACTTGGACAGACATTCAACTTATAATGAGTTTGATGCCCTGTCTAATTCTATTACAAGAATTGTGACCCTTCATCCTCGTTCTGAAATCGTTATTGCGGGCGATTTCAATATACACAATTCAAGCTGGCTTCGACATTCTGGTCAGACAACAATCGAAGGAAGGTACGTCGAGATCTCTGAGGTAAATAACCTGACTCAGCTTGTAAATGAGCCGACACGAATACCGGACATTAGCAGCTAAACTGCCAACACATTGGACTTGTTTCTTACCTCTCACCCTGATAAATACGCTTTGAACGTATTATCGCCTCTAGGTTCGTCAGACCATTGCATCATATCAGCAAATTTCTCGTACTCCAACCACATAGTTAAAGAACAAACTCCTAAAAGAACCGTATGGCAGTACGAGAAAGCCAATTGGGAAAAATTAAACGGTTTCTTTAAGAGTTTTAACTGGTCGCTGTGCTTCCTCGACAGCGACGTGGATGCTGCTGCTGATATGGTCACAAACATAATTCACCTGGGTATGAAGACTTTTATCCCTAACAGGATTAAAAGTATCAAACCCAAGGTTAACGCGTGGTGTGACTCGAGCTGCAAAGAGGCTATCAGGTTAAAAGAGGTAAGTTTTCGGCTATTCAAAGCCAACCCATCTGAGGAAAGCCGTAAAAAGTTTAAACGAGCCAGAAATGACTGCAATGCCCACATTAATCGTGTCAAATTCTCCTATGACCAAAAGTTGAGGCAAAAAATACTACAAAGTCCCACTGGTAGTAAAAACTTTTGGTCATTTGTTAAAAACATCAAGAATTCGGCCTCGTCATCTATCCCGACAATCATTTACAACGACATTCCAGCTGTCAGCTCTACAGATAAGGCCAATCTGCTTGCCGCTCACTTTGCAGTCAGCTCAACGCTCCCAGATTGTGCTTTGTCTCCCCCTGTACTCGAGCGCGTAGAATTCTCTATGGGACCAATCCACTTTCGCACTCGTACAGTGGCTAGAGTACTTCAAGATCTTGACGTTCACAAATCCGCTGGTCCAGATGGTATTTCCCCTATCGTTCTGAAGAGGTGTTCTTCTTCGCTGGCAAAACCATTGCGTAAGCTTTTCCATCTGTCCTATTCTTCAGGACTCTTCCCGGGAAGATGGAAAACAGCATTTGTCCAGCCTGTACCAAAAAAAGGCGAATCTTCTTCTCCCTCCTCCTACCGACCAATTGCACTTACGTCCCTTCTTTCTAAGGTCATGGAAACGCTGATAAACCGTCAGCTAATGAAATATCTTGAATTGCGAAAACTTCTTAATGACCGGCAGTATGGTTTTCGCAGCAACAGGTCCACTGGTGATTTGATGACATATCTAACCGAAAAGTAGAACCAATCTCTTCACCAAGGTGGTGAAAGTAAGATCGTTGCGCTTGATATTTCAAAAGCATTTGACAGAGTTTGGCATCAAGCTCTCTTGTCGAAAATGCGTGCATTTGGAATCGATTATACTCTTCTTCAATGGATTAGAAATTACCTTTCGGACCGTTCAATTCAAGTTGTTTTGGACGGCTTCAAGTCTGCAACTCACCAAATAAATGCTGGTGTCCCCCAAGGCTCTGTTCTGTCCCCGACTCTCTTTCTCATTTTTATAAATGATCTACTGTCTGTTACTTCTAATTCAATCCATTCCTTTGCTGATGACAGTACCCTCAGCTTCTCATATTCGTTTCTTGGGTCACGCCCCTCATCTTCGGGTGTGGAACTGGAACGGCAACGTTTGTTAAGCTCATTAAATTCCGATCTTAACAGCATAACTCAGTGGGGTAAAACCAATAGAGTGGAATTTAATGCTTCCAAAACTCAATGCTGTCTCCTGTCATTAAAGCAAAACCCACACACACTGCCATTATCTATGAATGGCACTTACATCGCTGAAACCGAAAGACTTTCCATTCTCGGTATGTGTGTTAATGACAACCTTCGTTGGAATGACCACATATTCGATGTCGCCAAGAACGCCGCGAAATGTCTAGGCTTCCTTAAGCGTTGTAAGAAATATTTCACCCCTTCTGATCTGGCTACAATTTATAAGGCGTTTATTCGCCCGAAACTCGAGTACAACGCTCATATCTGGTCCGGTGCACCAATAACTTATTTGGAGCTACTTGACAGGATCCGAAAACGCGCGATAAAACTCATTAGTCATCGTCGCAATGTCTCCTGCCTGTCGTTATTTTATCGTTATTTCCACCATAAGTGCTCAGACGAAATAGCCAGTTGCATTCCTCCCCTTGAACATTTCAACCGCAATACCCGCCATGCAGGGAATGCTCATCAGTTCACCCTCAAGCCTTTGTTCGGACGTACAGCGAAGTTCAAAGAATCTTTCCTCAGCCGTACAACACGAATGTGGAATGCTCTTCCCCGCTCCATTTTTCCTACACATTATAACCTACAGACATTCAAAACCAACGTGCATCGGCATCTCTCCTTTTCCTCTCACCCTAATTTCCTTAACGCCCGCGCTGTGTAGCTAATACATTATAAGGGTCCCAACAAATCCCTTTAGTGCGCGCTTATTATAAAAAAAAAAAAAAAAAAAAAAAAAAAAAAATTAAGAATATATGCGGTACTGATGTCGTTCATATTATTGGTTTCATCTACGTTACCAACAATAGCATCACACAAATGAATGTATTCCTCAGCACGCAGTTTTGTTTGATTATACTGGATGTATCGCAATCGTTTGCTTTCAATGTTAGCATACATGGGTATCAACGATATATTGATGAAACAGCTGGCAAAATCGGAGAATGTTGTTGTCTTCATTTGCACGAATCATCAACCGATATGAGTAGAAGTTCATTGCGCTCATCTTCTTATTGATTTCTGCAACTGCAAATTAAAAATATAAATAATACAAAAAGAAATAAATTGTACAGAAAAAGAATAAAGTAGATAATGACATGTGTTGAATGTACAAGTCGCTGGATTTCTTTGTTTGATTTTGAAATGATATCCATCTACTCCTTTCCAAAATATCAATGGATATTGCAAAGCTTCGTTAGAAAGATGACTGTCTTGAATTGTGTGCACCGTGTTATATCTGCGTTGGGTCCGGATATCTCGACGTTCAAATTCGTCGCGAACCATAACAACTCATTAACCTTCGTTGCATTGTATGGGCCCGCGGGCTCTCCAAATGGTTATTTTTCTGCTTTGATGACGATCATGTACCTAGTTATCGTTTTCCAATTTGTTTAGCGGTATTGAACAACTGGACCAATTGGTTGAGATTTCGCAAAAACGGTTCCAACGTGGCCACTTTTTCTCGCACCTCCATCTACTCGACGTGCTTGTACTGGCAGCGTGTGTTTATTTGCTTTTCCTCATCACCCATGAAGTAGCTTTGCAAGAATTTTGGATCGGCAACAAGCGTTACGATTAAAGAACAAATGTTATGATACACTTGGCCCTGAATCTTAAACGTTGAACGAAAGTTGCGACCATGCTCATTCCGAAAGGTTTTGGTCGCTCTAAATGATGTCATTTGAAAGCTAGAATTGTATTTACGAATTTAGCAAACAAAAAAAAAGAATTTTGATTGAGGTGTGGCTCCAGCCAAAAGTGTTTTCAATGGGTCTGTTGGCGAATTCAATGGCGGCAGTACAACTTTTCCAGACGCGCAGCAGAAACCGGCGATTCATCTTTGTGTTTGAATGCATGGTAGTGTTGGCATTCTTTGTCCATAGAACTGATGACAATTTGTGAATGTGAAGAATATCCGAAGGCCGACTCTTACTTGAACACAAGGCAGAGAAGTGACCCAATAGCCAATGGTTGATGCACTTGCAGGCGCTTTCGTTCATGTGTTCTGAGTTCGTTGGCTACTCGTTGACGCGCCTGCCTTTATTTCTTCACTTTCATTACAACTTGTGTTTGCAACCTGGTCTCTTAAATTTGCATTGTACGTCAGTTGATCTTATGACGTTCTATTTAAACGACGGGAGTGAACTAATTGTAAATTCGGAGTACGTCCACCAATATTTCCTCTTCGTCCACGAAGACGTGGCATTGTTCTATTTAATTAACTTTTGTTTTTTTAACAATAGCCGTGTTTCTTTGCACGCGGATATAGGGATGGCATCAGAAAACGTCTATCGCCGCTTAAGAATTCATCAAAAAAAACTTAGCGGCACACATGCACCGTGACACAGCTGTAAGTTGTAGTTAAGAAATTTGTATTGAAAATCCTGAAATTGAAAAATATTTACTTCCGCCAATTGAAATTGATGCAAGCATATTCTAAAATTATGAAAAACAATTTCACATTAACAGATTTGCTAAATTCAATTACCCTTAAAATGAAGTTCGAAAAATAATAATAATAAAATCACGAATAAAATATTCGGCGGGATCTGTGAGTGGTCGGTGGGTTGTCAAACTTTGACATTTCCTGAAAAATTCATCGGAAGGATTCATCAGAAACGAAGAAAATGGATTTTGGAAGCACTGTTTATCCCCGCTAAAGGACTTAGCGGCGATAGCTATCCCCGCTAAAGTTAGCGTATATAGGATAAGTTGTTGTTGTATTTACATGCAAATTTCAAATTATCCCTATATCCGCGTGCAAAGAAACGCTGCTGTTGCCGAATACTTTCATTCCAAGGACGGTAAAGTTTTTCTAACCACACCACCGGTGGCAAATGGACGTGCTAGAGCTTATAATCGTACGTAAATCGCTAAGCATGGCCCAAGACAATCTATGTTTCCGAATCCTGCTTCCATTTTCAAAAAATTCATAACGCCACAAATTGTGGATATTATTGAGCGAGAAACAAATCGCAAAGCCATTCTGGTCACCAAAAAGTGTAATACTGATCACCCAGAGAATATTAGAAACTGGGAGCCACTGAAGGAAGCTGAATCCTATGCATTCATTGAATTGCTCTTGTTAAGCGGAGCTTTCCATGCCACAAGTCTGCACGTAAAGTCACTTTGGGCACCATATAATCATACAATATATAAAGCAAAGATGTCACTCATTCGTTTCCGACAAATATTACAGTTCATGAGACTCGATAATGGAAATACTAGAATTGCACGATTGCAAGAGAGCAATACAGCTCAATAGATGACATTTGGGTTATGCTAAACTCCAATATAAAAAACAGAAAAACTCGTTTCCATTGCCTTAGATGCAAAGTCCAGATTTTCAACTCGCACGCAAAAAAGATGTGTCAGAAATATGTTGCACACGAACCATCACATCAGTAGTTTTTAAATATGCTCGTAAACACTAGATATACATATGTATTTTTAATCAATTCATAAAAAAATGTTTAAATTAAAAAAAAAATGTTGGTTCTTGTTGTCTTTTCAATAAAGGTAATCTGCACATACATACACATATTATAACATATGTTCTATTGTCTATATAAAGGAATATGCCATATCGCATTTTCATGGCACCACAACTGCAAAATGGATTATGTGGTCTCTCAGACCACAAAGTATAAATTACCGCCTTTTGGCTGACCGCTAAACGGAGGGTTAATATGAATCATCCAGGGACCACTCGAATGCAATATTTCATTAAAATCGGCCCACCCGTTTAGGAGGAGTTCAGTGACATTCACACTTACAGAAGAATTATATATACAGTGACCGAAATAAGTATAAAGACACACTCAACTTCAATGCTCGGTTGGATTTAAGTACAAAAATAATAGAAATTATAAGTTTATTTTATCGTAGATAGTAAGTTTATTTTATTCAGTAAATAATGAAACGAAAAAAGAAAATATTTATCACCACAAAGGCTAGTTTTTGAGGTTCACCTTTAGGGAATTCCAAAAACGTTTAATTTTCCTGCGAAATAAGTATAAAGACAGTCAATATTTAAAAGCATTTAAACACCGAATTTTTTGGTTGTACCTATCAACCTGAAAGTTAGTACTTTGTACAACCTCCTTGATTTTCAATAACTTGGAAAATTCTATTAGGCATAGAATTTATCAAGTTTTGTCGGACTTCTTCGGTGATCTCAGACCATGTCTGTGTTATTCCTCTTTTAAGCTCTTCCAGATTTCTGTACTGCTTCCCATTTGAATAAAGGTTTCTTGCCATAATACCCCACAAATTTTCGATTGGGTTAAGGTCAGGACTACACGAAGGCCATGGTAAACACTGAATTTGACTCCTTTCAAACCATTCGCGGACCGTACTGGCATTATGAATAGGAGCATTGTCCTGTTGAAAAATAAAATTTTCACCCGCTGGAATGTCTCCAAATGCATCCAAAGCATATTCCAACATCTCCCTGTATTTTTCACCATTCATTTTAGGTTGAACGAACATCAAGGGGATTTTACCATGAAAACCAAAGGCACCCCAAACCATCAAACTTCCGCCTCCAGAGTGCCGACTCATTTTTATTGCTTTTTCGTCCCTCAAATCACGCCAATAAAAGCTAAAACCGTCCGGACCATCCAAATTAAATTTCTTTTCATCACTAAAAATAACGGATTCCCACTCCCTGGTCCAAGCCATGTGACTTCTTGCAAATCTTAACCTTGCTTCTTTATGATGCTGTTGCAGGTTGGGTTTTTTCGTCATTTTCGTTTGAGAATTACTGTCTTTATACTTATTTCGGCCACTGTATATAGGTATAAATAATTTTTTCTTATACTTGTTGATTTTATTTTTTTATTGATATTTTGATCCGTTTACTATTTTATAATACTATTTGACGTGAAACGTATCACTAAAACATAGGGACGGGCTACAGTCCGCTTAGGCGAACTGTTGGATACCCTATTCTTATTCCTATCCTTCATAAGTGGGCGTGACAAAAGTCTAAGTATTGTTGAATTGTTAGGAACGCTCTACATATTTTGTTATATAACATTTAAAAGATTTTATCAAAAAAAATAACCAAGCTTTTGTAAAGAAAACGCTCCCTAGCTCAAACTTTGGATTTTCTAAAAGGTTTTTTTTTTAAATTGTGGGCGTGTCAGTAGGCGGATTTTGAAAATATTTACACATGAGCTTAAAGGGCCCCTAGAGAGTATATTTAATAAATTTCAACTCCCTATCTCAAACTTTGGATTTAAAAAAAAAAAAATTAATTGTGGGCGTGTCAGTAAGCGGATTTTTAAAATATTTAGACATGAGCTTAAAGGGCCCCTAGGGAGTATATTTTATAAATTTCAGCTCCCTAGCTCAAATTTTGGTTTTTCAATAAAATTGTTTTATTTAATTGTGGGCGTGTCAGTGGGAAATGCAAATTTTATTTCCCGAGCAGTTCTAGGAGTCATAGATCATATATAAAAAATTTCAGCTTTCTAGCTCAAAATTCGATTTTTTCGAAAAATTTGTGTTTTTGAGTTTGGGGGCGTGTCTATGGGCGGATTTCAAAAATTCGTAAACTTGATTATTTCGGGACCCTAACACAATAAAATACAAAGGACAAGCGAACGGATATAGCCCATAAACAATAGACAAATTACATAACAAGATGAAATAAAAAATAAATAATAAAATAAACAACAACAATAACAACACAACAGAAAATAGATATACATCAATAACATACACCAACATGTTACCACAAATAATACAACAACTATGCAAAAAACATAATATTCAAGTATCATTCAGGACGGACAACACCATACACAAAATATTAAAACCAACAACCAAAACAAACAAACAAAATTTAACGGGAGTGTATAAAATAAAATGTATGACTGTGAAAAATTTTACATAGGACAAAGAGGGAGAACTTTTAAAGACAGATTCAAAGAACATATACCCAAGAACAACACAAAGTCAGCATGTGCTCAACATTTAATAGACAACAACCACAATTACAATAGCTTAGAATCAAATTTAATACCACTGCATATAAAACAAAAAGGTAAACAACTCGACGCAGCAGAAGAATTCGAAAAATATAAAGCACACAAAACAGAACGAGATAAATTACTAAACGACAAATTAACACTAAAAATAAACCAACTATTTGACACAGCCATTAACAATGCAAGACAAAAAGAGACAAACATAAATAACATCAATAGCCCCACACCTATTCCTACTATGGCCTATTTCACCAAACTACAAATTAAAACCACAAATTTGTACTTGTGAATCACAATTACAAATTTTTAATCTGGTTTTCTGTTTCACCAAATACAAATATATGAACCCACAAATTTGTGATTACACAAAAAAAAATTGTAAGAATAAACATGTTGATTACAAGTGTAAAAATTCCTGTTGCACCGGGTTTTTGTGCAATGTGTAATCTACAAGTGTTTTCTCACGAATTTATGGAATATCGTCGTGCAATCCCGGAATTAAAATGAATGGGCAAAATAAGATTTTTTTTTGTCTCCTTGATTAGAGAAAAGAAGGAGGTTTTATTTGGGTGAAGTAAACGCGTGGAAAGATATTTTAATTTCATTATCCTCTTAATTCAAAATGGAAAGGATTGGAAATATCTTCGATATTGCGTGGCAAAATTAAAAACGGTCTACTCTGGTAGGTACATATAAATTTAATGTTTTAATTTTTTTTTATATTTTAACTTAAACTTGATAATTCAAAGAAGACTGGTTCTGAGGGTGGCACTAGCTAGTCGCATTTTAACCGATCTCGATAATATCATTTTTGATATTATCGGTAAAGAATCGCCAACAGTTCAAGGCATAGTTGATGAGTCCTCTTCAGTACCTACTGAAGAGGTACTGCCACCCCAGTGCGCAAACGTGGGGGATATTGAAGGCGAAATAAGGTAAATGCAAGTGCTTGTTTCTCACAATTATTTTTAAAAATATATGAACGTATTTTTTAATTCAATCAGACCTCAAGTATCATCAAAAAAACCCAACCGCAACAACAAAATGCTAACTCACCAAGCGGATATTCTTTGATTGGAGAAAAGGAGGCTTCAATTCGAAATTTATAATTTGCAGTTGAATGCCTTGAAAAAGGAACGCGACTTGGGGACTGCGGAGCTGGAAGAGAAGATAAAAGTGTTGGAAGAAAACACTTTAAAATTAAGTGACTACTAAAGATAAAAATAAAATAAATAAACATATATTTCATTTAAAGTTCAAAAGTCTCGATAGTTAATATGATATTTGCTAACGAAAAGTGATTTAAAAAATATTCTAAGGAAGCCCGGCCATCAAAATTTTCAGCATTTTGAGTATCTGTGTCGTTCAAATCCTCAGTGGTGGTGAACATTTCAATAATACTATCTATCTGCCGCTTGTCGGGAAATGTTGGTTAAGACGATGCAACATTTTATAACAGTAACTGCTTTCATGGATTGCAATCGGAAGTGCGTCAGACACGGAATTTTCTCTTTCAAAATTCCAATCTCGTTTTCTATTATTCTCCGAGTTGATTTGTGTGCACTAATATAACAATCAACTTCAGGAGTTGGGTTTCTCAAAATTTGGGTAATTAACCAATCCTTTAAAGGATATCATGTATCCCCAAGCAAAACAGAATGAGAAAAAGGTCAAAATCCACTTTCAAATTTTGAAAAAAGGGACTTCTTTGTAATACCCTTGATTCGTGCACACTACCCGGCCAATTCACATATTATTATGCGTTATAAAAGATATAGTCTGGCCCACATACCAACATAAATTTTATGCAGTGCTGTCCATGTCTGTCCACATATGCAGATTCAAACTCGCCAGGGGCATCTATGTTTGTTTAGGTTCCGTCTATACATCCGTAAACACATGGCATACCTTGTAAGAAAGAAAATTGTTTGCAAAACTTAAGAAATTAGACATTGTTTACCTGCAATATTGTAAGACTTTCCACAAATACTTTCGTGTTTATGTGGCCAACATACAACACTTTCAAACAATAAATTAACATTTGCTGCACAAACGCGAGAAACACATCTGCTAACGGTCGATTTAGATATCCCATTCCCAAGCCTGTGAGAAACTGCTGCTTTGGTGTTAATGAAAAAGTTTTTTTCAATCGTGTCGGCTATTTGTGGCCCAATAATTGCAATTATTTCCTCGGACTTGCATCGAGTCAGGCGAAATTTTTCATTAAAATTGAATAACTCCGAAATTACATTTTTTTCTTAAAATGAAAACATTGTTGCGAACGCACCCTTAAAATCGAACGACAGCCTGACCAACGACCGTAACCTGTGAGGAAGCTGAATTTCAAGCTTCTTGCTTCTAACTTCGGCTGTGAGATCTGTCAAAAGGAAAGAAAAAAAGCACGAGACGACCAACGTGGTAAGAACAAAGAAAAGCTAAAATAAATTTGTAATTAACGATTAAACATAAAATATAAGGAAATAAAACTGAATTTAAACAAAAGAAGTCGTTTATTGACAAATTTAATAACGTTGCGTAATTGCCGCAACATTCTTACAAATTTATTTTACCATTTGGTCTACGATTCGCCATGTCCGCACCAAATCCACCAATCTCGACGGAGAATGCAGTTAATTGCCAGGACTATAATTGCCAATTGTGCAGTGCCTCCGACTCCTACGATAACATGGTGGAGTGCGACCAGTGTGATATGTGGTATCATTTCGTGTGTGCAGGAGTTGATGAGGCCATCGACAACCAGGACTTTATTTGTGCGGCTTGTTCCGCGGACAACAATCGATTGCCAAAGGCTAATTCAACCCCATCAACACCAGAACGACCAGAAACTATCGTCGAGACAGCACGCGTAGTGACCACCAACCTTGTCACAAATCTCGCGCCACAATTCGTTGCCACCAGGCGCATAACTTCGCCATCAACAGGTGCATCCGGAGCACCAGCAGCCACCTCCGCTGGGCCACCCGCCGTTTGTGCTTCAATTTCAAGGGACTCCCAAGTTTCAATACAGCCATATTCATCACGCGCACACGCTACGACTACCTTAATTGCGTCGACATATATTACCACGGAAGCGCTGCCACGGCAAGAACTTCACACCAGCAATCCACATGTTGCTTATTCAAACCTTAGTAATGGCAAACCTTCTCAGTCGTTTCAGGTTGCAAATCATCAGGCCGAGCAATCAATCCCACACGCAGTAAGTGTCACTCAAGCTCCACCGACTCAAGTGTCGTCGGCGTTAGAACAGTGTTTACAGATACGCACGTTCCCAGTGCACGGAACCCACTAGCAAACAACCTGTGGTACCAACTCCACGCGGCTTCCACAGGTAGTCTTCAAATCTACACCATCTACGCTACGGACAAAAAACGACACTCACGCTGTAGCTGCACAGTTTACAACCAGATAAGGTAAACAAAAACAAGCAGCTTGCAGTGACCGAGTGCCCACGCCTGGAGTTCCAACTACTCGCGCATTGTCGAGGCACTCGTCCAACGGTTCAAGACATGGACCTACTTCGCGATTGGGAATCGAAATGCAAAGGATAGAGGAGGAACGAGCTCTACAACAGGACTACATCAACAAAAAGTACCATCTGCTGAACTTGATGAACGAGGAAACACGCAGCAGCGGAGAGGAAGAGTCAACGGACGGGAATAGTAAGGTGCAGGAATGGCTGAGGGAGACACCATGCCTAAAACGAAGCGGTAAAGGCGAAAATCAACGGGCAGAAACCGGGTATTTTTATCCCAAGGGCCATGAAACAGCCGTAAACTCGACATGGATGGGTGCGAACGCGAACCTTCAACAACAGCAACATCTCGTAAATTTATCGGCTTACTCAGCTACCAACATCCAGCCCGTACCCAATGACATGTCAAACATCATTCATCCACATCACCCCGAAACCCTTGTCACAAGGCCGCCGCAATCGATTCTGCGTCGCCGGCAACAGCAAGAAGGAGCGATGATCCAACCTATATCGAGTCTGCAGCAACAACAAGAACGAGTAGCTGACAGCTTTCACCCATCATTACTGCGTCAAAAACCACTACTTGAACCAGCTAACATCTATCCAATAACGCCAGGTTCCAATCAGCACGAAACTAGGGAGCGGGCAGAAGCCCAGCAACGACCATCAATGATGTATCAGCCACAGTGGGACACAATGAGTGGTAATCCGTATCAGCAGCCGGTTCCGCCAGTACTTACTAGGGGCCATCTAGCTGCCAGACAGTCCGTACTAAAGGAGCTCCGCCCCTTCGATGGCAACCACCCCGAGGAATGGCCATTATTCCTATCGAGCTTCAACCGGACCACGGAACTCTGTGGGTTCTCCGACGAAGAGAATCTGGTTCGATTGGAACGTGCACTGAAGGATAAAGCGTACAACGCCGTAAATAGCCTTCTGTACCAGCCAGGATGTGTGCCACGAATAATAGCTACACTTAAAATGATGTTTGGACGGCCGGAGCTAATTCTCCACTCGCTTCTGCAAAAAATCCGCGCCACCCCGACACCAAGGGCTGAAAGACTGGACACCATAGTGCAGTTTGCAATCGCAGTACAAAATTTCTGTGCAACGCTCGATGCTGCCGGACTTGCAACCCATCTCAACAACCCTACGCTATTGCAGGAGCTCGTTGAGAAGTTACCCCCTGCTATCCAACTGAATTGGGGAATCTACAAACAAACTCTTGCGGTATGCACCCTTTCCGAGTTCAGCGTCTGGATTTACCAAATTGCCGAGGCTGCAAATTGCGTTATTGGCCCATGTTCACCAGAGAAAAACGTAGGAAGCAAGGTTCCCGGACAGAGAAAGAAGGAAAAAGGATTCCTTCACACCCATACCGAAGTAAGTCGTAGCAGACAGCCGTCGCCACAACGATCAGATAAATCCAATGGACGTAAATGCCTGGTATGCAAAGGCAACTGTGCTAGCGTCGACAAATGTACCAAATTTAGCCACCTAAGCCATACATCCAAATGGGAGGTCGTCCGCGAGTGTAAGCTGTGCCGGCGCTCTGAAGAGGCATAGTGGCTACCGGTGCAAATCAGATGGTGTGTGTGGCAAAAATAACTGCATCTTCAAGCACCATCAGATGCTCCACAACGACCAGAAGGATCTTCAGAAGACACAACAAATGCCCCGTACCGGACCCATGGCACAACCTAGCAACGCACATCTCCAGAACTCCCAAGCAGTTATGTACCGAATAGTTCCAGTTATTCTACACGGCAACAATTCCCAGGTTAGCACTTATGCCTTCCTGGATGACGGTTCGTCACTGACGCTGATGGACGAAGAACTGGCATCGCAACTGAACGTTGAAGGTAAGCTTGATCCCTTATGCATTAAATGGACTGCTAACACCCATAGGTACGAGAATGACTCCAGAGTGATGAGTTTGCAGATATCCAGTACTGGTGACAGCGGCAAGATGTACCCGTTGCAGAACGTGCATACCGTAAAAAGCCTCCAGCTCCCACTACAGTCCCTGGACGCACAGAAGCTACAAAAGCGGTACAGACATTTACGTAATTTGCCCATCGTTTCTTACTCCAATGCCGCCCCCCGACTGCTTATCGGGCTTAACAATTGGAAGCTTGGTCTACCACTTAAGTGCAGAGAAGGAAGACAGGAGGAACCCGTGGCAGCCAAGACTCGGTTAGGATGGACCATTCATGGCCTCTGCAGCCGAAGCCATCAAGAGCGAGGGAGTTTCCACACCAACTTCCACATATGCGAGTGCAGTGGCGATGGTGACGCCATGCTCGAACAACTCGCCAAGGAGTTTCTGTGTACCGAGAAGTTTGGGGACTCGGAACGCACCAGCATTCTGCAGTCAACAGAAGACGAGCGGGCTCTAGACTTGCTACAAAGGCGAACTCAACGCAAAGAGGGACGTTTCGAGAGCGGGCTTCTGTGGAAGTTCGAGGACATGCAGCTTCCAGATAGTTTCCCGATGGCCAAAAGACGGTTGATGTGCCTTCAACAAAGAATGAGGAGGGACCCAGCTCTGGCCGAAGAGCTTCAGCAAAGAATAGAGAGCTACATTCTTAAGGGCTACATCCGAAAGCTTTCAGGGACGCAGCTTGCTGCAGGGCGTTCGCGGACCTGGTACCTACCCATATTCCCGGTTAAGAACCCGAATAAACCGGGAAAGCTACGACTGGTATGGGATGCGGCAGCAAAGGCTAGCGGAGTCTCTCTAAACTCCCTGCTCCTGAAGGGTCCTGATCTAATGTCTTCGCTGGTATCAGTAATCTTCAAATTCCGGGAGAGGCGTATCGCGATATGCGCCGACATCCAAGAGATGTTCCATCAGATTCAAATAAGACCAGAAGACCAAAATTATCAGAGGTTCCTGTGGTCAAACCGAGACAAGAAGCTCGATGAATACGTCATGATGGTAATGACCTTCGGGGCGACCTGTTCCCCGTGCACTGCGCAGTACGTGAAGAACAAAAATGCGGAGGATTTCGAGAGTGATTATCCACGGGCCGTTAGATCCATTCGCGACAACCACTATGTCGACGATTTGATGGACAGCGTGGACTCCGAGGAGGAAGCCGTCAGACTAGCCAAAGACGTAACATTTATCCATCAGCAGGCAGGCTTCCACATAAGGAACTGGACATCTAACTCAAGGGCGATAACCGACGTCATGGACTCCAACCCAAGTAAGGAAGTTAATCTTAATAACAACGCCGAACTAGCCACAGAGAAGGTGCTTGGTATGTGGTGGTGTACATCGGCGGACTATCTTACATTCAAGATCTCACCGAACCCAAAGAACGTTTATGTACTACAAGGCGGACAAATACCTACCAAGCGCGAAATGCTGCGAATCCTCATGCAGAACTTCGACCCACTAGGACTGCTGGCGGATTTTTTAATGTACGCTAAAGTTTTACTCCAAGAGGTCTGGCGCACTGGCATTGACTGGGATGACGAAATCCCACCGTTGCTGCACAAGAAATGGCTGCGCTGGACTCAACTCCTACCCTGTCTGGAAGGAGGGCGGATCCCGAGATGCTACATTTCCTCAAAATTCACTGAATACCCAGAGATGCAACTCCACGTCTTCGTTGACGCCAGCGAAAATGGATTCGCAGCCGTGTGTTACGCCAGGTCTAGCTCAAGTGATGTAGTGGAGTGTGCCCTGATCGGGACCAAAACAAAGGTCGCCCCGCTCAAAAGCCTTTCAATTCCCAGACTGGAGCTTCAGGCGGCTCTTTTGGGGGCCAGATTCGCTAGGACCATCGTAGCATCTCACTCAATATCATTCCGAGAACAGGTCTTCTGGTCAGACTCCAAAACTGTGTTGAGCTGGCTTCGCTCCGATCATCGCCGATATCGCCAATTCGTTGCCGTTCGAGTGAGCGAAATTCTCGATTCTACGACCATACCCGAGTGGCACTGGATACCGACGAAACTGAACGTGGCCGACGAAGGAACTAAGTGGGAAAAAACCTCAAGCTTTAACACATCCAGCCAGTGGTTCAGCGGACCCGCGTTTCTAAGATTACCGGCCTACCTTTGGCCGAAAGAAGAACCCCAAGGCAGCAGCACCGATGAAGAACTGAGGGCTCAGTTTGCTGGTACCCACATTGCAGTTGTCCAACATGTCTTCCAACCCGAACGCTTTTCCGAATGGTCCCGACTGGTGCGCTGCGCAGCCAGGGTTCTGCGCTACGTTTCAAATCTATCAGCATAAGCTAGATCGCGATCAGGAAAGGCAAACGCTCACAGCATCGGACCGTTTACTCGATACGAAATTCAGCGCGCCGAACGAGCCCTAGTTCAACAAGCGCAATGGGACATCTTTGCCGACGACGTTTCCCGCTTATCTGCCAAAGGAAAGGTCGGTAAGTCCAGCTCCCTTCTGGCGTTATACCCATACTTGGACGAGCATGGAGTCATTCGAGCCCGGAGCAGAATCGACCAGCACCAGGAAAACTGTGAGGACGTAAGGCGCCCCATAATACTACCAAGGCAGCACCGTATCACTACACTATTAGTAGACGACTACCACAAACGCTACCATCATCAAAACCACGAGACGGTGGTAAACGAGCTGCGGCAGAAGTACCACATACCTCTTTGAGTTTGATCTCACTCAACAGACTGCACATTGGCTCTGTCATAGGTGTCATCACAGGACACTGTCTAATAGGCAGGCACGCATCAAGGCTCGGCGTTTACTCAAACGACTTCTGCAGAAGCTGCAGGGATGAGGAGGAGGAGGAGACTACGTCTCATCTCCTCTGCACATGTCCTGCACTCTCCCATAAAAGAAATCTCTACCTAGGAGCCTTCTTCGTCAACGAACTCAGTGACTTAGCTAATACAGATGTTAGAAGTCTATCGCGCTTCATTAGAAGCTCCAAATGGTTTTAGCGAGTAGGGGTCGAAAAACCCGATCCATGTGGCATCACAACGGACCTCATTGGTCTAAGTGGGTTGGCTTTTTGCTAACAGCCACTTCAACCTAACCTAACCTAACCACATACCAAGATTGCGAGCAGTTGTCCGAAAGGTACGTAGTGAATGTCAGCTATGCAAAAATTCCTCTGCAAAGCCACATCCGCCTATTATGGCAAATTTTCCAAAGGCCAGAATTTCTTCGTACTGCCGGCCATTCTCCTTTGTCGGCCTAGACTACTTCGGGCCGATGTCCGTTGTGAACCTGAGAAGAGTTGAAAAGAGGTATGGCGTTCTCTTTACGTGTATGACTACTCGAGCTATACATTTAGAGGTCGCACACTTTCTGACCACAGACTCCTGCATACTTGCCATTAGAAACTTCATTGCGCGCCGAGGGACACCACTCGAGATCTGTAGTGATAATGGAACGAATTTCCGCGGAGCCGAAAAGGAGCTAAAGGAAGCCTACAAGCAAGTAGATAGCGACAAACTAGTGAGGACCTTTACTACCGCCACAACAAAATGGACTTTCATCCCGCCTGGTTCCCCACACATGGGTGGCTGTTGGGAGCGTCTCGTACGCTCCGTGAAAACCGCCTTGTACAAAATCAACCCGTGTCGCCACCCTTCAGACGAACTGCTTAGAAGTATGCTGCTGGAAGTAGAAAACATTATTAATTCTCGACCGCTGACCTACATACCCATTCACCATGAGAACGATGAAGCTATCACTCCGAACCACTTCTTGCTGGGTTCCTCAAACGGATCGAAACCATGGGCCACATTTAGCGATGACAAGGAAGTGCTGCGAAAAAACTGGCTGATCTCTCAGAGATACGCACAACGATTTTGGGAACGCTGGGTAAGCGAATATCTGCCGACTATAACTCGGCGTACCAAATGGTTTGCACCAGTGGATCCAATAAAGAAAGATGATATCGTCCTGATCGTCGATCCGCATAGTCCTCGAAACTGCTGGCCAAAGGGGCGCGTCCTCGGAACCAAGTTGGCAGCCGACGGGCAGGTGAGAAGTGCGACCGTCCTAACCCAAACAGGTATCTTCGAGAGGCCTACAGTAAAGCTAGCTGTCCTCGATGTCAAGAGGGACTTAGAGGACATACAAGGGGGGGGGGGGGGGGGGTGTTGCGAACGCACCCTTAAAATCGAACGACAGCCTGACCAACGACCGTAATCTGTGAGGAAGCTGAATTTCAAGCTTCTTGCTTCTAACTTCGGCTGTGAGATCTGTCAAAAGGAAAGAAATAAAGCACGAGACGACCAACGTGGTAAGAACAAAGAAAAGCTAAAATAAATTTGTAATAAACGATTAAACATAAAATATAAGGAAATAAAACTGAATTTAAACAAAAGAAGTCGTTTATTGACAAATTTAATAACGTTGCGTAATTGCCGCAACAAACATGATCGTCACTTTCGCTACTATCGCTACTACTAAGCCTTCGTTTTAAACACATTTTTTCGATTACATTCAATATGAAACAAAATTTGTAGGAGGATTTACACGTCAAATTTCAGTTGTAAAATATTCTCACATACTACACAAAATTTGAAAATAATTTTCTTTGGTGAAACGTAAACTCACAAATAAGTCAACTTTTCACAAATTTGTAACTTGTAAATTTCAACTATAAATAACTTTTGGTGAAACGAAAATGGAAATATTCCCACAAATTTCCCTTTGTAGAATACAACTACAAATTTGTAATACCCACAGTTTGGTGAAACGACATAAATCAACAAACTCACAAAGGTTGTTAAAAAATGCTTGTAAATACAAATTTGTAAATTGGTGAAATAGGCCACTGGGCCCTATTGCACCAACCAATTTTCACTTTGCACTTTGCAACTTTTCAAAATAATAATTTAATGCAATGGAAAAGTGCAAAGTGTTTCACCAACAATGAAAAGTCTCGGACTTTGCACTTTGCAATTTTGTATGTTTTTTTGAAAAGTGAAAAGTGTGGGCGTTTCACCAACTGAAAAAATGTAACTTTTCATTTTCAGTCGTAATTTGAAAAGTTGCAAAGTGAAACAATTTAAATATTTTCAACTTCTTTTCGTTGTTATGACAAAATTAAAAAAAGTTACTTAAACAACGATAGCTTTTGAAAGCAGCACGGCAGTCCATGTACTATATTTTGTATGTTGTCAAGGTTACATTTTTGTTAATAAATATTCGAAATGAATCGTGTTGACAAGAAAGATAAAAAGTTAGCTGTTTTGGAAGTGGTCAAAAATAAAAAAGTAATTTAAATTTATTATGTACTCGTAAAAACAAGCTTCATTATTTCGTTGACTTTTTAATTAAAGGATATTCCCTTTGCTTCGTTTCAAAATAACGTTGCGTCAAAAAAGCAAAAAGAAGAAGCTTGGGACGAAGTCTTGTTAAAGCAAAATCACTTGGATTGGCCAGAGTCAACCGAAAGTGGACTTTTGCGAGGGATACTCTTTTCGGTTTGTGGAAGAGTGGGATGCTAGTAAGTTTGTGCTAGGTAATGGGTTAAATGCAGTTAAAGGAATATGAATATTATATTTTAGGCCAAAAGGGACAATTCCAAAAAAACAGGACAGGAAGAGCCTTTGTTCTTGACGCTGTCGATGAAGCCATTCTGAACATTATAGGCAAGGATTCGCCTATTACAGAAGGGATACATTTGCCAGAAGCAGGTAGCGATGGATCTGAGGTATCACCTGTCGAGCAAACTTCCAAGCTCCTCAGCTTCATATTTCATCTTCACGGGAGAAAAATTCATCCTTAAGGAAGAGGAAACTTGAAGCTGAGGAGACGGAACTCATAGGTTTAAAAAAAGCTATTAAAAATCGAAATATATAAAGCTTCTTTGGAAGCTTACAAACTGGAAAACGAATTACGCTTACCGGCGTCAGAATTCACAAAAGTACTAAAGAGTTCAGAAGGCAGTCATAAGGATTCATGTTCCAATTAAATTTGTGTGAATATTGAAATAAACAAGTTGTTGATTTTGTTAAAGGAAAATTGTTTCTTATTTTTAAATTTTTTCACAGCGCTCAATAGTGTTGGGAGTTGGGACCGCGAGCAGGCTCTGTCAATCAACCCCGCGAAGACTGAGATGATGCTATTCACGAATAGAAGGGCTATACCTCAAGTCAGGTGGCCTTACTTCCAGGGCACTCAACTAAAGCTATCAAGCAAGGTTAAGTATCTGGGTATTGTTCTAGACCCAAAGCTTAACTTTTCTGAACATTTGGTTGCTAGAATTTCGAAGGCAACTAACATTCTCTGGCAGTACCGTACGATGTTCAGCAGAACCTGGGGACTTAGTCCCAGGCTGGTTCACTGGATTTACACGTGCATCGTTAGGCCATACCTTATGTATGGTGCGATTGTATGGTGGGCTAGGGCTCACATCCTCAAACGTCAACTGACGAAGCTATAGCACCTTGCGTGCTTATGCATTTCAGGTGCGATGAGAGGAACTCCCACTGCTGCTATGGAAATGTTGCTCTGTTTACCTCCCTTGCAGTTCCTTGCTGAGAGTGAGGCCAGAAAATCTCTATACCGTATGTATTTAGTACTTGGACGGCAGGTCAATTTCGGCGATGGGGCCAAAGGTGCTAGGTACAGAGCTCTCTATGACAGCCTTCCTGGCCATCGGGTCATCGGGTCAAGGTCATCCTTCCTGAACGGCAGGAATGGAACAGTGAGGGGTGGAATGGCTTTAGGCCGGGTGATGTCATTATCTATACGGATGGCTCACTCATTGACGGTATCTCCGGAGCCGGGGTCTACTCTAGAGACTGTCGGATAAATCTATCTGCAGCCTTGGGTAGACAAACAACTGTTTTTCAGGAAGAAATCTTTGCGATTGCCACTGCCGCCAATATCCTGTTAAGGAGAAGGATTAAGGGTAAAACCTTATACATCTGCTCAGATAGCCAAGCCGCTATCAAAGCCTGTTCGGCTGGTTCTCTCAACTCAAGAATAGTTGAGGAAACCATGGTTAAGCTTAACCGTCTGGATAGATGTAACTCGGTATCACTTGCCTGGGTTCTTGGGCACACAGGTGTCCAGGGTAATGAAAAAGCGGATGCTCTGACCAGGAAGGGCTCTTCAACAGACTTCATTGGCCCACAACCATCCATAGGATGCTGCTCATCCGTCCACAAACGTGAAATGGCTTCGGATCTACGCCAACAACACTCCGAATACTGGCATGACCTGGTCTCATGTAGGTATTCGAAGAAGCCAGTGGACGGTCCAAAAATTAGCAGAGCTAAGTTTTTACTTGGACGAAACAGGAAAGACTTGAGACCCTTGATTGGTCTCGTCACTGGTTTCAGTCCTCTTAACGAGCACCTAAAAACCATCCACATTAAGAGCTCGGGCCTATGTGAGTGCTGCCTAGAGGCGGATGAAACGACATCTCACTTCATCTGTGAATGTCCTGCTTTCGCCAGAACCAGGCTCAACACTATAGGCAAACAATTCGTCAACGAAAATGAGATGGGGGACTTGCTAGTATCCTTCCCTTTGCCAAGGCTACTGGCAGGTTCTCCCTCACTGACTCTTACTAATCGCCAATAAGCAGCGAGCGGGCAGCTATGCTGAAGTACAATAGACCAATAGGTCTAAGTGCTTGTCATCTACTGATGACCCCACTGCACATACAATACAATACAATACAAACACCTGCACTAAATTATGAGCCTGTGAGAGCACTTTTAGTGCCGGCAAATTTCTGCTCGTGATAGTTGCTTGCTTTAAGCACTCCATGACACAGAGCTGATAGTGTATTTATCTCCACCTTTACTCGAGCGCGAGAAATACTCCATGGTAATAATCCACTTCAGCACTCGTACAGTGGATAAATTACATCAAGCTTTTGAGCTTCACAAATCAGCTGGTCCAGATGGTATTTCGCCTATCGTTTCCACAAAGCTTTTCCATCTATCATATTTTTTAAGGACCTTCCCGTCCCTAAAAAAGGCGAATCTTCTTCTTCTCCCTCCTCCAACCGACCAATTACATTAACGTCCCTTCTCACCAAGGTCATGTATACGCTGATAAACCATCAGCTCATGAAATATCTTGAATACCGAAAACTTCTTAATGACCGGCACTCGTATTTCGCAGCAACAGGTCCACTGGTGATTTAATGACATATCCGAAAAGTGGAACCAATCTCTTCACCAGGGTGGGTAAAGTAAGATCGTTGCGCTTGATATTTCAAAGGCATTTGACAGAGATTTGCAATAAGCACTCTTTTCGAAAATGCGTGCATTTGGAATCGATAATACTTTTCTTCAATGGATTAGAAATTACCTTTCCGACCGTTCAATTCAAGTTGTTTTGGACGGTTTGAAACCTGCAATTCACCAAATAAATGCTGGTGTTCCCCAATGCTCTGTTTTGTTTCCAACCCTCGTTCTCATTTTCGTAAATGATTTTCCCGTCTGTTACCCTCAGCTTCTTATATTCATATCTTGGTTGACTCCCCTTATCTTCGGGTGTGGAACTGGAACGGCAATTGCCGCCATACCAGAAAAGCGCATCAGTTCACTCTTAAGGCTGTATTCGGTCATTCAGTGAAATGCGAAGAAGATTTCCTTAGCCGTACGACACGAATGTGGAATGCTCTTCCACGCTCCATTTTTCCTTCACATTATAATCTACAAACATTCAAAACCGACGTGCATCGGCATCTCTCCCTTTCTTCTTCTCCTTATTTCCCTTTTAAAATATCAAGAGAAGCTTCTCAAAATTTGACGTTCGAAATCGCGCTAAAGTGTAAGCTCCTTCTGTTCGTGTTCACAAAATATCTTCGCCCACACAAAATTTTTGGGAAACCTGGAATTTGGGCCCTAAATTGGCTTTTAATGCCTTATAATTTTCTTTATTTTTTCTTATTTTTAAACGGCCAACGAAAGATCCTTTTTCTTAAAATACATGTTATTCATCTGTCTTTATTGATTAACGCCAATTCAAAGAATACGCTTTTTTATGGTTTTCACTGTTGGGTGCATTTAAACTTAAAATATTTTCGATCAATAATCAACGAGACATAGTGCAGTAGCTTTTGCTGAATCTTCTTCTTCCTTAACTGCTTACTTCTTCTTTTCTTTAATGACTAGAATATGATCTGGACTTAAATGATCATAACCCTCCCACTTGACTGGTCCCCTTGTGGGGTTCGCCCATGAATTCAAAAAGTTTTGGAAGGCCTCCCGATTTGGAACCACTTCGTCACTGAGACCAATCATTTTATTGCATTTGTTACATTTTTTAAGCCTGCCTCTCTTTCGCAATTGTAACTTTAACTGTTAACAAATAAAGTAAATATAAAATGGATAACACGTTACGTGTAATAATAATTTCACGGACTCAAATCCGAATGAACAAATATATATATGTATATATGTTGCGTACATTGATATGTACAAATCTACATTTGGTTTTCTGTGTAACTGCAATCTCTTCTATGAACCCAACCCATTTTTAAATACGGTTTTCTTATTGTTGCTATCTATTTCATAGTTCCTAGAAAGATTTATTTAAATTCGATTTAAATTTAATTAAATTTTTCTATTTCTAGACAGTTTGCCAGATTGAAAACTTACCTTTAAAATCAAGTTCCCGAAGACACAATCGAACCCGAACCCAAATTGTGCACGACCCAAACAATCAAACGGTTTAACATTTCCAGTAACATTTTGCCATAAAAATCTAATGATTATTAAATTCAAATATTTAAAGCATGCAATTGAGGTGGACGATATTATACGAACTATTTTTTCAGTGAAGAATTCAGGCCTAGTACTATTCAACATGACTCATGTAAGAAACATAGAATGTTTTTCTTTATAAGCATGCAGTCCTTAAGGCAATTTCTTTTTTCATATATGCTGATATGGTTTTTATATTTTAAATACATTAACATGTAAGAACACTAACGATAGTGTGGTTAATGATAGTGAACTTCAAAAAGACGAAGCACTTAATCAAAAACAAGATTTCAAAGTGCAAAGAAATTCGGACGGTAAGCTAGACATAGTATTTAATGATGTCTCTTTTTCACAGAAGTCCGTTCCACAACGAAAAACACCCAATACTTATAGTTCACAAAAAGGTATCTATTCTTTAAAAATAATAGTTTTTTTTTTTAAATTTATTTCAAATTAATTACACAGACATTTATTTTCCTGATGAGATCCTTATTGATCCTAAATGCAAGCGTGAAGGCAGTTCACTTTGCACAAAAGTTGACAATTACCCCGAAGAAGAATTGGAGATAATTTTGAAAAATCAAATTTTCAAACTCGATGTTTTATTTAACGACTATGACGACAAACAACCAGTTAATATTAGTCAACGCATGAGCCCTGGAGAGGAGTCCCTATGTGCTAGCGAGGAAAGAGTGGTATATCCCAAGGCTGGCGAATCAAAAGACTCTAAATGGCTGTATATAGTGAATCATCCAAATGCAACTCAAGGTGTGAAGATAGAAAAATGTGTGTAAGTAAAATTTTTAATTTGTTTCTGCCTACCTATCCTAAAACATATTGCTGTTTGGTCAAATCGTCACCTCAGTGCGGGATTGATCTATATGACAAAAATCTAGTTTCGAAAGAAACATGTTTGAGTTTTGAATGTGAAAAAAACAAAAAACGTTTGTAGTTTGGAAATAGTCACAAAATTGTATAAAATGGTTGCCAAAGAACTTTACTTTTACTCCATTGAATGTTTGAATCGGGCTATTGAATTTTTCTATTTTAAAACAAGTGTTCTTTTTTCTCTTCAATGTTTTTTTTAAAAAAGTTTATATTTTTTTTTATAAAAAAACAAATATTTGTCGTTCCAAAAAATAGACGCGTTTAGTCATAACTGAAATATTGAAATCTATTTTGTTAGCTTTTTTAGCGGAGGTCTACAATCAGCTTTTCAGCGTGATATGAATGTGATATCAATAACACAAATTATGATAAAGGGATAGGAAAGGTTAGGTTATTGTGGCTGTCGGCAGAAGACGACACACTTAGATCAATAAAAAAGGTCTGTTGTGATACCACACGGATCTATCTTCTTCCTACTCGTTGAACCAGTTGGAGTGTTGCCACTTGTCCCCCTAAGTTTAGTTCTCTCAATGGCATCAGAATGTTCTGGGAGGGATGTTGTCTTTAAAAGTTTTGTCAAAACGGAGCTGAATGGTGGTGTAGTCTATGTTGCTAGCGAGGATTATAAAATTGTTTAGAATATACACGTGGCCGATTTCATTCTCGGATCAATAGATCGTTGTTTTTATACGAACAGTCGTATAGTAGCAGCCGATTGCTTACTTAAGATGTCAAGGGGTGTCAGGTGCAACAGAATGTCCATTGTAGCAGAGGGAGTAGTGCGCGGTGCACCACTCATACAGAGATACGCTGATCGTTGAACTTTGCTTAGCTTATCGCGATTTATCACATTATCTAAGGTAGTCCACCAAACAACCACCCCGTACATAAGTATCGTTCTTATTACCGAGATGTATAGCCAGTTGGTTGGTTTGCAAGAGAAGAGTGCTACCGTAACTTTCCGATCTCTTTCATGTATGTTAGGTTTCCAGCTAAGCTTTTTGTATAGAATGAGACCCAAGTATTTAGCTTCATCAGAAAAAAATAAGCTTGTGCCCCTGATTGAGGGAGGGTCAATGTGTGGAATTTAATATTTCCGAGTGAATAGAACAATTTCGGTTTTGTGGGGTTTAAGACCTAACCCACAACGATCTGTCCATGTCGTTAGCTTGTTGAGAGCGTTTTGGAGAAGTTCTTTCAGGGTGTTGAAGTGCTTCCCTGAGGCGGCAATTGCAAAGTCGTCCGCATAGGCAATCATCCTGCAGCCCTCCATTTCCTGGCACATCACTAAGTTTACCACTAAGTTCCAGTGAAGGGGGGAGATTCTATTAATGAATTTGAGTTTATATTTTTATTTGAAACATTTGTAACGGAATCGATTGTAATTTTTTCGAAAGCCGATTTAAAAATTTCACATTTAAGTGGCTAAGTAGATAGTATACACAAAGCAGTTCTTTTCTCCCAGTGTCATAGTCATTGGGCCATCGCACACGAAACTCTTTTGTGGGTGAAGACTCTGAGAGCTGCGGTAAGAACCGCAGCAAATCTGCCGAGCTTATGCGGTTGAAAAAAATTGAAAACCAATCCATATTACCAGCTCTAAGAACACGCGATAGAGAAAGAGCAAGTGGAGGATGTTATTTCGGAATTCTGCGAATTCAAAGAGATGGAAGGGTTCACCTACGTCCATATAAAGCACTGCAACAACAACTTCTGGTTAGTTCCATCGATTGTCAACTGCAATAACTGGGATAGCGATTTAAAAAAATCTGCATGGGAATAATGACAATATAATGGTGACAGGAGATCTCAATGGAAGAATTGGTACAAGTGCTAGAACGAAAAATACTAAGGCAGATATATGGCCGAAAGGAAAAGTATGCAATGAAAGAGGAGCAAAACTACTTGGCTGATGTAACTCATTCGGACTGCGTGTCTTTAATGAAACAAGAAAATCTGGCAACGCTGTGGAGTTTACATTCGTTGGACAACAAGTGACGTCAGTTACAGTATCCTCGGAGGTGATTGGAATTCATATGCTTAAGTTCTTGTGATAGAACATTTACTCTTTTCCGACCATCTTACAGTTATTGTGACGTTTAACCTAGAAATAAATAAGAAATATAAAACTAAAAACATGACCCAGCTACTCAAATTGATCTGGAAGGAAGAAAAAGCTTCATTTATATGCTGAAGATCTTGTGATAAAACATGTACTCTACCCCTACCATCTTATTGTGACATTTAACCTAGAAATAAATGAGAAATATAAAATTAAAAACATGAACGCGCTACCCAAATTGATCTCGAAGAAAAATGGAACAATGATGTCTATTAAACGAGTCCTCGCTCCTTTAAGAGTGAGTATTAGCTCCCAGAACTTTTAGCTAATCTGTTATTCGCCGTGGCATACCTTGGATAAGATTTGTTTCCATGGTGTCGCCCAAATTATCCCGTTCCTTCATCAGCGCAGACCTCAGGCCTCTGAGTGTCAGGTCGCATCCTTTACCAGCCGGTGCAAAGTGTGTTCAATTTAATTCAAGTTCGGGCTCATGGCAGGCCTAGCCATTACGACGATTTACACTTCTTTCTATTACTCGGTAACGCACCTGACGATGTTTGGACTGGCATTGTCATGGATCAGCAAGACATTTTCCCCAACAAACGGTGCGAATGGAACCACATATTCCTGCGAGTAGAGTTCAGCCATCATTACAAGATGCACAGTTTGCGTTTTTCCACTCATGGACATTTTTAACCATACCTCCCCTGAAATATTACCGCTGGCCAACTGTTGCCGAAGTGTATCTTTTCCCTGGTCGTCTGCAGACTCTGCTACGTTCATGTGGTTACTTGCCGACTAAAAAGGCTTTCAAGCACCAAATATCGGTTAAACATTGCAGAAGTTACTTTAGAACGACCTAAGCTAATGATTTTATTGACTTAAGTCTCATCAGAATCTCTAACTGCTTTAACAAGTAGGGCGAAAACTATTCCCAGATGCTCGTGGTACCTCAAAGGACCTTACATTGGTCCTATAGCCTTAATACACAGTCATTCCTATAAACGTCATGTCCAGCAAGACAGGTAAATTTAAAGGAGTAGAAAAGAGAAGGCTTGATTTAACCGAAAATTATTATCGGCATGGGCACGAATGTTCTTCTTTTAAAACCGCTTTTTCCCTCCTATCTGACTTGCTCAGAAATTCAGTCTGACATTAATTTCGATGAACGTTTGGCCAGGCACTAAGAATGTTTTGTCGGCTTTTGCTGACAACCACTAATTGCACTATTTTGAGAAAAACTGAGGATGCAAGTGTCGTTTTTGAGAAAATAATCCCAAGTAAGAAGATTCCAAAAGAGCAGGAGGCTTGGTGCCAGACGGAACTGCGGGACAAACTTTTTCTATTGCAATGTCTTTATCTTCAGTATACTAAAATAATCGGGAAAATAGAATTTATACCTTCTTTATGGGGGAACTTCTTTTGGTTGATATGCGATGCAATGGTGGATTATATGGAGTGTTTAGTAAATACAGTTAAAATCAATTAACACGTATGGACCAGTTTGCTAGTAATATCCGATACGTCGTTATAACCGATTTTGCTTTCTAAAAAAAAAAAAAAATTATGAAATTAAACCACAAAAAATCAACGAACTACTATTATGAATTCGAATTATGAAATTTGGTTCATATTTTAATGGGAATATGAACCAAATGGAAAATTTGGTATTCCAATCTAACAGAAGAAAGCAGTCTGATTCACAGGTCGTCCGCGAAAGAAAGCAAGAAGAATTCTTGAATATATTATACATGAAATGTCATTTACAAATAATAAGAATAGTAATGGACCAACAAACACTTTATTGTTAAAATGCTCTCCACCTTTAAATTTTTATTGAGTGGTACAAAATAACCGATAGACGATTCAAATTTCTGTGTTAAAATATTTGCTATAAGCATGTTTCCCTATTACCGGTTTAGTTATAAGCGATGTCCAGTTTTTGAAATTTCAATGTATATCTGCCGGGACTTTTATTTGTTCGAAAAAAACCGATATTTCGTTACAACCGATGTCGTTATAATCGTTATAAACTGTTTTCACTGTAAATACCCGAACTAAATCGTCCAATCATTGCTTAAGTCAATTTGTTACCAGCTGCTAATGGTTTCTGTCAATGAAATTGTAACATTTAAATAATTGCTTTTTACTGCATATTCAGTGGCAACTATTTAAAATATATTTAATTCAAGTCTTCAATTATATTTTTCTTACAACTGCCATTTTTTTTTCTTTCAGAAATGAAGGATCAAATTGTACGTTTGCCGAGTACTTTCCTAACGGATACAAGGCGCAGTGTAAACAGAATTATATATACCGGCCATTAATTGCCTTGACAAAAACTGGCGAAATAGTGAAAGATCTTTTCAAAATACCATCGTGCTGCAAATGTATTTACAAGCAAGAATGAATGTGATTAAATATTTCATTTGAGGCATTTTTGTTTTTAATTTAAAATGGTCAGATGCATTGCAATTTAAAACGTAGGGCTATAGTCCGCTTGGGCGAACTGTTGGATACCCTATTCCTATTAGTATCCCTCATAAAGTAAGCATGGCAAAAGTCTATGTATGGGTAAATTGTTAAGAACGCTCTACATAATACAACATTTAAGGGATTTTATCGAAAAAAAAACAAAGTTTTGCAAAAAAGACGCCCCTTAAAAGTGGGCGTTGCAAAAAACGTGTACAAAGGAATTGGTCAAAACGACTTTATCTACATACATATAGGACTTGCATTTACAATGATTCCTTCAACAAAACTGTTTTTTTAAATAGTGGGTGTGTCAATGGGTGGATTTGAAAACAAATTGATTATGAGCATAAGAGAGTATATAGTCCAAATTTCAGTTTCTGAGTTCGAACTTTGATTTTTGAACATAACTGTTTTTTTTTAGTTTAATTTAATTTAAAAAAATCGAATATTGAGCTAGGATGCTAAAATTTCGAATATATATTCTATAGAGGCTCCTTGTGCTCATATTTGACCATTTTTTTTTAAATCAAATATTGAGCTAGGAATCTAAAATTTTTACTACTCGTATATTATATTCTCTAGAGATTTTTAAAATCCGCCGATTGAACGTCCACTTTTAAAAAGTAGCCGTTTCATTGAAGAAATTATTGTTGAACTATTAGTTTAAGTCGCTTTGAACAATTCCTTTATACAAGGTGGCGCAAAAATATCCTTCCGATGTTTTTTGGCTGTAATTTAAAAAAAAAAATTAAAAACTTTGATTCTTCTTGTGGATTATTTTTATTTGGTCTTTTAATTTTTTTTACATCAAGTCGAGAATATGATGTCATGTAAATGGCCGCCGCCACAGTTGATTGTCATTTGAGCCCTTTTTATGGCATTTTCCATCACTTTGGCCAAAACTTCCGGCGATAGGTCCTCACATTGTTGACGGATATTGTCTTTAAGAGCTGCAAGAGTCTGAGGCTTGTTGACATAAACCCGCAACTTCAAAAAGCCCCACAAAAAGAAGTCTGGAGCGGTCAAATCAGGCGATCTTGCTGGCCAGTGCAGATCGCCAAAACGGGAGATTAGGCGCCCGGGAAATGCATCCTTCAGCATATCGGTTGTGGCACGTGCATTGTGTGCCGTTGCACCGTCCTGTTGGAACCACATGTTTTCCAATCCCAATTCATCAAGTTGCAGCAAAAAGAACTCGTTGATCATTGCTCTTGGCCCGCGACGTCTTCGAAGAAAAAAGGTCCTATGACTCCTCCAGCCAAAACAGCACACCATACAGTGACTTTGAGCGGGTGTAATGGCTCTTCGTGGGTTACACGCGGATTTTCAGTGCCCCAGAAGCGTAAATTTTGCTTATTTACGTACCCGCTAAGATGGAAATGGGCCTCATCACTCATGATTATTTTTGATGAAAAATCATCTTCCTCTTGGTGGTGATTAAGGATGGCTTGAGCGTATGTTAGACGCGATTGGCGGTCAGCAGCTAACAGCTGATGCACCGTCTGGACTTTGTACGGAAACATCTTCAAATCTTGTACCAAAATTCGCTGTAAAGACCGCCGACTGATACCCATTTGCGTGGCACGTCGTCTGGTCGATGTCGACGGCGCTTCCATGACATCTTCGGCTACAGCAGCAATATTCTCTGCAGAACGGCTACTCCGGGGTCTGCCACGCCTGGCAGCATCTCGTGTTGTGCCAGTCTCTTCGAGGCGAGCGGCTAAACGTCGCAGTTTTTCACCAGTAGGTGTTGGACGGGTAGGAAATCTGCGACGAAATTCACGTTGTGCCAAAGTCACCGACCGATTATTGCTCAAATAAATAGTCACCAATATTCCGCGTTCTGGAGCAGTTGTAGCACGGATCTTAGCATTATCTATTTCGAATCTAACGAACAAGTCGGTAATGGCGGTCGAGTCGATTGATGCAAGTATTGAAAGGCAGAGGTCAGCTTGATATCGTAAAACTTACGAGCTCCCTAAACCTCAAGTTTCGTAGATTCGGTTTCCGTCAAACAAATTCCACCTTTTACAGCGTTGACGTGGGAGAAATTAGATCAGATCAAGTAATCCTAAGGAATCTTAGAAGTTAAGAAACTGGCTTACTAATATCTACAAACCTTAAATTCATCTTTTTCTAAGTTCATTTCGCTTGTAAGACTAACCCTAATTTACTCGGTGAGGAGCGACAAAGCGCTGAGGTTTGAGACCTGATTGAGTGGCCGTCATTGGACTCCGTCAGCTGCGGCGAGTGCGCTGATAATCTATCCAAGCGCGGAGATTTGTAACGTGTTGGAAGGGCTCTCCGGTCAATCGCCAGGCCACGCGCTTAAGTGAATGAATGCTGAAGCCACCACATCGGCTCGCACATCGGTCCAACCGCGAGAGTCAGTGCAACATCTCCAGGCCACGCACTTAAGCACTACGATTGATGAATGCTGAAGCCACCACATCGGCTCGCACATCAGTTCAACCGCGAGAGTCAGTGCAACATCGCCAGTCCATGCGTTCTAGCACTACCGTTGGCATATGCTGAAAACACCACATCGGCTCGCACATATCTCCAACCGCGATTCAGTGCCGAACCACCAACCACACCGGAATCCACCAATAACCCGAGTTCATCTGCCCCGAAAAGTCTCTGCAGAGGAACTGCCATGCTCCTTGTCCCTTTAAGTGTTAAGGAATCTCCGCGAAAGTGTCTTATCCGCACCCACATGAAGTGATTGCATGAGTTAAATTTCCTTAATTTATTGAAAGAAAAAGTGCACATATTCATATATGTACCTACCTATTTACTTAATACTAAAAAATATTGCCTAAAATCCCTAAGCTAAATATCAACAAATAAAAAAAAAAAAAAAAAAAAAAGAGAAAAAAAAAGTAAAGTAAATATTAAAGAAGTGTGTTTTGAGTGTGGTGAAACTTGAATTACTTTATTAACAAATAAACGATTTTTCCGACAATACACAGTCATCAAGCATCCTGTTCCTGACATGTCACGACCAGCGGTAACAACAGGTAATTCTCAAGTAAAATTATAAAATATTTCATTAATTGTTTCACCTAACTTCCGAACATTAATATTAGAACATAGTAGCATACTTATTAAGATTTTTTTTTTTTTATTTATCCTAATGAAGGGAATGTCAAGTATTAATAATTGAATTTAAAATTTAATAAATCATGTTCTATACCAATAAAAGGAAGAATTAATTTTCACGCATACCGAACCAGTCAGTCGTCATAACCCAAGGTGTACGATCAATTCGTTTGATCAAAACATCAATCTGATATCGTAATGCATTTCGTTGGTCTAAAGGTGAGATGAGGATTATGAATTGTTGACGTCAGTGACAAGTACCCTTTATCCCACCCGTCTAATCACCCATGCAGACTGAGCTAGACCATGGAGAAAGAGTAAGAGAGCAAAGGTGTATGGGTTAAGGGATGTATTAATTTATATATAAAGCTCTCTTCATAATTGCAGTAGCGGTACGGAGTGATGGTTGTACTGCATCAATCAGAGTACGCTACACAGTGTAGCGTAACATTGTTTATTAACGTGTATTTCGCATGTGTTTACTACACAAATGTCAAAACAGAACTGACATTAGGGGCCAATCGCAAAATTTATAGCATTTTCTGATAGGAGGATTACTTTTGCGCCACCTTGTATAAAGTTTTCCGCCATGCATACTTTTAAGGGGCGTTTTTTACAAAAACTTAGTTTTTTTCCAATAAAATCCTTTACTTAGATTTTTGTAACGCCCAATTAATGAGGGATAGGAATATGAATAGGAACAAGGTATCTAACAGATCGCAAAATTGCCTATGTTTGTTTCTATTTATTGAACTCACAGGTAGGACATACCTATAAAAATAACATTACGAAAATATAATATTAGTTACATTTCTTTTTTAAGAGGAAGTCTTACACCCTTACTATGGTTATCAAAGTTTTATTTTTGATAAACGCCAAAATTTATCAATCGATCGACATTTTGGTATATTGAACACCATCAAGCAAAATGCAATTGTGAAGAGGCATTTCATTAGATGTTTATGTTATTCAAATCTGTTTTCTCTGCGTTTTGTTTTAGTTCAAATGAAATTGTAATGTTATTTTTTATTCTAAATAAGTTATTGAAACGAAAAAAGTTAATTTTTATGAACTTTTTGACTTGTTTAGCTCATGTATTTTGCGACTACATTTTGTTCTTAAGATTTAGGAAAGTAAAGTTCCAGTTCCAAAAATTCAACTGACGATATTTAGTTTTAAAATTATAGTTTGACAAACAAAGCGGTGAATTAAATTGACCTCGGTTACTATTGCCGTGTCCGACGCTAAAATTCACGAATCTTCCAAACCGCCATTATGCTTGTCGTTGTTACACGACAAAGGTCGGACGAAAATGCCGAATGTCTTTTTGTACTATTTTAAGCTTGCAGATACTGCTCCCTGGATTTGCTGCAACTGAAAAAGTATATGAATTGAATCAGCTTACTCCATACTTTAATGATCGAGTCTCAGAATCCCTTGTGAGAGCTGAGTATAAATTGTGGTGTGAAAAATTAACAGGACTCGAGAAAGATGCCGGGTGTTTTGAAGTTTTGAATTTTTGTGACACGAGCAGATGTTCAACAATCAAATATCTTTAACAGTTTTAGCGACTCTTCCAGTCACAACGGCAAGTGTGGGGAGGTCATTTTTGACATTTAATAAAATCAAAACTTACGTACGGAGTAAAATTCTCTGCTACATGTCTCCCAGAAAAATATATGAAAAACGTGAACAAGTTCCTTTTAATTCCTTTTAAGTCTTTTAGTGTGAGTACTGAGTAGGGGTCGAAATGCAGCTATATGAGTCGAAAAAGGTTAAATTTGAAACTGAAACGGCTGACTTTTGACTTGAACAGTTTGTTGCGTATATTCCATTTTTCGTTTTCCAACCAAATTATCAAACATTTCGCATAACCCTACAAGCATTGCTTGAACGATTAATCCTAGAATAAAATTTTATATTATAATCATAATGCTTTATTTTTATTTTTTCAGGAATGAAGGGTCAAGATGTACGTTTGCCGAGTATTTTCCCAACGGGTACATTGCGAATTGCAAACAGAAATATGTATACCAAAAGTTGGTTGCTGTGAAAAATGGAAAACTCGAAACCGATTTTTTTAAAATACCGTCATGTTGTCAATGTATTTACAAACAAGAATGAATATAAATAAATATTGTATTTAAATAAGTCGCAGTCACAAAATTCTTATCCATACGCTGCATTCCTTTTGCATTCATTCGTTTTTGTTAATGTGGCTCGAATCTTATTTGACAAAAAGAGAGAAAGTAGTCAAAATTCAAAAGTATCGATCTGAAAATATACATGTCCCAGCAGGTTATTCGCAAGGTAGCCATCTGGATCAATTGGTTTTCCAATTCTTTGACAATGGCAGTCCAACTTTAATTCAAATTGTCTTCTTTTCGCAGATGACCTTAAGTTTTACCAGAGGATTTCCTACAAATGGGAATGGGGGGAGGACATAGAGATTTTGGCCAGTTCGTCCAAAGCAAATAAGCTTGATTTAAATGTTGATAAGTATCGGGTTTTGTTCTGTTGCAGAAAACACAACCCAATTTTATTTGAAATTTTTATATAAACATAGGGACGGGCTACAGTCCGCTTGGGCGAACTGTTGGATACCCTATTCATATTCCTATCCCTCATAAGTGGGCGTGACAAAAGTCTAAGTACGTTTGAATTGTTAAGAACGCTCTACATATTTTGTTATATAACATTTAAAAGATTTTATCAAAAAAAACCGCTCCCTAGCTCAAACTTGGGTGTTTCAATAAAATCGTTTTATTTAATTGTGGGCGTGTCAGTAGGCGGATTTAAAAAAAAATAACACATGAGCATAAAGGGCCCCTATATTATAAATTTCAGCTCCCTAGCTCAAACTTCGAATTTTCAAAAAAAAAAAAAAATAATTAATTGTGGGCGTGTCAGTGGGCGGATTTTGAAAATATTTAGACATGAGCATAAAGGGCCTATAGAGAGTATATATTATAAATTTCAGCTCCCTAGCTCAAACTTTGGATTTTCAAAAAAATAAATTATTTATTTGTGGGCGTGTCAGTGGGCGGATTTTGAAAATTGTGTATCCCGTGCAGTTTTAGGAGTCATAGATCTTACATAAAAAATTTCAGCTTTCTAGATCAAAATTCGTTTTTTTCCAAAATTTTGTTTTTTTGAGTTTATGGGTGGATTTCAAAAATTCGTAAACTTGATTATTTCGAGACCCTAGAGAGTATATGGTTAAAATTTCAGCTCTCTAGGTCCAGTTTAAAGGCCTAATTTTTGCCGACGGACGGACGGACGGACGGACGGACATGGCTAGATCGACATTACTATCGATGCTGATCATAAATATAGTAACTTTTAGGGGTCTACGGGCAATATTAAGGTATGTTACAAATTATGCGTCAAAATTAATATACCCTTAGAATAGGGTATAAAAATCGACTTACCTAGGGACCTAAGTATGTTTGTGTCTATGCTATGGACGCCGAAACTATCGAACCATTGAGCTCAAATTTCCAGGTAATCTTTGGTATTAGTAGAAATCGGTGTAGCAGTGTTCCCGCAACAACATTTTTTTTTATTATATTAAAGTCAATGTTTGTCTGTTCGTCTCCTATATGTTCGCGCATCGTTCATTCGATTGAGTTAAAACTTTATACAGTTGTTGTGGGTACTTAGGTGAACGTTTCTGGCATAGTACCATAAGCACGAGCTTAACCATGCGAGAAAAGAGTGAAATCCATTTAAAACGTACAGCGGTCACTTTTTGATACGAACAAGTAAGCTGACATTGGCGCCAGCCATACATCGAACACCTGCCCCTAACATGTTTGTAATGGGTGGCGACGGTATAGAGGTTAGTGTTGGCTTGTGACCCGTGCGGTGGAGGTTCAATCCCCATGGGGAACAACAAGATACGCCACCCATTCACATGCCTCTACACCAAAAGGAGGATTTCTGCCTGGTAGTACAATGCTCTGGGATTTGGATTTCCGGCCACTTGAAATGCCCTCCGGTAACCGTCTCATTTTCTAAAGGCAATGTGCCTTCAAGAGTAACACGAACGGTTTTAAAATAAACATTTCCATGGCAAACAGTTGGCGTAATGAGCTCATCTCCCGTTGCATCAGAGAAGCCAACTCAATGTGCTCCAGATGTGATTTTTAAATGAATTGTACACGGGATAATTTTAAATCTTTTATTCTCAACCAAATTAAAATGTCTAATGTGTAATAATATGTATAAATGTTTATCATATTATTGTTTTATTTATTTATTACCCCAACAAGAAAAAAATATATGTCCCTTTTTATATAGGGTGTGTTTTATGGAGATATAAAACTTTTGATAGGGATAACTGTCAAACTAGCTGTCATACTAATTAAGTGTATCAGACGTTTACTAATCGTGGAAATTTATTTCCAAAATTCGCGCTCTGTTCGCCAAACTTATGCCAAAGATGCCATACAGCGCGTGCAACCATGACTTCGTTGAGCCTAACGTTTGGTGACCGAATCATCTCAAGAAATGCAACTGTGAGTTGGCCACCTCGTTCGTATGATTTGACACCTTTTACTACTTTGTGGGGAACGTCAAATCTCTGGTTTATGCTGGTAAACCAGCAGCGATTGATAACTTAGAAGCCACGATTCGACGAACTATTGACGAAATAAAACCTGGTATGCTCGATAAAGTGGTGCAAAATTGGACCGACAGGATGGCCAGAAATTATTTTTAAAATTTAATAATAAATAAAGCCAAAATTTGGTCCTTCCATTAAATTTGTTGTATTTTATTTTTAAAAAAAGTTGTATGCCTCTATAAAAAACACCCTATATAAGTCGGTAAGAGTTTATAATATTCGGCCCTAGCGAGCTATCCGTCGGAACGGAAAATTCTAGGATCTGATAAGAATCGGAGGATTTTGCTTCGAGGTATTTTTCCGAACAGGTATTCAAATCCTAAATCTTCCGATTCTAATCAGATCAGAGAATTTTCCGTTCCGACGGATACCTTGCTAGGGCCGAATGTCTGATTATTGAAATAAAAAAATTATATGCAAATGTTTCTTTGATGGTGGTAGAGTTGGGTTAAGCAAACTGAGGAAGATCCTATTCCCCTGTTTCCCTTGAATGACAATTACCCGTAAAGTTATATAATTGTACGTTGTATTTTCGTGGCAATTGGTAGGTTTCGCGTTGTCTTGCAGAATGGTGCTTTTCGATTTCCATCCATAATGGGGTCGGTCGCATCCAAGCCTTTTCAGCTATATTTACGGATAAGCTTTAACTTTTATCGAATTGCAAATTTTCACCACCAAGTTTGAGCCTGTTAAATTTAGCTAGAAAGTTCTACTTGTACACGTGCGTTTTGCACATTTCAAAATTTGTTTAGACACGTAAGTAAGTTGGCCGTTGGAAAAAGGGGTCCCAGTGAAATATTTATAAATAAAAATGAAATATGAATCTATATAAATAAAAATTAAATGTCGTTCGTTGGTAAGCGGATCACTTGAACACGGCTGGACGGCAGTGATACTACACGTAGCGAAAAATCCCTACATGTAGGTATTTTCAACTAAAAGGACAGATTTTTGATATTTAAAACCGTTTGCTGTGAACGTAGGTATTTTTTTATATTTTATAAAAAAATGTCTGGTAAACGAGAACCTGTATGTTTTTTTTTAATATCCCAATATTTTCGTTCGTTTTTCTATAGAGAAACTAGATTTGAGATCTTGCTACATACCTCTTACCCTGAATTCACAATTTTATTTCCACCTCTACGTTTTGCGAACAAGTATACTATTCCTTAAATGTCATTGTCAAAAGGCATTCGTTTGCGCCTTTTTGTCTCTTCTTTATCCCTTTTCAGAAGTTGTGTTTTGTGTATTGTATTAACTATGTATTTGGTTTTAGATTGTTCTATTTTTGGCAAATCCTGAAATTTCTTGCGGTTATTTTGCTGACAAAAATTATGTAAGTTAGACGCTTTCAAATTGCGTTTCTATATTTATAAATGGTATTTGGTTTTCAGACACGAACGAAATGAACTCCACATCAGAATCAGAGTCATATACATCGGAATCGGGTGCGGGTGGTAGCAAAAAAGGGGATCAAAATATCGCAAGCAAAAATTCAACGATGCGTGATTGGATTTGGACTGCTTCAAAGGTTGGTTGGCAAAGTGAAAGGATGATTTTTTTAAGTGCAAGTGCAAAGCGTGTGACAAACTTTTAAACTGTGGAAAATCTTAACTATTGAAACATGCGGAAACCAAATTGCCCAAAAAGAACGTTTCTTCTGTTAAAAACTCAAAAGCAGTTAACGATTTTTTCAAACCAAAATAAACAACTCAAAATGTTGGCCAATAAGTAACCAACTTTGAAGTTAAATTGAGTATGTTCTTCGCTGACAATAATGCCGCATTCCAAATAGTCGAACACTTGCTCCCACTTCTAAAAGACATAGCTCCTGATTCAAAAATTATTCAAAAATCGCAGCTTGGAAGGAAAAAATGTACGAGTATGATTAAAAATGTTTTGGCCAAACAGGAAACAGAAGATCTAGTTGAAAAGTTAAAACGTAATCATTTTTCTGTGATGATTGATGAGAGCACTGACATTGGCCTAAATAAATCAATGTGTGTCCTTGTTCGATTCTTCGACGATGAAAATGGAAAAATTATAGTTTAATTATGTTTCCCGTTCGATCTGACTGTTCTGCTATGCGCCATGGTTTATCAGAATCACTGATATCCATAGAGACCTTAGTATGGCTGCCGTCGAAGATGAAATAAAACATTTTTCCCGCAAACAACAGACACGCCTTCACGGTCATTGCAATAACACCATGCTACAAATTCGAGACGATACTAACCTAGTGCGCCGATTACAACGGATAAAACCATTTGAATTAGCGCAATAAGATGTAACCTCGTGCGTATGGCGGTATTAGCAGGTGCCTCCTCTGGGAAGCTGCCAGCCAAACGCGTATTTAACAGTCTAAATAAAACTCCTAGATAGGAATAACCTAGTTGTAGTATAAATGTTTCGAAGGGAGGTGATTTTTGTTTTCGTATCTTAAGTGAGAAAGAGTCGCATGTACGATTTTCCACCTACCCCTATTATTCGTCCGAGCCTAGTTCTGGTTCCAAGTCTCGTGCTTTTAACCAGGATAGGTAACTCTCAGCTTGCTGAGAGTAACGTTAATATTACTATGGCTTGGGAGTAATATTAGAAACTCTATAAAAAAAAAGCGGCGATAGTGCTAAGGCTAGCACCTCGACCGCAAACCAATCAACAACCAAACAGACCCGAAACAAAACCAAATCCGCAGGGAAAGCTAATAAGAGCAGGAAAGGTCCACGAAAAGGATCAGGCGGATAAGATCAAATACCAGGTAATCGTTGACGAATAGAACGAGAGCCTGAAAAACAAAAGCCGGCAGGGAGCGAAGCGTGACAGGTCTCTAGAAGAGATCTCCCACCGCCCAGCCCCTAAAAAAACCAAGGTTGCCGAAGGTTCAGCAGCAATAGCCAAGCCAAGCACGTCGGCGGCTGGTGCGGCCCAGAAGCGACCCTTTACCGAGGTGGTTAGGGATCACCTTCAGGTCGCACTAGTGGATGACATCTCGACAAACGGGAAATCCATAGCCAATGCGTGGGGAAGAATTGAGGCTAAGCTCTCCGAAATGGTGATAGAGCACATAACCTGAGAGCACAGCCAAGGGGAACCACTTCCCGACTTTGATTCCGCCGAGGTGGTGAGGGGATATCGGGTAATCAAGTGCGCCGACCAATTCTCCACGGACTTCCTTAGTGGATGCGTTGCTAAGGTTAGCGACGCCTGGGATGGTTTGAAGCTCAAGATTATCCCAGCGAAGGACATCCCGAGGAGACCTAGTGCCCGCATTTGGTTGCCCAATATGAAGATAGAAGGGGGAATGCTCCTCCAATGTCTCAAACTAAACAACCCGACGGTTCCAATGTATGACTGGTCAGTCATCAAGGCGGAGGAATCCTACAAAAACACGATGTCCTTCCTGCTACTCAAAAACAACGAGTGCCTGGGTGCTCTCGAGAAAACTGACCATAAACTTAGGTTTGGCATAAGGTATGCCAAGCTCAAAGTCTTCCTTTCCTCGGGTCCTGAGGACGATGTGGACATCATCGATACCGACAAGATGTTGGAGGACCTGATGATCGCCGACGAAACCCCTTCAACCACATAATGCTGAAAGACATACAGATTAACCTGAGGCACTCAAGGTGTGCCTCCGATAATCTGATGGTTTTTTAAGGGAGAAGAACATTGACATCGGCATTATCCAGGAGCCATGGGTGAGAGACTCATTCGTAAAGGGGCTTCAAGACACACAATACGACCTGTTTTACAAACACCAGGCCACAGGTAAGCCTAGAACATGCATACTAGCTAAGAAACATCTTAAAGGTTTTTTATGTCGCAATCTTAGCTCATATGATTCGACAGTGATTAAACTGGAGTGTGCGAACCAAGCAACATACCTGGCTTCAGCATACATGGCTCATGGGAGACCTGTACCGCCAGAGGAGGTGGAGCTGCTCATAGCCTCACCAACAATGATGGACAACCTACTGATGGGCTGCGACGCCAACGCCAGACATTCTATATGGGGCAGGTCAGAAGATAATGAAAGAGGTGAGTCAATTTTTGATTTTCTGTTAACCACTAACCTATCAGTCTGTAACAAGGGCACGACCCCAACTTTTGTCTTTCCGAGTACGGAAACATACAGGGGATGGGAAGAGGTACTAGATGTTACACTAAAAACAAACAATAATAACTTTAAGGTCGACAACTGGATAGTTTCCAGTCTGGGGTCACTCTCAAACCACAGATGGATCCTCTACGACATGAGTCTCGAGGTCGAGACCACAAAACCTTATTGAAACCCCAAAAGAGTTAATTGGACCAAGTTTGGCCAAGTCCTTCGGACAAAACTCAAAAATATACCCGAAACAAACTCTGCTGCAATTAAAGAACTGGAGGTACAGGTGAAGACTTTTGAGAAGGCTATGGATGTAGCGTACAAAGTCTCGTGCCCAGTTAAACGCAGTAAAAAAACGCTTCCCCCATGGTGGAACGAAGATCTCTCCAGTCTCAGACAGATGACTAGAGCGATTTTCAACATCTGCCACAAACACAATTTTTGGCGGCCTTATAAGGACTGTCTAGGTCCTCCTAGCAGGGTCAGTCACCTTGACGCGTGTGCCATCGTGTTAGACGGTGCCGGTGCGGAGGCTTATGGCGCAAAGATTCAACGGGCCATGCCCGTCTGATGGGCGCTAACGAAGAGCTGACCAAGACATTCCGTCCGACCAGGAGATTCCGTCCGTTCTCACAAAATCCAAGGTAAGGTTCGACGCGCCGAGACCTGCATGGCTGAGGGAGTGCTCAGTCGCTAGTGCAAACTCTGGATACCTGAGGACCTCCAGTTTTAATTTAATTCCCCTTATCTGCATACAGGGGGTGAGTGTAATGGACCGTCCTTTCCCCTTACTCGTGGGACCAAAAAATGAAAACAACAAAAAACAAAAACAACAAAGGGACGGGTGCAAATGAATTGGGCACCCCAAACTCTAAAAACACCGATTCAAATCCAAAGACCATGACGGAGGATAAGGAAAGCCTCTTGCTCCAAGATCCGTCACTCCCAAAGCTAGACTCGAATGAGGGAAGTGAAGGGACTATAGACATCGACAGGGAGAAGTTACTTCTCCGTGATGATGACACCTGTTCCAACGCCAGCTCATCCAAACTCTCCACGTCATCGACTGCGTCCATCCGCACTAGGCTAAACACAAGCAGGATGACCATTAGGAGATTAGGCAAAAAGACTGAATTAGGAGAGCAGGACCGCCTTAGACTTAGAAAAGCCCAAGAATTTGTGCGAAGTTTGGCATTGGCAGAGAATTAGCCGCTCGCGCGTACCTGCGCTATGGACGAAACGAGCACATCGGGTTCAAGAGAGCTGATGGGACCACCCATGTCTACGAAGGGCACTAGCACATCGGGACATCGAGTGATCGCATCAGACGCTAAGTCGAAAGGCATACAAACAGCTAAAGCACTATACAAAGGCTTTAAAGAATTTGTATTGAAAAAATGGAATTCTGTTTGAAAATATTATCGGTAATATTTTTTTGTCAGATACAATACACTTGGATAACTTAGCGTCTTTTATTAAATATTATATAGGTACCTACCTTACCTTTTTTATTAGGTACATGAAAGTTACTTTAAGTTCTTGCCAGCTATCCGAGTCTTAACTATTTATTTATTGCCAATAAAGTCCTACCAAACATTTATTCAACTTAATCTTTAGGCGGAGCCGTGACATAACCCAATGCGTCATAAGCCCAAATTTCAAAATTTGGCCTTATGTCGCATTGTGAAAGTGTCATAAGGCCAAATTTTAGCATTTGATATTATGGACACATTGAAAAAGCGTCATAAGGCCAATTTGGCTTTATGACACATTCGGTTGGTGCTGTTAACAACGATTTGCCCTCGCACCTACCCCAAATCAAACAGTGACCCCAAGCAGGGTGTTTCGGGCATTGCGCTGTTTATGGGATTAGTTACGAAATCGCTACCTCTCGCGATTGTCAGTCACCTTGACGTGTGTACCATCATTGCATTCGATGGTACCGGTGCGGAGGCTTACGGTGCAAAGATTCAACGGGCTATGCTGTCTAAGGGCCACCCATGGCAGACAGGCCGATTGATGAGCGCCAACCAAGAACTGGCAAGGACTTAACGTCCATCCACCCCTAATCTAGAGTGTCATGCGACCCGTGCTTATTGGATGGTTTGCAGGCAGGGGTATCCGGCTGTATTTTAGCGGAGCCTCTCTGATACCGGGCCACCTCAGAGAGTAACCATGGCCTTACCACGCTAATGCGGGGCTCTGGCATGGTTGACCGTCTTTCCCGCGCTACTCGTGGGAAATGAAACAACCAAACAGAAACAAACAAAACAAAACAAACAAATTGCGGGGACAGACCGCAGACGAAGTCATTGGTCGGATGGAGCAGGACATCCATGACGACCGCCTGGCACATGATAGACCCGGAACAAGTCGAAAGGGAGGCTCTAAACTGGTGCAACCCAGCACCAGTCAAAGAACCATCGTCACCTCACGACAAGCCACGGGGGTGCCAAAAGGCCCGGGAAGAAGCCCGGTAGCACCAACAGGTGCATGCAGTGGGGATAGGAGCCAAATCCTAATCCCCTCCCTGACCGGGGAAGTAATGGTGGAGGGAACTAAGGCAGTGGGAACGAGCATAGCTCAAGTACCAGCCCCTGTACCCCCCGACAACAACACCGGAAGGAAGAGGAATAAGCCAGCCTTACCTCCACCTGGGAAACCAGGCGCGAGGACGACCCTATGCGAAGGGGACTTAGTGGTGCTGGCACTAAACGGTACCTCCGCTACCTCAATAAAGGCTTCAGGATCATCGGGCCAAGCCCGAAAGTACAGAAGTGGCGACGGGGAAAAGGGGGAACAGCAACATCACCCCCCCCCCCCCACAACAAATAAAGCCAAAAAACAGAAGGTGGATGAAGGTACCTAGGGGGCCACGGGAAATCCTGCAAAAGCGAGCGCCACCGTGGTCGGTCGAAGCTATGCTACGGCGGTGAAAACCTTCCCGGCTAGCAGTAGACGCGAGACAGGTGCGATTGCTGAGCAGGTTGCTGTTCTTCCGGTGAAATATCCGCAGGAGATCCTCAGCAACCCAGACCTCACGGCACTTGAAGACGCCATTGTGTTGGAAATGGCCTTGGGATGGGAGCATAAGCTCAAATTCCAGGGCATACATTTCAAACATGGAATGCTCTTAGTGGACTGCGAGACTCCGCAGACAGCTGAGTGGCTAAAGGCAGTAGCCCCAAAGTTGGGGAAATGGAAGGGGACACGCCTCATGGCTTGCAGTGGGACTGATATACCACGGTCCTACTCCATAACGATATTCCTTCCACGCAGTGCAGAGCAAGAAGCTAAAACCTCCTTGGCACTGCTGGAAGCACAGAATGTGGGACTTAACGTCCAGGCGTGGGAGATTCTCAATTGTCGAAAAGAGGGAACCGGGCAGGTACTGGCTCTTGGCATCGACCGAGAATCCTTCGACGCCATAAAATCCCAAAAGCTCAAGTACCAGCCCCTGTACCCCCCGACAACAACACCGGAAGGAAGAGGAATAAGCCAGCCTTACCTCCACCTGGGAAACCAGGCGCGAGGACGACCCTATGCGAAGGGGACTTAGTGGTGCTGGCACTAAACGGTACCTCCGCTACCTCAATAAAGGCTTCAGGATCATCGGGCCAAGCCCGAAAGTACAGAAGTGGCGACGGGGAAAAGGGGGAACAGCAACATCACCCCCCCCCCCCCCCACAACAAATAAAGCCAAAAAACAGAAGGTGGATGAAGGTACCTAGGGGGCCACGGGAAATCCTGCAAAAGCGAGCGCCACCGTGGTCGGTCGAAGCTATGCTACGGCGGTGAAAACCTTCCCGGCTAGCAGTAGACGCGAGACAGGTGCGATTGCTGAGCAGGTTGCTGTTCTTCCGGTGAAATATCCGCAGGAGATCCTCAGCAACCCAGACCTCACGGCACTTGAAGACGCCATTGCGTTGGAAATGGCCTTGGGATGGGAGCATAAGCTCAAATTCCAGGGCATACATTTCAAACATGGAATGCTCTTAGTGGACTGCGAGACTCCGCAGACAGCTGAGTGGCTAAAGGCAGTAGCCCCAAAGTTGGGGAAATGGAAGGGGACACGCCTCATGGCTTGCAGTGGGACTGATATACCACGGTCCTACTCCATAACGATATTCCTTCCACGCAGTGCAGAGCAAGAAGCTAAAACCTCCTTGGCACTGCTGGAAGCACAGAATGTGGGACTTAACGTCCAGGCGTGGGAGATTCTCAATTGTCGAAAAGAGGGAACCGGGCAGGTACTGGCTCTTGGCATCGACCGAGAATCCTTCGACGCCATAAAATCCCAAAAAGGATCCCTGAGCTACCGATTCGGCAGGGTTGCGGTGTGCGGACTCAAGAGGTCGGACGAGATCTCTGGGCAAACAGCCCAGCCAGCATCAAATCTGAATTCGCAGAGTGCGCAGTCCGAGGTAGAGCATACTGCTCCTCCGAAGACTAAAGCACCTTCTTCCGTTGTCCAATCGGCGGAGCAGGCTCCTGAGGAGAACGAGGAGTCTATATCCAGCTCGGAGAGCATGATCTCTGAGGGGGAAATGGACAACACGGTCATCGACCTCTTCCAGGAAATCACCCAGGAGGAGGAAGATTCGTTGCTGAAGGAGGACGGGGCAACTGCCCCGCGCGAGCAATAGCTCGATGAACCCCACCAACAGCAAAATCAAACTAGCACAGGTAAACATTCACCATGCTATAGCCGCCTCGGCGACTATATCTAGGATGTTTACCTGCCAAAGCCTAGGGCTAGTACTGATCCAGGAGCCATGGATCCTGAAAGGACAAGTCAAAGGATTGGCGAGCAAGGATGCAAAGGTAATATGGGACACTCGGGCCGAGAAACCGAGAGCTTGCATTCTAATAAACAATAAATATAAATTTATTCTACTTTCAGAATACGCGACACGAGATCTGGTGCCAATTCAGGTACATCTGGATGTTGAAGGATGTCACCGCACCATTGTCATCGTATCGGCGTACTGTGCAGGGGATGAGCCGGTTGTATCATCCCAAATGCAGCGACTGGTGGAGCATTGCAACAAGCTCCGCATGTCGCTCCTTATAGGGTGTGATGCAAATGCCCACAACATCATATGGGGGAGCACCGACACCAACACCAGGGGTGAGTACCTACTAGAATTTATTATGAGTTCGTCACTTGATATTATAAACGTGGGAAATATCCCCACTTTTGTAACTACTGTCAGGGAGGAAGTACTAGACCTCACGCTTGGTAGCCCAAGCGTAAGTAAATTAATTAGTAACTGGAGAGTATCTAGTGAGCCGTCATTGTCTGACCATCGAATAATAGTATTCGACCTGGACAGCACAAGTATCACGAGAAATCCAGTAAGAAACCCAAGGAAAACCAATTGGGAAACTTATAGAACTGCTCTAGAGAGCAATCTGCGGCGCCTTAGTCTGAGGAAGGCTCCGGGACACCCCCTAGAGCTTGTAAAGCAGGGGGTAATTTGGGTGTTGTTTGTCCCATGTTAGCAGAGGTGGCACGCTGGTGGTCGCACGGCGACAGCTCGTCGGATGGGGGGGATCTTCTGCCACTACCTGCCTACAAAATAATTTCGTGCCACTAAATATAGTTGTATCGTCTTTGGACGATCGCTTGATGCTTCGCTTAATTAGATGGAAGTGGCTTGCTCTACGCTTCTTAACAAGGTGAATTGTCCTCAGTGTACTGAATGACAAGGTAGGTATTAGGAAATGGGGGGACAGGAATGGAATAGAAGGGTAAAGGTTCGAAGATTGAGAGATGGTGGCGTCAGATGTTTGTGACACATAAGGTGGGTGATCGTTGCTGTTGGGAACGAGCACACAACCTGAAGGCTATCCCTCCCTGATGCATGACCGAAGTCACGACTCCTCGACTGTCACTTGCCTGGCCGTTGTTTGTGATAGTCCCTTAAACAAACTCTAATCTTCATTGACACTCACACGTCCATTCCTCATTGATTGATGTACCCGCTTATCACCCTTTTATCGCCGTTATAGTTCAATTAATCCATATCTAAAGACTGTTCCTTCCTCAATAATTAATTTCACAAATTTTATTATATATATAAGTAAGGCATAGGTAAATATATATGTAATGGACCTTTGTATATGTTTGACCAAGTGTCATTTTAGAGTGATATTGAATGCAAATTACGCGAGACATTCACTTTAATGTATTGTGTATATGCACTGAATATTTCTCTTTCTAGCACAGGTATCCTAAACGAACTAATTATGATTAATCTAAAGCCTAACTCGAATTTTCATGTGCTTAGGGTTTTATGTGTAATTTTGTAATTGCATTTACGTAAAATTAAATTCAAATACTAACTCTTCTTGTTTGTAATTTCATGTAACTTATATAGTAATGTACCCCGCGAAGGTCAGTCACCTTGACGTGTGTACCATCATTGCCTTCGATGGTGCCGGTGCGGCGGCTTACGGCGCAAAGATTCAACGGGCTATGCTGTCGACGACTTCTGTCGTCAGAAGGGTCACCCATGGCAGACAGACCGACTGATGAGCGCTAACCAAGAGCTGGCCAGGACATTCCGTCCGATCCCATGCCCCCCCTCGCCATTCCCAATATCCTTACTCCCCCCCAATGCCCCCCTACCCCTGTTCCTATCCCTATCCAAACCTAACTCCAGTGGTGGTGTGAGCGAATTAGTAAACCGTGCCCAGGGATGAAAGGTTGGGGGTTAAACCAACCGTTAACTGAGCTCCCTCAGGCGCCTTGGCGCGGGCCTGTTGTATATAGCCTTACCCAGGTATGGCGGCGCTGCCTGGGCTGACCTTGTTTTTTCCGGCCTTACTCGTGGGAATCTAAACTAAAAACTAAAAATGGAACAAACAAAACAAAATCAAAATCAAAAAAAAACAAAAAAAAATTATAAAAAAACAAAATGCAATTCCTGTCAAGGGGGAGAAGGAGATGTGTGAGGACGATTTATCATCTTCATCTATCTCTCTTCTAGCACAGGAATTGGATGAAACGGCGCTTTTGGCTAGCGACAGTGAGGAGTCGGTAAAAACCCTCACTAGCGACAGCGAAGTCACCGGTGAGCAGGCTGGAACTCTCATCGGTGACATAGACACACAGGGCAAGAAGGCAGCCGAAGAGATGCCCGGGACAGCAGGATCATCCGCTGTTCCTGGGACCATCTTGGAAGCAGCGTCAACAAAGACAGGAAGAATAGAGGGAAAAGTAGACACAGCTGGCTCAGCCGCTGCGTCTGCAGTTTCCTCTAATATAACAACGAAGAGTGCGAAACAGAGCGCACAAAAAAGGGCTAAGGCTTTGCTACGTAATGCAAATCGCAAGGTAGCCAAGTATGGGAGCTGTGAACCCAGCACCCTCAGTGACTGGGAAAAGGCAGCTTTTGCGAGGGCCAAGACTTTTCTGGCCGACCTGAAAAAAGCAAAGGAGGGGAAAAAGCTGGCCAATGAGGAGGTGGAGGTTGAACTGACTGCACCCTCCACCTCCTACGCAGCAAAAGCTAAGGAAGGGAAAAATGACTCGGGAAGGAAGACGAGTTTCAACAGCAAGAGAGGCAGATCCGACGATGCCGCCGAGTCCAACGCAGCGAAAAAGATGAAGGCTGCGACCACACCGGCAATGCGTCGCGGACACAGCGACCCGAAGGACGAGCATCTCGTTGCTGTGATAAACGAGCTGGAGCCTTGCGGTCGTCTCACAATCGACCAGTGGAAAAACGTCGAGGAGAGGTTCCAAGACGCCCTGTGGAAGGAACTATCCGCCGCAGGAAACGGGGAGCTTCAATTTGATGGCGCTGGTTGGGAAGGCGGGCGCAAAGTTGTTGCTTGTGGAAACAAGCTTTCGGTAGTTTTCCTCAGACACTTCGTCACGGAGGTATCCGGTGCATGGGAAGGTATTAAGCTAAAATGCTTAACGGTTGCCGAGTTGGCAAAGTACAATCCGCCAACAGCCTGGGTTTGGGTACGGCCAACACTTCCTACTGGCCCTAAATAAGGAATGTCTTCCATACCTGGAGAAATCCAATGGGATGGTAAGATACAGCATGGGGAGGTTGATGGTCAAAACATCGACCAAGGGCAGAGATGAGGAGGAGCCCCCCCATGATGATGATGGAAGTGCTGCATTTGCCCCTTGGTCGACCATGACATCCCCTATGAGGTGTCATACCCGCGAAGGGAGGAGTGGCAAAGAGATGCAGTCATAATAGCAAACGAGGTTGCTATCTACACTGACGGCTCTAAGACGGGGGAGAGAACGGGTTCTGGCATTTTTTCTGCTGATCCAGACCTGAGAGAGTCTATACGACTCCCGGACACAAGCAGTGTCTTCCAATCGGAAGTTCTTGCTGTTCTAAGGGCGGCAGAGATAGTGCAGATGAGATCATTGTCGGGAAGAGACATTGCCATCTATATTGACAGTCAGGCGACACTTATGGCACTTGAATCTGCTAACATTAACTCTGAGATAGTCAGAAACTGTCGCACAATGCTTAAAGCAGCATGTAGACGGAATCGAGTAAGACTGTGCTGTTTACCGGGACACTGCGGTATAGAGGGAAATGAGCAAGCCGATGAGATAGCAAGAAAGGGAGGGGAGCTGGAAAACAGCGGAGGTGTGAACATTAAACCACCCCTGGGCGTCTTTAAGGGAAAAATCAATGAAAAGATCTTAAAAATGGCTGACCTCAGATGGCAGAACATAGTGGGACATAGGGTGTCTAGAGCCCTTTGGCCCCATTTGGATATGAAAAGATCTAAGGAAATTCTAAAATTGAGCAGGGAACAGCTTAGAACAGTAATTGGGATTATGTCAGGGCACTGTCTTCTAAGAAAGCATGCTAGGCGACTTGGTCTGGTGGATGTGGACACGTGCAGGTTCTGTGGTGATCTACAAGCCGAGGAAGACATAACACACATATTGTGTGAGTGCGAGGGTATAGCACGGAATCGTAGGAGGATTCTAGGGGAATACTTCTTCGAGGAACTAGGGGAGCTGAGCGGCATAGACCATAGGAAGCTGGTTAAGTTCTGCAGGAGGATTGGGCTCTGTCTAGGAAAAGTTTTTTAGGTTTTTAGGTTTTTCTCCAATTGAAGTTTTTTCAAGTGGTTCCCTAGGGATCGCGATGGGCCCTTCTGGTGCCTAGTGCTGTGTGCAAATTGCATACCCCTTTTTAACCTATGACCTATGACCTATATAGTAATGTAAATAGAAAAGTGTATAAGTGTAGAGTGGCACTAGTTTAATTTATTAACATTTTATATTTATCTTATTTTAACTAAGGTTTACTCAAATTGTATGAGCCATGCATGAATAATCTATATATTTTAATTTGTTTTCAGAAATGCCAAAAGAACTTACGTTTTCAATGTTTAGACGTTAATTACTGGCGTATCTTTGATGATTGATGAACGGTGTTATATGTTGACTGCAGATTCGCTGTGCGCACATCGGTTCTGGAGGTCACTATTTGTACTGTTTGGGAACTAAAGTTATTTATAGGAGCAATATATATATATTATCTTTTGGCGCTTCTTACCTTAATATATGTATTAATACCTACGTATAGTCATAACTAAAGTCAACACTGAGTACATATACATTTGTAATATAGAATAGTTATGCGGAATTAATATCACTGATCATGGATTGGTGGTAAACTGGTGTGATATCTTGTAGATGCATCAATGCAGGTGGGATGAATTAAAATCAGATGTTTGTTGCGCTTGGATTTCCGATCAAAATGTGGTCTAGATGTTTTGGGGCGATGCAGACGTTTCTGATGCAATTCTTGAAGGTGTGGGTGCACTCAGGTACTCCTGGAAAAGGTTGGCACATATATCTCCCACGGCACCAGTGAATTTCTACGTTGAAAATCACACCGTGTTGCCTCGAGGTTTCCCCAGCTGTCACAATTTCAAACAGGTCAAGCGTAAGTCCGCCGCTATCAAAAGGAGGTGATTCGTAATTACTTTGTTGATCTCTCCAGGCTCTCTGAACTAAGTCATGTGCTTAGTTTTAAAGATGCTTGGCGGATTTAGGTCTACTCACGATAGTGAACAAACAATATAAATTCCTGCACTTTTGGCAAGTTTGGTTTGCGAAACTATGAATGAAAATCTATTAGTCATTGAAACTATGTAAAATGTCTTGAACACGCGCTTTACCTATGGAATTAAGTGGTTACAATTTCATGTACCAAAATCAAGCGTAAATCCGCCGTCAATTCACATGAATAATGATTATATGTAATCCCCTTTTATTCCCTTTTTTTTATTCGTCCAGGCTCTCTTCACGAACGTCTGTGTCAAGTTTCCAAGACGTTTGGCGAATTTAAGCCCAATTGTTATATCTGACGGGGGAGATTTATTTAAAATACCTGTACTTTGGCTAGTTAGATGGTTGGAAACTGTAAGAGAAAAATTGTAACACTTTGAAACGAAAATGTCTTGCACACGCGGTTTACCAATGAATTCGATGATGGATGGTCGCGCTTTCACTTAGCCGCTCACTAGCCACAAGAAAAAAAGAAAAGGCCTACCGTTCGTGATACACAGACTTTATACCCATGGTTTGGTAAGGTGTGGTGTAGAGATTAAAAAAAAAATATCTGTACAGCGGCTTAAAGCGTTACCATCAGTGTTATTGATATAACATCAAAACGGACGTTACCAGTTATTTGAAGAATGTGCGATATGTGATTAATTCAAGGCGATCGCTACAACATCATGGATTTTGAATTACTCCAGGGTGTCAAAAGACATAAAAAATACAAAGGCTTGGAAGAATTCTTCATGAGCAAAATCGACCCACGACCCTGTTTATGCACATTGATCTACGCTTTAGTTGTTCTATTATTCTCGTATGTCCTTTGCATGGTACACCCCTTTTAGCTTGCCATGCCTATTCTCGATTTCATACATCGATCAACCTATCCGTTTCACGATTCTACCTTTAATGAATTTTGGGCATAATTTTGAACTTAATTTCTTCGAGGCATCACTGAGAACATAGTTCCTGTAATAAATTTCATTTCCTGGCTTAAATTCTCTAACTGAACACCTCAGGTTATACGCCTTTTCATTACGCATTGAAGCTTTCTTTAAATTTTCCTTAACCTTTTCGCGTATCAGCAGCAGTCGACTTGGATTCGGTAGATAATCTATCTCGTTATCTTGTAAAGCATTTAGTGCTCTAGCAACTTTATACAGACTTGCGTGTGTGATCATATTGTGACCAAACACGACGAAATATGGAGACATGCCTGTAGATTGGTGTGTGGCAGTACAGAGGGCTTGCTGAATCTCGGATAAGTGGGTATCCCACTCTCGTTGATCCTTGTTGATGTACGTCCTTATGGCTGACAATATGGATCTATTGACCCTTTCCGATGAATTGGCTTGGGGAGAGTACAATGCGTTTCTACTATGGATCATATCGTATTTATTTAAGAACTTTTCGAATTCCTTCGACACAAATTGTTTCCCATTATCGCTGTGAACGGTTTCCGGTACTCCAAATTTGTGGAAGATTTCTTTCTCTAAGAACTCTATTACTGTTTTTGAGGTTGCTACCCGCATTGCTTTAAGAAACACGAATTTTGAAAATTCATCTAGGACTACTAAGATAAATAGATTATCTTTCTTTGAACGGACATAGGGTCCCAAAAAGTCTACGTAAATCTTTTGAAATGGTCGATCTATAATCTGTTTGACCCCCATAGGTGGTCTTAAAATTCGATTCGGTGCTTTGTTTTGCTTGCGCGCTTCGCAATTGCGGATAAAGTTACTGACGTCCGCTGCTATTCTGGGCCAGTAAAAGTATTCACGAATTCTATCTATTGTCTTTTTTATGCCTCCATGTGAACAATGGGGTGGTATATGGGCTTTCTGGACGACTATTTTGGTTAGGCTTGATGGTATCCACAACTTCCACTGATGTTCATCCGATATTGAGTGAAAGTCTAATATAGACCTCCGCTTATAAACCTTTTGGTTTTCAGTTTTAAGATCTGTTAAATTCTGCTGATTATTTGACACTGTCGACACGAGGTCGAGATAATCCTTTGATTTGAATTCAGGACAATCAAAATCAATTAACATGAGTTCATTCGAGTTAAGAGATATCTGTTCAAGGTGTACGCGCGACAGCACATCGGGCACAGTGTTCTGCGATCCCTTGCGATGCTCTATATTGAAGGTGAATCCTTGCAACTTGAGGGACCACCGAGCCAGTCGTCCGCTTAGGTCTTTTAGTTCCATCAGCCATTTAAGACTGGCGTGGTCCGTCACTATTGTGAAGCACATACCTTCAATATAGGGCCTAAACTTCACAACTGCTCGAACGGCTGCGTAACACTCTTGCTCAGTCACACTGTATTTTCTTTGGCAGGAATTGAGCTTCTCTGAAAAGAACGCTATCGGCTTTTCGTTTTCTTCTTCGTTGTATTGGTACAAAACGCCACCAATTCCGACTGAAGACGCGTCACATTGGATAATAAAGGGCTTGGCAAATTCCGGGTTACTTAGTAGCGGTGCTGAAATCAGAGCTGCTTTTAAGGCTTCAAATGATTTAACGGCTTCCGGTGACATTGAAAACTTCTTCGCCTTTTTGAGGGTATCAGCAAAGTGTAGCAAGAGACGCGAAATTCCTGATAAATCTGCGATACCAACCACAGAGGCCTAAGAATCTCCGCACTTGCTTCAATGTTACTGGCGTGGGAAAATCTTGTATCGCAGCTACTTTATCAGGATCGGGTTTAACGTAACCTTGACCGACAATGTACCCCAAAAACCAAAGTTCCTTAAAACAAAAGTAAGATTTGCTGACAATTATCGTTAAATTTGCTTGTCTTAGGCACTTCTCTTCCAGAGGGATTTGCCAAACCGCGTCCTTCAGATCCACACTACTAATGTAATGTGTATCCTTCAGACGGCTTAACAGACCCTCAATATGTGGCAGTGGGTATGCATCTCTCTTTGTTAACGAGTTTACCTTACGGGAGTCAAGGCACAGCCTGTTTTTCCCTGGTTTCCTGATAAGGACAATAGGCGAGCTCCACGCGCTGTGACTTTCCTCGATAACTCCGAGAGATAACATCCTATCCAGCTCCTTGTAAACTAAATCCTGAATTGCCGGTGACACCGGATAATGACGCTGCTTAACAGGGTCAGCATCATTGGTGTCAATTACATGTTCTTCTACCTTGGTTTTACCCAACCCAAGGGTTGTACAGGATGGAAAAGCAGAGATTGCGTACTGAAGCTGTCGTTCCTGATCGATAGTCAACTCATGCATTGGCGGTTTACGTTGGATACACTCAGGTTCGTGCAAATTAGAGCCGTTTGAAGGTTCGAATAATTCACTTATGATTTGCGGAGCAATTTTAAATTTAGACCAAAAGTCGACGCCTAAGTATAGTGGTTGTATAAGGCTTGGAACGAGATAAAAATCCATCTTTTCCGAAATTCCATTGTAGTCTACCAACACGTTTATGCGACCCACTATACATTGGTTCTTTCCTCCGGCTGTCTTGACTGACCATTCGAATTTCTTTATCGGAACCTTGAGCTTCTCTACTATCTCTATGCAACCACATCCTAGGCAGGATATCGATGCACCACTGTCTAGTAAACCTCTAAATTCCCTATTTTCTATCAAAATATTTGCATAAGGTCGGGTGTCTAAATTTTCTTCAAAAAGCGATTCATTTATTAGCTTTCGATAAAGCTTTCCTTTTCTGTGTCTGTTTCGAGATTTTATTAATTTCAATGGTATGTTCTGTTTTTGTGCCAGTTCGTCTAGATTGAAAATCCGTTTTCGAATGGCATTATACTCAAATAACCTTTGATGGTAATGTTTCATGAATTGTGGTATTTTATTCAGTTTATTGTCTCTTTCGGACGAGGTACTAGTAGTAGTTAAACGTATATTCATATCTGAAGAATTTGTTTCTTCATCGTATGGATCAGTACTAGTTGATGCATTAATTTTTACTTTTCCGGATTGGTTTGGGTCGAACGGGAACTTCCGGAAGGGTTCTCGTTCGTCCTCTGGTTTTCCTTCGGTGTGTTACATTTAGGACAATCTAATACCGTAAAATTGTCTGTACCACAACGATAGCAGAACAAGTTATGAATAGGGGAGCGACAATCAGTGAAAATATGTCCAGACTTTTTGCAGTTAAAACAGATTGTATTACTGCTAATGGACTTTTCGTGGACAGGAGTAAACTTCGCACGATTGTTATGCTGAACTGCCTCGACGTTACTGAATGGCTCCGACATAACTTCTTTGTCAGTGTCTTCAGCTGAATAATAAACCTCATGAACCCCTCTTGCATTGAAACGAGACTGTGAGCCATACCTCGATTGTAGCATCTTTTCGGTACGCCTACATTCGTCTCGGAGCTGATCAATAGAGTTAATCTGCATGGGATATATAAAATTCAGTAACCTCGAATTTATATTATTACGTATTATCCTAACAAGATCGTGGTCTGACATTGGCTCTCTCAGTTGACTTCGGAAGTTAATGATGAACTTATAAAATTCATCGAAAGACTCGCTAGGCATTTGACGACGATCCATTAATTGTCTCAAAATTTCAAAATCGTTTTCATAACCTTTAAATTGTTTCAACAAAGCCGAACGCAACATTGACCAACCTACTCGGGGATTAGTTCTGAGATACTGCCAGTACCAGTCTTGTGCTGATCCAGATAGCAGTTGATGAAAATTACGTATGATGTCATTCCAGGGGCAGTTATAATTGTTTTTAAGGATTTCAACACGAAAGACGAACTCTTCAATCGTCATTCCCTTAACGGTGTCATCGTACCTAATACCCCAACGATCAAATTCAAATCGTCGGTTCGGTGGTCGATGACCTTCATTACTTGCAATTTGTCTGATCGGATTTCTAGAATGGTTGTACGTCTGCTCTTCATCTACAGTTTCCCTATGACGTCCTCCGGTAAAACGAGAACTGGCCGACAAGTTGACTGAATTTACAGATAACCTTTCTGATTGTGGTGTACGTCTAGTATTTTGCTGTGACTGATTCTGGGTAAAATTATCATTCGTATTTAGTTGGGCATTGTGCGTCAGAATTTCCCTTACGCTGCTTTCAACATTTCGTTTGATAAGATTGGGAAGATCCCGAAAAAGAGAGTTTTGTAAGTCAGTTAAACTCGCATCAACAACGCTCTTTATGTGCGTGTGAAGGTAGCTGTTTGAAAGATGTTGATCATGCTCTGTTGTTCGAGCGGCACTCTCACCTAAATGAGATCTTAGTAAACGATTACCAGAATCTGCCTTCTCATGACCAGCTGATCCTAATGTGCTTTGAAAAGTTGACATGATTGGAGCGGCTGACATAGCAGTATTAGTTGTAGTCGTTGTAGTAATGAAATTAACGGGAGCGGTTGTAATCAGGGCATTCGATGCTGCAGCTGATATTGTAACCCCCGCTGTCGGGCTTGCTAGATTTGATAATCGGACTCGACTGAGGCTTTCATTCATAGGTACTTCTATTGAATAAAATGTGATCGCCGATTGACTGATTAAAGTTTCTTGATACGTTTGTGATATCTCTCTGAGGAGAATGGCGTACAGGTTCACTGTTTCTGAAAGAGAGTGAAACAGATGAGTTCCCCTTTCTTCCTCTAGTGACCATACCTATAGCCGAATTGTTTGGATCTCTGTTTGTGGGGCGTTTTGGAATTGCTCCGTTGTTTTTGCTTTTGTCTATATCCATGGTTTTGTTTATGTTTAGGAATGAATGGTATATTTATATTGTTCTATTTTGTTTTAGATATAAGTAATTTTTTTTGATGATGTAATTTGGCGATGTACAGGTGATAATTGTTTACAACAACTAATGAGTATGATGTGTGAGTGTAGAATTTAAAAATGAAAAGAAAATAAAAAGATGCGGCAAATCGAAGCTATGGCATATTTTACATAAGCATACATACGTGTGTTAACATAGGAAAATATTTTGAAGGCATTTACCTTTCGCAACTTATAATTTCGATTCAATGAGCTTTAGCTACATAAGGACTTAAAGGTCAACTTCCTTTCAAAATTATTATTTATTTTCCTGCTTTGTCGACTCAATAACTTTCCAGTAGGGTACCTACATTATATGTACTAATGTACTGATCAAATGTGACTCCTACAGTACTGCTTAATTATTGTCTGACTTGAAGGCTTTTTATTAACATGATACAAGTGTTTGATGTTTTTAATATTTTTGCAGCCGATTACAGACTCAAACGCATCCGTAATCGCAACGAGGTGAAGGATGATAAAAGCTGCTAGTTATACAGTCGTCATTGACTATACGTTGCCTAAGTTTTTGGACGTAATTAGGTTCCATACTTTTGACTGGCATGTATATTTGTCAAGACTGACACTCGTTGTTCCACGTTCTTGGGCGCCAATTTTGTAAAGCTGGGGGTAATCTGGGTGTTGTTTGTCCCATGTTAGCAGAGGTGGCACGCTGATGGTCGCACGGCGACAGCTCGTCGGATGGGGGGGATCTTCTGCCACTACCTGCCTACAAAATAATTTCGTGCCACTAAATATAGTTGTATCGTCTTTGGACGATCGCATGATGCTTCGCTTAATTAGATGGAAGTGGCTTGCTCTACGCTTCTTAACAAGGTGAATTGTCCTCAGTGTACTGAATGACAAGGTAGGTATTAGGAAAAGGGGGGACAGGAATGGAATAGAAGAGTAAAGGTTCGAAGATTGAGATATGGTGGCGTCAGATGTTTGTGACACATAAGGTGGGTGATCGGTGCTGTTGGGAGCACACAACCTGAAGGCTATCCCTCCCTGATGCATGACCGAAGTCACGACTCCTCGACTGTCACTTGCCTGGCCGTTGTTTGTGATAGTCCCTTAAACAAACTCTAATCTTCATTGACACTCACACGTCCATTCCTCATTGATTGATGTACCCGCTTATCACCCTTTTATCGCCGTTATAGTTCAATTAATCCATATCTAAAGACTGTTCCTTCCTCAATAATTAATTTCACAAATTTTATTATATATATAAGTAAGGCATAGGTAAATATATATGTAATGGACCTTTGTATATGTTTGACCAAGTGTGATTTTAGAGTGATATTGAATGCAAATTACGCGAGACATTCACTTTAATGTATTGTGTATATGCACTGAATATTTCTCTTTCTAGCACAGGTATCCTAAACGAACTAATTATGATTAATCTAAAGCCTAACTAGAATTTTCATGTGCTTAGGGTTTTATGTGTAATTTTGTAATTGCATTTACGTAAAATTAAATTCAAATACTAACTCTTCTTGTTTGTAATTTCATGTAACTTATATAGTAATGTAAATAGAAAAGTGTATTAGTGTAGAGTGGCACTAGTTTAAGTTATTAACATTTTATATTTATCTTATTTTAACTAAGGTTTACTCAAATTGTATGAGCCATGCATGAATAATCTATATATTTTAATTTGTTTTCAGAAATGCCAAAAGAACTTACGTTTTCAATGTTTAGACGTTAATTACTGGCGTATCTTTGATGATTGATGAACGGTGTTATATGTTGACTGCAGATTCGCTGTGCGCACATCGGTTCTGGAGGTCACTATTTGTACTGTTTGGGAACTAAAGTTATTTATAGGAGCAATATATATATATTATCTTTTGGCGCTTCTTACCTTAATATATGTATTAATACCTACGTATAGTCATAACTAAAGTCAACACTGAGTACATATACATTTGTAATATAGAATAGTTATGCGGAATTAATATCACTGTTCATGGATTGGTTGTAAACTGGTGTGATGTCTTGTAGATGCATCAATGCAGGTGGGATGAATTAAAATCAGATGTTTGTTGCGCTTGGATTTCCGATCAAAATGTGGTCTAGATGTTTTGGGGCGATGCAGACGTTTCTGATACAATTCTTGAAGGTGTGGGTGCACTCAGGTACTCCTGGAAAAGGTTGGCACATATATCTCCCACGGCACCAGTGAATTTCTACGTTGAAAATCACACCGTGTTGCCTCGAGGTTTCCCCAGCTGTCACAATTTCAGACAGGTCAAGCGTAAGTCCGCCGCCATCAAAAGGAGGTGATTCGTAATTACTTTGTTGATCTCTCCAGGCTCTCTGAACTAAGTCGTGTGCTTAGTTTTAAAGATGCTTGGCGGATTTAGGTCTACTTACGATAGTGGACAAACAATATAAATTCCTTCACTTTTGGCAAGTTTGGTTTGGGAAACTATGAATGAAAATCTATTAGTCATTGAAACTATGTAAAATGTCTTGAACACGCGCTTTACCTATGGAATTAAGTGGTTACAATTTCATGTACCAAAATCAAGCGTAAATCCGCCGTCAATTCACATGAATAATGATTATATGTAATTCCCTTTTATTCCCTTTTTTTTTATTCGTCCAGGCTCTCTTCACGAACGTCTGTGTCAAGTTTCCAAGACGTTTGGTGAATTTAAGCCCAATTGTTATATCTGACGGGGCAGATTTATTTAAAATACCTGTACTTTGGCTAGTTAGATGGTTGGAAACTGTAAGAGAAAAATTGTAACACTTTGAAACGAAAATGTCTTACACACACGGTTTACCAATGAATTCGATGATGGATGGTCGCGCTTTCACTTAGCCGCTCACTAGGCACTAGAACAAAAGAAAAGGCCTACCGTTCGTGATACACAGACTTTATACCCATGGTTTGGTAAGGTGTGGTGTAGAGATTAAAAAAAAAAAATCTGTACAGCGGCTTAAAGCGTTACCATCAGTGTTATTGATATAACATCAAAACGGACGTTACCAGTTATTTGAAGAATGTGCGATATGTGATTAATTCAAGGCGATCGCTACAAGCTAGAGAGCGCAGTGGAAGGCATAACAAACGCCATCATCACTGCGTTCGAAGAAAACTGTCCTCTAAGTAGAGAACGGGACAGGAAACAGACGCCATGGTGGAGCAATAACTTGTCAAAATTAAGATCCGAGGTGCGTAAGCTTTTCAATAAAGCAAAGTGCAGCGGAGAATGGCAAAGCTACCAAATGGCCCCTACTACATATAATAAGGAAATAAGAAAAGCTAAAAGAAATAGCTTCACAAAATTCTGTGAGACAATCACCAGCACCCCTACTGCGGCAAGGCTACACAAAGCTCTTGCGAAGTCAGGAGGGGTGCCGATGTCTCTGAGGAAACCAGATGGCGAGTTCACGGAAGATGAGGATCAAAGGGCACTATTGCTACTAGAAACTCACTTTCCTGGCAGCTCGCCTAGTACTGAGCCAGGAATCAATACCACTTCAATCAGACCTCGGAGGGAAGACTGGGAAACAACATCAACCATCTGTTCTGAGGGACGGCTGAAATGGGCAATAAATTCCTTTCAGCCTTTCAAATCTGCCGGAGTGGACGGCATTATACCCGCCCTTCTTCAAGAGGGGCAAACGGTACTAATACCACACCTGCTAAAGATAACAAGGAGCAGTATTGCCTTGGGCCACATACCAATGCAATGGAGACGTGCAAGGGTTGTGTTTATACCAAAAGCGGGAAAAAAAGACCCCACACAGCCAAAATCGTACAGACCCATCAGCCTTACGTCATTTCTTCTGAAGATGACAGAAAAGGCTGTAGACAATTATTTAAGGGAAGATGTTCTGAACACATCCCCCTTACATCATCGTCAGCATGCATACAGAGCGGGCAGATCAACAGAGACCGCCCTATATCAGCTGACGGAGATAATTCGAAGTGCCCTAGAGGCAAAAGAAATAGTACTGTGCGCTTTCCTAGACACAGAGGGAGCATTTGCCAACACCTCACATGATGCGATCAAACGATCCCTGGATAGGAAAGGAGTTAACAGTACAGTATCCAACTGGATGTGTGAGCTGCTGAGCACTAGATCAGCAGAGACTCAAACACCATCTGGAACCATCAGAGTAAACACAACGAGAGGATGTCCACAAGGAGGGGTACTATCACCCTTAATGTGGAGCCTAGTTGTAGACGAACTGCTGGAAAAATTAACCAACCATGGCATCAACTGTCAGGCGTACGCCGATGACATTGTATTGATTGCCAGGGGCAAGTTCGAAGAAACCCTTGGAGACATCATACAAAAGGGGCTTAAAGTAACCAAGGAATGGTGCCATAATGTCGGACTTAACATCAATCCGGCGAAAACAACGATAGTACCATTCACAAGGAAAAGACAACTTCAAAGACTTAAGGACATAAACCTATCAGGCACGACACTGATACCAGTCAAAGAAGTAAAATATCTAGGACTCCATCTAGATAGTAAACTCCTCTGGCGAAAACATACAGAGGAGATATCCAAGAAGGCCACCCGCGCTCTCATGATATGTAGGAGCCTAGCGGGGAAGGCATGGGGATGCAGCCCAAGCATCCTGCGATGGATGTACACTGCAATCGTGAGACCAATGATCACATACGGAGCGGTAGCATGGGCGAAATGAACCAGTCTAGTCACAACGCGAGAGACACTCGGCAAAGTGCAAAGACTGGCGTGCCTGTGCATTACCGGAGCAATGCGTAGCTGCCCAACAGCAGCCATGGAGGTGCTATTGGAACTGACCCCTCTACACATCATGGTGATGAACGAGGCAGACAAAACAATCCTTAGGATGGCAAAGGAGGGAATTGGGAGAGGGAAATGCATCGGTTCGAAAGAACACGGTGACTTACTCAAAAAACTCCCACTTCTTGGCATACCTAGGGACGACAGCATCAGGAAGTTCAACTTTGAGAAGAATTTCCAGATAAAGCTCAGCAATAAGGAGAACTGGAGCAACGAATCCATAACTTATGGACTGAGCAACCACACAACAAAGTGGTATACGGACGGCTCGAGGACTGAGGAGGGAACTGGTGCTGGAGTGTTTTGGCCGGGAACTAAGCACTACGAATCCATGGGCAAATGTACCAGCATCTTCCAGGCAGAAATATGTGCCATAGACAGGTGCGTTCGAATCAACCTCGAGAAAAACTATAGAAATTGCAACATAGCAATAATGTGTGACAGCCAAGCAGCTATAAAGGCTTTTGACGCCTACGTTATCAAGTCAAAACTCGTGTGGGAATGCCTACAAGGACTGAATAGACTAGGCAAGAATAATAGAATCTCCATCTGCTGGGTGCCTGGCCATGTTGGCATTACGGGCAATGAGGCAGCGGACTCTCTTGCAAGAAGAGGGGCAGAGGAACCCTTCATAGGACCTGAACCATTCTGCGGGATAGGAGAACACACTATACGCGAAGAGTTCAGGAGACTGGAGGAAGAAACAAAGGCCAAAACCTTTCTCAACCTCCAAGGTCTGAGGCAAGCAAAGAAACTCTTAGGAAATTACAACCAAAAGAGATTCAAAGTTTGTATCGGCCTTAACAAAAACAACCTAAGAATCCTAACAGGCCTCCTCACGGGGCACTGCAGACTCAAGGAGCCCCTGAGGAAAATGGGCATATCGGAGGACGGGCTCTGTAGATTCTGCAGTGAAACCGCCGAAACTCCAGACCATATACTGGAATCCTGTGGGGCACTGACCCACAAAAGGATGAAACATTTGGGCAGGCACCAAATAACAGACAAGGACATACAAACCATGGACCCACAGCTCATTCTCAGATTCATCAAAGAAACTGGACTGGACGCTGTGCTCTAAGGAGTGTGACCTGCCAAGGATAAATCAGAGCAATACCTCGACACGCTTCACAAAGAAGTATCTAGAGAGGGCTCTGAACGAGGGCAAGCACCTCTCCGAGGCACAAGCAAGGGGACACAATAGACCAATAGGTCGCAGTGTAATATACCCTAACCAAATATTATTATTATTATTATTACAAAATCGCTAGTAGATTCCATAAACAGTGTAATCCCTATGGGGGGCCATGCTGCCCCCCTGCAACCCCCTGCTTGGGGTCACTGTTTGATTTGGAGTAGGTGCGAGTTACGGTTTCGAAAATTTGGCTTTATGTCACTTTCCGGATTTGGCCTTATGACGCTTTGTGAAAGTGACATAATACCAAATGCTAGAATTTGGCCTTATGTTAGTTTTAAATAGCAACATAAGGCCAAATTTCGATATTTGGGCTTATGACGCTTGGGGTTATGTCACGGCACCCTTTAGGCATGTGTAGTGATGGAGCCAGTGTTATGGTTTAACAAAACAACAAATTTGCAGACAATCCCAAAGCATTTGTCATTCAGCTGCAATTATTGCAAACAAAGCTTGCCTTACTTTACCAAGAGCGCCAGAAGAGTTGCTTCGACAAATTGGCTCATATGATTCTGGAAGCTCAAAGCGTTGTCAGCAATTGGAGAAGTTTCAAGTCTTACTGAAAGAAAAGAAGAAGAAGATCTTAAGAATATCCGCAACCAGGTGGTTATCACACCAAAAATGTATTGAGCGAAATTTGGAAAATTGGGGTGTGCTATTGGAATATTTTAAACATGCAGTTATATCAGATAAACTGAAATCAGCACAGTTAATTTTAGATGAATTAAATAATGAATGCAACAAAGCATATTTATTATTTTTGAAATATGTCCTTGGGTATTTTAACACGTTAAATGGTATTTTTCAATCAAAAAAGGCCTTAATACATGATCTGCATCGTGAGTCAGTCAAAATATTTTTTATATTAAGACAAAATTTCATTACACCATCTCAGCTTAATATAAATTGCAGTGTTAGGTCACCACATGTATCCTTGCAAGTCAACGAAATATACCTTGCGCCAGAGTGCGGGGAGATTCTAAAAAATATTCCGAAAGCCGCTGGAGATCGAATAATTCTTGACTGCTTGCAATTTTACATAACTTCTTTAGAAGAGATTCAACAAAGGCTACCTAAAAAAATGTAAATGTTTTTAAAGAAATCGGTTTCCTAAACCCCAAAATTGTAATGGGATTAGATGGGAAAAGATCTGATTTTGGTTTTGCACTTCTTTCAAAAAAGATTTTGTTGGATTCAAATGCCTTTTTACTTGAATGGAGATCCATAACTTATAATTTTTTGGAGACGGAAAAAGATAATTTACTAGAATTAGATGTTGAGCAATTTTGGTTTACAATAATTAAAATTCGCAACTTCAATGATGAACTTATGTTTCCTAATTTGTCTCATCTCGCTAAACATGTCTTAGCACTTCCTCATGCAAATGCTGATACAGAGAGAATATTTCCAATTGTCACAGATGTGAGAACAAAATAACGTAACAAAATGAGCCACGAAAATGTAATTTCATCAACTGCATTATTCGATCATCCATACAGGAGGCAAATTTAAATTGCGTTTCTTTTAAGTGCAAAGACAAACATTTAAAACCAAATGAGTTCAAAAGCTCTATTCTCTATCTCTAAAAGTTTTTTTCAATACCTATACCTATTTTCTATTTATGTATTTACTCGCATAAACATTTAAAGACTATGGACCGAGCAATTTGAATTATTTAAATAAACTAATTTAATTTAATAAATTTATACCTAACAATTTTTTTTATGACTTTGTTTAAAGTAAGATCTATGTACATTGTGCATATTAAATTATAATTGCTTTGCACAGGCCGAACCGCTGACGTCGCATAACATTCGTCGTTCTCGTTGTACAGTGCCCGAGCCATATGGCACTTCACATTTATTATTTTCAAACATTGTAGATTGTAGGTCGCCACTAGCCCAAATACCTCGCCAATCCATACACACTCAATGAGCACTTTGTGGTCGTCGCCTCTTCGCCTAATGGTTGTTGGCATAAGATAACCAGGAGAGGGTGCGAACCGCCAGCCATCGGCGCATTGTTTATTCTTGGAATAAGTACAATGTCGCGCATACAAGGCATGGGCATGGTATCGAGTGCTTGATACTCTGCTCCCGTGGGACCTCTAATATTCTAATCTGTATGACGGTGCAAAAGGGGTTGGCGACTGCGGACTACTTGGGAGAAACAAATTGGTTTCTCGAGTCAGTCTTTACTCTTTAATCAACCTCGTAACGGTGCAGTCTTGTCTTGCAGTCATTTTATTAACCTCGCACGGTGCAGTCTTCTCTCGCAGCGGTTCGGCTCGACTCGTAAACAATTTATAAATTTATAAAGTAAAATAAATTAAATTAAAGATTTATATGCTTAGAATAATTTCGTGTTGTTGTCTCTTTTTCCGGACCGACTTTTCATATTCACTCCCCTGTTGTCGGAGAATTAATTACCCGACAGCTTTCTATAAATAACCTACTAATTTATATTTATTTAGAAATATTACATCCTTTTTTATAATATTAACACTAACTTATTTTTTCATACTAATTTTATATATGTAACGAACTTTTTTAAATAAAAAACAAAAATTAAATAAAATAAATACAGCAGTTTAATACTTTTCTCTTAATTTATACAAATATTTTGTAGGTAAGCAGATTTGTGGGGGAAATCTTACGTCGGTAGGGATTTTTTGGACCCGTGGTAGGTTTTTTTTGTATGTACCATAACTGACGGATTTGGTTCTTTTTAACCCCTATTGCAGGGTATATTAATTTTGACTCACAGTTTGTAATATACCATATTGCCCGTAAACCCGTGAAAGTTACTATATTTGTGATCAGCATCGATAGGTATGTTGATCTAGCCATGTCCGTCAGCAAAAATTAGGTCTTAAAACTAAAGCTAGAAAGCTGAAATTTCAACCTATACTTTCTAGGCGGTCGAAATAATCAAGTTTAAGAATTTTCGAAATTCTCCCACTGACTCGCCCACAATCTCAAATAAACAAATTTATCGAAAAAATCGAGATTTGAGCTAGAGAGCTGAAATACAGTCATATATTATCTTGAGTACTTTTGGTGGAAATATCGATAAAACAACGATAGGCAGCAGACATTACGACGATGGCTAAGAAAGTCTGATTTCTGTCAAAATGCTCCGAATATATGAATATACACAGATATAAGCATATAAGCATTTTACTTAAGTTTAGGGCGAATAAAAGCTTTGAAAATTTGCAGCCAGATCAGATGGTTGAAATATTTCTAAGACTTACATCGCTTAAGGAAACCCAAACAATTCACAGCGATCTTGACAATATCAAGTATGTGGTCATTCCAATGGAGAATGTTTTTTGGTTTCACCGATGCATCCGCCTTTAATGTCAAACTGTTGACTGTTGAGACTTCGCTTTAATGACAGAAAACATCCTTTTATTTTGAAAGAATTAAATACCACCCTCGAGGGCGCGGTGGCTTAGAGGTAAGTGTGTTGCATTACTTATCTAAGGGTCTAGGGTTCAAATCACCCCGAGCCAAATAACACCTTAAGTTTTTTTTTAAGCGCATCCAAAAGTATCAATTGTCATGAAAAGCTTCTTAAATTTGCGCTCGTTCCCTTTCACTTTGCGCAAGCAAATGGTTTTAGAAGCTAAAGCTAGGCTTCAGGCTCTGAATAGGCCGTTAATGCATTATATTTATTATTATTTTTTAATTACACCCCATTGCTTGTACCCAACTGGACCATTGTCAAGATTGGATTAAAATGAATTAAATATAGACAAATTCATTCTTTACTTCTTTACTTTATTCAGTGTTTAGCTAAAGTGGATAAGTACAGTACTGGGTAGGTGCGACGTTAAGGACTGCCCATGTGACTGATATGTCATGTCTAAACAAGGGATGTTATTTATGAAATATGTAGATTGTTGCGTAGTTTGGCGGGTAGGTGTTGTCGAGGTCTGGTGGCCGGGCTACATTGCATCTCCATCATTAAGCATCGGATCTCCAGGTACTAAAGGTACCGAAGTCGTTCTGGTGGATTGACAATTCTTCCTGACTTCGGTGCGAAGACTGCTGTTGTTGTCGAAGCAGAAGATAGGGTTTTAGAAAGAAGAGGAGTTGGTTAGATCGGGCGTCTTAGTAAGGCTAGAAAAAGATTGCTCTAGGGCCTCGCACCAATTGCTTGTAGAGGCTAGCTACGATGTGCTCTGCTGGGCATGCAGTTTGATGGAGTATGTATGTGCGCTTCTGTTGGTTTGATGTGGCTGGAGTTGCGACGATATTTATTGCCTATGTTGTCTCTGATAATGTCGAGGATGAACTCTGCTCTATATTACACCTGGTTACCATTCGCTGTTGGAATGTGTTCTCCTTACTACTTGTTGACATTCAGAAAGCTGTGCACCTTTCGCTCCTCGGTTTGAGTATTTTGCTTGCTTTTGTCGTTCAACTTGTAATGCTCTGCGTACATTATGCTATTTTTGATTTGTAACGAGTGATGACGATGTTGTTGGGACAAGAGACCTCAGATTTCTTGAGTATATGCACTGATCTGGGCTTCCTCAATATCCTCTGGCGGTGTTCATAAAATTGATGATACCTAGTTGAGTTGGTAGTCTGATTTATCGTAACTGCATTTTTTTTAAATTCCTTTGGATGTTTGTACTGCTTTCTCAGCTAGACTGATGGAAAAACATCGTGATTCCTTGAGGGATTTGCATATGGTGTTGGTTGATTTTTAAAAGGCCCTTGATAGACAACGAAGGGATCTGTTATGGGTGGCGCTAAGGCAGCGAGGAGTTCCAGAAACCTACGCATAGATGATCACGGACAAGTTCGAGGGAGTAAAGGCAAGAGTATAATGCCCTGTCGGAGTTCGCAATCCAAGTGAGCGAACACCAGGAAAGCGTGTAGAGTCCCTTGATATTTATTACAGTCACTAATTATCTGCTTGAAGGAAATGTGACGGACTTCAAAGTGCATTAGTTATTCTTTGCTGACGATGGAGCCATCATAATCGAGGATCAAACGTCCCTGCAACGGGCACTTGATGTATTGGTGGAAGTTTTAAAGGGGAATGGGCATCATATTAGTCCGAAGAAAACAGAATACTTGTATTGGCCGTTCTCTGATCTACTCCGACCTATTCCAGACATTTATGTGATGACGACATTAAGTATCGCGTAAGCGTAGGGCGGATGAAGAGGCGGGAAAATTCAGCCATCTTCTGTGATTGAAAATTGTCAAAAAAAAGTTTCTGTAACAAATTCGGTCTTGACAAAACGCTTTACAAACATAGGGACGGGCTACAGTCCGCTTGGGCGAACTGTTGGATACCCTATTCTTATTCCTATCCCTCATAAGTGGGCGTGACAAAAGTCTAAGTATGGTTGAATTGTTAAGAACGCTCTACATATTTTGTTATATAACATTTAAAGGATTTTATAAAAAAAAACGCTCCCTAGCTCAAACTTGGGTGTTTCAATAAAATTGTTTTATTTAATTGTGGGCGTGTCAGTAGGCGGATTTAAAAAAAATTAACACATGAGAATAAAGGGCCCCTAGAGAGTATATACAAGGTGGCGCAAAAATATCCTTCCGATGTTTTTTGGCTGTAATTTAAAAAAAAATGAAAAACTTTGATTCTTCTTGTGGATTATTTTTATTTGGTCTTTTAATTTTTTTTACATCAAGTCGAGAATATTATGTCATGTAAATGGCCGCCGCCACAGTTGATTGTCATTTGAGCCCTTTTTATGGCATTTTCCATCACTTTGGCCAAAACTTCCGGCGATAGGTCCTCACATTGTTGACGGATATTGTCTTTAAGAGCTGCAAGAGTCTGAGGCTTGTTGACATAAACCCGCAACTTCAAAAAGCCCCACAAAAAGAAGTCTGGAGCGGTCAAATCAGGCGATCTTGCTGGCCAGTGCAGATCGCCAAAACGGGAGATTAGGCGCCCGGGAAATGCATCCTTCAGCATATCGGTTGTGGCACGTGCATTGTGTGCCGTTGCACCGTCCTGTTGGAACCACATGTTTTCCAATCCCAATTCATCAAGTTGCAGCAAAAAGAACTCGTTGATCATTGCTCTTGGCCCGCGACGTCTTCGAAGAAAAAAGGTCCGATGACTCCTCCAGCCAAAACAGCACACCATACAGTGACTTTGAGCGGGTGTAATGGCTCTTCGTGGGTTACACGCGGATTTTCAGTGCCCCAGAAGCGTAAATTTTGCTTATTTACGTACCCGCTAAGATGGAAATGGGCCTCATCACTCATGATTATTTTTGATGAAAAATCATCTTCCTCTTGGTGGTGATTAAGGATGGCTTGAGCGTATGTTAGACGCGATTGGCGGTCAGCAGCTAACAGCTGATGCACCGTCTGGACTTTGTACGGAAACATCTTCAAATCTTGTACCAAAATTCGCTGTAAAGACCGTCGACTGATACCCATTTGCGTGGCACGTCGTCTGGTCGATGTCGACGGCGCTTCCATGACATCTTCGGCTACAGCAGCAATATTCGCTGCAGAACGGCTACTCCGGGGTCTGCCACGCCTGGCAGCATCTCGTGTTGTGCCAGTCTCATCGAGGCGAGCGGCTAAACGTCGCAGTGTTTCACCAGTAGGCGTTGGACGGGTAGGAAATCTGCGACGAAATTCAAGTTGTGCCAAAGTCACCGACCGATTATTGCTCAAATAAAGAGTCACCAATATTCCGCGTTCTGGAGCAGTGTAGCGTAACATTGTTTATTAACGTGTATTTCGCATGTGTTTACTACACAAATGTCAAAAGAGAACTGACATTAGGGGCCAATCGCAAAATTTATAGCATTTTCTGATAGGAGGATTGCTTTTGCGCCACCTTGTATTATAAATTTCAGCTCCCTAGCTCAAACTTTGAATTTTCAAAAGAAAACAAAAATTAATTGTGGGCGTGTCAGTGGGCGGATTTTGAAAATATTTACACATGAGCATAAAGGGCCCATAGAGAGTGTTTTGTAATTGAAGGTTCTGAATTAACCCAAATAAAAGAAATGAAACGAAGTCAATATGAAAAACAGTAAATGACAATTTATTGAGCAAACGAAAATTAGGTGTGGTCAGATCGATGGTTAGCAGCAAAGTCAAAAACCAGAGCCACGAATTCCAAATACAAAAGCTCAGAGAATGGACTGTCTTCTAATACATATTAAATTTTAGCGTTACGAATTTTGCCGAAGAATACATATAATATTTGAGTGTGTACTCAGTAATTTGCAATGCAATACAATTTAATTAGAGCGATAATGTAAGTGTATTAAGTTAGTATGTATTTAGACAAAACTTAGAATAAACGTTATGAAAGAGTTAGAAAATATAAGAGTACAATTACATGTTAGATGAACAATTAAGCAGTAAATTCAAATTATGCAATCAGCTGGTTACAAATAGGGTGAACATCTGTTGTTTGTACAACTGGTGCGTATATTACAGAACATTCAGCCCTCCCTGAAAGACTCCGGTCTTTCAGAGCTAGAAAGTGGCACAATCTTCACTATGGGGCGAACATATTCGTTGAATTTGGTCCTGATAGTGACAACACGAGTTTTGTTATCCTTGCCCGGGTGAGTTTTCATAACACGACCGAGGATCCACTTTGAGGGCGGCAAATTCGGCTCCTTAAGGAGCACGATATCGTCTACCTTGATGTCTGGCTGAGTACTATGCCACTTCGATCGCTGTTGCAGTGATGTGAGGTATTCTTGATGCCATCTCTTCCAGAAGCCCTGCATAAGAATCTGTAAAAGATGCCAATTAGTTTTTGGTGAATTTGTAAATTCTATTTCTGGTTGAGGAACCGCGGTATAAGGTTCACCAATCATAAAATGCGAAGGTGTTAAGGCAGTGGGTTCACTGTCGGATGTTGGCCACATGGGACGCGAATTAAGCAATGCTTCGATTTTGGTCAGCAATGTATACAGATCCTCGTAGATGAGAGCGCGATCACCAATCACTCTTTTTAGATGAGTCTTCACCGATTTGACACCTGCCTCCCACAGCCCGCCGAAGTGAGGTGCAGAAGGAGGTATAAATTTACAGGAGATGTTGTCTCTAGAGAGATGATCGGTAACGATGGATTGATGTTGCTGACTGAGAAGACAAGCATGCATTTCGTCAAGTGATCGTTTGGCTCCATGAAAATTGGTGCCGTTGTCGCTCCAAATTTCCGTTGGCTTACCACGACGAGCTACGAAACGATCGAGCGCTGACAAAAATGCGTTTGTTGTGAGGTCCCCTACTAGCTCCAAGTGAATACCCTTTGTTACAAAACAGACAAATAATGCGATGTAACCTTTGACGAATTTGGGGTTTCGCCCGCGAGATGAACGTAGAACTAACGGTCCAGCATAATCGCAACCAACCCTACTGAAAGGTCGCGAAAACCGTATACGTTCCATTGGTAAATTACCCATTTGTTGAGATGGCGAATGTTGTCGATGACGCAAGCAGATAACACATTTGTGTATTATATTTCGAATAAGATTTCGGCAGCCTACTATAAAAAATTCTTAGTTTATCAGGCCGAACAGATGAGATACACCAGCATGCAAATATTTTTTATGTAGATATTCAGCAATGCTGCGGGATATTGCGTGTGATTTATGCAGAATGATAGGGTGTTTAGCACTATAGGTTAGATTCGATTCATACAGGCGGCCGCCGACAAGAAGCACTCCGTTTAAGTCAAGGAAGGGGGCTAAGGATTTTACCTTACTTTTTTTTGACAAGGGTTTGTTATTTTGGAGAGCACTCGGAAGTCCTATTGGCCACGAAAACTGACCATTTTTTGGGCGGTGAAGAAAGCCAATGTAGGACAATCGAAGAGTCTGTCCATGCATAAACTTTAATGTCTTTCTCCTGCAAACATATCTTTAGTTTATTGATAAGGCGAACTAAAAGAGTAGCTCCACAGAGTTCAAGTCGAGGGAGAGATAGAACTTTTATAGGTGCAACACGTGTTTTAGCTGCTACTAAAGAAACATTAGCCAATCCGTCCCTGTCTACGCTTCGACAGTAAACTACAGCAGCGTAAGCATCCAGTGATGCATCACAAAACGCATGCAGCTCGAAACCCAATTTATTGCTCCACAAAGTCCTTGGTATTCTTATGGATTCAAGTAGATGCAGTTCGCTACGAATCAGTTTCCAACGTTCGGCGGTATCCTTAGGAATTTCTTCATCCCATTTTACGCCTACTCTCCATAAGTCCTGGAAAAGTATTTTTATTCCTACGATTACTGGAGCTAGAAATCCAACGGGGTCAAAAATTCTCGAAGACTCAGAAAGTATTCGTCGTTTGGTATAGTCAATAGCCGAGTTTAAATGTACATTGAAGAAGAAGCAATCCTTGGATGGACACCATTGCATGCCAAGAAGTTTGACAGTTGAGGATTCTTCAAATTCTAATGGTGAAAGCTCACGTTGTTCCTTTGGCAAGGATATGAGTAAAGGCCAGCAATTTGTCGTCCATTTCCTAAGGTTAAAACCGGCAGACTTGAGAAGATTTATGAGCTCTAACCTAAGGGAAGTGACTTCTTCAATTGAATCCGCTCCCGTCATAACGTCGTCCATATAAAAGTCGTTAAGTAGAACTTCCGACGCGCGAGGGTAGATTTTTTGGTGATCAAGGGCTAATTGGTACAAAGTGCGAACAGCTAAAAATGGAGCGCATGTCGTGCCGTACGTCACGGTCAAGAGACGGTAATGTTTTATTGTTTGATCATTTGGCTTTCTCCATAGAATACGTTGGAAGTTTGTGTGGTTCTCCGATACTCGTATCTGGCGAAACATTTTTTCTATGTCCCCAGATATGGTATAGGTATGTCGACGAAATCGGATACAAATAGAAAAAAGGTCTCGCTGATAACTTTGGCCTACAAGAAGAGACTCATTCAGAGATTGCTTATTGAAAGACTTTGCCGACCCATCAAAGACTACCCTCACCTTGGTAGTACTGCTACTCTCCTTTAAGACGGCATGGTGGGGTAGATAGTAGCATTGACTTGTAGATGTAGTCAATTCACAGGAAGGTATTTCTTGCATGTGCCCTAAGTTAAGGTATTCGTCCATGAAGCGTACATATTCATCCTTTAAATACTGATTAGACGCTATTCTGCTTTCAGTAGAGTTGAGACGTCTTAACACGATATTAAAGCTGTTTCCGAAGTCAGTTTCTTTCTCAGTTTTGAAAGGCAGCTGAACCACATACCTGCCGTCAGGTAGCCGCGAATGCGTTTTAACAAATAATTCTTCGGCACGTTGGTCGTCATCAGAAAGACTTGGTCTTTGATCAACTTCTTCAAGTCGCCAAAAGCGTTCGAGATCAAACATGTTTTGAGTGTCCAATTGAGTGCAGTAAGACTCGACACTGTTTGATGACATAATGCTGTCCATATTGCCACAAGCAACCCACCCGAAGATCGTGGGAATTAGGTCAGGTACTCCTTGAGCACTCCGAACTGCTGAGCCATTGAAGATGCTAAACACTTTATCAGCACCAATGAGGACGTCAATATGGCCAGGCACATTAAAATTCGGGTCTGCTAATCTTAACGAAGAGAATGCTTTGTTGTCGCAGATCTTAAGAACAGAAGCAGGCAATAAGGATGTAAGTTTAGAGATAACGTAGCAACGAACTTCTACGAACTCCTGAGTATAGCGAGAATATAATTTGATCGTAACGAATCCCTTTGTCAAGCCAGCGGATGTGGAACCAACGCCTAATACAGGTATACAAGCGGGCTTCCGAATGAGACCCAACCTTTGAACTGTGCTTTCGGTAATGAAAGACACTTGTGACCCAGAGTCCAGCAACAACCGAACGGTTCTAGAAATTCCTTGCTTGTCATGAGCATGAGCAATAGCTGTTGGCAATAACGTTTGAGTAAGGCAAGAAGGTTTAAACGAATTGCCGTTTGCTGGTATAGTTGAGCAAAGCGAGAGCGATGGATGTGTTGTTCGTAGAGGAATTGAGTGAGACGAGCTGGTTGATGCTGAACTGGTAGACGACGTTGACGAAGATTCAGGAGCAATATTGGTTTGAGAATTTGACGATGCCGACTGGGGGTGAACGAGCGAGTGATGTCGGGAATTGCAAGCTCTGCAGCGGAAATTCGATCTGCATTTGTTAGCAGAATGTCCGACACGTAAACAATTAAAGCACAGAGAGTGTTCTTTTACGAATTCGCGACGTGTTTTAATATCGAACGACAGAAAGTTAGGACATTTGTTTAAGGTGTGTTCTAATTTGCATTTGGGACAAGTTAGTTTCGATTCTGTATAATGCGACTGTATAACTTTGGGGGTTTTCACACGAGATGTATTGAAATGAGAGAGGGTCTGGCACGATTCTAATGCATCACAACGTAGCTGTAAAAACGACACTAATTCATTTACGCTACAATTATCCCTAGATCCGACCTCTTCCGCCCACGCTTGTCGCGTGTCGTGATCGAGTTTCTGGAGCAGAAGATAAATAATCCAGGGGTCACGATTCGTAGATCCTAAAGCATTTAAACCCCGAATCGTTTCGTCAGTGCCGTCTGTGATTCTGCGTAAATGAGGAACGCTGCTGGAATTCATGCTAGGCATCGAAAGAAACGATTGTATATGCGAGTGAATTATTAAATTGGAACGATCATATCTCCTTTCCAGTCGCTCCCATGCATCTAAATAATTTACGTCCGAAACCGTGATATCCCGAATTAAATCCGCTGCTTTACCGCGTAAATACGATTTTAGATAGCGGAATTTTTGCGTGGTGGATAAATTTAAATTGGTGTCTATAGTACCCTGAAAGATGTCTCTAAAACATGGCCATTCACACACAGTTTTATATTTTATATATATATAAGGCACAGAGATCAATCAATAATCAAATCAAAAGGAAAATTTTCACCACGTGTATTACCACACGCTTATAATTCAATCAATCCGCGATCAGAAGGACCAGAAAATGTTTTGTAATTGAAGGTTCTGAATTAACCCAAATAAAAGAAATGAAACGAAGTCAATATGAAAAACAGTAAATGACAATTTATTGAGCAAACGAAAATTAGGTGTGGTCAGATCGATGGTTAGCAGCAAAGTCAAAAACCAGAGCCACGAATTCCAAATACAAAAGCTCAGAGAATGGACTGTCTTCTAATACATATAAAATTTTAGCGTTACGAATTTTGCCGAAGAATACATATAATATTTGAGTGTGTACTCAGTAATTTGCAATGCAATACAATTTAGTTAGAGCGATAATGTAAGTATAATAAGTTAGTATGTATTTAGACAAAAATTAGAATAAACGTTATGAAAGAGTTAGAAAATATAAGAGTACAATTACATGTTAGATGAACAATTAAGCAGTAAATTCAAATTATGCAATCAGCTGGTTACAAATAGGGTGAACATCTGTTGTTTGTACAACTGGTGCGTATATTACAGAACAGAGAGTATATATTATAAATTTCAGCAACCAAGCTCAAACATTGGATTTTCAAAAATTAATATACCCTTAGAATAGGGTATCAAAAAATGATTTTATTTATTTGTGGGCGTGTCAGTCAGCGGATTTTGAAAAAATTTTATCCCGAGCAGTTTTAGGAGTCATAGATCTTATATAAAAAATTTCAGCTTTCTAGCTCAAAATTCGATTTTATCCAAAATTTTGTTTTTTTGAGTTTGTGGGCGTGTCTGTGGGCGGATTTCAAAAATTCTTAAACATGATTATTTCGGGACCCTAGAGAGTATATGGTTAAAATTTCAGCTCTCTAGGTCCAGTTTAAAGGCCTACTTTTTGCCGTCAAAATTAATATACCCTTAGAATAGGGTATAAAAATGGGTGTGGCAAAGAAAAGCTTCAGATGGCAAAAACACCTTCAGATCGGGGGCAAAACCTCCAAATGAGACTCCTCTTGCGACTCCTTGAGACCGAGATTTTGATCTTCAAGACAAAGATTTTGATCCTTGAGGGCGGAATTTCTGTCTTTGAACGCAGGATTCAAAACACTCCGAAAGCCTTGATCCTTGATGTCAAGATGTTTATCCTTGATTCTAGAAAAAGATGTTACCCTTGAGAGCAAGATTTTGGTCCTTGATGCCAAGACCAGACGCGTGACGTCACCCGACCCTGTAAAAAATCGAATGCAAGAAACTATGTACGATACAGATGTCCGGTCCAGATGTCGAATACAAATAACTTTATTCATTACAGACAGAAAGCGCCCATGGCAAGAAAACCGCTTCTAATAAATCTTTGAGACCGAAATTTTGATCCTTTTGTCCCTCTCCTCGATTGTTGTCATATCAGCGAGAGATGATGGCAAAATGACAGGTTAAGTATAATTCAGGGTGATAACATGCCCAAAGTATATGCCCGCATCGTTTTTCTCCAGAACGACGATCTAACTCCCAGGAAAGTCTTCCTTAGCAGGATAGTCAGGCAAAATATTTTTATATCCACGTACTGTTGGCGAAATCTTAGGGTAGAGAAAAAAAAGTGCTGGACAAGCAATTGCCTTCTCAATGAACAAAAAATCAAAAGAACAGATCCTCGCAAAAGAAGGGAAACTATTCTTAAAACTCTCTCAATTCTAGCAAGAATAAAAGCAGTCAAACCCAATCAGAAGAGAGAACACAACACTATCACCTTGAGCACAACTAGTCAATCAAAGTCCAGTGTGCAGCAGAGACTCGAAAAGGCGCGTAGGGAGTCAAACCACACGCCGAGTATGGCTGCTTTCACTTTCTCAAAGCGGAATAAAATTATGTTTTCAAATATGGCCTTATTTCGTTTGGAGTTATTTCACGGCACCTCAGAAACACCTAGACGTGGCGCTTATACAGGAGTCTTATGTTTACAAGGGCAAGGTAAACGGCCCACAAAGAGCCTGCATTCTTTACAAAAAAGTATTAAAACTATTCCGATTCCAGAGTACACCAACAGATATCTGGAAGCGGCTACGTAGAACTTCACACGGAAAGAGAAATGACAGAGGCAGTCGTATGTTCCGTGTGATACCACCGACCTGGAATTCCTTCCACTGAATGGACTACTGCGGTATTGGATGTGATTCAAACGCTCACCATTTACTGTGGGCGAGCTCCAGTGTAAATAACAGTGGTGTCCCACACTTAGAATTCATTAATTTTAATATTTTTAAAATTGTCAATCATGGCAATAGTTCCACTTTTATAAAGTTGAAGTGAAATCATAGAAGACTGGCGCTTTTCTACAGAGACCTTAATGCCAGATCATCGCCATATCATTTTCTATAAACAAATTCTACGGAAACAGCACACTTACCAAATATAACTTTTAAAAAGGCAGATGGCTCCTTTTTCAAAGACGTCCTTCAGAGGCTTCCGATAATAAATGTAAACGATAGTATCTAAGTCATCAAAGTTTAAATAATTTTCTCCTTTTCAAAAAAAATGATATTGATTTCAGCAGTTCCTAAATACTCTTAAATTGACGGTTGCTTATATTTCATTGGGTTAAGTTTTGCATTTTTACCAACCACTAGTAATATAATAGTTGCTGCTTCTTACTATTTTAAGGTCATAAAGCTAAGTACATATATCGACCCAAAGACTTTCCAATGTTTCGAATGTCATTCGTATTATTCAAATAGCACTTATATACAAAGTACCTGATTTACTATAAGAGATACCCTCTGCTGCTTATAATGGCACAACTCTCTCATGCACTGTAATTATTGAATATTCCACATATGGAATTTATTTATACTTCCACACGAATGTGTTCTACAAACAAAAAGCAATTATAATGATAGCACTACCCCTTCCGCTGACGCTAAAAAAACGGCTTAGATACTGCATACTCCTGTTAGTTTTTCGTTGAGGGTCTATCAATCCGGTCAACTTTTCAGGAGTTTGAAACACAGGTGAAATTCACATTGTTTATAATAATATCCCTAGGTCATTGATTTTTTTCAAAAGCCTTTACCTTCAGCAAGGAATATAGTAATCGATAGGCACAATCGATTGAGACCATAAAACATTTATACTTTTGACATGTCAACGACTCACAGGACCTTTGTTTGGATTACTCGATAAATTGCACATATATGTACGTGGAGTATTGTTTATGATCGATTTTATGATAAAGCTTTCATTCGAGGGAACACAATCAAAAGAATAATAACATCGGCAGGCAATAATACATTAGAAAGAACGTGCGACTGCATCATGCCAATGTTTATAAATAAAGGGGTTACAAGGCAACGCGGTTCATTTGATAGAGACCGTTGTCGCCAGTTAAGTTAAAATACGAACGAGTTGGGAGCCCATTATATAACAAATTCCAGTTGCTTAGCATTCTAGTGTTTACATTCGTAGTTATGACGTGAATTTTCTGTTTTGGTGATATTAGGTAACAGTGATAGTGATGCCTACTATGGATACGCGGAACGAAGTATGGACGTCTAGTAGATTGGATCGCGAACAGGGATCTAATAATAATCCAGGTATAAGAAAATTAAATAAGAAATTGCTTTGATTTACATGAGAATGCATTTTTGGTTTTTTTCTTTGAGAACAAACGTTCAAATCTAATATAACTCTTAGGTGTTACGCCTGAAACAGATGTTCAGCAACAGTAAGGCAGGCAGTAATGCACACGCAACAGACGTACAGTAAGATATTGCTATCATTCACTATGTTAGGTAACGTCAGAGAATTTCACTGTACGAAACGTCAAACCGGAAAAAGTGTACCAAACTGTGCTGTTCTACTACTTGATATGCAGTAAAATTAGAAATAGAGTCAAGTTGCAGAACGAATTGACATGCAGTAAGCATTGTCTCATTTTATATAAACAAAATATCTGACTGCACGGGTCTTGCTGCACATCTGTTTTAAGCATTATGAGTTTTAAATTTTTATTTTTACAAACAATATATACAATTAAAATTATGAAATTATCGTGAGCCTTATTTATGATAAAATTTTGCGAAATGAATTAAGCTATGCTCACACGAGAGCCAGACCTGACAATATTGTCAGATCTACCACTGGTCTGAAAATGAGCTGCAAATGAGCTGACAATAGCAAACTACCTTACAATGCGAAATTATCAGTTCATATTGTTGCCAGATTTTATCCAAATAGTTGGCCTGACAACATTTTTCCTGACAACGTTGTCAGGTTAAAAATTTTCAGTTCACACGGTTGGTAGAAGATTGTTTACAAAAAAATTGGCAGAACCGTTGACAGTCATTGTCAGGCAGGTGGCAATGGTGCGATGGTAGTGTATTCGCAAAGTGATTGGCAGGTCGTGTGTTCGAATCCTGACCAGAGCCATGCTTTGTAAAATTGAATACACACATCAAATCAAATCTCCCTTATGCAATTAAGGCGCCAGCTGTGGAGATAAAAAAACCCTATCGCACCAAAAACTTCTTTCCTACCCTCTTATTCTTTCAGTAGTAAGCAGCACACAAAAACAGGCAATGAATCTGAGTGCTGCAACGAGAATACCTGCGCTGTGGCAATACTATAAGGGCACTGTATCAATTACAGAAAAATAAAAAATCCCTTTCGCGCACGCTAATTATAAAAAAAAAAACATTTTCAGACAAATTAAAAATTGTTTTGGTCATTCTGCATCAGTGAAGTGAATTTGAGAAACGTGAAATAATAAAAAAGATAATAGAAATCGAACAAAAAGATGGACTTGCGATTGTTGTTGCCGCATACGTATTGGAAAGAAGCGAGGAAGATGAATTGCCACAGAGGCGTCGGCGTATTTGGGCGAAGGATTGGGTGACCCGCCGTCAACAATTGAGAGCTGAGGAGCATTGTTGCGTATGAATTCTAAACAATTCGATGATCTGATACCTATGGTGACTCCATATTATATCCAAAAGCAAACGAATATGCGAGCGAGCATTTCAGCGGCTGAGCGGCTTGTGTTGACTATACGATATCTAGCTACCGGGGAACATTTTCGGACTATGCAATATCTGTTTTGCATTCCTGTATCACCGATCTCGTCCATTATTCCAGATGTTTTGGGTGCAATCTACAAAGTACTCGTGGACAAATAGCTTTGGGTATGTTAATTTCATTACCTTGTTCAGTGTAGACACAAATGCACAGAAAACGGTTTCATTCTAGACGCCGAGAACACCAGAGGCCTCCCTATGATGCTGTTGCCAGCAAATTCAATGAACTATGGCAATTTCCAAACTGCATTGGAGCAGTGGATAGAAAGCATGTGCTAATGGTTGCACCACCCAATGGTGGCAGCATATTTTACAATTACACATAGCATTGTATTGATGGGCATTGCCGATGCGGAATATGAACTATAACTGCTTTATATTGACGTCGGCTGCAGTGGGGTATTTTCCGATGGTGTTGTGTTCAACATAATGTACATTTGGACAAGCATTGGATACTAATCAGCTATGCTTGCCAGCACAAAAAGCACTACCTGAAGATAATTGCCTGTTTCTTATGTACTCGTTGCAGGCGATGCGTTTTACGGCCTAATATATTGAAACCATACAGCCAACGCGGTCTCTCATTGGTGTTGCGAGTATTCAGTCGCGCCCACCGTAATATCGAAAATGTTTTCGGTATTATGTCGGCACGTTTCCGAGTGCTGCGAAGGCCCATACATTTGGATATTGTATATTAACTCTTTTGGAAGGTAACATGAAGCTAAACCACCAGGCGGCGACACCGTCGATGGTCTTCATGATAGTACTATAGAGTATACAATGATTTGGATGTCGAAAAGTCAAAAAAAGTTACGCTTGCGTGATTCGTGTTCCACAACTACTTGATGACAACAAATAAAAAGAGGTATGCTCCGAGCAATTCATTCTACCATTACAATGATATCGGCGAACTTATCTTGGGTGATTGGCGAGGTGATGTGGATGTGGAAAGCATTACATTGTATCTACTAGAAGGTTCACGTAATGATACTCTACTCGAAGCCAAAGATGTACGAAATGAGTTAAAGACTAACTTTGTCGAAGAGGTCGAATTAAAGTTTCAGTATAAATTGCTTTAATAAAAAGATTTAATTTGTATTTTGGATGAAATATTTCATATAAAAAATGACTTGTCAAAAAAATGTTTTTTTTTAATATTAATTATATTGGTGTTGGTACCTCTCACTGGCGGTTTCGACAGTGTCAGTTCCCACTGCTCGACGTAGGCTATAATGCTAAAAATTTAATGAAAACATATAAAAGATAATGAAAGTAAAAATGCACTCAATATGACAGGAGCATCATCTATAATATCGTGAATGCATGTCTCAGTTTTGATTTTGCGTAAGCAGCTTGTTCCGGCGTTAAGTTTTCCAACTCAGATGCCATATATTGGCATTAGCCGTGTGTGCATTTTTCGGTTGCGAACTTGTAGATCGAATGAATTGCAGTGCCTCTACCGCCATCTATTTTAAACTCGAATTGCGGCTGGTATCTGACGGAGATGGCGATGGCGATGGCGTTTGTGTCGTTGCCCAGACGTTAATGGTGACACAAATTCGAGCGTATTACATTCGCGAAGTTCGAGTAAAAATGTTTGGTCGTCGAGAGCCGAGCTCTGAAAAGGTACAACCAATAAAGGCGAAGAAATAGTTACCAATTCCATAGACGAAAGTTCATTGGGTGGACGGAGAACTTTATTTGTTTTTAAAAAAACACCATTGGCACCTTGGCCTGATTTTCTTTTACGATATTTGTCAAGGTTGCTGTTGAATGTCGACCATTTGCCCTTGCAGTCATTGAGGGTCTTATGGATCGCGTCCTTAACTTCTTGCCATAAGGCTTCTTTCGGTAGGTTATATTCTGCGCATCCAACATCCCACAAACTGCGTCGCGTCTTGATTTACTGAATAAAATTTAAAATTTGATTCTGGGGCCACTCACTCTCCCCTTTTTTGCGATACGATTTTTGAATCTTTAGTGTTTTTTATAGTTTTAGACTTTGTCGGCGACTGCAAAAGTTGTAGAAGTTCAACCGGCCAAAATGTTGGATCGTTTTCTAGGTCGTATTCAATCATTTTCACAAAAAAAAAAACCATTCCAATAATCTAATAAGTAGCACCCAAACTTCGTTTTCCCCGTTCAAATGTTAAAAATAATTATCTGACAATAACGAAATTATCAGACGTCACCGTTTCAGCACCCATCCACACATATGTATAGGCAACAATTAAAAAATCCGTTAATGCACTAATTTGATAATGTAACAAAACAAGTGTTTAAGTGCTTCTTTGTCATGTTCCCATTCCACTTAATGGAAAGAAAGAGTGAACTATTTAGTTTAGTGTTTATTTTCATCCAGTGAAGTGTAAGATGTCGAACGAGCGTAAAACACAGTCAAGTAAGTTTCAAATTTAAACAAAAATTATGTAGTATTTTATCCTAAGTTTTTTTTCTAAAATGTAAATCAAATAATAAAGATTACGTTTTTCATAAGTTTATTTCCGAAAAAATTGTTTAAATATGGAATATTTATAAATCAAATCGAACCGAAACATTTGTGTAGGTCGGGATTTTACTTCTGCAAATGAGCAAGAACTCACAATGTTGGTACCTACACATATGTATGTTCTGGTTGGCGTTGTTTACATGATATTTATTCAAATAATATAACGTCTATTTTGAACATGAAAGATTGGTTTCTATATTTTGTACCTACCTACGAATCTATCGAGCTAACAACTCCTAGCGATCAGGGGGCATTGCTTCAGCTACTGAATGAATCCTCTGAGTTTGAACATTTTGGTGACGGAGATAATGAAGATAGCCTTGATGCAAAATTACTGAATAACTTGGACGAAATTTTTGGGGATGAGAGCGACAAAGGAATCTCTTCTTCATTACCAGAACCAGAGGACGGAATTCAAAATGTATCTCAAGTCAGCTTGGGATCTTGTATTCCAACTGAAGAATTAATTGAAAAGAGACGACTTCTATGAAAAACGAAATCTTTTCAATTCGTAACAGATCCGGATGAGCGTGTGGATGTGGATCTGGAACTTCTGAAGTACTTTTGCCAACTGAATATTTTCTTAAATACTTCACTGACGCACATTTCGAAAATGCTGCAAAGTTCACTAACAAAAGGGGTACTGTACGGGTATTGTACGGAGCTCGCATGTATGTATTTTGAATGTGTACCTTTACCAAGACTTAGCATATATTGGCAAAAAAGATTCAGGCACGATATGATTGCTTCTAAAATATCACGAAATAGGCTCTTTCTGCTACCTTCTTGTTTACATTATGTGGACACATGCTTGGAATCTAATGGACCAAATATACTATGGAAAATCCAGCCAATTATAGACGACTTTGGAAATCGGTGTTTAGCCATACCTAGGAATTGAACGAATTTTTCAATTGACGAACAGGTGATTCCGTTCCTTGGAAAATGTCCACGTCTTCTTAGGCAATATGTGCGAAATAAACCCCGTCCAGTAGGATTTAAAAACTTTATTATAACTACTTCATCAGGACTTGTTCTGGATTTTGAAATTTACCAAAGTAGGTCCATATAGATTTATTATACTTATAAGAAATAATAAATACTTGATTTCCATACCTATAGGCAAGAGCACTCCTTTTCTAGAAATGCAATTAGGCTTAGGATAAGCAGTAATTTTGCGATTAATTTCTACGTTTTCGATAGAAAGCTTTTTATTTTTTAATCGATATTTTACGACAATTCCATTGCTTGATAGACTGAGTGCACTTCAAATATATATAACCGGAACAATCCAGGCCAACAGAATTCGTAATGTACAGTTTTTATGTGATAAGGGCTTGAATTGTGGTAATATCGATGAACGCTGTAGAAGTGATGAACAAGTGGTGGCAACTAAGTGGATATATAGCAATAGCGTTACTGCAGTTTCAAATGCATTTGGCAAACATCCCGTGTCAACAATAAAGCTATGGAATAAGTTTCACAGAAGCTATATTGATATTCAGCGTCCAAAAATTATTGCTGAATACAATACAAGAAAATGGGTGGAGTCGATATTTGCGATCAAATGATGAAATACTATCGTTGCTGGATAAAGACCAAGAAGTGGACATCAAAAGTCGCCCTTCACTTCATTTACTTAGCTGCTGTTAATTCTTGGATCAAATATAGGGAAGACTACACATGCATCCAAAGTACCAAAATCAAAAATCCAAAAGTTGTTTGACCTTCGACTGGAAATGATAGACTCATTGCTCACATCAACTCCAAAACGACCACATTGCTACACAGAGAACGAAAACATAGATACAAATAATCTTTCTTCAAATATAAAAAACTTCAGCCCATATCCATCTGCCAGCGTTCGTTTAGATCGGTTTGAACATTGGCCCATAATGAACTATGTATTTAAAAATAACACGTTCATGCAGACTGACACCATGCAATAAAAGAACCCGTGGTAGATGTGAGAAGTAAAATGTTTATCTACCTATGACTCCCACAAGGAACTTGCTTTAAAGACTATCACACACATATGTAATATTTACATGCCTCTCGTTTTCATGACTTTTTATCCAACGAATGTGATTTTTTTATTTTTTTGTTTTCCTATTCACTTAATTTAATTGCTTTTGTTACGTTTTTCCTAATTTTAATTGGAAACTAATTTTAAAATAAAAGTCCGAAATATGTGGGAAAACTGAGTCTTTGTTTACCTTTAAAATCCCAACCAACACATATGTCTATGTCATTTATAGCGTAAAGGGATCATAGCTGATTTTTTATATGTTTTCTCAGAATCGTACTGCACATACGAATTTAATATATAAATTTCAGCAAAATCGGCCAATTTTTCAACAATAGGTCTTAAAGGGATAAACACAGCACATCTGACAATAGCAAATGGGCGTGAAAAGGTCATAAGCGCCTGATAATGGTCTGACAATTGCACAATTGTGTGCTCAGACGATTGCCAGATACCTGACAATTTCATTGTCAGTTGGCGCTCTGAAAATGATCTGACAGTGTGTTTTCTGCAAATATTATCAGACGATATTGTAATTTCACACGGTTGTAGGTATTTGAGACAATTTTTTCACTCACAGATCTGACAGTATTGTCTCCTTTAAACATGACAGTACCAACTAAGCCGGTCGCTCTCCATTTTTTTCGAGATAGGTTCTTTGACGTGAAGGCTTCCTCGGATCTTGAAACTTCTTATTCGATCAATCTTTGTTCCTCCTGTTGTCATGCGAAGCATCTTTGTCTCAGCTTCCGTTAATTTGCCCTCATACTTTTTGTACGCTATCCAACATTGTGAACCGTATGTCAGCGCCGGGCGGGTAACTGCGGTGTAGAGCTTTCCTTCCACCTAAGGGGGCATTTTTCGATCATAGAATATGGCCACTTCATCCACCATACGCTTTTCCTTTTTGTTTTTTATTTTTTAATAAAAAGGTCTATTATACCACCAGGCAGAAATCCTCTTTTTTGGTGCAGAGGTTGGAGAAAAAATGTGTTTTTCGTTTCTCTACATTAATGGATGGCGTATGTTGTTGTTCCCCATGGGCATTGAACCTGCACCGCACGGGTCACAAGCCGTCACACTACCCTCTACACAGTCGCCACCCACCCTACGCTTACGCGATGCTTAATGTCGTAATCCAAGTTGCTTCGCTATTGATCATACGAGTAGATCCCAGATATTTGAACTTTTCGTACTTTGAATTCATATAAATGTCTGGAATAGCTCGAAGTGGATCAGAGAACAGGCAGTACAAGTGTTCTGTTTTCTGCGGACTAATACGATACCCATTCCCCTCCAAAACGTCCACCCATATACCAAGTGCTCCTTGCAGGAACGCTTGATCCTCGGTAATGATGGCTCAATCGTCAGCGTAGAATAACTGATGTACATTGGAGTACATCACTTTTCCTTCAAGCATATAATCAAGGACTGTAATAAATATTACGGGACTTAAGATGCTTCATTGGTGTACACAGACTTTGATTGGGAGCTCCTCAAAGACCCAAGCGGGGCATCTTATATCATCAAGTAAACCGACGCTGAGAGGGCTATCAAACTGTCGAGCCGACAAACACTACATGCGCCAACCAGGTGTTGATATCTTGCGGCATTGTGTTTTCCGTCGGCAAAGAATATCGGTTTTATTCTAGTGTAAAACCGTCATATTATCCACCTGGTGAAAACAGAATATCGCTTTTGAAGACGTGTCTGTTATCTCTTGGTGTTTGTACACAACCCTATGATGATGAAATAGTATAATAATCCTATCTATTAACATTATTAATGCACACAAAAGACTGCTTAATTGTAAATTTACAGCTTGACTATAATCGTTAATACATCTATGTATATCCAATCTCCCATAAAGAATGCTATAATTTCATAAAACTATCCTAATTAAAAATTCTTTAAAAGGTCTTTTTCCTTAACGGAAGGAATAATTCGCGTCTAACTCCTTGCAGTAGTGGCGTCTGAAAGTATTCTTAGCTTTCCAATTTCCTTCATCATGTTTGTTTTTCTGCAGTTACCTTAAAATCATTGAAATAGTTTACTGATTCACTCATACAAACACAAAAACCATATGTTCATCAATATCATCAATTATAAGTTTGCCCCACCGCGTTTGGACTCGCCTATTATTGGACCAGAAATAGATACCCGTAATAGGGCCCATACACTACACATGCCTGCATGCACAAGCACAAAAATGCGCAAACACGCTTTTCCCATTTACTACGCATGCAAACTGCACAATATTCTGTTCGCGTGTTCACCGCTGAACTGAAAACTTTGAAAAATGTCAAGCTCCGACACCACTGCTGATGACATCGACACCATCATTGGGGTACAACCAGTACAATCGTGCTTGCATGCACAATGTAATGTAGCACACACACCACACATGCTTGCATGCACAAGCAAGAAAATATCAAATTTTTTTGATATTGCTCATGCAGCTTGCACAAACACACAGTTCACACCATACACTGGCAGATTGCACCACAGGGCTCGTGCTCAGGCTACTGTGGGGGTCACAGGTGGCGGATGGTGAACGGCCTGCAGAAATGTAGGTTAGCTGCGAATAACCAATAAGCAGTCCCCGACCAAGAGCGGCAGAAAAGGAGGGTGTGACTGAAAAGGTTGCAGGAACCCCTATGAACTTTCTGTGACAAGACGAGTCAGTGCCGTCTTTAACAAAGTGCTACCCCATTTCTCAACTCTTAGTCGAGAGATGGCTTCGTGGGAAACCATATTTCAGTGGAATCGTCTTTGAGCACCACCGCTCTAGGCATTACGAATGAGCCCAGTAAGGTCGTAATTACGGTATACTGGAAAAACAAATCGGATTTTAAGATATGTGGGCTGACGTTTGTAGTATTCTGTTACCTTAGTAGGCAGGAGTGAAATCCGGTTGAAATGGCTTTCAGGTTAATGCTGCAAACGCCCCCGCCCCGTTAAAACCATGGCAGGCCTCAAAAAACGCTCGATATCTCGCCATCATTTAGTTGGTGGTGTAGGTCCAGATGTAATATTCCTGGTTAGCACCGATCTGGCACTGGCACAAAACCTCATAAGGGCTTGTGTCAACCCTTGCATGGCCTCACTGCTTGCATATATAACCATGGGATCTTTGGGTGACTACACATTCGGACATCGATAACGGTTTTGAGTTGGGACTCAACAGAAATGAACACAACAAAAACAACAAAAACAACAGAAGGAATTGTCGGAGAAGAAAATGGAGTGAATCCCTTTCAGAGGAATTCAAAAATGCTGCGGTCACCATCTGGCCAAGTAACAGCACTGCAAATGGACACGGTACAAGGAGAGCTACCTCGCGCAGAGAACAATGAGGCAACGCGAGGATCTGATTTTCATAAACTTGGAGAGCAGATTAGAGCGTTAGTGGACATGCTGGAAGATGGAAAAAGGCGATCGATTCATCAACCGATGAGAGATGCCATCGAAAGCATAAAAGCTCTCTACGAACTGTTTGCGATTCGACTGAAAGACGAGAGGGCAAAGGAGGTGATTAGAAAAAACAACTCCTCACAAACCTCACCCTGGCTTAAGACGACCCTGCAACCTGAAAGAAGACAGGATCCATAAATCGAAACCCCTGTGCCGAAAAGAAAACAGGAAAATCCTGCAGTAGAATCCAAAGAGAAAGCTGCAGTGGCCGGCGTTAGAACCCCGGGGAACAGGCAAAAGAGGGCCAACGCTGCTAATAAGAACAAAAACAAGCAGTTGCCCAAGCAAGAAGGTCGATCTAAAATCGCCCACAAAGAGCTAGCTAAGAAGCACCAGCCGGCTAAGAAAGGTAGACCCGATGCGATCGTCATCGAATTAAAAGGGGACTTGTCCTACGCGGATATACTACGCAGCATTAATCCAGATCCAAAGCTGGAAGGTGAACTTCTCATACAGCTCAAAGAAGCTGGAGACAAAACTGCTGAGTTCAAAACTGTCATCAGTGAATCCTTAAAGGAGCGAGCAAGCGTAAAATCGCTCTCTCATCGCGTTATTATCGAGTTCAAGGACGTGGATGAGATTACCTCAAAAGAAGACATATGAGAGGCAATTAAAGCGCAATTTGGAACAGTTGTATTGCCAACAGATATTCTGTCCCTGCGGAAAGCATGCGGCGGTACACAGACCGCAACGGTTAGTCTTCCAGCAGAAAGCGCAGGTAAACTGTTGGAAACAAGGAAAATAAAAATAGGCTGGGTTGTCTGCCGCAGTCGTGGGCGGATATCGCTTAGAAAATGCTTCAAATGTCTAGAGTTTGGCCACCTAGCCAAACAATGCAAAAGCTTAGAAGATCGATCTAAGCTCTGTAGGAGATGTGGAACTTAAGTCCACATAGCAAAAGACTGCTTAAAAGAGCCATCGTGCATGTTTTGTAAAAAGAACCACCCAGAACAGGCGAAGCATATAGCCGGAAGCAGTAAATGCGCGGTATTTAGGAGAGCCATCACCAGCAGAAAATCATGAAGATTATACAAATAAACCTAAATCACTGCGAAGCAGCCCAGGATCTCCTGGCACAAACAGCAAAAGATAAGACAGCGGACATAGCAAGGGATGCTTATGGACGGTCCCCAGTTATTATTGCTGGCGACTTCAACGTATGGGGAACAGAGTGGGGAAGTAAACGAACCAATGCCAGAGGACGTATACTTTTGGAAACATTTGCACCTCTGAACATAGGCTTGGCAAATAGAGGCCGGGTTAATACATATCGTAAAGCAGGAATGGGTTCGATTATAGATATTACCTTCGCGAGTAACTCCATCCTACGAAGCATAAAATGGCGAGTCAGTGAAGAATATACGCAAAGCGACCACCAAGCGATAATATTTGAAACTGCTGATAAAAATAATCTAAAACATCGCAATCCAGCGGGACCAAAATGGAAAGATGCGCTCTTTGACAAGGATACGTTTGAAGAATTGATAAGCACAGACAACCAGAGACAGAACGAAACGGCAGAAGCCATGTCGGCCCAACTCGTCCGTGCTATCACTACAGCGTGCGATGCAGCAATGCCCAGGAGAGTAAGCAGGAAAATGCGTGCACCATGCTATTGGTGGAATGAGGACATTAAAACATTGAGAGCAGCGTACCTAAGAGCCAGGCGAAAGTTCCAACGATCCAGGGGGAGAGCTGACTTTCAAGAACATCTGAATAACTTTAGAATAGTGAGGCACGAACAAAAAAGGGTTATCAAGGAAAGTAAGGCAAAATGCTTTAAACGTACATATATGCGACGAAGCTGACATTAACCCCTGGGGAACAGCATACAGGATGGTTATGACTAAGCTGAAGGGCTCTAGGGGGGTTCTAATAACATGCCCAAGAATGTTGAGATCTATAGTAGAATACATTTTCCCAAAAGACCAGCTACTATGTGCAGCATAATAAGAGAGGTTAATCCAGACGATATACCTGTTATTACTCTGGAGGAGCTGCTAAAGGCATGCAGCAGGATAGGTGACAACAAGGCGCCAGGACCAGACGGAATCCCAAACAAGGCATTGAAGGTAGCTGTAACAAAGAGACCAGACCTCTTCATATCAACAATGCAGAGGTGCCTAGAGGAGGGAACCTTTCCTGAGAAATGGAAAATGCAGCACTTGGTCCTGCTTCCGAAAGGAAAGAAGCCTGCAGGAGAACCATCGTCCTACCGCCCTATATGCCTATTGGATACCATGGGAAAAATCTTCGAGAACATAAAATATAATAGACTTCTCGCAGTGGCTGAAGAGAAATGAGCGCTCAGACCGACAGTTTATCCTCAGAAAAGCGCGTTCTACAGTTGATGCTATAAGAGAGCTGGTGAACATAGCTGAAAGTGTCATAGAAGGAGTAAGATGGCTCTACGGCACAAAGGAGTATTGTGCAGTAGTTACGCTGGACGTCAAAAACGCCTTCAATTCCGCGAACTGGTCATTCCGAAGAAGATCTCTCGCCAGAATGGATACACCATATTACTTGCTGACGATAGTGACGGACTACTTTAACAACAGGAAGTTAAGGTATTATACCGACGAAGGAGTGAAATACTACAAGGTTACCGCGGGCGTCCCACAGGGATCCGTACTGGGGCCGCTTCTGTGGAACATCATGTATGACGGAGTCCTACGATTAATGCTACCACGCGGAGTATCGATAATTGGATTTGCCGAAGACATTGCCATCGTGACAGTAGCTAAACAGATCCATGAAGTGGAATCAGCTACAAATGAAGCAATTTCCAGGATAAAACACTGGCTAGTATCCGCCGAACTAGAACTAGCCGACCATAAAACAGAAGCTGGCCTTATAACAAGTCGAAAAACCATTGAATTCGCCAATTTCCAGGTGGTGAACCAGATCATCAGATCCAAAGAAGCAGTCAAATAACTTGGAGTCATGCTAGTCAACAGACTGCAGTTCAATACGCACGTGGAGTATATTTCAACGAAAGCATTGCAAATACAGGGAGCTCTCTCACGCATACTACCTTACATCGGTGGACCTGGATACGCTAGGAGGAACGTTTTATCAAAAGTAGTCAGTTCAGTCCTTCTTTACGCCGCTCCGGTTTGGGCGGGTGCACTGGCGACGAAAGAAACAAGATGGAAACTACCATCCGCATACAGGCTTAGCGCGTTAAGGACAATCTGTGGTTTTCGAACCATCTCGACTGCAGCACACCAAAAAGAATCTGGCTTTTCATTATGACCCCGAAATGCTTGTTATTGTTTGCCTAAAAGAACTACCGTATCTATAAAACGTTCCGTAATTCCACAAAGGAATTACCTAACGAGATTTCAATACGATCGGTACTGATTTCGTGCAAAGATAAACAGCTACAAATGTGTTTTTTCGTCTTGACATGTTTATTTGCCGAATTAATTAAATTGTTTATGTCAGCGTAGCCCGTGCGACTCCAAACACTAGGAGAATTAGAAAAAAGGAGGCAAGGAAAACAAAACATTTTATTGAGCTTACAACTACCAGTCAACCAAGTATATTTTTGATATATGGATGCGTTGAAATGCGAAACAAAACCATCCTTGCGCTTATAATCTATTTTCATAGAAGGAGTAGAGCGTCCTATCTCTATAACTTTTTTTTTAAGAAAACTCAACTTACAAAAATAATTTTCTTCTTCCAAAAGCAAATCTACTAAACAACAATTTACTGTTAATAATGCCATTTTCTCCTTTGCTGAATCTAACTGAAAACAAAACAATTTAAACTTTTCAGACTTCTCACACTTTTCACTGTTTTCGATCACTTTAAATAATTATATATTGCACAACAATATTCCACTCAATATTACTTTAAGTTACACATCGCAGTCTGCTTCACAACTGAATTTTTCAAACAGAACTCACCTCAGCTACATACAAAACTCGCCAAATAAGTCGCTGAAAAGCGGGTTATATTTTTGCATAAGGAAGCGTGTATCAAACAGAGAGGAGTCAAACGCGGTGAACGATAAGGGGAAAACAAGGAAAGAAATCTTATTTGTTCTAACCAGCCACATATTTCATAACGCGAAAAGTATGGAGAGGAGTATGTTTTGTTGGAGAATATGCATGCAATCATTGTATATACACTTTATAGTAGTGCCATCATGTCGAATTTTTTGTTTTAGCCGACTAAATGCAGATGGCGTTATGAATTGAGCTAGAATGTTTGTGTCTAAACTTTTGCTGTCATCTTCATTTTAAATACACACTTTGAAAACGAAGAAAGAAAACCAAATAAACTGGTTTATCTCTCTTTATCGAACCTTTCATAATTGCATTCCCATGTATGTTGTATTTTTGTTCTATGCAAGAAGGAGCACAGGCATTTTTGTTGTTTAGCAGCACAGGTAGCATGTAGGATTTCCAAGTAAGTTAATTTGTATGGATAATGGATCTCGCATTATCGATTCTGTGGTCATGCCATATGATTTTCATTTGTATGGAAATGTAAGTATGTATTTATTTTTCTGTGTAATTGATGATTTGCGATGTTGCCTTCGCTTCGGCAAGTGAGGGAGATGATGGAAATATAATAAATCTGACTTCTCCGTCTGCGAGTAGAAATGATGGAAGAGGCGATTCGTTTGAAGGGAAAAATTGAATAAAATTTGATTTCGGTATTTTTCAGCAAATGAGGTATTATGAGTTTGTCGCATTTTGGACTCTGACTGTTTCGGCTATATCTTGTCGCAAAAGGTACCGATTTCTATAATTTTTTTTGTAATTGATTTAGAAATATTCGATCTAATTTATAAAGCAATGACAAAATTTTTTTTTTGTCAGTATTGTGCCATGCCGCACCACCACTTCTTGTTCAATAGGTACCTATAAGATGAATATTTATATGGATAGTAAGAATTTTCGTTGTTTTGCGTAGAGCTAGATTGCTAAATTGGAGTATTGCGCAAGTTTATTTATCTTTAATCAACATGTAAAATTTTTGGTATATATTTTAAAGTCCATGTACCTATTCAATGAAGTATTGGGGAAGGTCACTTGTTGGTATTTTTTGCTTAATGGAGGTTGCTTGATTGTTTCTCTTTTGCATTAAACGTGTTCTAACATTAGATGTACTTCGAGGCATTAAGAACGTCACTACAAAGATTATACTGGCTAACTTTAGAGCTTTTAGCTAAGCTCCAGCAATTGTAGAGTGTTCTATTGTGTCTCTTGGCGGTTCAAGTTGAGTATGACTTTCATTAGTATAGTCCCAGTATATTCATAGTTTTAATTGTAATCCGCGTTGCGACAATTGGATATTAGAAAGAGTTGAACTGCTTTTTGTATTCATATTGGTCTAATTTCATTCGTGAAAGGATAAGTTGTGCATATGAATATTTTTATAATATATAAATCCTAATTCTTTTATACCTAGTATAGGTAGTCCATTGTCTGGTAGTTATTACACTGGACTATGTTGCTACTATGTTACCTATAGTTGCCAATTATATACAGTCTTGTTCGTATTGTGTTCATTGTTTGCACAGTCCGTCTGTTTACCAAGACAGATATCTTGCTCTTAAGCATATTGTATCTAATCTTATCAAATTTAATATCTGATTTAATATCGAATTTAGCACCGACCGCGCTGACCCCAAATTATGCATGTATTAATTTTTTTTAATACAGATTTATTAAAATATATTGAAATTTAAAATTTTTTGAAGTTGTATTTAAAATCCGAAATTTCCTATTATGGATAATAGAGTTCCAAATACGCGTTCTAGAGGAAGACCAAGTAATTTGAGAAATTCGTCCACTTTTCGAAATAACTCCCCGTTCAGGAGCAATGGAATCCAGGCCAATTGTTAGTCGTACTCCACCTGGGGCTAGTGTAGGCTTAAGCCAGGATCAGATTTCACCACAACTGGTAGATAACCACAATAGTGATGATAATAATGAGCGATGAGATATTAACGAACGTCCACCTGTTCAAGAAGAAGCCACAGACTCGAGGCAAACCAACGAGTTTTCATTTGTGAAATGCAGTCTATTAGAGATACCTTAGTTCGAAGATTGGACAATTTGAATTTAAATACTCCCAATGTGAATCCTACGGGAGCTTCGAACGCTCGTTCCGACTTCGAACATTTTTTAAATAACGCTTCGTTTTCGACCTAACGCTGTGTGTCACGAATCGCTGATTTAGCGGAATTAAATTAAGATTAAATTTTTTGTTTTTTTTTTAATTGAAATTGTTCACAGAATAGAATATAACAAATTTTTTTAACATATGACTACAAATTTCAAGACAAAACAATACATACAAACCAGCTTATTTTAATTTTTTTAATTATTTGGTACATATAAAAGTTGCAAGTATTCATGTTCCATGACGCTTTTCTTTCTTCTCGGAAAGTATCTTAGACTTGCTAAGAATTGGATCTGAGGTTATAAGCAATCGATTTAAGAGTTCAGTATTTGTATCTACACGTGATATTTTTCTGGTAGGAAGTTCCCTAAACCTTCTATTTTCCTTGTTTCTTGCGCTTCTTCTGAAAGTTGTCCGATTGGAAGTATACAGTAGAAATTATTTGTTTTCCATGAAAGAAGATCTTATGCACACTTACTGGCTTAAAATACCAGGCATAATTTTCAAAAGCATCTGCATCTATTGGGAACCCAGACCCAAGAGCTTCTAAGATGATATGAAACTTTTTGATAATTTCTTTATCTATCACTGTAATTTGGGCAGTCTTTTCATCATCTCTAAAAAATCGTCTAGCCTTGTTCCCGTCATTAGGATTGCCAGACTGTTGAGTTGGCATATCTACCAATAACCCTGTTTCTCTTGTAAATTTTTCTTGGATTAGTTATTTTCTGGCTTTGACTTTTTCTTTACTGCCTTGGTCTTTTACCTGCCGCAACTTGACATCTAATCTATAAGCTTTCTTCGGTCTTCCTACTCTAGATGAAGAAGGTATTTCATCTAAGATATGTTGTGGTAATGTTAGACTTTCATTTAGCCACGGAGAATTTGAATTTTCGAAGCGCTCTCTATGCCGACCACTTTTGGCCCATGTCTCGTCAAATCTTAAACATACATAAAGTTTTAAAGGTTAATTTGATTGACTTTGTTGCAGCCTCAGAAAATATTACATGGCTGAAGTAACCCACAACAAAAGCAGAAACAGCATCTAAGCGATTAATTTTAAATTAAGAAATCCAAACATAAAAAATTAGCTTTTTCGTGATTTCCATGGGCTTCCTAAAAAACGAAAAATTTTGTTGAAACACATTTTAGCAGTGCATATGCAAGGCTTTAGAACAAACACGGTCTCCAACTTTGACAACACTGAACAACTAGGTATACTTTTCGGTTAATGAATACAAAAAACACATATTTTATCTATAAATTTTACTTTCATTTACCACTTATACCTATTAAACCAAATCTTTAATTATTTAAGAAAAACTTACTTTTATATCAATTGACTTTTAACTTATTGATAAAAGATAAAAAAAAAGCTATAAAATATACGCGAACCAATTAAAACCGATATAAACACTTTCTCTTCAAATTGACCTTCTTATAAAAAAAATATATACAATTTTGAGTTTGAGATGATTTTTTTTTGTTGCACTAAGCAACAACAAAAAAATTGCACAGTCATTACGTAGGAGGCTTAACCGGTTTTTGTTTAATTTTGTGCATGTCATTTTCCTTATTAAACCAAGCTAAATCAGCGATTCGTCACACTGTGCAACGCTGACAAGCACCACCAATAAGTCAACAAACTTCTTTAGTAAGTTCAGTTTGTAAAATTGAAAAGTGGCAAATTGCATTCGACGGGTCCGAAAATATCCACGATTTGCTTTTTAAAGTGGAAACCCTTAAGGATCGTTCGCAATGTAGCTGAGAATACACTATAACTTGTCTTATCTTTTTTTATCTCTGCCTCAATTAATATTTTTTCACATGCAAATATGGGTTATAAACCATTTCGGAATCCTCATTGAAATGCGAATCTCCTTCACCGATGTGAACACAGACACCAATTGTATTAAAAACAAAGAAAACAAGTTACAGGTGACTGTGATGGTCTAATTGGAATATGCCATAACCTACCCCAAACATTCATCAAAGCCAACAAATAATATACCATCAACTACTCGACGACAATTCTCCCACCTTCCTTTATCCACCATCGCCCCTACCGTTAAATATGCATATCCATTTTTCACTTGCAAATATGAATTACAAAGAAAATCATTTGAGAATCTTAACAGTAGCTGAAATGCGACTCTCCTTCAACGATCATACACACACATACCAATAATTGTGTTAAAATCCAGAAAACATAACATACCCCTTCCATCAAAGCAAACAAAAAATATACCATAAATCTACACGAAACCTGCTTTGCCAACCACCACCACTACCTGCATCATCATCCTACTCATATTCCCAGCACGACAATGGTGTAGAACTAGACTATCATGATTTGTTGCGGGCGAATGCGCACTGGTGGCATATCGTCGTTTACGCACGGTTGCACTACTATAAGGTTTATATACAATGACGATATGAGAGCAGGTGAATAGCAGCATTGTACGAGGGCGGGTCAATAAGTCCGTGACTTTTGGAATAAAACACAGATTTTTTGATAAAAAAAAAAAATATTTTTAACGTAGTCTCCCTTGAGCTCTATACACTTTGTCCAACGCTTCACCAATTTTTTTATCCCTTCCAAAAAAAATGATTTGTCGAGGTCCTCAAAATAGGCCTTTATTTGCGAGATGACTTCATCATTGTAGTCAAATCTTTTTCCACCAAGCCATTTCTTCAGGTTTGGGAACAAGAAACAGTCGCTTGGAGCCAAATCTGGAGAATAGGGTGGATGAGGGAGCAATTCATAGCCCAATTCATGGTTTTTTGCCATGGCAACTGCACATGTGTGCACCCTTGCATTGTCTTGGTGCAAAAGAACTTTTTTCTTGGCCAAATGAGGTCGGTTTTTTTTTCAAATCGTCATTGAATCGGTCCAATAAGTTGGCATAATATTCCCCACTGATTGTTCTTCCCTTTTGAAGGTAGTCAATGTGGATTATCCCGCGTGCATCCCAAAAAACAGTCGCCATAACTTTATTGGCTGACAAACCCGCTTTGGCCTTCTTTGGCGCCGATTCACCCTTAGAAACCCACTGTTTTGACTGTTGTTTGGTCTCTGGTGTGTTGTGATGGATCCATGTTTCGTCCACGGTTACAAAACGGCGCAAAAACTCCTCCATATTGCGATTAAACAACGCCAAACTTTCCTGTGAAGTTGTTACACGATTGCGTTTGTGGTCGACTGTGAGCAAACGCGGCACCCATCTTGCGGAAAGCTTTCTCATGGCTAAGTGATCATTCAAAATTGAAACCACTGAGCCATGCGAGATCCCTACGGCTTCCACAATCTCTCACACTTTCAATCTTCGGTCGGCCAACACCATATCGTGCATTTTTTCGATTGTTTCGGGTGTAGAGACCTCAACTGGGCGTCCAGGACGTTCGGCATCTTCAGTGCTTGTACGGCCACAACGAAATTCAGTAAACCACTTTTTTACCATTGAAATCGATGGTGCAGAGTCCCCACAGTATTTTTCAAGCTTAGCCTTGGTCTCGGTAATGGTTTTTTTTCGCAAGAAATAATGCTTAATAAGCACACGAAATTCACTTTTTTCCATTTTCTCCTCAAATTAGTGAGTAGTCTGATAAAAATAGCTGTCAAACACAAACTAACTGACGCAGCAAGTTTAAATTTTGACAGGAGTCAACTGAGAGATTCAACAGGCATCTCAGGAGCAGTGTTGCTGTTTCAGTAAAGAGGTCAGAAATTCAAAAAGTCACGGACTTATTGACCCGCCCTCGTATATAAACCTTATAGTAGTGCAACCGTGCGTAAACGACGATACGCCACCAGTGCGCATTCGCCCGCAACAAATCATGATAGTCTAGTTCTACACCATTCTCGTGCTGGGAATATGAGTAGGAGGATGATGCAGGTAGTGGTGGTGGTTGGCAAAGCAGATTTCGTGTAGATTTATGGTATATTTTTTGTTTGCTTTGATGGACACAATTGGTATGTGTGTGTATGATCGTTGAAGGAGAGTCGCATTTCAGCTAATGTGAGGATTCTCAAATGATTTTCTTTATAATTCGTATTTGCAAGTGAAAAATCGATATTCATATTTAAAGGCAGGGGCGATGGTGTATAAAGAAAGGTGGGAGAATTGTCGTCGAGTAGTTGATGGTATATTATTTGTTGGCTTTGATGAATGTTTGGGGTAGGTAATGGCATATTGCAATTAGAGCATCACAGTCACCTGTAACTTGTTTTCTTTGTTTTTAATACAATTGGTGTGTATGTTCACATCGGTGAAGGAGATTCGCATTTCAGCACTGAGGATTCCCAAATGGTTTATAAACCATATTTGCATGTGAAAAAATATTAATTGAGGCAGAGATAAAAAAAGATAAGACAAGTTATAGTGTATTCCCAGCTACATTGCGAACAATCCTTAAGGGTTTCCACTTTAGAAAGAAAATCGTGGATATTTTCGGACCCGTCGAATGCAATTTGCCACTTTTCAATTTTACAAACTGAACTTACTAAAGAAGTTTGTTGACTTATTGGTGGTGCTTGTCAGCGTTGCACAGTGTGACGAATCGCTGATTTAGCTTGGTTTAATAAGGAAAATGACATGCACAAAATTAAACAAAAACCGGTTAAGCCTCCTACGTAATGACTGTGCAATTTTTTTGTTGTTGCTTAGTGCAACAAAAAAAAAATCATCTCAAACTCCAAATTGTATATAATTTTTTTTATAAGAAGGTCAATTTGAAGAAAAAGTGTTTATATCTGTTTTAATTGGTTCGCGTATATTTTATAGCTTTTTTTTATCTTTTCTCAATAAGTTAAAAGTCAATTGATATAAAAGTAAGTTTTTCTTACATAATTAAAGATTTTGTTTAAAAGGTATAAGTGGTAAATAAAAGTAAAATTTATAGATAAAATATGTGTTTTTTGTATTCATTGGACGAAAAGTATACCTAGTTGTTCAGTGTTGTCCAAGTTGGAGACCGTGTTTGTTCTAAAGCCTTGCATATGCACTGCTAAAATGTGTTTCAACAAAATTTTTCGTTTTTTAGGATGCCCATGGAAATCACGAAAAAGCAAATTTTTTATGTTTGGATTTCTTAATTTAAAATTAAGCGCTTAGATGCTGTTTCTGCTTTTGTTGTGGGTTACTTTAGCCATGTAATGTTTTCTGAGGCTGCAACAAAGTCAATCAAATTAACCTTTAAAACTTTATGTTTAAGATTTGACGAGACATGGGCCAAAAGTGGTCGGCATAGAGAGCGCTTCGAAAATTCAAATTCTCTGTGGCTAAATGAAAATATAACATTACCACAACATATCTTAGATGAAATACCTTCTTCATCTAGAGTAGGAAGACCGAAAAAAAGCTTATAGATTAGATGTCAAGTTGCGGCAGGTAAAAGACCAAGGCAGTAAAGAAAAAGTCAAAGCCAGAAAATAACTAATCCAAGAAAAATTTACAAGAGAAACAGGGTTATTGGTAGATATGCCAACTCAACAGTCTGGCAATCCTAATGACGGGAACAAGGCTAGACGATTTTTAGAGATGATGAAAAGACTGCCCAAATTACAGTGATAGATAAAGAAATTATCAAAAAGTTTCATATCATCTTAGAAGCTCTTGGGTCTGGGTTCCCAATAGATGCAGATGCTTTTGAAAATTATGCCTGGTATTTTAAGCCAGTAAGTGTGCATAAGGTCTTCTTTCATGGAAAACAAATAATTTCTACTGTATACTTCCAATCGGACAACTTTCAGAAGAAGCGCAAGAGGCAAGAAACAAGGAAAATAGAAGGGAACTTCTTACAAGAAAAATATCACGTGTAGATACAAATGCTGACCCCTTAAATCGATTGCTTATAACCTCAGATCCATTCTTAGCAAGTCTAAGATACTTTTCGAGAAGAATGAAAAGTGTCATGGAACATGAAGTCTTGCAACTTTTAGATGTACCAAATAATTAAAAAAATTAAAATAAGCTGGTGTTTATGTATTGTTTTGTCTTGAAATTTGTAGTCATAATGTTAAATAAAATTTGTTATATTCTATTCTGTGAACAATTTCAATTAAAAAATAAAAACAAAAAAAATAATTTTAATTTGATTCCGCTAAATCAGCGATTCGTCACACTTTGCGTTGGGTCGAAAACGAAACGTTATTTAAAAAATGTTCGAAGTCAGAACGAGCGTTCGAAGGTCTCGTAGGATTCACATTGGGAGTATTTAAATTCAAATTGTCCCATCTTCCAACTAAGGTATCTCTAATAGACTGCATTTCACGAATGAAAACTCGTTGGTTTGCCTCGAGTATTCGTTGAAATTCTGACGTAATGAACGGGGAGTTATATTTCGAAAAGTAGACGAATTTCTCAAATTACTCGGTCTTCCTTTAGAACGTGAATGTGGAACTCTATTATACATAATAGGAAATTTCGGATTTTAAATACAACTTCAAAAACTTTTAACTTTCAATATCTTTTAATAAATCTGTATTAAAAAAAAAATTAATACATACATGCATAATTTGGTGTCAGCGCGGTCAGTGCTAAATTCAATATTAAATTTGATAAGATTAGATACAATATGCTTAAGAGCAAGATATCTATGGTAAACAGACGGACTGTGCAAATCAATGCACACAATACGAACAACACTGTATATAATTGGCAACTACAGGTAATATAGTAGCAACATAGTTCACTGTTATAACTACCAGACAGTGGACTATACTATAAAAGAATTAGGATTTATATATTATAAAAATATTCATATGCACAACTTATCCTTTCACGAATAAAATTAGACCAATATGAATAAAAAAAGCAGTTCAACTATTTGTGATATACAATAGTCGCAACGCGGATTACAATTAAAACTATGAATATCCTGGGACTATAGTAATGAAATTCATACTGAACTTGAACCGCCAAGAGACACAATAGAACACTCTTCGATTGCTGGAGCTTAGCTAAAAGCTCTAGAGTTAGCCAGCATAATCTTTGTAGTGACGTTCTTAATGCCTCGAAGTATATCTAATGTTAGAACATGTTTAATGCATAAGAGAAACAAGCAAGCAACCTCCATTAAGCAAAAAATAACAACAAGTGACCTTCCTCAATGCTTCATTGAAAAGGTACATGGACTTTAAAATATATACCAACAATTTTACATGTTGATTAAAGATAAATAAACTTGCGCAATACTCCAATTTAGCAATCTAGCTCTACGCAAAACAACGAAAATTCTTATTATCCATATAAATATTCATTGTATAGGTACCTATTGGCACTTCTTGGTGGTGCGGCATGGCACAATAATGACAAAAAATAAATTATATCATTGCTTTATAAATTAGACTGAATATTTCTGAATCAATTACAAAAAGAATGATATAAATCGGTACATTTTTCGACAAGATATAGCCAAAATAGCGAGAATCTAAAATGCGATAAATTCATAATTTCTCATTTGAAAGAAAAATACCCAAATCAAATTTTATTAAATTTTTCGTTTCAAACGAATCGCCCCTTCCATCCAGAGAGTCGATAATGCGAAATCCATTATCCATACAAATAATAACTTACTTGGTTTCCATCATCAACCTCTGCTACTTGCAAAGCATACGTACATGAACATGCTACCTGCGCTGCCTACGCCTATGCTCCTTCTTACAATGAAAAAAAAAATGCATACACAATGGAATGAAATTCGTTCGGCGGAAAGATTCGAGAGAGACAAACCGGTTTATTTGGTCTTGCTTTCTTCGTTTTCAAAGTGTGTATTTAAAATGAAGATGACAGCAAAAGTTTAGACACAAACATTCTAGCTCAATTCATAACGCCATCTGCATTTAGTCGGCTAAAACAAAAAAATCGACATGATGGCACCATTGTAAATATATAAACCTTATAGTAGTGCAACCGTGCGTAAACGACGATACGCCACCAGTGCGCATTCGCCCGCAACAAATCATGATAGTCTAGTTCTACACCATTCTCGTGCTGGGAATATGAGTAGGAGGATGATGCAGGTAGTGGTGGTGGTTGGCAAAGCAGGTTTCGTGTAGATTTATGGTATATTTTTTGTTTGCTTTGATGGAAGGGGTATGTTATGTTTTCTGGATTTTAACACAATTGGTATGCGTGTGTATGATCGTTGAAGGAGAGTCGCGGTGAGGATTCTCAAATGATTTTCTTTATAATTCTTATTTGCAAGTGAAAAATGGATATTCATATTTAAAGGTAGGGGCGATGGTGGATAAAGGAAGGTTGGAGAATATTGTCGTCGAGTAGTTGATGGTATATTATTTGTTGGCTTTGATGAATGTTTGGGGTAGGTTATGGCATATTGCAATTAGACCATCACAGTCATCTGTAACTTGTTTTCTTTGTTTTTAATACAATTGGTGTGTATGTTCACATCGGTGAAGGAGATTCGCATTTCAGCACTGAGGATTCCCAAATGGTTTATAAACCATATTTGCATGTGAAAAAATATTAATTGAGGCAGAGATAAAAAAAGATAAGACAAGTTATAGTGTATTCCCAGCTACATTGCGAACAATCCTTAAGGGTTTCCACTTTCGGACCCGTCGAATGCAATTTGCCACTTTTCAATTTTACAAACTGAACTTACCTACTGAAGAAGTTTGTTGACTTATTGGTGGTGCTTGTCTGCGTTGCACAGTGTGACGAATCGCTGATTTAGCTTGGTTTAATAAGGAAAATGACATGCACAAAATTAAACAAAAACCGGTTAAGCCTCCTACGTAATGACTGTGCAATTTTTTTGTTGTGCTTAGTGCAACAAAAAAAAATCATCTCAAACTCCAAATTGTATATAATTTTTTTTATAAGAAGGTCAATTTGAAGAGAAAGTGTTTATATCGGTTTTAATTGGTTCGCGTATATTTTATAGCTTTTTTTTTATCTTTTATCAATAAGTTAAAAGTCAATTGATATAAAAGTAAGTTTTTCTTAAATAATTAAAGATTTTGTTTAATAGGTATAAGGGGTAAATGAAAGTAAAATTTATAGATAAAATATGTGTTTTTTGTATTCCTTAGACGAAAAGTATACCTAGTTGTTCAGTGTTGTCCAAGTTGGAGACCGTGTTTGTTCTAAAGCCTTGCATATGCACTGCTAAAATGTGTTTCAACAAAATTTTTCGTTTTTTAGGATGCCCATGGAAATCGCGAAAAAGCAAATTTTTTATGTTTGGATTTCTTAATTTAAAATTAAGCGCTTAGATGCTGTTTCTGCTTTTGTTGTGGGTTACTTTAGCCATGTAATGTTTTCTGAGGCTGCAACAAAGACAATCAAATTAACCTTTAAAACTTTATGTTTAAGATTTGACGAGACATGGGCCAAAAGTGGTCGGCATAGAGACCGCTTCGAAAATTCAAATTCTCTGTGGCTAAATGAAAATCTAACATCAATCTCAATCCTAATGACGGGAACAAGGCTAGACGATTTTTTAGAGATGATGAAAAGACTGCCCAAATTACAGTGATAGATAAAGAAATTATCAAAAAGTTTCATTTCATCTTAGAAGCTCTTGGGTCTGGGTTCCCAATAGATGCAGATGCCTTTGAAAATTATGCCTAGTATTTTAAGCCAGTAAGTGTGCATAAGGTCTTCTTTCATGGAAAACAAATAATTTCGACTTGTATACTTCCAATCGGACAACTTTCAGAAGAAGCGCAAGAAACAAGGAAAATAGAAGGTTTAGGGAACTTCCTACCAGAAAAATATCACGTGTAGATACAAATACTGAACTCTTAAATCGATTGCTTATAACCTCAGATCCAATTCTTAGCAAGTCTAATATACTTTCCGAGAAGAAAGAAAAGCGTCATGGAACATGAATACTTGCAACTTTTATATGTACCAAATAATTAAAAAAATTAAAATAAGCTGGTTTGTATGTATTGTTTTGTCTTGAAATTTGTAGTCATAATGTTAAAAAAATTTGTTATATTCTATTCTGTGAACAATTTTAATTTAATAATAATAATTAAGATAATTAAAAAAAAAAAAAAAAAATTTAATCTTAATTTAATTCCGCTAAATCAGCGATTCGTGACACACAGCGTTAGGTCGAAAACGAAGCGTTATTTAAAAAATGTTCGAAGTCGGAACGAGCGTTCGAAGGTCTCGTAGGATTCACATTGGGAGTATTTAAATTCAAATTGTCCAATCTTCGAACTAAGGTATCTCTAATAGACTGCATTTCACAAATGAAAACTCGTTGGTTTGCCTCGAGTCTGTGGCTTCTTCTTGAACAGGTGGACGTTCGTTAATATCTCATCGCTCATTATTATCATCACTATTGTGGTTATCTACCAGTTGTGGTGAAATCTGATCCTGGCTTAAGCCTATACTAGCCCCAGGTGGAGTACGACTAACAATTGGCCTGGATTCCATTGCTCCTGAACGGGGAGTTATTTCGAAAAGTGGACGAATTTCTCAAATTACTTGGTATTCCTCTAGAACGTGTATTTGGAACTCTATTATCCATAATAGGAAATTTCGGATTTTAAATACAACTTCAAAAACTTTTAACTTTCAACATCTTTTAATAAATCTGTATTAAAAAAAAAATTAATACCTACATGCATAATTTGGTGTCAGCGCGGTCAGTGCTAAATTCAATATTAAATTTGATAAGATTAGATACAATATGCTTAAGAGCAAGATATCTATCTTGGTAAACAGACGGACTGTGCAAACAATGAACACAATACGAACAAGACTGTATATAATTGGCAACTATAGGTAACATAGTAGCAACATAGTCCAGTGTAATAACTACCAGACAATGGACTACCTATACTAGGTATAAAAGAATTAGGATTTATATATTATAAAAATATTCATATGCACAACTTATCCTTTCACGAATGAAATTAGACCAATATGAATACAAAAAGCAGTTCAACTCTTTCTGATATCCAATAGTCGCAACGCGGATTACAATTAAAACTATAAATATACCGGGACTATACTAATGAAAGTCATACTCAACTTGAACCGCCAAGAGACACAATAGACACACACTCTACAATTGCTGGAGCTTAGCTAAAAGCTCTAAAGTTAGCCAGTATAATCTTTGTAGTGACGTTCTTAATGCCTCGAAGTGCATCTAATGTTAGAACACGTTTAATGCAAAAGAGAAACAATCAAGCAACCTCCATTAAGCAAAAAATACCAACAAGTGACCTTCCTCAATGCTTCATTGAAAAGGTACATGGACTTTAAAATATATACCAAAAATTTTACATGTTGATTAAAGATAAATAAACTTGCGCAATACTCCAATTTAGCAATCTAGCTCTACGCAAAACAACGAAAATTCTTATTATCCATATAAATATTCATCGTATTTGTACCTATTCACCAAAAAATGGTGGTGCTGCATGGCACAATACTGACAAAAAATAAATTATGTCATTGCTTTAAAAATTAGATCGAATATTTCTAAATCAATTACAAAAAAAAAATGATAGAAATCGGTACCTTTTGCGACAAGATATAGCCGAAACAGTGAGAGTCTAAAATGCGACAAACTCATAATATCTCATTTGATGAAAAATACCGAAATCAAATTTTATTCAATTTTTCAAACGAATCGCCTATTCCATCATTTCTACTCGCAGACGAAGAAGTCAGATTTATTATATTTCCATCATCTCCCTCTCATCAAACATACTACTTGCCTAAGAGAAGGCAACATTGCAAATCATCAATTACACAGAAAAATAAATCCATACTTACATTTCCATACAAATGAAAATCATATGGCATGACCACAGAATCGATAATGCGAGATCCATTATCCATACAAATTAACTTACTTGGAAATCCTACATGCTACCTGTGCTGCTAAACAACAAAAATGCCTGTGCTCCTTCTTACAAAGAAAAAAAATACAACATACATGGGAATGCAATTATGAAAGGTTCGATAAAGAGAGATAAACCAGTTTATTTGGTTTTCTTTCTTCGTTTTCAAAGTGTGTATTTAAAATGAAGATGACAGCAAAAGTTTAGACACAAACATTCTAGCTCAATTCATAACGCCATCTGCATTTAGTAGGCTAAAATAAAAAATTCGACATGATGGCACTACTATAAAGTGTAGAGTAGAGCTAGATTGCTAAATTGGAGTATTGCGCAAGTTTATTTATCTTTAATCAACATGTAAAATTGTTGGTATATATTTTAAAGTCCATGTACCTTTTAAATGAAGCATGGAGGAAGGTCACTTGTTGTTATTTTTTGCTTAATGGAGGTTGCTTGCTTGTTTCTCTTATGCATTAAACATGTTCTAACATTAGATATACTTCGAGGCATTAAGAACGTCACTACAAAGATTATGCTGGCTAACTCTAGAGCTTTTAGCTAAGCTCCAGCAATCGAAGAGTGTTCTATTGTGTCTCTTGGCGGTTCAAGTTCAGTATGAATTTCATTACTATAGTCCCAGGATATTCATAGTTTTAATTGTAATCCGCGTTGCGACTATTGGATATCAGAAAGAGTTGAACTGCTTTTTGTATTCATATTGGTGTAATTTCATTCGTGAAAGGATAAGTTGTGCATATGAATATTTTTGTAATATATAAATCCTAATTCTTTTATAGTATAGTCCATTGTCTGGTAGTTATAACAGTGAACTATGTTGCTACTATATTACCTGTAGTTGGCAATTATATACAGTGTTGTTCGTATTGTGTGCATTGATTTGCACAGTCCGTCTGTTTACCATAGATATCTTGCTTTTAAGCATATTGTATCTAATCTTATCAAATTTAATATTGAATTTAGCACTGACGGCGCTGACACCAAATTATGCGTGTAGGTATTAATTTTTTTTTAATACAGATTTATTAAAAGATATTGAAAGTTAAAAGTTTTTGAAGTTGTATTTAAAATCCGAAATTTCCTATTATGGATAATAGAGTTCCACATTCACGTTCTAGAGGAAAACCGAGTAATTTGAGAAATTCGTCCACTTTTCGAAATATAACTCCCCGTTCAGAAGCAATGGAATCCAGGCCAATAGTTAGTCGTACTCCACCTGGGGGTAGTGTAGGCTTAATCAAGGATAAGATTTTACCACAGCTGGTACTAACCCTCCTGCAGCAATGCAATCCGGTCAGGCAAGTAACCACAATAGTGAAGACAATAATGAGCGACGAGATATTAATGGACATCCTCCACCTGTTCAAGAAGAGGCCACTGACATTAGAGCTATTACGTCAGAATTTCAACGAATACTCGAGGCAAACCAACGAGTTTTCATTCGTGAAATGCAGTCTATTAGAGATACCTTAGTTGGAAGATTGGACAATTTGAATTTAAATACTCCCAATGTGAATCCTACGAGACCTTCGAACGCTCGTTCTGACTTCGAACATTTTTTAAATAACGTTTCGTTTTCGACCCAACGCACAGTGTGACGAATCGCTGATTTAGCGGAATTAAATTAAAATTATTTTTTTGTTTTTTTTTAATTGAAATTGTTCACAGAATAGAATATAAAAAATTTTATTTAACATTATGACTACAAATTTCAAGACAAAACAATACATAAACACCAGCTTATTTTAATTTTTTTAATTATTTGGTACATCTAAAAGTTGCAAGACTTCATGTTCCATGACACTTTTCATTCTTCTCGAAAAGTATCTTAGACTTGCTAAGAATGGATCTGAGGTTATAAGCAATCAATTTAAGGGGTCAGTATTTGTATCTACACGTGATATTTTTCTGGTAAGAAGTTCCCTTCCATTTTCCTTGTTTCTTGCCTCTTGCGCTTCTTCTGAAAGTTGTCCGATTGGAAGTATACAGTAGAAATTATTTGTTTTCCATGAAAGAAGACCTTATGCACACTTACTGGCTTAAAATACCAGGCATAATTTTCAAAAGCATCTGCATCTATTGGGAACCCAGACCCAAGAACTTCTAAGATGATATGCAACTTTTTGATAATTTATTTATCTATCACTGTAATTTGGGCAGTCTTTTCATCATCTCTAAAAAATCGTCTAGCCTTGTTCCCGTCATTAGGATTGCCAGACTGTTCAGTTGGCATATCTACCAATAACCCTGTTTCTCTTGTAAATTTTTCTTGGATTAGTTATTTTCTGGCTTTGACTTTTTCTTTACTGCCTTGGTCTTTTACCTGCCGCAACTTGACATCTAATCTATAAGCTTTTTTTCGGTCTTCCTACTCTAGATGAAGAAGGTATTTCATCTAAGATATGTTGTGGTAATGTTAGATTTTCATTTAGCCACAGAGAATTTGAATTTTCGAAGCGCTCTCTATGCCGACCACTTTTGGCCCATGTCTCGTCAAATCTTAAACATAAAGTTTTAAAGGTTAATTTGATTGACTTTGTTGCAGCCTCAGAAAACATTACATGGCTAAAGTAACCCACAACAAAAGCAGAAACAGCATCTAAGCGCTTAATTTTAAATTAAGAAATCCAAACGTAAAAAATTTGCTTTTTCGTGATTTCCATGGGCATCCTAAAAAACGAAAAATTTTGTTGAAACACATTTTAGCAGTGCATATGCAAGGCTTTAGAACAAACACGGTCTCCAACTTGGACAACACTGAACAACTAGGTATACTTTTCGTCCAATGAATACAAAAAACACATATTTTATCTATAAATTTTACTTTCATTTACCCCTTATACCTTTTAAACAAAATCTTTAATTATTTAAGAAAAACTTAGTTTTATATCAATTGACTTTTAACTTATTGAGAAAAGATAAAAAAAAGCTATAAAATATACGCGAACCAATTAAAACCGATATAAACACTTTCTCTTCAAATTGACCTTCTTATAAAAAAAATTATATACAATTTGGAGTTTGAGATGATTTTTTTTTGTTGCACTAAGCAACAACAAAAAAATTGCACAGTCATTACGTAGGAGGCTTAACCGGTTTTTGTTTAATTTTGTGCATGTCATTTTCCTTATTAAACCAAGCTAAATCAGCGATTCGTCACACTGTGCAACGCTGACAAGCACCACCAATAAGTCAACAAACTTCTTTAGTAAGTTCAGTTTTTAAAATTGAAAAGTGCCAAATTGCATTCGACGGGTCCGAAAATATCCACGATTTTCTTTTTAAAGTGGAAACCCTTAAGGATCGTTCGCAATGTAGCTGGGAATACACTATAACTTGTCTTATCTTTTTTTATACCCTATTCTAAGGGTATATTAATTTTGACGCATAGTTTGTAACATACCTTAATATTGCCCGTAGACCCCTAAAAGTTACTATATTTATGATCAGCATCGATAGTAATGTCGATCTAGCCATGTCCGTCCGTCCGTCCGTCCGTCCGTCCGTCCGTCTGTAGCCAAAAATTAGGCCTTTAAACTGGACCTAGAGAGCTGAAATTTTAACCATATACTCTCTAGGGTCCCGAAATAATCAAGTTTACGAATTTTTGAAATCCGCCCACAGACACGCCCACAAACTCAAAAAAAACAAATTTTGGAAAAAATCGAATTTTGAGCTAGAAAGCTGAAATTTTTTATATATGATCTATGACTCCTAAAACTGCTCGGGATAAAAAAATTTCAAAATCCGCCCACTGACACGCCCACAAATAAATAAAATAATTTTTTTATACCCTATTCTAAGGGTATATTAATTTTTGAAAATCCAAAGTTTCAGCTAGGGAGCTGAAATTTATAGTATATACTCTCTATGGGCCCTTTATGCTCATGTGTAAATATTTTCAAAATCCGCCCACTGACACGCCCACAATTAATTTTTTTTTTTTTTAAATTCAAAGTTTGAGCTAGGGAGCTGAAATTTATAATATATACTCTCTAGGGGCCTTTTATTCTCATGTGTTAATTTTTTTTAAATCCGCCTACTGACACGCCCACAATTAAATAAAACAATTTTATTGAAACACCCAAGTTTGAGCTAGGGAGCGTTGTTTTTTTGATAAAATCCTTTAAATGTTATATAACAAAATATGTAGAGCGTTCTTAACAATTCAACCATACTTAGACTTTTGTCACGCCCACTTATGAGGGATAGGAATAAGAATAGGGTATCCAACAGTTCGCCCAAGCGGACTGTAGCCCGTCCCTATGTTTTATCTCTGCCTCAATTAATATTTTTTCACATGCAAATATGGTTTATAAACCATTTGGGAATCCTCAGTGCTGAAATGCGAATCTCCTTCACCGATGTGAACATACACACCAATTGTATTAAAAACAAAGAAAACAAGTTACAGGTGACTGTGATGGTCTAATTGCAATATGCCATAACCTACCCCAAACATTCATCAAAGCCAACAAATAATATACCATCAACTACTCGACGACAATTCTCCCACCTTTCTTTATCCACCATCGTCCCTGCCTTTAAATATGAATATCGATTTTTCACTTGCAAATACGAATTATAAAGAAAATCATTTGAGAATCCTCACATTAGCTGAAATGCGACTCTCCTTCAACGATCATACACACACATAGCAATTGTGTTAAAATCCAGAAAACATAACATACCCCTTCCATCAAAGCAAACAAAAAATATACCATAAATCTACACGAAACCTGCTTTGCCAACCACCACCACTACCTGCATCATCCTCCTACTCATATTCCCAGCACGAGAATGGTGCAGAACTAGACTATCATGATTTGTTGCGGGCGAATGCGCACTGGTGGCGTATCATTGTATATAAACCTTATATAGTAGTGCAACCGTGCGTAAACGACGATACGCCACCAGTGCGCATTCGCCCGCAACAAATCATGATAGTCTAGTTCTACACCATTCTCGTGCTGGGAATATGAGTAGGAGGATGATGCAGGTAGTGGTGGTGGTTGGCAAAGCAGGTTTCGTGTAGATTTATGGTATATTTTTTGTTTGCTTTGATGGAAGGGGTATGTTATGTTTTCTGGATTTTAACACCATTCGTATGTGTGTGTATGATCGTTGAAGGAGAGTCGCATTTCAGCTAATGTGAGGATTCTCAAATTACTTTCTTTATAATTCGTATTTGCAAGTGAAAATCGATATTCATATTTAAAGGCAGGGGCGATGGTGGATAAAGAAAGGTGGGAGAATTGTCGTCGAGTAGATGATGGTATATTATTTGTTGGCTTTGATGAATGTTTGGGGTAGGTTATGGCATATTGCAATTAGACCATCACAGTCACCTGTAACTTATTTTCTTTGTTTTTAATACAATTGGTGTGTATGTTCACATCGGTGAAGGAGATTCGCATTTCAGCACTGAGGATTCCCAAATGGTTTATAAACCATATTTGCATGTGAAAAAATATTAATTGAGGCAGAGATAAAAAAATATAAGACAAGTTATAGTGTATTCCCAGCTACATTGCGAACGATCCTTAAGGGTTTCCAATTTAAAAAGAAAATCGTGGATATTTTCGGACCCGTCGAATGCAATTTGGCACTTTTCAATTTTACAAACTGAACTTACTAAAGAAGTTTGTTGACTTATTGGTGGTGCTTGACAGCGTTGCACAGTGTGACGAATCGCTGATTTAGCTTGGTTTAATAAGGAAAATGACATGCACAAACTTAAACAAAAACCGGTTAAGCCTCCTACGTAATGATTGTGCAATTTTTTTGTTGTTGCTTAGTGCAACAAAAAAAAAATTATCTCAAACTCCAAATTGTATATAATTTTTTTTATAAGAAGGTCAATTTGAAGAGAAAGTGTTTATATCGGTTTTAATTGGTTCGCGTATATTTTATGGCTTTTTTTTTATCTTTTATCAATAAGTTAAAAGTCAATTGATATAAAAGTAAGTTTTTCTTACATAATTAAAGATTTTGTTTAAAAGGTATAAGGGGTAAATGAAAGTAAAATTTATAGATAAAATATGTGTTTTTTGTATTCATTGGCCGAAAAGTATACCTAGTTGTTCAGTGTTGTCCAAGTTGGAGACCGTGTTTGTTCTAAAGCCTTGCATATGCACTGCTAAAATGTGTTTCAACAAAATGTTTCGTTTTTTAGGATGCCCATGGAAATCACGAAAAAGCAAATTTTGTATGTTTGGATTTCTTAATTTAAAATTAAGCGCTTAGATGCTGTTTCTGCTTTTGTTGTGGGTTACTTTAGCCATGTAATATTTTCTGAGGCTGCAATAAAGTCAATCAAATTAACCTTTAAAACTTTATGTTTAAGATTTGACGAGACATGGGCCAAAAGTGGTCGGCATAGAGAGCGCTTAAATTCAAATTCTCTGTGGCTAAATGAAAATCTAACATTACCACAACATATCTTAGATGAAATACCTTCTTCATCTAGAGTAGGAAGACCGAAAAAAAGCTTATAGATTAGATGTCAAGTTGCGGCAGGTAAAAGACCAAGGCAGTAAAGAAAAAGTCAAAGCCAGAAAATAACTAATCCAAGGAAAATTTACAAGAGAAACAGGGTTATTGGTAGATGTGCCAACTCAACAGTCTGGCAATCCTAATGACGGGAACAAGGCTAGACGATTTTTTAGAGATGATGAAAAGACTGCCCAAATTACAGTGATAGATAAAGAAATTATCAAAAAGTTTCATATCGTCTTAGAAGCTCTTGGGTCTGGGTTCCCAATAGATGCAGATGCTTTTGACAATTATGCCTGGTATTTTAAGCCAGTAAGTGTGCATAAGGTCTTCTTTCATTGAAAACAAATAATTTCGACTTGTATACTTCCAATCGGACAACTTTCAGAAGAAGCGCAAGAGGCAAGAAACAAGGAAAATAGAAGGTTTAGGGAACTTCTTACCACAAAAATATCACGTGTAGATACAAATACTGAACTCTTAAATCGATTGCTTATAACCTCAGATCCAATTCTTAGCAAGTCTAAGATACTTTCCGAGAAGAAAGAAAAGCGTCATGGAACATGAATACTTGCAACTTTTATATGTAAAAAATAATTAAAAAAATTAAAATAAGCTGGTTTGTATGTATTGTTTTGTCTTGCAATTTGTAGTCATATGTTAAAAAAATTTGTTATATTCTATTCTGTGAAAAATTTCAATTAAAAAAAAAAACAAAAAATTTAATCTTAATTTAATTCTGCTAAATCAGCGATTCGTCACACTGTGCGTTAGGTCGAAAACGAAGCGTTATTTAAAAAATGTTCGAAGTCGGAACGAGCGTTCGAAGGTCTCGTAGGATTCACATTGGGAGTATTTAAATTCAAATTGTCCAATCTTCCAACTAAGGTATCTCTAATAGACTGCATTTCACGAATGAAAACTCGTTGGGTTGCCTCGAGTATTCGTTGAAATTCTGACGTAATAGCTCTAATGTCAGTGGCCTCTTCTTGAACAGGTGGAGGATATCCCTTAATATCTCGTCGCTCATTATTGTCTTCACTATTGTGGTTACTTGCCTGACCGGATTGCATTGCTGCAGGAGGGTTAGTACCAGCTGTGGTAAAATCTTATCCTGGCTTAAGCCTACACTACCCCCAGGTGGAGTACGACTAACTATTGGCCTGGATTCCATTGCTTCCGAACGGGGAGTTATATTTCGAAAAGTGGACGAATTTCTCAAATTACTCGGTCTTCCTCTAGAACGTGAATGTGGAACTCTATTATCCATAATAGGAAATTTCGGATTTTAAATACAACTTCAAAAACTTTTAACTTTCAATATCTTTTAATAAATCTGTATTAAAAAAAAATTAATACCTACATGCATAATTTGGTGTCAGCGCGGTCAGTGCTAAATTCAATATTAAATTTTGATAAGATTAGATACAATATGCTTAAGAGCAAGATATCTATGGTAAACAGACGGACTGTGCAAATCAATGCACACAATACGAACAACACTGTATATAATTGGCAACTACAGGTAATATAGTAGCAACATAGTTCACTGTTATAACTACCAGACAATGGACTATACTATAAAAGAATTAGGATTTATATATTATAAAAATATTCATATGCACAACTTATCCTTTCACGAATAAAATTAGACCAACATGAATACAAAAAGCAGTTCAACTCTTTCTGATATACAATAGTCGCAACGCGGATTACAATTAAAACTATGAATATCCTGGGACTATAGTAATGAAATTCATACTGAACTTGAACCGCCAAGAGACACAATAGAACACTCTTCGATTGCTGGAGCTTAGCTAAAAGCTCTAGAGTTAGCCAGCATAATCTTTGTAGTGACGTTCTTAATGCCTCGAAGTATATCTAATGTTAGAACATGTTTAATGCATAAGAGAAACAAGCAAGCAACCTCCATTAAGCAAAAAATAACAACAAGTGACCTTCCTCAATGCTTCATTGAAAAGGTACATGGACTTTAAAATATATACCAACAATTTTACATGTTGATTAAAGATAAATAAACTTGCGCAATACTCCAATTTAGCAATCTAGCTCTACGCAAAACAACGAAAATTCTTATTATCCATATAAATATTCATCGTATAGGTACCTATTAGCACTTCTTGGTGGTGCGGCATGGCACAATAATGACAAAAAATAAATTATATCATTGCTTTATAAATTAGACTGAATATTTCTGAATCAATTACAAAAAGAATGATATAAATCGGTACATTTTTCGACAAGATATAGCCAAAATAGCGAGAATCTAAAATGCGATAAATTCATAATTTCTCATTTGAAAGAAAAATACCCAAATCAAATTTTATTAAATTTTTCGTTTCAAACGAATCGCCCCTTCCATCCAGAGAGTCGATAATGCGAAATCCATTATCCATACAAATAATAACTTACTTGGTTTCCATCATCAACCTCTGCTACTTGCAAAGCATACGTACATGAACATGCTACCTGCGCTGCCTATGCTCCTTCTTACAATGAAAAAAAATGCATACACAATAGAATGAAATTCGTTCGGCGGAAAGATTCGAGAGAGACAAACCGGTTTATTTGGTCTTGCTTTCTTCGTTTTCAAAGTGTGTATTTAAAACAGCTAAAGTTTAGACACAAACATTCTAGCTCAATTCATAACGCCATCTGCATTTAGTCGGCTAAAACAAAAAATTCGACATGATGGCACTACTATAAAGTGTATATACAATGAAGGTAGCTAGAACAGAACATTTTAGACGCTCGTTGACTGCCATGGCGCCACATATGTTTAACAGGGGTGAAAGAAAAGCGCTTTCGCATTTCAAGAGAAGAAAGATATGACGCGAAAGTTTGCTTCATTTTACTCTTTTCGTTGCATACTTCTCGTATTAACGTTTTAGAAACCGTGTGATATCAAAACTAAAGTTTGAGAACTAAAATCAAGTTTCAGAACCTTAAATTGAATATTATATAGCGCATAGCCGCAATGGCTCAGCTGTTACTGCGTTGGCCTCGCCTAATTACATATATGGAAAATATTCGGGTTTTGGAAAACCAATGTTATAGGACCTGTCTCCGGTTTCCGAACGCCTGAACAAAACTATATAAAGTATTATCCCAACAAGATCCTTTACGATGGGGCTCAGTTGAATAGGATTGACAATTTCCTCATTAAGGTGATTCGAATTCACGTTCGAAGGGCGATGACCAGCCACAATAGTCTGATCTTCGGGGCTAACTACCCTAATGAAATGTATATAGAGAGTACGTTCCGTAGGTATTTATCCATATTGATGTAGAAGTGCTGGTACAGACGATGGGTGGTATCCCGCCATTTTACCACAGCTACCGCAACTCGAGAGATAAGCGGCTCATCCAGCGAGGACTTCGCCAATGCTCATGAGAATTTTGGTGGCTTGTTGAACTGGAAGGGGTCGACATGCCCGCCCGGGACGGTTTAACAACGAATCAGTCAATACCCTTCAAACACTCGGATTAAGAAACAAGACCAAATGATGGTGGGTTCCGGGTCATGTCGGGGTAGAAGGTAACGAAAAGGCCGACGATAACTGGCCAGAAAAGGTTCAGAAACACCTTTCATAGGTCCCGAACCTTTCTGCTGCATTCCTAGATCAGCAGCAACTGCAGCAATAAAAAGCTGGGGATATAGAAAATGTATCTATCTTTGGGAAAGCATCCCAGGCCCAAGACAGGCCAAACTAGCCATTCTTTCAATCAAAATGCCAGCAAATGCCTAAACCTAAGCAGGCATGATATCAAAAACTTAGTAGGGTACCTTACTGGTCACCGGTTTAAGATATCATCTAAACAAAATTAGAATAGCAGACTCTCCTGAGTGCCGACTCTGTACTGAAGAGGACGAGTCAGCTAAACACATTTTATGTGAATGTCCAGCCCTTAATGGAATTAGAAAGAAAATCCTTTTCAGGGAACAAATAAGCAGGTGGCAATGGTGCGATGGTAGTGTATTCACTAAAGTGATTGGCAGGTCGTGCGTTCGAATCCCGACCAGGGCCATGATTTTTATAAATTGAATACACACAACAAAAACTGATCTCCCTAAAGCAATTTAGGCGCCACCTGTTGAGAAAAAAAAAATCCCATCGCACCAAACTCTTTCCTATCCTTCTATTCTTTCAGTAAGTAGCACCCAAAAATAGGCAATGAATTGCTGGGAGTTACTTGCGCAACAAACTAAATGCCTGCGCTGTGGTTTTACCATTATAAGGGTACTGTGTCACTACAGAAAAAAGAAATCCCTTTAGCGCACGCAAATTATAAAAAAAAAAAAAAGTCCCGAGGACATAAAGAATTCTTCTATTGGTAAAATTGTTCCCCTTCACACGGAAAGTAGAAATTCTACTAGTTTAAAATTTTACTGGTACAAAAGATCTTTTAGGTTGAAGTGCCAGAAAAAAAAATAGTATTATAGTATATAGTAGTATGGTCGCCAATTGCTGGAGTTTAGCATCTGGTGTCTAAGTTACAAGCAGGAAAAAATACCCTGCTTCTGGGATGTGACGGCAACGCCAGACACTCCCTTTGTGGCAGCACAGAAATCAACGAAAGGGGTTAGTCTCTATTTGATTTTCTTGTTCCCTCAAATCCCAATGCATGTAATGTGCATAGTACTCCCACCTTTGTGCTCCCGAGTACGTAGACATTTCCCGGCTGGGAGGAGGTATTCCACATTACTTTCACAAATCAGCAACGACCATTGTTTTGATAACAGCGGATAGTGATATTCATAGACCAGAACTATTCAAATTAGAAAAAATAAGGAAAATCAAAGAAATGCTGAGACAGAGTATGGAAAGCCAAACTAGATTTTATAAATACGTAGAACACAGTAAGGAGGCATTATACCTCACAAAGTACTTTGACCAAAATAAAATAATGTGGATAAGGCCAGATGCGATATAATCAAACTGAATGGTGACACATTTGGGAAAAAGGTATCAAAACTCTGTTCCATGTGAAATTTTAGGGAAGTAGAAGACATACAGCATTTTCTAGGAAGATGTTGTGAACTCAGGTATAGGTGCTTCGGCCAAACCCGGTTAGAATATGTGGATATCATTGATATTCGAAATAGAATAACTAGCTGACAGAAAACAGTTAAATATATACCAATATCGTTGGAACTGATCACAGATTTAAATTATTAACATGAAAATAAAAATATATATGTATCTAATTTATTTATACAAAAATATGAATATAAAATCAAACCCCCGACAGACGACGAAAGTCAATGTCGAATATATTTTTATTTTTTTATTTTATTTATTTATTAAATTATTAGTTATAAGTCTTTATTTAAATAACCAACTAATCGAATCGTATTTTACGTATTTATACCTACGTAAGGTTTTAGGTTTGGCAACCCTGGTTAGTCATTAAAGTGTAAAAAGGTTGTTCCCTATTTAACATCATAGTAAAGTAAATAAAATACCGGAAAAAAAACAAAAAGTGCATCAAACAACGCATTAACCCCTATTTTATAAACCTGCATGGAAAAACCTGTAAGTCATCTTTGCTATTAAGTTAATATTGCGATTGAAAAAGTGTATAGAAGATTTAACCTCAAACGTCAAACTCAATAAATGATCAAAAGGAAATCTCAAGCGATCTCCCCACCTAAATCAACACCAAGCAAAAAAGTTGCATCCAGCAGCATGGATCGGGAGATGATTCGCTCAATAATGCAAGAGATGCTTAATGAAAATCTCAGGGATATAAAACTAACTTTGAAAGATGTAGTCAAACTTTCTGATTTGGAAAAACTGCACGGTGAAATTAAGTTTTTGAAAACCAACAATCAGGTCTTGACAGAAAGAGTCACTGCACTGGAGAATAGATGCGAGCTGTTGGAGGAGAGATTGGATGCGAGTCAAATGCGGGATACAGAAGGAAATCTAATATTCCACATCCGAAACAATAATACAAGTGAGCCGAGAACCCTAATACAAACAATCTGCCACACCCATGGCAAGGCTACGCTCGATCTATCTGAAAACAACATTATCGCTATTCGATCAAATAATGCAGGAAGTAGTAATTTTTTGGTCCGATTGGGAGGAAAATCACAGGCAATCAACATTCTTCGATCATCGAAATCTCTGAGGGAAGCGGGAATTGCAGTTCATCGCGACTATCCACTGGCGATACGTCAAAAAAGATCAAAAGAAAAAAGAAAATCAAATAGAGACTAACCCCTTTCGTTGATTTCTGTGCTGCCACAAAGGGAGTGTCTGGCGTTGCCGTCACATCCCAGAAGCAGGGTATTTTTTCCTGCTTGTAACTTAGACACCAGATGCTAAACTCCAGCAATTGGCGACCATACTACTATATACTATAATACTATTTTTTTTTCTGGCACTTCAACCTAAAAGATCTTTTGTACCAGTAAAATTTTAAACTAGTAGAATTTCTACTTTCCGTGTGAAGGGGAACAATTTTACCAATAGAAGAATTCTTTATGTCCTCGGGACTTATTTGTTCCCTGAAAAGGATTTTCTTTCTAATTCCATTAAGGGCTGGACATTCACATAAAATGTGTTTAGCTGACTCGTCCTCTTCAGCACAGAGTCGGCACTCAGGAGAGTCTGCTATTCTAATTTTGTTTAGATGATATCTTAAACCGGTGACCAGTAAGGTACCCTACTAAGTTTTTGATATCATGCCTGCTTAGGTTTAGGCATTTGCTGGCATTTTGATTGAAAGAATGGCTAGTTTGGCCTGTCTTGGGCCTGGGATGCTTTCCCAAAGATAGATACATTTTCTATATCCCCAGCTTTTTATTGCTGCAGTTGCTGCTGATCTAGGAATGCAGCAGAAAGGTTCGGGACCTATGAAAGGTGTTTCTGAACCTTTTCTGGCCAGTTATCGTCGGCCTTTTCGTTACCTTCTACCCCGACATGACCCGGAACCCACCATCATTTGGTCTTGTTTCTTAATCCGAGTGTTTGAAGGGTATTGACTGATTCGTTGTTAAACCGTCCCGGGCGGGCATGTCGACCCCTTCCAGTTCAACAAGCCACCAAAATTCTCATGAGCATTGGCGAAGTCCTCGCTGGATGAGCCGCTTATCTCTCGAGTTGCGGTAGCTGTGGTAAAATGGCGGGATACCACCCATCGTCTGTACCAGCACTTCTACATCAATATGGATAAATACCTACGGAACGTACTCTCTATATACATTTCATTAGGGTAGTTAGCCCCGAAGATCAGACTATTGTGGCTGGTCATCGCCCTTCGAACGTGAATTCGAATCACCTTAATGAGGAAATTGTCAATCCTATTCAACTGAGCCCCATCGTAAAGGATCTTGTTGGGATAATAATTTATATAGTTTTGTTCAGGCGTTCGGAAACCGGAGACAGGTCCTATAACATTGGTTTTCCAAAACCCGAATATTTTCCATATATGTAATTAGGCGAGGCCAACGCAGTAACAGCTGAGCCATTGCGGCTATGCGCTATATAATATTCAATTTAAGGTTCTGAAACTTGATTTTAGTTCTCAAACTTTAGTTTTGATATCACACGGTTTCTAAAACGTTAATACGAGAAGTATGCAACGAAAAGAGTAAAATGAAGCAAACTTTCGCGTCATATCTTTCTTCTCTTGAAATGCGAAAGCGCTTTTCTTTCACACCTGTTAAACATATGTGGCGCCATGGCAGTCAACGAGCGTCTAAAGTGTTCTGTTCTAGCTACCTTCATTGTATATACACTTTATAGTAGTGCCATCATGTCGAATTTTTTGTTTTAGCCGACTAAATGCAGATGGCGTTATGAATTGAGCTAGAATGTTTGTGTCTAAACTTTAGCTGTTTTAAATACACACTTTGAAAACGAAGAAAGCAAGACCAAATAAACCGGTTTGTCTCTCTCGAATCTTTCCGCCGAACGAATTTCATTCTATTGTGTATGCATTTTTTTTCATTGTAAGAAGGAGCATAGGCAGCGCAGGTAGCATGTTCATGTACGTATGCTTTGCAAGTAGCAGAGGTTGATGATGGAAACCAAGTAAGTTATTATTTGTATGGATAATGGATTTCGCATTATCGACTCTCTGGATGGAAGGGGCGATTCGTTTGAAACGAAAAATTTAATAAAATTTGATTTGGGTATTTTTCTTTCAAATGAGAAATTATGAATTTATCGCATTTTAGATTCTCGCTATTTTGGCTATATCTTGTCGAAAAATGTACCGATTTATATCATTCTTTTTGTAATTGATTCAGAAATATTCAGTCTAATTTATAAAGCAATGACATAATTTATTTTTTGTCATTATTGTGCCATGCCGCACCACCAAGAAGTGCCAATAGGTACCTATACGATGAATATTTATATGGATAATAAGAATTTTCGTTGTTTTGCGTAGAGCTAGATTGCTAAATTGGAGTATTGCGCAAGTTTATTTATCTTTAATCAACATGTAAAATTGTTGGTATATATTTTAAAGTCCATGTACCTTTTCAATGAAGCATTGAGGAAGGTCACTTGTTGTTATTTTTTGCTTAATGGAGGTTGCTTGCTTGTTTCTCTTATGCATTAAACATGTTCTAACATTAGATATACTTCGAGGCATTAAGAACGTCACTACAAAGATTATGCTGGCTAACTCTAGAGCTTTTAGCTAAGCTCCAGCAATCGAAGAGTGTTCTATTGTGTCTCTTGGCGGTTCAAGTTCAGTATGAATTTCATTACTATAGTCCCAGGATATTCATAGTTTTAATTGTAATCCGCGTTGCGACTATTGGATATCAGAAAGAGTTGAACTGCTTTTTGTATTCATGTTGGTCTAATTTTATTCGTGAAAGGATAAGTTGTGCATATGAATATTTTTATAATATATAAATCCTAATTCTTTTATAGTATAGTCCATTGTCTGGTAGTTATAACAGTGAACTATGTTGCTACTATATTACCTGTAGTTGCCAATTATATACAGTGTTGTTCGTATTGTGTGCATTGATTTGCACAGTCCGTCTGTTTACCATAGATATCTTGCTCTTAAGCATATTGTATCTAATCTTATCAAAATTTAATATTGAATTTAGCACTGACCGCGCTGACACCAAATTATGCATGTAGGTATTAATTTTTTTTTAATACAGATTTATTAAAAGATATTGAAAGTTAAAAGTTTTTGCAGTTGTATTTAAAATATGGAGCTCTGATCTGCAAATGCTAAGTGATGCCATAAACCATCTTCAAGAACAAACTAATATCCTTCTTACTGGTGATTTTAATGCAAGGACGGGTACAAGGCAATATTATACGTCCGACAATGAGGAGGACACATTAGAACGCAGCTCAAAGGATCTGGTACTGGATAGAAAAGGGCTGCAACTTCTGGACTTCTGCGGTGAGTACGGTCTAAAAATTAAAAACGGATGCTCTGAAGGAGATGCAAAAGGTGAATTTACCTTTGTGGGTGCTCAAGGTAGCTCAGTTATCGACCTTAGCCTGTGCGGAGGAGAATGGAACCGCCTGATTCAGAATTTTGAAGTAGAAGTACGGAGTTTCTCCGATCATTTACCAATTGTGACTTCTTTTGAGTTTTCCACGCAAGAGTCAAGCCCTTGTGAAGTTATAAATAAACTGCCGAAACTAAAATGGAATCACAGCAAGGAAGAAATCCATCGAACCAATCTTAGGAGACAGATCGAAACAATGAACTCGGACGTAAACATTGAAGATATAGCTCAAGCTATCAAGAACTCGGTATAGTCCGTACCAAAACAGTTGGCCAACGGTCGATTGCGCAGAGAGAGGATTTAAGAGAACAAAAATGACGCGAAAGAGATTTAATCACTAAGCGTTTTTGCCTGTAATTTACAATGCGTAACCCAACTTTACAGTGCTTAGAACTAAAATGCGGTTGAATATCTAAATAAACTTAATTTTTTATTATGAGGTCGACTTTTATACATTTCTACCTAGAAGTCCGATTGTATTTGAAAGGGTTCCCAACCCTTTTTATGGTTGAACATTTCGTGGTTTAGCGCTAGGTACCTGTATGGGTGGTGTGCTTGGTTATCATAAATTTTATGATGTTTGATTTTACCTGTTTGACTTAAGTGTAAAAGTTTTACGACATGATTAGTGTTTGCATTTGGTTACCTGTAGGGGCAAGGAATAAATTTGTTGCTTGGTTTTTAGAGTTTTTTATTTTAAGATAACGCATATATATTATGGATTTCCTATTTGGAATTCACTTTCACGACAACAAAAGCATTGCTAGGACATAAGTTTATTAAAATAAAATAAATTGTCATGGATCTTTCAAGAAAAGGAAAACCAATAGGAAGTCTAGGACGTAAGATCGTTGTTAGGATATATTACAAAAAAATTGAAGAAGCTAGGAATTTATGTATAGATAATCCCATCACATACGCAAATTCACAGACAGAGGAGTTTACGGGAATTTCGGCCCGAACAATAAGAAGGATAATTAAAGAATATGAGAAGAAAGGCGCTATTGAATCTCCAACTAAAAGAGTACCACATACAAAATGGAAAACTGGATTGGACGAATTTGGTATCACAGCTGTTCGGCGAATTATATACAACTTCCACATTGAAGAAAAATGATGATAACATTAAAAATGTTAAGACAACGGGTGCAGGAAGATTTGGAGCTGAACCTAAGCAATATGTCGCTACATAGGATTTTAAAAAGAAATGGATTTTCTTATAGGAAAACGGAGAACAACCGTAAATTTCTTTGCGAAAGAAATGAAATCAAACTTTTACGAGTGAAATATCTGAGGAAGGTGCGGGAGTACAGGTCAGAAGGATATGAGATTATTTATTTGGACGAGAGCTATATTCACAGCTCTCACACAAGGCCAAGGGCATGGACTGACGGCACCAGTCAAGGTTTAAAGGCGCCAATTTCAAAAGGCCAAAGGCTGATAATGGCGCATGCAGGTGGAGCGAAGGGCTTCGTGAATAATGCCTTGCTTTTATTTAAATCTGGGTCGAAAACAGGAGATTATCACGATGAGATGAATTTTGAAAATTTCTCCAAATGGATGAAGGATCAAGTTTTAAATAACCTAGAGGAACCATCGGTTATTGTAATGGACAACGCATCATATCACAACAAATGGGAACACAAGCAAATCACTTCTGCTTCCGTTAAATTGGAGATGTTAGAATGGCTTTCCGTCAACAATATACCGCATTCTTCAAAAATGCTCAAAGTCGAACTTTATGACCTTATAAAGCGACATCGGACTAATCACCACCCCAAGCATAAGATTGACGATATGATTCACGGCGCGGGACACGAAGTACTACGATTGCCACCCTATCATCCAGATCTCAACCCTATTGAAAAGATCTGGGCAACAGTCAAGGGAAGAGTCGGAAGCCGAAATACAACGTTTAGATTATCGGATGTTCAGAAACTAGCTGAAGAAGAATTTTCAAAAATAACAGTAGAAGATTGGCGCAAAGTTTGTGAAAAAATTATAAGGACAGAGGAGGAATACTTTTCACACGAGCAGATGTGGGACACAATGTCGGATGCAATAATTATCAATCCAGGAGATGATTCTTCAACCGATTATGAAACTGACAGTTCTTCGAATTCAATTTAATATACATTAATATTAACTATTTCATATATAGGTAGCAAAATCAATAAATATTTTTATCTTAGTACTAAAACGTGTGTGTTTTTACTTCTTAATTCAAACCAAACCGAACCACCCATTTGGTATACTGGTGTTTTGTTTTGCTGCTCGCTGTAAATCTGTTTTATATTTGCAATTCATCGTCAATTTTATCTCGCTATAATTTACACTTTTAATCAAGGTTACAAATTTAAAAGTGGTGGGTAGTTCAATAAGTTTTAAAAACTGCATTTCTTAAAAAAAAATTATTGAAGAATCAAGAACGTTCACCATTTTGTCTTTAACGAACCGTTTAATACCCCATCCTCTTTTTTGTGACAGAAAATCGTGCCTATTGTTATTGGGCATAAAATCGTTTACGTTTCCAAAAAATTCCCAAATTGTAAATTTTTTATTAAATTTACCTACCTCGCCCAAATTCAATGATATAAACAAAAAAAATTTGGTGTGACACTGCAATTTACTTTACTTTGCGTGCCAATATCAGTACCTACATGATCAATATGCACGACACAATTAATAATGATCAACGAAAGCATAATGAGCAAATAGGGTTTAAATCTAAAACCGTACACCTTCATACAGACACAGTCACACAATCAATTCATGTGCAATGTTTTGCTTAATCTATCCGACCGTGATCACATCATACTCCTACAAAGAACCGACAAGACAAAAAAACGCAACAATATATTTGCCTCCAAGTAAAGTTGACATATAATGGTCTATATTTTTCCTCCGCTCCTAATTTCAGTATAAAAGAAGGAAAATGAAGAAACCACCCTCAGTGAGATCGCGACAGCGATCTTGAACACAAGGCAGGGTATACGTCGTTTTTTATTATGGCTCCGCCCATTTTGGTCTCTTTATGCTTGTTTTTGCAATTTAAGAGATTGTTAAACACATTTTAAGAGACCTGCGCAGTAGAATGGCCAACTGTTTTGGTACGCACTATAGTTATAATGCCTCAAAAACATGTAAGAAGTCAGAGACAACCATGGTTTGATCTGGAATGCGAAAGAGAGCGAAGAGCTTCTCTTTCACTACTAAATCTCTTTAGGAAATATGACGAGTCAATCTACAAAAAGATGTATCTTGAGACAAATCGTGAGTACAAGCGGATATGTGGATGGAAAAAAACAGAGTTTCAGAACGCCATGGCAATCGAAATATCTCAATGCAGGGACTCGAAAACGTTGTGGAATCTTCTTAATAAGAAAAATGGGAAAAGGCTTAAAATTGGGGTAAATCTCGATGCAAATCAACTAGAGAATCATTTTAAGAATATGTTAAATCCATCAAACTCTATTTACCTATCTAAGTTTCAGTATGCGGTACCGAATTCAACGAATGAGCTCCTTGATAGCCCCATAATGGAAGAAGAAGTTAAAGGATGGCTGGTTAAGAGCAAGGACCGAAAAGCACCTGGAACTGACGGTATTCCTGTCGAATTCTACAAATATGCGACTAACGAACTTATAACATTGCTCACAAAGGAATTTAATAGAATATTTGAAACAGGAGACATCCCATCCAGTTTTAAACAGAGTGTGATTTTCCCTATCCTCAAAAAAGGCGACCCTAATCAAGCAGAAAACTATCGAGGAATAGCATTTATAAATTCGTCCTTAAAAATATTAATGGGTATCCTGGCTAGGCGCTTTCAAGAGTGGACCACGCAAAATCGCCTTTTGAGCCAATTCCAGGCCGGTTTCAGAGATAACCACTCAGCGACAGATCAAATTTTCATCTTAACAACTGTGGCACAGAACTGTATTAGATTAAAAAAAAACTGTTTGCGTTTTTCGTGGACTTCAAGGCAGCCTTTGACACGGTAGATAGGAGCGCACTTTTCTACAAATTATATAATAAAGGTCTCTCTAGGAAGTTTGGAAATCTAATCGAAAAACTGTATGAAAAAACATTCTCAGTAGTTTGGGACGGCAAGCAGTTAGGAGATTCTTTCGAAACGGTGACGGGCGTTAAACAGGGATGCAACTTCAGCCCTCTAGCATTCATCATGTTCATTGATGACATAACTGAATACCTAGGTGGAGGTATAAGAATGGGAGGGATCCTCATAAAAGCACTGCTGTATGCAGATGATTTGGTGTTGCTGGCAGACACTCCGGAGAATTTACAAAGAATGATTAATCAGCTACAAAGATACTACCATGAGTGGAGGTTAAACGTCAACTTAACTAAGTCTAAGACAATGGTATTCAGAAAAGGTGGAGGAAGGTATGCAAGAAACGAAAAGTGGTTCTTTGACGGACAGGAGTTGGAAACAGTCAAATCTTACAAGTATTTGGGTATGAACATATGCAGCAACATGAACATGGAGCACCAGTTTAAGGAGAAACTTACAGTGGCTAAGTCGGCGATGAGTGCAGCCTGGAGAAATTGTCTCGAAGATAAACAAATATCGATTAGAATTAAATATCAAATATTTCAGGCTGTTTCCAAATCAATAATGATGTATGGGGCACAAGTGTGGGGTTATAAGCAATACGACACAGTAGAAAAACTTCTCCGGTTCTTTTTAAAAAGAGTTTTTAAATTACCGCAGTGTACACCTAATGATATGCTGTTGGTCGAAACTGGTCTGTCACCTATATTTACGGAAACGCTAAGACTCCACTTCAACTACATACAAAAAATTATGTCCTTGAGCGACGAAAGGTTGACTAAACGTGTATTAAATCATGTTTTACAGGCGAAAATATTGTTTATCGAGGAATGGCAAAAACTCTCAGAGTTCTGCGGACACACTTTAAATATAGATGCGGAAAATATTACTCATTGGAAGGAAGAGTTCAATAATATCATTTCTGCGGTCGATGAGAAGATCCACGCAGACTGTTGTGAAAAGATAAAAAGTTCTATTCACCGAGGGATATATGCCAACTTAAACCACAGCCTATGTGAAAATAACTATTTCAACGAAAGATACTCTACGGAATTAATATCAACGATTTTCAAGGCCAGAGGAGAGATACTGAATTTAAATTTTATACCACACCGGGAAGACCTGCCAATAACCTGCTCTTTGTGCAATCTGCGAGAGAGGGAGAACATCTATCACTTTCTGGGCAGATGTCCTATTTTAAAAGAGTTCAGACTACAGATTTATGGGAAGCGAGATTTGGAAGAAGCTGAGGTGAGAACCATCTTAAATGGCTCAGACTGGAACAAATTGTACAGTTACTGTAAAATAGCATTAAAATATAGGAGGGCAATTATAAAAGAATCTTTTTAAACAATTGTAAAAATTTTGTCAAACCCGGGCAGACGGCTTTAAGCCATGTCTTAAATTTAATAGTCATAAACAAATTGTAAATGAATTCTGGAATAATAAATATTTATCTTATCTTATCTATCTATCTCTTATCTTACCTACGTAAGCACAACATTGTAAGCACTTTTATGAAAATAAAAAAAAAAATTACTAGATACTACTACTACTAATCATGTTCGTTACGTTTATTTCGTAAATTGTATTTCTCATTGGTAGTAGAAATTGGTTTTTGTCTTCAAAAATAAATATTTTGACAGACTAAGACCAAGTAGGTGCCTACATTAGATATTTGTGACTGCTTTTGAGAAGTAGCCCATACAAATAATGTCTGAACAAACAAGTGAAACTTGTACTTTTTTCGCACCGAATCGAAAACCGAGATTTCGCGAAATCACTAAAAATCTACATCGAAATCGGAAGACTTCCCATACATTAAAAGATTTCGTAATCTCTTCCGTTTGGGGTATTTCGATGAACTCACCTCAAAATCTACATGCAATCGTCGGATTGATTAAGATCTTTCGTAATTGTCATTAATATTGTTTTTTGCAGTTAATAGACTTTTAGTTAACAATAATTAGGTTAGTTGCCACATTAGAGCCATAGTAAACATTAATATGGAGAATAAATACCATTATTAAATGGACTCCTTTTAAACGAGATTCTAATTGAACTTAGTGGAGTCAAGGCAGTAGCATATGCAGACGACTCAGCACTGCTATTGACAGGGAAATTCCCATCCACTCTAAGCGAACAAATACAGAACGCCTTGTATATTGTTGGTACCTGGACCCTTACTGTCTCATTTCCCTGCAGGGAAGAATGGCATGAGAATCAAGTACCAGTCCATGAAGCAACGATCCCCATCTATACAGATGGCTCCAAGATGGATACTGGCGTTGGCGCGGGTTTTTAATCCGAAATACTCGGAATATCTGGCTCGACAAGACACACAGACAGACAGAGAGCACCGTCTTCCAAGCTGAGGTTCTGGCGTGAGAACAGCCACTAAATGGGTTGCAATGATGGCAATACCACAGGCTGATATTACCTTTTTCATTGACAGCAAAGCGGCAATAAAATCGATTTCCGCCACAGAAATAAAATCGAAGCTTGTAAGTCGCTGTCGCAAAGAGCTGCGGGTTCTTGGCGCGCATATAATAAGAAAATCAGAAAAGCTAAAGGAAATAGCTTCAGGAAATTCTGTGAGACAATCACAAGCACTCCTACTGCGACAAGGCTACATAAAGCTCTTGCGAAGTCAGGAGGAGTACCGATGTCTCTGAGGAAACCAGATGGCGAGTTCACGGAAGATGAGGATCAAAGGGCACTATTGCTCCTAGAAACTCACTTTCCTGGCAGCTCGCCTATTACTGATCTACGAATCAATACCACTTAAATCAGACCTCGGAGGGAAGATATGGGCAATAAATTCCTTACAGCCTTTTAAATCGGCCGGAGTGGACGGCATTATACCCGCCCTACTACAAGAAGGGCAAGGTGTACTAATACCACACTGCTAAAAATAATAAGGAGCAGTATTGCCTTGGGCCACATACTGATGCAATAGAGACGAGGAAGGGTTGTGTTTATACCAAAAGCATGAAAAAAAGACCCCACACATCCAAAATCGTACAGACCCATCAGCCTTATGTCATTTCTTCTGAAGATGACAGAAAATATCGTGGACAACTATTTAAGTTAAGATGTATTGAACACATCCCCCTTACATCATCGTTAGCATACATACAGAGCAGGCAAATCATCAGAGGCCGCCCTATGTCAGCTGACGGAGATAATTCAAAGTGCCTTAGAAGCAAAAGAAATAGTATGTACTATGCGCTTTCCTGGACATAGAGGGAGAATTTGACAACACCTCACATGAGGCGATTAAACGATCCCTGGATAGGAAAGGAGTTAACAGTACAGTATTCACATGAATGTGTGGGCTGCTGAGCACTACATCAGCAGAGACTCAAACACCATCTGGAACCATCTGAGTGAACACAACAAGAGGATGTTCACAAGGAGGGTTACTATCACCCTTAATGTGGAGCCTAGTTGTAGACGAACTGCTGGAAAAATTAACCAACCTTGGCATCAACTATCAGGCGTACGCCGATGGCATTGTATTGATTGCCAGAGGCATGTTTGAAGAAACCCGTGGGGACGTTATACATAGGGGGCTTAAAGTAACCAAGGAATGGTGCCATACTGTCGGAGTCAACATCAATCCGGCGAAAACAACGATAGAACCATTCACAAGGAAAAGACAACTTCAAAGACTTAAGGACATTAGCCTATCAGGCACGACACTGATACCAGTCAAAGAAGTAAAGTATCTAGGACTTCATCTGGATAGTAAACTCCTCTGGCGAAAACATACAGAGGAGATATCCAAGGAGGCCACTCCATTTCTCATGATATGTAGGAGCCTAGCGGGGAAGGCATGGGGATGCAGCCCAAACATCCTGCGATGGATGTACATTGGAATTGTGAGACCAATGATCAAATACGCAGCGGTAGCATGGGACAAACGAACGAGCCTAGCCACAACAAGAGAGATACTCAGCAAAGTGCAAATACTGGCGTACCTGTGCATTACCGGAGCAATGCGTAGCTGCCCAACCGCAGTCATGGAGGTGTTATTGGAACTAACCCCTCTACGTCTACACATCATGGTGATGAACGCGCCAGACAAAATCCTAAGGATGGCAAAGGAGGGAGTTGGAAGAGGGAAATGCATCGGTTGCAACGCGGTGACTTAATCAAAAAACTCGCACTTCTTTCCATACCTAGGGACGATGTGAAGGGATCGCACTTGCGGCCACTTACCAAACAAAGTATGAAGCAATTAAAACACCACATGTATTGTAAAGTGATCGCACTAGCGACCACTTATCCAACAATGTGTCTAAATATTAAAAATCATTTAATTGCTCACTTCGTAACTCGGACCCTACCAAATAAACCAAATAAACCCTAATGTGTCTCATGCCAATTACGAGTCTAACGATCAAACATTTGCGGGTGGCAATGGTGCAGTAGTAGTGTATTCGCTTACGGAATGGAAGGTCGTGCGTTCGAATCCCGGCCAAGTCCATTACTGTATTCGGTACATGATACCGTAATCTCCCTAAGTAACTTAGACACCACACGTGGAGAAAAACCCTACAACTGCACCCAAACACTTCTTTCCTATCTCTCTATTCTTTCTAATACCAAGTAGCTTACACTGTGTTCTTAGCATTATAAGGGTACAGTAACAACAGAAAAAAAAAATCCCTTTAGCGTAAGCAAATTATAAAAAAAAAAAAAAAAAAAAACAAACGTACAAATGTTTGTACTCAAGTAATCGAATACTTTGAATGCATCGTCGTGCCTATGCACACTTTTAATGAAAGTTCTCGCTTGAAACATTGTAATCGAACATTGTGTGGAATGACGGTGGTCATCCACCCGCGGGATATGCCGAATGGGCAATTATCGATCAATGGATTTTGGGGTTCGAGATACGACGTGGATAGTTTTTGCTGCGACAGCATCTGGAAAATTAGTATATAAGCTCAATGAATTTTGAATAAAGTGGCTCTCACTCTTCGGAAGTCAAACAACCCACTTGTATTTTATTAAGCAACTCGCTGGAATACAGTAGGGAGTTCTGCTCTGAAAAACTGACGCCTACAAGGAGCAGTCCTCTGCTTCGAAGGTTGCCCACTCGTTAATACAGCCACTCGCTGAAAGAGGTCAGGTAGAGCTCGCAGATACCCCCTGTTCTCCTAACCTTTGCAGAAAGAACCTGAAAGAACCTGTTGAAGTCCCAACATTGCAAGTAACCAAACTTTGCATGGCGATCCTGCCAGGAGGAGAACAATAACTACACTAGTTATATAGTCCCTCCGAATAGCGCACACCCCTGGAGTGACCAGGAAGATGCAGGGGCAAGCAGGAATATCTAAAAAGTCTCAAGATAGCAATCAAGATACTACCATAAGCAAAGCATATTCTTCGTTGACTCCAGTACGAACCTCAAAGCTTGGTTTAATTTTCATTTTTGCACAGATAGCTTCAGAACCCACTAAACATCAAGTCAATAATTGCAAGCAGTACTAAATTGTCGGTTTTCGCTACCGGTGTTTGAAATGTGTTAGCCTTGATACAAAAAGGGTTTCCCTTTTTTTTTTGGACGGAATGCTGAAAATCATAATGCATACGCTTGGTTATCAACTACATCAACAGAGGATGTACAAAATTTCACAGGAGCAATAAAAACTAAATTTAAAAGTAGAAAATACTTTAAAGAACATCTCCGTGTTGGTTGTCTTGTGCTTGAAGGTGATCCATTGGAAAGCCCACCAAACACACCCAGTCCTCAGCATACTACCCACACACTTCAAATCAATATGCATTCGAAGCTGGAAATGAATGCATTTCGTCTGGCACAGGTCGAATCTGGGACCGGCCTAGTTCAACGCCTGATGGCAGTGATGGACATCAACTTATTTGCCAGTATTTTCGGGCACTGCCACCAAAGGGGAGTGGTCCAAAATCTCCCTTTCCAGTTATGGCTGCTATGGACGCGGGACAAAGGGGAGCTAGAAGCTCAAATAAACATTTTGGAAGATCATCACCGGCAGTTAGCAGCTCAGCTGCAATAAACAGTTTTTAGACATATTTTGTTTTACAATTTCTAAATAATCTCTTTTGTTTTAGTCCCAAATATGTATTTAATTCCCAATAGTTTTTTTTATGTTTAATTTAGTATGACTTATGCAACATGCACCTACTGCCGACTTATAAATAGTTTTCAAAAACTGGTGTTTAATTAAAAGTAATGACAAAAATAATTGGCATTCATTTGTTTACCCATTTTGAAGTCATGTTAAATACTTAGCAACTAATAGACCAAGAGCCGGCAGCAAATTTTGGGAGTGGAGGTATAACCAAAATGCATATACATGTATGTGTAGATATACACGTTTGAAAAGGGTATTTTTTTCGATTTTTGTGTCGGAGCTATAACCACTTCAATGCATATTTAAACAATAGATAATTGCGTACTGATTTCAAATATTTAGGTCCCAGACGTTTTACTTTCAGCTTTCCCTTTGCCAGACGCCCCCTTAAAGGGGAGAAAAATCAACTTTTGAAGTCAGGGGTATAACCACATGAGTGATACATCAAAAAATCAGAATAATTCTCCTGATTACAAATATGTATGTCCCAGACGTTTTCTTTTCAGCCTTCACCCCGCCAGACGTCCTTTAGTATCCTTAACCTTCCTATACCCGCGCCAAAAAAATAACACATATACCCGCACACGGTCCCTGTGACCAAAATTTCTATGAGTGCATTTGTCATATTTTTTTACGAAAGCCTTAGTCAAAATAGATTTGTATGAATACTAATGGATGAGCTTAAAAGTATTAAATAAAATATATTGACAGTATTTGCTTTAATTAGTGACTAACAGCTTTTTATTACAGCCTCTGAAAATGGTCAGTTTTTCTGACGAGTAATGCAAATTTTATAAAAACTTAATTTTTCAAAACAAACTAAAAATATATCAAAAACCTTAGACCTTAACAATAGACAAAAAGTTATATAAACTAATTTTCCACAGACGTCTCACAACAGCAGTCGGAGCATTTCGTAATTACATGTTCCAAAAGAAACGACCGATTGATGCCGTGTACTGACCCACGCGATTTGGGCATAAGCGCTCGCGCCATGCTGAATTGAAGTACGCGACGAATCATGAAGCTACCAGTAAGCTCATTGCGATAGCATTCTCCTTTATTGAAAAAATTACGAAAATTTAAATTAGTGGTCTGACAGACCAACGCGCGGGTATAGGAAGGTTAAAAACCTTTTTATTGAAAACTCTCGATTTTTTTTTTCCAATATGTATAACCATATGCTGGTCACATGAAAATAATCTGCAACACTTCCTTATTACGAATAAATAAGTCCCAGACAAATTATTTACAGCCTTCACCCCGCCAGACGTCTCTAAGCATCCTTAAAATACTTTTTACTGAAAACTCTGAAAACTTTTTTTTTTAAATACATATAACCATATGCTGGTCACATGAAAATAATTTGCAACTCTTCCTTATTACGAATAAATAAGTCCCAGACAAATTATGTACAGCCTTCACACTGCCAGACGTCTTTAAATATCCTTAAAAGACTTTTTACTGAAAACTCTCAAAACTTTTTTTTTTCAAATACATACTCGTATAACCATATGCTGGTCACATGAAAATAATCTGCAACTCTTCCTTATTACGAATAAATAAGTCCCAGACAAATTATGTATAGCCTTCACCCCGCCAGACGTCTTTAAGTATCCTTAAAAGACTTTTTACTGAAAACTCTCAAAACTTTTTTTTCCAAATACCTATTAATTATATTATTTTTCAATACTTATTAATTAATCAATTTATATTTAATATTTTGGTCACTAATTGGTACAAATTATTAAAAACGCCTTAAACAGCAATTTTAGCTTAATACCTCTGCCGAATAATCTAGAAATGATTAAAGATGAATTCGGACAAATGTCTCAACCGCACTTTTATTTTTAGTTATATGCTAAAGTACATAGTAAATAATGTTTTACTGTTGTGAGAAAAAAACCCAAACCGTGTTTAATATAACAAAAAGAACAGAAAAAGATTTGTGCAAAAAGAATACGTTAATAGTGTACATAGGTTCTGTTAACTTTCAAGAGAGAGAGTTATTAGTGTTTCAATGATTAGTCAAAATTGTAAAATACTAATTGAACAATTTCATTATAAAATATCATTATATTAATACGTGAACATCCAAAGTTTCCGTAACGTATTCAAATATGCCTACATCATCATAGATTAGAACCTGTTTCCGATGGAGCAGCTCATTTACGTATTTTTTCGATATCTAAATGTTGCTCTTTTCGTTTATAAAAAAAAATAGGTAACGAAAATAATTGGGGTACGTTTTTTAGTAATACTATGTACTTATAAAAGGTATGGTCGATTTTCGGCCACTAGCGATGCTAGTATATATTAAATTAGAAACGATACTACCACTTGCCACTTCTTACTTCACGGTTTCTGCTGCTGCAGATGAAGATAGTGTACCTACGGTTACAAAGATGATCTCGACACGTGTCGAACAACAACAATGCTTTGATAATAATTGGTGTTAAGTTAGGCTAGCTGTACTAAGATTAACAGACATACGTTATGTATGCAACTTGAAGAGTTGCAGATTATTTTCATGTGACCAGCATATGGTTATATGTATTTGAAAAAAAAAGTTTTCAGAGTTTTCAGTAAAAAGTCTTTTAAGGATGCTTATAGACGTCTGGCGGGGTGAAGGCTGTAAATAATTTGTCTGGGACTTATTTATTCGTAATAAGGAAGTGTTGCAGATTATTTTCATGTGACCAGCATATGGCTATACATATTTGAAAAAAAAATTTCGAGAGTTTTCAATAAAAAGATTTTTAAGGATACTAAAGGACGTCTGGCGGTGAAGGCTGAAAGTAAAACGTCTGGGACCTAAATATTTGAAATCAGTACGCAATTATCTATTGTTTAAATATGCATTGAAGTGGTTATAGCTCCGACACAAAAATCGGAAAAAATACCCTTTTCAAACGCCCGCCCACAGCCCCGGCTGAAAAACAACCCTGCCAGATGTTTAAATTTGTATTATTATTGTGTATATCAAACGTACAAATGTTTGTACTCAAGTAATCGAATACTTTGAATGCATCGTCGTGCCTATGCACACTTTTAATGAAAGTTCTCGCTTGAAACATTGTAATCGAACATTGTGTGGAATGACGGTGGTCATCCACCCGCGGGATATGCCGAATGGGCAATTATCGATCAATGGATTTTGGGGTTCGAGATACGACGTGGATAGTTTTTGCTGCGACAGCATCTGGAAAATTAGTATATAAGCTCAATGAATTTTGAATAAAGTGGCTCTCACTCTTCGGAAGTCAAACAACCCACTTGTATTTTATTAAGCAACTCGCTGGAATACAGTAGGGAGTTCTGCTCTGAAAAACTGACGCCTACAAGGAGCAGTCCTCTGCTTCGAAGGTTGCCCACTCGTTAATACAGCCACTCGCTGAAAGAGGTCAGGTAGAGCTCGCAGATACCCCCTGTTCTCCTAACCTTTGCAGAAAGAACCTGAAAGAACCTGTTGAAGTCCCAACATTGCAAGTAACCAAACTTTGCATGGCGATCCTGCCAGGAGGAGAACAATAACTACACTAGTTATATAGTCCCTCCGAATAGCGCACACCCCTGGAGTGACCAGGAAGATGCAGGGGCAAGCAGGAATATCTAAAAAGTCTCAAGATAGCAATCAAGATACTACCATAAGCAAAGCATATTCTTCGTTGACTCCAGTACGAACCTCAAAGCTTGGTTTAATTTTCATTTTTGCACAGATAGCTTCAGAACCCACTAAACATCAAGTCAATAATTGCAAGCAGTACTAAATTGTCGGTTTTCGCTACCGGTGTTTGAAATGTGTTAGCCTTGATACAAAAAGGGTTTCCCTTTTTTTTTTGGACGGAATGCTGAAAATCATAATGCATACGCTTGGTTATCAACTACATCAACAGAGGATGTACAAAATTTCACAGGAGCAATAAAAACTAAATTTAAAAGTAGAAAATACTTTAAAGAACATCTCCGTGTTGGTTGTCTTGTGCTTGAAGGTGATCCATTGGAAAGCCCACCAAACACACCCAGTCCTCAGCATACTACCCACACACTTCAAATCAATATGCATTCGAAGCTGGAAATGAATGCATTTCGTCTGGCACAGGTCGAATCTGGGACCGGCCTAGTTCAACGCCTGATGGCAGTGATGGACATCAACTTATTTGCCAGTATTTTCGGGCACTGCCACCAAAGGGGAGTGGTCCAAAATCTCCCTTTCCAGTTATGGCTGCTATGGACGCGGGACAAAGGGGAGCTAGAAGCTCAAATAAACATTTTGGAAGATCATCACCGGCAGTTAGCAGCTCAGCTGCAATAAACAGTTTTTAGACATATTTTGTTTTACAATTTCTAAATAATCTCTTTTGTTTTAGTCCCAAATATGTATTTAATTCCCAATAGTTTTTTTTATGTTTAATTTAGTATGACTTATGCAACATGCACCTACTGCCGACTTATAAATAGTTTTCAAAAACTGGTGTTTAATTAAAAGTAATGACAAAAATAATTGGCATTCATTTGTTTACCCATTTTGAAGTCATGTTAAATACTTAGCAACTAATAGACCAAGAGCCGGCAGCAAATTTTGGGAGTGGAGGTATAACCAAAATGCATATACATGTATGTGTAGATATACACGTTTGAAAAGGGTATTTTTTTCGATTTTTGTGTCGGAGCTATAACCACTTCAATGCATATTTAAACAATAGATAATTGCGTACTGATTTCAAATATTTAGGTCCCAGACGTTTTACTTTCAGCTTTCCCTTTGCCAGACGCCCCCTTAAAGGGGAGAAAAATCAACTTTTGAAGTCAGGGGTATAACCACATGAGTGATACATCAAAAAATCAGAATAATTCTCCTGATTACAAATATGTATGTCCCAGACGTTTTCTTTTCAGCCTTCACCCCGCCAGACGTCCTTTAGTATCCTTAACCTTCCTATACCCGCGCCAAAAAAATAACACATATACCCGCACACGGTCCCTGTGACCAAAATTTCTATGAGTGCATTTGTCATATTTTTTTACGAAAGCCTTAGTCAAAATAGATTTGTATGAATACTAATGGATGAGCTTAAAAGTATTAAATAAAATATATTGACAGTATTTGCTTTAATTAGTGACTAACAGCTTTTTATTACAGCCTCTGAAAATGGTCAGTTTTTCTGACGAGTAATGCAAATTTTATAAAAACTTAATTTTTCAAAACAAACTAAAAATATATCAAAAACCTTAGACCTTAACAATAGACAAAAAGTTATATAAACTAATTTTCCACAGACGTCTCACAACAGCAGTCGGAGCATTTCGTAATTACATGTTCCAAAAGAAACGACCGATTGATGCCGTGTACTGACCCACGCGATTTGGGCATAAGCGCTCGCGCCATGCTGAATTGAAGTACGCGACGAATCATGAAGCTACCAGTAAGCTCATTGCGATAGCATTCTCCTTTATTGAAAAAATTACGAAAATTTAAATTAGTGGTCTGACAGACCAACGCGCGGGTATAGGAAGGTTAAAAACCTTTTTATTGAAAACTCTCGATTTTTTTTTTCCAATATGTATAACCATATGCTGGTCACATGAAAATAATCTGCAACACTTCCTTATTACGAATAAATAAGTCCCAGACAAATTATTTACAGCCTTCACCCCGCCAGACGTCTCTAAGCATCCTTAAAATACTTTTTACTGAAAACTCTGAAAACTTTTTTTTTTAAATACATATAACCATATGCTGGTCACATGAAAATAATTTGCAACTCTTCCTTATTACGAATAAATAAGTCCCAGACAAATTATGTACAGCCTTCACACTGCCAGACGTCTTTAAATATCCTTAAAAGACTTTTTACTGAAAACTCTCAAAACTTTTTTTTTTCAAATACATACTCGTATAACCATATGCTGGTCACATGAAAATAATCTGCAACTCTTCCTTATTACGAATAAATAAGTCCCAGACAAATTATGTATAGCCTTCACCCCGCCAGACGTCTTTAAGTATCCTTAAAAGACTTTTTACTGAAAACTCTCAAAACTTTTTTTTCCAAATACCTATTAATTATATTATTTTTCAATACTTATTAATTAATCAATTTATATTTAATATTTTGGTCACTAATTGGTACAAATTATTAAAAACGCCTTAAACAGCAATTTTAGCTTAATACCTCTGCCGAATAATCTAGAAATGATTAAAGATGAATTCGGACAAATGTCTCAACCGCACTTTTATTTTTAGTTATATGCTAAAGTACATAGTAAATAATGTTTTACTGTTGTGAGAAAAAAACCCAAACCGTGTTTAATATAACAAAAAGAACAGAAAAAGATTTGTGCAAAAAGAATACGTTAATAGTGTACATAGGTTCTGTTAACTTTCAAGAGAGAGAGTTATTAGTGTTTCAATGATTAGTCAAAATTGTAAAATACTAATTGAACAATTTCATTATAAAATATCATTATATTAATACGTGAACATCCAAAGTTTCCGTAACGTATTCAAATATGCCTACATCATCATAGATTAGAACCTGTTTCCGATGGAGCAGCTCATTTACGTATTTTTTCGATATCTAAATGTTGCTCTTTTCGTTTATAAAAAAAAATAGGTAACGAAAATAATTGGGGTACGTTTTTTAGTAATACTATGTACTTATAAAAGGTATGGTCGATTTTCGGCCACTAGCGATGCTAGTATATATTAAATTAGAAACGATACTACCACTTGCCACTTCTTACTTCACGGTTTCTGCTGCTGCAGATGAAGATAGTGTACCTACGGTTACAAAGATGATCTCGACACGTGTCGAACAACAACAATGCTTTGATAATAATTGGTGTTAAGTTAGGCTAGCTGTACTAAGATTAACAGACATACGTTATGTATGCAACTTGAAGAGTTGCAGATTATTTTCATGTGACCAGCATATGGTTATATGTATTTGAAAAAAAAAGTTTTCAGAGTTTTCAGTAAAAAGTCTTTTAAGGATGCTTATAGACGTCTGGCGGGGTGAAGGCTGTAAATAATTTGTCTGGGACTTATTTATTCGTAATAAGGAAGTGTTGCAGATTATTTTCATGTGACCAGCATATGGCTATACATATTTGAAAAAAAAATTTCGAGAGTTTTCAATAAAAAGATTTTTAAGGATACTAAAGGACGTCTGGCGGTGAAGGCTGAAAGTAAAACGTCTGGGACCTAAATATTTGAAATCAGTACGCAATTATCTATTGTTTAAATATGCATTGAAGTGGTTATAGCTCCGACACAAAAATCGGAAAAAATACCCTTTTCAAACGCCCGCCCACAGCCCCGGCTGAAAAACAACCCTGCCAGATGTTTAAATTTGTATTATTATTGTGTATATCTACACATACATGTATATGCATTTTGGTTATACCTCCACTCCCAAAATTTGCTGTCGGCTCTTAGACTATAAGGATGACTGCACATTCGTACTACATATTCTTATTTACTAAGAAAGAAAAAAACACATTTTCTATATTAAAGAAAAACATAGGGACAGGCTACAGTCCGTTTGGGCGAACAGTCCTATTCTATCCTATCTTATTCCTATCGCTCATAAGAGGGCGTGACAAAAGTCTAAGTATGGTTGAATTGGTAAGAACGCTCTACATATTTTGTTATAAAACATTTAAAGGATTATATTGAAATAAACGCTCCCTAGCTCAAACTTGGGTGTTTCAATAAAATGGTTTTATTTAATTGTGGGCGTGTCAGTAGGCGGATTTTAAAAAAATTAGCACACATGAGCATAAAGGGCCCCTAGAGAGCATATATTATAAATTTCAGCTCCCTAGCTCAAACTTTGAATTTTCAAATAAAGTTTTTTTTTTTATTTGTGGGCGTGTCAGTGGCGGATTTTGAAAATATTTACACATGAGTATAAAGGGCTCCCTAGAGAGTATATATTACAAATTTCAGCTCCCGAGCTCAAACTTTGGATTTTCAAAAAAAGGTTTTTTTTAAATTGTGGGCGTGTCAGTAGGCGGATTTTGAGAATATTTACACATGAGCTTAAAGGGCCCCTAGAGAGTATATGTTATAAATTTCAGCTTTCTAGCTCACATTTTTCTAGCTCAAAGTTTTTTTGAGTTTGTGGGCGGATTTCAAAAATTCGCAATTCCGAGGGAAAAAAATTCCCCCCCCAACATTTTTTGTTCCTTGGAAATTATTCCTAGTATCGTGAATCTCCATCGGAATTTATTTGACAGTTGTCAATCGCAATTAATTCAATTTTAATTTAAGCTCATATTTGAGAAGATTTTGGTAATGTATGTTTTTTAATAGAAAATTGTGTTAATGTTATTAATTATTTTATTATACTCGCGTTCGATTTAGAAAGTGACATAAATAAGTGACATTGGAGGTTCTACGCTGCTCAATTCCTTCCTTGGAAGCTTCTAAAAATTATTCACACACATTCAAAGTCATTGCTCCTATTCGTAGTGAGGCCATTGGCAATTGCGCCTAAAAAAAGAAGACCGATTTTGGCCAAACTTCACAGAAACACTCTCAGGCCCATACCGAAGATTGCCTGATTTGAGCTCAACCGGTGAAAGCGACTGCACGTTATTCTCCGCATGGCTTAGGCCGCTCACACACCTTCGTTGTTCCGCTTAGGGTAGGTGCTTATTGTCTGGCAGGCGCCTATGTCAGCTTACTTGTGCGAATCAAACAAAAAAGCGAAAGTAAAAAACTTCGATAGAATCACTTTTCATTCACTTTCACACCGATTGTTATCAATGTGGGAAAAGCAACTTTCCGATGTCCAATTCACAAAAAAAAAAAATTAAAGAAAATTCAATAAGAGTTATTTGAATAAAACTTTGAACACACGATATCTCAAGAATGAAAGTGCGCACAAACACCACAATAGGCTTGAAACGTTCGTGTGGTCTCCTTCTTTCATATGCGCGTTCGGATAACAAAATAGGTGACGTCTGTACGATGGTTTTTTATATGTTGGGTCTCTGTATCTGCATCGGAATTTACACGCATACACACATATGCATGTGTACTCACTCAAATGAATTATGTGAATTATGGCACACACCGATGCAGATACAGACATCGCACATAGAAAACATCCTTTGTACAGATGCCATCTTTCATGGAAAAAAAATTCATTGGAATCGGTTAAAGCGTTTGGCCAAACACCGACAACAACCTCAAATATGGATTGATTTTTATATATATAGATTATCAAAATAAAACTTGAACAAAAAATACTTGCATAAAGACGAAATTCTTCTTCTTTTCTAAAGCTAAAGTTTATTTTTATTTGAGCCACAACAAACCAATGCAACTCTTATTTCACTTTTTTTGATTTAAAATACAAACTTAAAAGCAACCGACTACTTATCCACATACAAATTGCTTAGATTTTTGAATTTCCACCAGCATACTTGCGAAGGAAATATTCCGGAGGGAATTTCGCGAAATTCCGGGGGGAATTTTTGTCTACGATACCAATTTATTCCGGAGGGTTTTTTTCCCCCTTTTTTCGAAATTCAGGCCGATACCTATTTTAGAAAAATGGGAAATATTCCGTTGGGAATTTTGTTCACGATAGCCCTGAATAGCTAATCCTCTCAATAGATTACTTAGGAAAAATGTAGAGTTCAATTTTAACCAAGACTGTGAGAAATCATTTCAACTTTTAAAAGCAATCCTCACTAGTCCCCAAATTTTACAATTTCTGAATTTTGAGAAGGAATTCAGTTTACGGACAGATGCCTCAGGGTTTGCCTTGGGGGCAGTACTTTCAAATTTCGATGACAAACCCATTGCTTATGCTAGCAAAACTCTAAATAATGCCGAGAAAAATTATAGCACTATTGAAAAAGAGTTGCTTGCTATAGTGTGGGCGATAAAATACTATCGACCCTACCTTTTTGGCAGAAAATTTAAAATTCTAACAGACCATAGACCACTAGTATATCTTTTTTCCCTTAAAGAACCCTCAATTAGACTAACCAAATTCCGACTACTACTTGAAGAATACAACTTTAGCATTGAGTACACACCCGGAAGAGATAACTGCACAGCTGATGCCTTAAGTCGCATGAACTGGGATTCCACCCAACTTAAGCAACTCCAGATCTGCGAATTACAAGGTCACAATCGAAGACAAGGGATGCGACAAACGAAAACCCTGTACAAGATACGGAAGGGAAGAAAAAGAAACAGGCCACTGAAGAAGAAAAGAACAATCAAATAATCACGGAACTGATCAAACCTCCAGAACACGGGCATAAAATAATTGAGTTAAAAATAATAAATAGTTTCGAGGACGATGAGTACCCAGTAAACGATACTAATATAATCCTGGGCCCAAACAAAGTTTTGGCATATATCCCAGAGAAAAATTGTGTACTCCTAAGAAGGTCCAAGGAAAGCACTATAGCCCGATCAGCATCATTTGGCAAAATGTTGTTGAGGGACGTGCAGGAACCTTGCGGACTGCTGGATACCTCCAAGGATGGCACTACAGCCCGTTCGGCATCAATTGTCAAATTGTTGTCGAGGGACGTGCAAAGCATTTGCGGACCTCTAGCCATTAATAAACTATATAAGAAGTTCCAAGGAAAGCACTATAGCCCGATCAGCTTCATTTGGCAAAATGTTGCTGAGGGACGTGCACAGAATCTGCGGACTAGCAGAAATAAATAAGTTATTTATTACTAAACAAGAGATTAAAAAACTCGCAGACGGCCATCGAGAATATAAAATTCATGAGTTACAAAAGATCTTAGGAGATTTATTTAAAGAAAGTAATTTAAAGGTGCACCTCATAAATAATTGTATTGAAATTACCGATCCTCAGAAGAAGAAAATATTGCTCAATGACTATCACCTATTACCCACAAGTGGACATGCAGGAATAAACCGCATGCTTAAGAACATTAAAAGAAAATATTTCTGTACAGGAATGCAGAACGACGTGACGACGTTTGTGAAGCATTGCCCAAGTTGCCAGAAAAAAAAAATATACTAGTATTTCGCCTAAAAGGTAGCCGATGGATATAACAACAACGGCAGAATCAAGTTTCGATAAGATATTTCTAGACTTAGTAGGTCCTTTAGATGAATCGGTAAACGGCTACAAATATATTTTAACTTTACAGGACGAACTCACCAAATTCACTGAAGCCGGTAGTAAACAAAGAAGCTAGCAGAGTAGCCAAAGGGGTAGTAGAATGCTTTATCCTTAAATATGGAGTTCCTAAAACCATAGCATCCGACCAAGGAACGGAGTTTATTAACAAAATCTTTAAAGATATGTGGAAACTACTGAGAATAGAACAGATCCAGTCCACGGCATATCATCACGAGAGTATAGGAGCATTAGAAAACTCCCATAAAGTTCTCGGAGCATACCTAAGAGGCTACGTATCCGAAAAAAGTACTGACTGGTGTACTTGGTTACCATACTACATATGTGTTCTGCTATAACACCGCAGTACATGCAGAAACAGGGTTTACCCCATTCGAATTGATATTCAGACGACAATGTACGTTACCTTCGAATCTGACAAAACAAGTGGAACCAAGATACAACTATGAAGACTATGTAATGGAATTAAGGCAAAGACTATAAATTGCTCATAGGGATGCTAGAGACATACTCATAGCAAAGAAAAATGCTAAAAAAGATGATTACGATAGAAAAGTTAAAAGTAAGCCAACTAGTTTCGCTGTAGGTAGTTTAGTCTTGTTAAGGAACGAAAATAGGAAGAAGCTAGATCCAATTTTCATAGGACCATACGAAGTAGTATCAGAACAGGGAGTAAATTGCGAAATAAAGTACGAAGGAAAGAGGACAAAAGTCCATAAAAATCGGTTAAAGAAATTTTACGACTACGTATTGAAGCAATTTATATATACTTTTAATTTTTGAAAAAAAAAAGAAAATTTTTAAAGGGAGGAGGACGAGTCCCCTTGTTTGAAAATGTAAAATAAACATCTATCAAAATAATTTTTTTTAAATAATATATATAAGGAACACCGGTGTACTATAAGAGTAATAATAAGATATAGAATAAGAATATGTAATAAGATATATACCATATAAAATTAATAACATGTCGAATTAATAATAAGATGTAGAATAAGAATATGTAATAAGATATATACCATATAAAATTAATAACATGTCAAATTAATAATAAGATGTAGAATAAGAATATATAATAATATATATCATATAAGGTTAATAACGTATCAAAATAATAATAAGATATAGAATAAGAATATGTACTAATATATATATCATAATAAGATTAATAACGTATCAAAATAATAATAAGATATAGAATAAGAATACGTAATAATGTATAGAACCTTTAAGATTAATTATATCTAAGAACAGTAACAATAATACGTATCATTACAAAAAAAACATACAAAAAAAATAAAAAAACATAGGGACGGGCTACAGTCCGCTTGGGCGAACTGTTGGATACCCTATTCTTATTCCTATCCCTCATAAGTGGGCGTGACAAAAGTCTAAGTATGGTTGAATTGTTAAGAACGCTCTACATATTTTGATATATAACATTTAAAGGACTTTATCGAAAAAAATGCTCCGTAGCTCAAACTTGGGTGTTCCAATCAGTCAGTAGGCGGATTTAAAAAAAATAATACATGAGCATAAAGGGCCCCTGGAGAGTATATATTATAAATTTCAGCTCCCTAGCTCAAACTTTGGATTTTCAAAAAAATTGTTTTAATTATTTGTGGGCGTGTCAATAGGCAGATTTTGAAAATTTTTTATCCCGAGCAGTTTTAGGAGTCATAGATCATATATAAAAAATGTCAGCTTTCTAGCTCAAAATTCGATTTTTTCCAAAATTTTGTTTTTTTGAGTTTGTGGGCGTGTCTGTGGGCGGATTTCAAAAATTCGTAAACTTGATTATTTCGGGACCCTAGAGAGTGTATGGTTAAAATTTCAGCTCTCTCGGTCCAGTTTAAAGGCCTAATTTTTGCCGACAGACGGACGGACGGACATGGCTATATCGACATTATTATCGATGCTGATCATAAATATAGTAACTTTTAGGGGTCTACGGGCAATATTAAGGTATGTTACAAACTATGCGTCAAAATTAATATACCCTTAGAATAGGGTATAAAAATGAAAATATATTTAAAAAAAAAAAATATTTATATATATGCATAATGTTAAGTACGAAAAATAATGTCTCTAACATTGAAAAAAGAAATTTTATATATATCATAAGGTTCATGTTTTGTAAAAGTGACGCGGAAAAGAAGAAATCACGAAACGTCATGATTTCTCCTTTTCCCCCAGGAAGGGTGGTGTGAAGGGATCGCACTAGCGGCCACTTACCAAACAAAGTATGAAGCAATTAAAACACCACATGTATTGTAAAGTGATCGCACTAGCGACCACTTATCCAACAATGTTTCTAAATATTAAAAATCATTTAATTGCTCACTTCGTAACTCGGACCCTACCAAATAAACCAAATAAACCATAATGTATCTCATGCCAATTACGAGTCCAACGATCAAACATACAAATGTTTGTACTCAAGTAATCGAATACTTTGAATGCAACGTCCTGCCTATGATGAACAACAGCACGCGACAGCGGCATGGGCTATTCATAGTAACACAAAGTAATTAAACACTTTGAATGAAAGTTCTTGCTTGAAACATTGTAATCGAACATTGTGTGGAATGACGGCGGTCATCCACCCGCGGGATATGCCGAATGGGCAATTATCGATCAATGGATTTTAGGGTTCGAGATACGACATGGATACTTTTTGCTGCGACAGCATCTGGAACATTAGTAAGCTCAATGAATTTTTAATAAAGTGGCTCTCACTCTTCGGAAGTTAAACAACCCACTTAGCAACTCGCTGGAATACAGTAGGGAGTTCTGCCTCTGAAAAACTGACGCCTACAAGGAGCAGGCCTCTGCTTCGAAGGTAGCCCACTCGTTAATACAGTCACTCGCTGGAAGAGGTCAGGTAGAGCTCGCAGATACCACCTATTCTCTTAACCTTTGCAGAAAGAAACTGATGAAGTCCCAACAATACAAGTAACCAAACTTTGCAACGACAGCATCAGTTAATTCAACTTCGAGAAGAATTACCAGATAAAGCTCAGCAATAAGGAGAACTGGAGCAATGAATCCACAATTTATATACTGAGCAACCACACAACAAAGTGGTACACGGACGGCTCGAGGACCGAGGAGGTAACTGGTGCAGGAGTGTTTGGGCCAGGAACTTAGCACTACGAATCCATGGGCAAATGTACCAGCATCTTCCAGGCAAAAATATGTGCCATAGACAGGTGCGTTCGAATCAAACTCGAGAAAAACTACAGGAATTGCAATAAGGCAATAATGTCTGACAGCCAAGCAGCCATAAAGGCTCTACGTCATCAAGTCAAAACTCGTGTGGGAATGCCTACACGGACTGAATAGACTAGGCAAGATTAACAGAATTTCCATCTGCTGGGTACCTGGACATGTTGGCATTACAGGCAATGAGGCAGCGGACTCTCTGGCAAGAAAAGGGACAGAGGAACCCTTCATAGGACCTCAACCGTTCAGCGGGATAGGAGAACACACTCTACGCGAAGAGTTCGGGAGACTGGAGGAAGAAACAAGGGCTACAACCTTTCTCAACCTCCAAGGTCTGCGGCAAGCAAAGACACTTTTAGGAAATTACAACCGAAAGAGATTCAAAACTTGTATCAGCCTTAACAAAAACAACCTGAGAATAACAGGCCTCCTCACGGGGCACTGCAGACTCAAGGAGCACCTGAGGAAAATGGGTATATCAGAGGACGGGCTCTGCAGATTCTCCAGTGAAACCGCCGAAACTCCAGACCACATACTGGAATTCTGTGGGGCACTGGCCCACAAAAGGATGAGATATTTGGGCAGGCACTAAATAACAGACAAGGACATATAAACCATGGACCCGCAGCTCATTCTTAGATTCATCAAGGAAACTGGACTGGACGCTGTGCTCTAAGGGGCGTGACCTGCCAAGGATAAATAAGAGCAATACCTCGACACGCTTCACAAAAGAAATATCTATAGAGTGCTCTGAAAGAGGGCATGAACCTCTCTGAGGCAGAGGACAAAATAGACCAATAGGTCGCACTGTAATATACCCTAACTAAATATTATTATTACAAGGTGGCGCAAAAGTAATCCTCCTATCAGAAAATGCTATAAATTTTGCGATTGGCCCCTAATGTCAGTTCTGTTTTGACATTTGTGTAGTAAACACATGCGAAATACACGTTAATAAACAATGTTACGCTACACTGCTCCAGAACGCGGAATATTGGTGACTATTTATTTGAGCAATAATCGGTCGGTGACCAAAAAACAGCGGAAGGTTATTTTTGCGCCACCTTGTATTACCTCAAACAGGTGATTGGTGATAGAACAGGGTTGGGGACACAATTCCGAAAACCAAAATCCCGAAAACCCAAAATCCAGAAAATCCAAAATCCCGAAAAGCCAAAATCCCGAAAAAAAAATCCCGAAAACGAAATCCCAAAAAATTATATAAAATGAAAAATTTGCGCAAATTCTTTATTTAATTTTGAATGTAAAATAGACAAGTGTTTGTCCATTCCATTTACCGTAATAATGTTTTGCAATTGTTTGCAGTGTGTATAGCTGACCGACTAGATTTTTGTTAGACAGTGAATATCGTAATACAAAGTGAGTATCGTGCATGCCTTTATAATTAAAAACTTTATATTATCAGTGACATTTTGTGTTTGAAGTCTTAAGTAGATATGAACGTGTCCATCGTGAAAACCAACAAACAGCGTGAGAAACTGCTTATTGACGGCTACAAAAAATACAAGGATACATTTTACTGGGAGTGTGAGCAGCGAAAGCGTTCCGAAATAAGTTATCTCAGATTAAATGCGTACAATATGAACTTGTATTAAATATTGTTTTGTCATGGATCGTTTTTGATATGTTTTGTAAGACTTGAACTGTTTTTGTTATGTTTTATTTTGCTTATTTTGTTAAATAAATTTGCCAAATTTTTTTGTTGCTACAATAAAATTTTTGGTTTAATTTTCGGGATTTTGGTCTTTCGGAATTTTGGAATTTCGGGATTGTGGCTTTTCGGGATTGTGGGTTTTCGGGATTTTAGTTTTTCGGGATTGTGGCTTTTCGGGATTTTGGATTTTCGAGATTTTGGGCTTTCGGGATTACGTTTTTCGGGATTCTGTCCGACTGCCGTTAGAACACTGATGGGAGCAAACGAAGGATGGAGTGCCCTTGACTCCTGTGTCATTACCAGGAAAATGTGGCTACTATATGACAAACGGAAGACCGAGAGAATCCTTAAAATGAATAAAAAATTGTTGCCTTCTCTCACAGGTGTTATTACCGGTCACAACATGCTGGGCTACCAAGCAAAGAAATTGAAACTCAGCACAGATGACCTCTGTGGATGATGCCACGAGGAGGTGAATGAGGATATCCCTAATTTCCTCTGTCACTGCCCTGCACTCTATCATATTAGAAATAATGTCCTCGGCAGACATTTCTTCCAGCACTTAGAAGAACCCTCCGGCAAGTCTGTGAACGACTTGCACAAGTTCATAAATGTATCGGGATGGTTTGTAAGCCCGCTAGGTTTTTTATTGGTTCCAGGTAAGGGAATCATAACCTCCAGGGTATCACAAAGGGTCTACATTGACCTACGTGTGACCTAACCTAACCTAACCTTGCACTCTGTCATATTAGAAATAATGTCCTCGGCAGACATTTCTTCCAGTACTTAGAAGAACCCTCCGGCAAGTCTGTGAACGACTTGCACAAGTTCATAAATGCTTCGGGATGGTTTGTAAGCACGCTAGGTTTTTCATTGGTTCCAGGTAAGGGAATCATAACCTCCAGGGTATCACAAAGGGTCTACATTGACCTTAGTGTGACCTAACCTTACCTAACTTATATCTCAATATCAACTTTCGCTCACCTCGCCCGACCACACTTTTCGTAACGCATTCGTCACACATTCACCAGCTTTCTCCCCTAGTCATGTCAAGCTTGCGTTAAGAAGTTTTACTTCAAAAACTTTGCTATGTTACTTGGCCCCGTCGGGATTTGAACCTGGGCCCTATACATTAGGAGGTCAACACACTAACCTCTGCGCCACTTCCCATATTCCAAGTGTTTATTAATTCCGACTGATAGATTGCAAGTAGACCCCTAAAAGTTACTATATTCGTGATCAGCATCGATAGTGATGTCGATCTAGCCATGTCCGTCCATCCGTGCGTAGCGCTTTAAAATCGAGCTAAAAAGCCAACATTTCAAACATATACTCTCGTCTTGTATGCGCTCACGCATCGTTAATACGATTCAGTTGAAAATGGGTGCAGCTGTGAAATGCACTTGGGTGTAAGTTTCTGATACAGTACCATCAACATGGGCTTAACATTGCGCACCAAGGAGACTTGTATTTCGACTATGAACATTCAGTTATATAGCCACTATGCTGTCCGTTTGTAGCAACAAAAATTAGTTGTTTTTAACAGAGAGATTGTTAGATTTTAGCAAACGTTGGATGTGTTAAATTTTCACAAGTAAAGCGGTTAAAATTAACTCAGTTACTGGTAATGTTAAAGCACTACAAATTGTTTTTTTTAAACAGAGAAATTGTTAGATTTTAACAAACATCCGTTTGGTTAAATTTGCATGTGTAGAACGGTTATTAATAAACCAATCAGTATCATAAAATCCCAAATTCGGTAGGTTTTTCTTTACCAGGAGACTCATTTGAATTTAAGCAAACATTAAAACGAGACTGTTTGGTAAATATTAATCAAGCAGCTTGTATTATTGTAGTGAACCTAAACCAAAACATAAACAATCATCAATAAACCAAAACATAAACAATCAACAATAAACCAAAACATAAACAATCAACATAAGCACTTCATAGATTGCATCGCAGACACTGCATACAATGTATCGGGTTCTATTTCACAAGCGCCACACTGACTCATTAAAACGCCACTCGAGAAGGGACGGAAACATCGTCACTGCACTGATTCATAAACGATCATACATTGTGTACGAGTGCACCTGACCAATGTTCTGCATATCGAATGTCAGACATTGTAACCGAATTTGATGGCACGCGACCCACTTAGTATCAAGTATTCCCAATGATACTGCTAGGGAATTAGTATATAAGGCCAAGTATTTTGGAAATAAAATTAGATTCAATTTAGCTCCTAAACTGGTTGTTTCTCACTTTTGGCAGACCCCTATGGCATTCGTGCCCTGCCCTTCGATACACTTCTTCGTTGTTAAATATTCCTTGGGAAGTTTTTTCAAAAATAACCTCTTTACATCATTGAAAACTAAAGGAATAGAGGCAACATTACATGGCGATCCTGCCAGCGACCTAAAGAGTAAGAAGAACTGAAGACAGCACCACCAGAGCGGACGATAAAATCAGCATGAGAATTCCCCACATATGAGGGAGGAATACACATCAGGAAAAGTCGTGGGCGCACCAGCATACGTACCTACGCCAAAACAACAACATGCTGAAGGTTCCAAACGGTTATCGATAGAAGAGTATAAGAAGAGACAGTTCCAGGACCTAGAAACAAGACTAACTCGGATCCCGAAGCCAGAAGCAACCCCAAAGAAAAAACATAGGGACGGGCTACAGTCCGCTTGGGCGAACTGTTGGATACCCTATTCTTATTCCTATCCCTCATAAGTGGGCGTGACAAAAGTCTAAGTATGGTTGAATTGTTAAGAACGCTCTACATATTTTGTTATATAACATTTAAAGGATTTTATCAAAAAAACAACGCTCCCTAGCTCAAACTTGGGTGTTTCAATAAAATTGTTTTATTTAATTGTGGGCGTGTCAGTAAGCGGATTTAAAAAAAATTAACACATGAGAATAAAAGGCCCCTAGAGAGTATATATTATAAATTTCAGCTCCCTAGCTCAAACTTTGAATTTTCAAAAAAAAAAAAATTAATTGTGGGCGTGTCAGTGGGCGGATTTTGAAAATATTTACACATGAGCATAAAGGGCCCATAGAGAGTATATACTATAAATTTCAGCTCCCTAGCTGAAACTTTGGATTTTCAAAAATTAATATACCCTTAGAATAGGGTATAAAAAAATTATTTTATTTATTTGTGGGCGTGTCAGTGGGCGGATTTTGAAAATTTTTTATCCCGAGTAGTTTTAGGAGTCATAGATCATATATAAAAAATTTCAGCTTTCTAGCTCAAAATTCGATTTTTTCCAAAATTTGGTTTTTTTTGAGTTTGTGGGCGTGTCTGTGGGCGGATTTCAAAAATTCGTAAACTTGATTATTTCGGGACCCTAGAGAGTATATGGTTAAAATTTCAGCTCTCTAGGTCCAGTTTAAAGGCCTAATTTTTGGCTACAGACGGACGGACGGACGGACGGACATGGCTAGATCGACATTACTATCGATGCTGATCATAAATATAGTAACTTTTAGGGGTCTACGGGCAATATTAAGGTATGTTACAAACTATGCGTCAAAATTAATATACCCTTAAAATAGGGTATAATAAGAGGGGAGGCAAACAGTACAGGGACAGGAAGAGGTTAGCATATCTCAAAACTGTCATAAAAGAACAGGAAACAGAACAGAACAGAATCCCTTAGAGCACAGCAACAAAGATCTGGAACGAAATTGAAGAATTGCAGAAAAAACGTCACCAAATACCAACGAAGATAAAACAAGAGATGTCGGAAGAATATGTGCCACAGGAAGAATCTAAACACTGATGAAAACATGCCTGCACCCGAAGACATACAACTATTACCAAACCGAGTAGAGGATGAACACCTAAGGAAGCAACCGCCTTCCAAACAAGGGCGAACAAAAATGAAGGAATCAAAAGACGAGAAAAACGACAATGAAGCCGACGAAAAGGGCGAGAAATAACTTTCTGGTTATGTCGCGATGAAAAACCTGCGACTCCACATAAATATGTAGAATTTAAAATCAAAGATCAAAAAATCTTAAAGGAGTATCAAAGGTACTCTCAAGAAATGTCATATGTTAGTCAACTTTTGAAAATTAAATAATAATACTTAGTAATACTCATACATTATCGTTTAAGCCAGCAATAAGAAAAGAGATACAAAAAAAATATATTGTTAAGGTTCAGATTAAATAAAAAGAGTTTGTATGGAAAATAATTCGTATGAAATGAGGAAAATAATTTGAAAAGCTAGTATGTACATAGGAGGTATTTAGAAAAACATGGTTTTCGAATTCCAAAGATATAATTAAAGCAAATTTGGAAACAATTAAAATGGTAATTTTTAACATTGCAACTGAAATGAAAGCCATCCAAATCTCCACGGGATCGTAAAGAGAACTAGGTGCACTTTGAAAAATAATAGAAATAATATATAAGACATCAAAGGACACAGAAAAACAACATGTCGGTTACAACGTTTAATAAGAACTCTTAATGTTACAGTCTAAAACACCACAACCGAAATCTCATAAATGTATTTGACAGGTTAAGGCAATATAACCTCAAATTAAATGCTAGCAAGTGTCATTTTCTAAAAACTGAAGTTGTCTACTTGGGACATTTAATAACAGAAGATGGAATAAAAACAGACCCCGCCAAATACAAGACATTAGAAAATTATCCAACACCATAAAATGCAGACGAGGTTAGAAGATTCGTAGCATTTTGCAACTACTATAGAAGATTCATACCGAACTTTGCAGAAATTGCAAAAAGTCTCAATTCCCTTTTAAAGAAAAATCAACCATTTATATGGTCAAACGAATGTGCAACAGCATTTACAGACTTAAAACAAAAGCTAATCAACCCTCCAATTTTACAATACCCAAATTTCGACAAACCTTTTATACTCACCACCGACGCTTCTGATTTTGCACTGGGAGCGGTACTCTCACAAGGCGAAATAGGTCACGATTTACTAATATCATATGCCAGCAAATCGTTACAAAAACATGACATAAACAAACCAATAATAGAAAAGGAACTGTTAGCCATACACTGGGGAATAAATTTCTTCAGACCATATCTGTATGGAAGAAAATTTATGGTAATAACGGACCACAGACCTTTAGTTTCGCTATTCGCTCACAAAAATCCATCCTCGAAACTTACCAGAATTCGACTAGACCTATCAGACTACGACTTTGAGATAATATACAAGCAAGGAAAGATGAATACAAATGCCGATGCACTCTCAAGAATAAAAATTGACAGTGACATTTTGAAATCCATGATGGTAGAAGATAATAAAGATAACAACAGTCATTGTGGCTGTGACTCCAAGGAGCAAATCATGGCAATAACAAGGGGTATGGCACAAAAGATTGCCAATGAAGGAAGCAATAAAAAGGAGAACTACACATCCCAGCAGAAGACTGATCACCTTCACATGTGGGATTGTACATCCATAACTGACGTCAGCAAAATGAAGAAGTTGAAATTTGAATTAGCGAGTTGTAATAAGAATAAAAATAGTACTATTGAAATCAATGAAAATGAAATTATTGTAAGATGCAGCGATAATCCAGCGAAACACGTTTCGACTCTGGAGAAGCTAGTACCAGAATTAAAAAGGGTACCCGCAAAAGAAGTAGCGCTATGTGAAGAAGATAAGGTATTTGAATATATAGAAAAGGAGAAATTGAAAGAGATTTATAATACGTTGCAACAAAATGAAAGACACTCGCCCATGAATATATTAATATACAAACCCCAAAAAAAGTAAGAAAGTACGAAGAACAGTTAAATATTATAAAAGAATACCATAATACACCGCATGGAGGACATTTAGGCATAAGGAAAACCATAATAAAACTCAAGCAAAAATACGTCTGGAAAAATATGAGACAAATGGTCAAGAGATTTATCAACACTTGTGAAACATACGCCAAAAATAAACAAACAAGGCACACAAGAGAAGAAATGGTCATAACAGACACACCAGGTACCAGTTTCGAAACAGTACAAATAGACACGGTTGGACCTCTAAGAATATCAAACGGGTATAGATATATACTGACAATGCAATGTGAACTCACCAAATATGTTATTGCACATCCTATTGACAGTAAAGACGCAAAAACCGTAGCGAAAACCTTAGTAGAACAAGTAATTTTAAAATACGGTTGCTTCAAAATACTCAAGTCAGACAACGGAACTGAATTCAAAAATGAGTTAATGCAGAGTATATGTGAAATGCTAAAAATAAAACCAATTTACTCAGCACCGTATCATCATCAAAGTATAGGTTCTTTAGAAAGAAACCATAGGGTACTAAATGAATTCCTTTTAAATTTCACTGAAGACCATGAATGGGACATTTGGATACCGTATTATGCCTTTGCATACAATACGACACCAAACGTCGACACTAATTATACCCCATATGAACTCATCTTTGGAAAACTACCGTATTTGCCAAACGATATAATGAATAATAATAACAAAATATATAATTTAGAAAACTATGTCAATGAGATTAAAGTTAGACTTAAGCATGCAATTGAAAAAACACATAAAATTATTGAAAATATAAAAAAAAGAAAATTAGAATACAAGAAGAATGTCAATATTTCAAATTATAAAATAGGAGATTTAGTATTTGTTAAGTTAGAAAGTAAAAAGAAATTACAAAGTCCTTACCACGGACCATATAGAATAATCGAAACAGACAATGTAAATTCAATAATAAACATAAATGGAGAACGTAAGAAGTTACACAACAATAGCCTTAAGAAATACAATAAAGATAATGAAATAAACACACAATAATAGTTGTACCATAAGTTTAGACTACACAGAATGTTAATAAATATAACCAAACAATTATGTAACTAGCAACCTAAGAACCCTTATGTAAAGTAATTTCAAAACATGTTGATACCAAGTAGTCTTGCAAAATTATTCCCATAATAATTTTCCGCTTGAGGGTGAGGGTGTAGTGAACCTAAACCAAAACATAAACAATCATCAATAAACCAAAACATAAACAATCAACAATAAACCAAAACATAAACAATCAACATAAGCACTTCATACATTGCATCGCACACACTGCATACAATGTATCGGGTTCTATTTCACAAGCGCCACACTGACTCATTAGGCATTTTTCTTTTTTAGCCCCGAGCGGGGAACAGAGCGGGGCCCGAGCGATCAGAGCTCGCTCCGAGCTGAACGTAACCTGAGCGCTCCGAGCTAGTTAAGAAACAGAATTGAGCACTGAACTGTCATTAGATATTTTTTTTTATTAATTTTCAAAATAGTCAGGTTTGCTTCTGAAATTGGTGTTTGTCAAGGATTGTTCTATTTAAATTATTATTTCTAGTAAATAAACTATGGAAAAAGCACAAATAATGAATGAAGTCAACCGCGCTCAGCTTTTCGCTCGATGTGCTCGGTCATTTTCAATCGAGCTCATCGAGCGAGCCCTGAGTTAGCTCAGAGATAAAAAAGAAATACAAATTTTGTGCTCAGAGCGCTCCGAGTTAAAAAAGTAACACAGTTCTTTTTTTGGCAGCTCAGTGCCCCGCTCGGAGCTAAAAAAGAAAAACGCCTATTAAAACGCCACTCGAGAAGGGACGGAAACATCGTCACTGCACTGATTCATAAACGATCATACATTGTGTACGAGTGCACCTGACCAATGTTCTGCATATCGAATGTCAGACATTGTAACCGAATTTGATGGCACGCGACCCACTTAGTATCAAGTATTCCCAATGATACTGCAAGGGAATTAGTATATAAGGCCAAGTATTTTGGAAATAAAATTAGATTCAATTTAGCTCCTAAACTGGTTGTTTCTCACTTTTGGCAGACCCCTATGGCATTCGTGCCCTGCCCTTCGATACACTTCTTCGTTGTTAAATATTCCTTGGGAAGTTTTTCAAAAATAACCTCTTTACAGCATTGAAAACTAAAGGAATAGAAGCAACATTACATTGTATTGCTAGTGCAAGACCTCTTTGTGCTTTTGGCTGCTTTACCAGCTACCTTAGGTGGCCCCTTAACCACTCTTGTGTCCGTCACCTTCACAGACTTCTCTGTTTCAGTGACCTTCTCTGAGAGATTGGGAGCGGTCAGATCAGAGGCAGTAGGTACGGGGCCAGCAGGTTTGGGGTCGACATTTACTGCAACCCTACTCTCCGAGTCCACCATTCCTACTCGCTTCTTCCTCTTACCACGCTTCCGTTTCTTTCGCTTCCTACAGCCTGATTCCTTGGTGGTTTCAACGCTGGCCGATTCGCAGGGCTCTTCAGTCGCGGAATCCTCCGAGGAGCAGCTGGAAGGAGCCTTCTCACATTCCTCAAGAGAGAGCTTCTTCTCCTTTTTCCTGAGGGCCGCCTGCTTCCTGAAAGGGCTGCAGAGGGGAGCAAAGCTGGACGTGCTAGACAGGAAATCCCGTGCTCGCTTCGTCAGGTTCTCCGTCCCCGCGTCATTCACAGGAGCAGTAGCGGCGTGATCCTTGGGCAGGGAAGCCCGCTCAGAGGGACTAAAGGGCACATTTGTAGCATCCGATCTCCTCTTAGTAGACTCCCCACAGAGTTCGCTCTTACCAGCAGTGGCATCCTTGTGCCGACCAGGATCGGCCAGTACGCTGGGTGCATCTGCCCGCTTGAGCTCCGAGCTTATCCTCGTTTCAGCGCTTAACGCCGGAGTAGCAGTCGTCTCGTCCTGTCTTGCGGCCTGTTGCGTCAGTTTGTTCAGTACTCGTTGCTTGTTCCGTTTCGTTCGTGATATCGTGTTTGTCATGTTACTTGTGTAAACCGCTGGCAACTTATCGTCCCCAATAGCTGGAGGCGCCAAGCCCGTGCCGGTAGCCGTGGTCACTACCGACATTTGAGTGGATATCCCCACTCGAATTTGTTCCTTTTTTGTTGTGTCGTTCATGTCATCAAGCAACTTATTTGAAAATAACAATGTAGTGGGTTATTTAATTTTTTAACACAGTGGTTTTGAACAAAAATATTTACTTTCTACAGAGGCCTAGTTAATTTTAACGGGAGCGTATCGGAATCCCGCTTTTTAAAATCCCGCTTTTCAAAAATCCCGAAAAAAAAGTTTTAAAATCCCGTCTACTAAAATACTAATTTTTTTAAAATCCCGTCTTTTAAAATCCCCCTTGTTCAAAATCCCGATCTATTAAAATCCCGCTTTTTAAAATCCCGCCAAATCCCGCTAATCCCGTTTTTTTAAAAAACATTCGCATTGAAAGTAGACAAGTGCAGTACTCTCCTAACTTTTGGTCTGTGTATGACAGTGCAGAAAAACAATTCCCGAGAAAACAAAATAATGCTGAAGCGTGGCATCGCAGACTGTAATTTTTGGTTGGACGAAAAAGTGCTGGCTTGTATAAACTTATTGCAGATTTGAGAAAGGAAGCAATTGTGGTGCAAACTGAAATACAAAAATTACGAAATTGACAAGAAACATTATACAAGGTGGCGCAAATTTAATCCTCCTATCAGAAAAATGCTATAAATTTTGCGACTGGCCCCTAATGTCAGTTCTGTTTTGACATTTGTGTAGTAAACACATGCGAAATGCACGTTAATAAACAATGTTACGCTACACTGCTCCAGAACGCGGAATATTGGTGACTATTTATTTGAGCAATAATTTAAATTACAGCCAAAAAACATCGGAAGGTTATTTTTGCGCCACCTTGTATAAAAAAATTAAAAACTAAAAGTCACGCGCTGTAAAAAAAATAATGAGAAATAGAAAAAAATTGGTAAAACAGGTTTTTTGCGTTGCATTGCTTATAATACACTTGAACTAATAAAATAAAAAATGTTGTTACTGGTTTGAAGTTTTTTTTGTTCCCTTTTGCAGAATATCATATAATTTTTTTTTTAAATTATTGAAGATTGTCATATTTATTACTTAAAATTTATTTTGATATTATTTATTTCTTATTTTGTTACTTCCTCTAAAAATGATAAATGTTAAAATAAACTGCATTTCAAAAAAACACTCATTGCTTAATTTTTTTAATTTTCTTATTATCCCGCTTTTACAATCAAAAGTAGTTGATTTATTTTAAAAAATCGCGCGATTTTTAAAATAAAGCAACTACTTTTGATTGTAAAAGCGGGATAATAAGAAACGGGATTATAAAAAACGGGATTATAAGAAGCGGGATTTTAAAAAAACGGGATTTTAAAAAAGCGGGATTATAAAAAGCGGGATTATAATAGCGGAATTTTAAGAATCGGGATTATAAAAAGCGGGATATCGAACCCAACCCAATTTTAAAATTTTTTTTAATAGAGCAAAAATCGCACTCGGTTAAGATCAATTTTTCTGCATGCAGCAGTTACTTTGTATATTCAGACGCTATTGATATATATTTAATTACTTTCTGCCAGCTGTTTATTCCATTTAGAATATCAATGATGTCTGCGTCGTCTAACCGGGTTCGGACGTAGCACCTTTGCCCGAGTGCTCTTAGAATAGGACATCTTCCTAGGAAATTCTGTATATTTTCTACTTCCCTTAAATTGCACATGCAACAGAGCTTTGAAACATATTTCCCAAATCTGTTACCATTCAGTTTGATTATATCACATCTGGTCTTAAGTATCCACATTATTTTATTTATTTATTTTTTCAAAGCAATCTGTGAGGTATAATATCTCCTTACTGTGATCTAGGTATTTATATTATCTAGTTTGGCCTTCCATTCTCCTTCTTTGCATTTCTCCGGTTTTCCTTATTTTTCTAATTTGAATAGTTCTTGTCTATGATCCCTATCACCTGCAGACAAATACATCTCAGACCATGGCGTGCTCCTAGCTCATTGATGTCCGTTGTCCAAAACGTTTTGTTTTAAGGATTTTTAGTAATAGCTGATGTCGCAGTGTTTGTTCGTCGTTTGAAAATAGCGTTTTTTATATACCTCATGTGCAAATCTAATGAGATAATACGTATTCTGCTAATAGTTTTATTTCTCTGCTCTTAAAAAAACCATTTGGGCGTTTAATATATTCTCGGTATCGATATGAAGGAAAATGCGAATTCAATTTAAATTGTCTTTATTTTTCAATATAATTTCCCCTAACATCAATGCATTTGTTACATCTTGAGATAAGCTTTTTTAAACCCTCAAAAAAAAAAATGTCCTCTTTCCCTGCAAAATACCCATTTATTGCCGACTTGAGTTCTTCATCATCCGAAAATCTTTTTCCACGAAGACATTTTTTCAAATCCGGAAGCAGGAAATAATCACTAGGGGCAAGGTCTGGACTATAGGGTGGGTGTTGGATTTCTTCGAAACCACAATCTCGCGCAGCAGCCTTGGAAACTCGCGCCGTGTGAACAGGAGCGTTTTCATGAAGAAGCAACACACCCGCTGCGGGTTTACTCCGTCTTTTCTTTTTATTTCCTCCCGCAAATTATGCAAAGTGGAAGCATAGGATGTGGCGTCGATGGTTTCACCTTTTTTTTGTACTCAATGAGCAAGATTCCCTTTGAGTCCCAAAAAACTGTGGCCATGAGCTTCCCGCCAGACGGAGTGACTTTGAACTTCTTCGGGTGGTCTGTTCCTTTTTTATGCCACTGCATGGACTCTTGTTTGCTTTCAGGATCATAGTGGTGGACCCATACTTCGTCCCCAGTAACAATTCGATCCATAACACCGTCCGCGTTCTCACTACACATCTCCAAAAGCTCTCTACAGCATGCGATTCTCACTTTTTTCTGAGGCGCTGTGAGCATTCGTGGCACCCACCTTGCACTGACCTTTGAAAGGTTAAGATGGTGATGAAGAATGGTGTGAATGGTACCAATTGAAAGCTTGGTGATCTCTGCCATCATTTTTACCTTTATTCGGGCATCCTCAAGAACAAAATTTTCGACTTCTTTGATGCTTTCTCCCGTACAAGCAGTAGCCGGGCGCCGGAGCGGGGGTCGTCTTCAATGCTCTCTGTGCCTCTCTTGAACTCACTTGACCACTTTTACACAGTTGATAATGAAGGTGCGGAACTCTGGTAAATAGCCACTATCTCTTCATGAATAGTTTTTTGACTTTTTCCTTGCTTAGTGAGAAATTTAATTACAGCGCGATGCTCAATTGTCACCATCATCGTCTCAGTTGCCATTATGATTCTGTTTAACTAGAGATAAAACGCGAATTAATAATCACATTTATATGAAATTTTACATGAATGCACTAAAATAATAGTATTACTTGATAAATAAGTCAATTTATATATACAACCACAGCTTCACCCCGATACCCCGAGAATATATTGAACGCCCCTCGTATCAATTTTTTCGCGCGCCATACGTCTCACAGACGTAGATTATCTTTCTAGGGTTAAGGAAAATATACTGGTCACCAATATTTCAACCATCCACTCCATCGTGCCAAATGCACTATTATTTAATCGAGAAAACCATTTACATGCTCCTACTTGATCAAGCAATAATTTACAAATCTTACAACCATAAAATCTACACTACAGAATGCACTCAGTGAATAACTCCCAAGTTAAGCTCTATAGTCCTGTGGAAAAACTTGAAGGATTCAGGTGTGGTTGATAATGAACTACCAGGGTGTGCGTTCAGTCCGACTGAAATAGGCTCGGTTCTCATTCCTACTTCATCGAATGCTTGCTATTTTGACCTCACTGACTCCGGTTCAAGTGAGTGCTTTGCTTTTAGATGCATAAATAATCTGGATGCTGTAATAGCGATTCGTTCGGTTAATTCCAATGCATCTGGCCTTGATAATATCTCGCTAAAATTTATTAAAATCATCCTCCCTTTTCTTCTTCCCTATATAGTTCATATTTTCAATTACTGTATATATAGCTGTCAGTTTCCAGAGCAGTGGAAGTGCTCCAAAATCATTCTTATTCCAAAAAAATCAAACCCCACAAACCCCACTGAGTTGAGACCCATAAGTAAACCTCCCTTTCTTTCAAAAGCTTTTGAAAAGATTTTGTCGCAGCAAATTCAAGAAGATTAGGATAGGCCGAATAAGCTCTCCAAGTTCCAATCCGGTTTTCGAAGGAAGCATAGCTGTGAATCAGCCGTAATTAAGGTCACAACCGATTTAAGAACAGCATTGGACTTAAATGAAATAAGTGTAATGGTGACTCTAGATTTTTCTAAAGCGTTTGATTCAATTAATCATTCAATACTGATAAACAAGCTTAAGAATAATTTTCAGTTCTCTCGTTCTGCCCTGAAACTGATTCTCAACTGACTATGCGATCGCTTACTGACAGTTCAAACCGATCAGGGAAGTTCCAGTCCATATACGGTTAACGTAGGTGTTCCTCAAGGGTCAGTTCTAGGATTTTTTCTATCTTTATAAATGACCTCCCTGATATTCTCGAAAACTTACATGTTCACCTATATGCAGATGACGTCATTATATACATGTCCAGAAAACTATGACTGATGAATGATTGCGTGGCTAGAGTAAATGAAGATTTGTCGCGTATTCAGATGTGGTCTGATCTAAATACTCTAAAACTAAATCCTGCTAAATCGTTGGGTCTGGTCTGCTCCAGAGGTGAATTCTCATTACTTGTTGTAAATGATGTCACTATTCCCTATGTGGAGCAGGTCAAATACCTTGGAATTAAAATTAACAGAAAACTAAATTGTTGTGATGCCACATCTGATACGATCAGAAAAGTCTACGGTGCTTGAGAACATCCGCGCATATGCTCCTTCCGAAGATGAAAATGCATCTCATAAAAAGCCTGGTGCTTCCATTTTTGTCCTTTAACTGTACAGTGTACCCTAGTTTGGATTATGAATGCAGGCGTAAGATGAACGTTGCCTTTAATGATTGCATTCGGTATATTCATGATATCCCAAGATGTGTTAGTGTTGCGCAACAGAAAAGGTCTCTGTTAGGAATGAGTTTTGACAAGTATTATGATTTTAGAACCATCCTTAAGCTTCATGGAATCATTCATAACAAATGTCCTGAATATTTGAGTGAGTATATTAAGTTTGTTCAGTCACCAAAAGGTCTTAGGCTTCTTTTAACGCGATTCACGCACACAGTGGGAGAGCGATCTTTCTTCGTCAAAGCTGTTCGATTATGGAATTTTATTCCACTTCAATTACAAAGAATAAGTTCGTCAGTTGTATTTCGAGAAAAACTATTTCTACACATGTCGTAACAGAATTAGTCATATTATATCAATGAACATAAAATATTTAAAACCTTCATTTTATCAATTATTACTAGTTATCTATAATTAATAAAAAATTCGATACTTAATTTTAAGAATTATTTTCTTGTAGTATCATGTAAGCTTCAAACAAAATAAATAAATGAAATGAAAAATGAAAAACCTCTATAGGTGTGTGGATAAAGCCTATTCCAACTAGGATATAAGGAATCACTTTTAAAATACTCAATTTCAAAATCACAAAAACAGTGGTCTCTGACAACGAGAGATCTTTTACTTCGAAACGCTTAGGGTCATTAAGGTCATTACTCAGAGATAACTTTGACATAATTATGTTTACTACACCAGTTTTTCACAATGTAACAAATTGACAGGTCGAATGGTTCCACTCTTTCTGAGAAAGCAAGGTGAATTAGATTTAAAAAAGACATGCATATCTGAAACTTCGGAACTCCTTTTACGTGTCAAGTACAACAGGACGATGCAATCAATTAGTAACCATAAACCCATTGATGTTATCCAATTCCAATCGATTCCGACCGCTTTAGGCGATGAAATCGGAAGAATGATTGCTAACAACCAAAAAATGTTTCTATAAATCAAACGCGTTGGCAATAAATTTAGAAAGCTGTTTGTTGAAAAAATTGTGCAGAAAGATCTTGGTATCTAAGGTTCTAATTGGCAACAAAAGAGATCACAAAAATAACCTAAAATAATTTATTAGTTATCTACTATCTTGTTCCTTAAAAACCTTTGAGTAATAATTGACATATCAACTTTTAATCTGATCCTTGTTAATGGTATTTGCTCAGAATTTAATATAATAAAAAAACATAGGGACGGGCTACAGTCCGCTTGGGCGAACTGTTGGATACCCTATTCTTATTCCTATCCCTCATAAGTGGGCGTGACAAAAGTCTAAGTATGGTTGAATTGTTAAGAACGCTCTACATATTTTGTTATATAACATTTAAAGGATTTTATCAAAAAAAAACGCTCCCTAGCTCAAACTTGGGTGTTTCAATAAAATTGTTTTATTTAATTGTGGGCGTGTCAGTAGGCGGATTTAAAAAAAATTAACACATGTGCATAAAGGGCCCCTAGAGAGTATATATTATAAATTTCAGCTCCCTAGCTCAAACTTTGGATTTTCAAAAAAAATTGTTTTATTTATTTGTGGGCGTGTCAGTGGGCGGATTTTGAAAATATTTATACATGAGCTTAAAGGGCCCCTAGAGAGTATATATTATAAATTTCAGATCCCTAGCTCAAACTTTGGATTTTCAAAAAAATTATTTTATTTATTTGTGGGCGTGTCAGTGGGCGGATTTTGAAAATATTTATACATGAGCTTAAAGGGCCCCTAGAGAGTATATATTAAAAATTTCAGCTCCCTAGCTCAAATTTTGGTTTTTCAATAAAATTGTTTTATTTTTTTGTGGGCGTGGCAGTGGGCGGATTTTGAAAATTGTATATCCCGAGCAGTTTTAGGAGTCATAGATCATATATAAAAAATTTCAGCTTCCTAGCTCAAAATTCGATTTTTTCCAAAATTTTGTTTTTTTGAGTTTGTGGGCGTGTCTGTGGGCGGATTTCAAAAATTCGTAAACTTGATTATTTCGGGACCCTAGAGAGTATATGGTTAAAATTTCAGCTCTCTAGGTCCAGTTTAAAGGCCTAATTTTTGCCGACGGACGGACGGACGGACGGACGGACATGGCTAGATCGACATTACTATCGATGCTGATCATAAATATAGTAACTTTTAGGGGTCTACGGGCAATATTAAGGTATGTTACAAACTATGCGTCAAAATTAATATACCCCTAGAATAGGGTATAAATAGGATTAGACAAAAGTCTAATTATGGTTGAATTGTTAAGAACGCTCTACATATTTTGTTATAATAATATTTGAAAGATTTTATCGAAAAAAAAATGAAGCTTTTGTAAGAAAAACGCTCCCTAGGTTAGGTTATGTTAGGTTTATGTGGCTGTCGGCAGAAGCCGACACACTAACACCAATTTAGGTTCATTGTGATACCACGTATATTATCTACCCTCAACTCTGTAGATGGGTCTGGCCAACGACACGCGGTTGTTTTCAAACGGTCCCCCATCTACGTACTAACCGCGCCCTACGTCGTTTAATTGCGGTGATCTGACGAGAACCGATTAACTCGACGTGGTATGGTCGTTGGTCTCCCTAGCTCAAACGTTGGATTTTCAAAAAAGTTTTTTTTTAAATAGTCAGTAGGCGGATTTTGAAAATATTTACACATGAGCATAAAGGGCCCCTAGAGAGTATATATTATAAATTTCAGCTCCTGAGGTCAATCTTTGGTTTTTCAATAAAATTGTTTTATTTAATTGTGGGCGTGTCAGTGGGCGGATTTTGAAAATATTATCTCCCGAGCAGTTTTAGGAGTCATAGATCATATATAAAAAAAAAAATTGTTTTTTTGAGTTTGTGGGCGGATTTCAAAAATTCGTAAACTTAATTATTTCGGGACCCTAGAGAATATATGGTTAAAATTTCAGCTCTCTAGGCCCAGTTTAAAGGCCTACTTTTTGCCGACAGACGGACGGACGGACGGACGGACATGGCTAGATCGACATTGCTATCGATGCTGATCATAAATATAGTAACTTTTAGGGGTCTACGGGCAATATTAAGGTATGTTACAAACTATGCGTCAAAATTAATATACTCTAAGAATAGGGTATACAAAAAAAATAATGAAAAAAATAGAACCATGTAGTTTATGTTTTCTTTTTATTACTATTTAATTAAATAAGTTAGATCACAACTTTTTTATTTTGTAAGCGGTGCATTTCGAAACTATAGCTTCATCTTCAGGCGCTAATATTTGTTTATGATTAACTATGTTGTTTCTGTGTGACAGTTTAGTTGGAGTATTGTTTATCTCAGTCTTATTTGTGGTCTTTTATAAAGATTGTTAATAATAATTTTTCTCTCTTTATGCATGTTTTATGTGGTGTGTTTGAAGTGCAGTTTCGTACAGTGCGTTTGTCTTAAATAGGAATTTGTCATTTAGGAGTCTGCCATCCTCTATCTTGTTTGCCTTGTATATTTCAAATTCTTCAAGTGCCCCCAGTAGTCTGCTCTTCTTGCACATGTGTAGGTGTGAAAGGTTCGTCTCGAAGTTGGAATAGTTAAAGTTATTGTCAATTAGTGTGGGAAGCGTAGTTGGATTTTGTATTTAGTTTTGGTTTATGTTCTTAAATTTGTTCGTAGAAACGTCTTCCCTGCCCTATGTAATATTTGCTACCATCGTCGCATTAAATTTTGCATAATTCGGATTTTTGGTTGGTTTCTGTTTTATTTATTTGGTTTTAGGATTTTATGAACGTTGGTTATTGTTTGTTTTAAATGAGATATTAAAGTTATGTTTTTTGAATTCGTTTGTTAATATTTGTGGTAAGATATTGATTTATTCGATGGGTATGTATCTTGTGTCGTTTCTTTGGCCGTTGTGCTTGTTTACGTTGTGATTTTTTTTGTTTGGTGTAAGGAATAGCTTGTCTACGTATTAGATTTGATTTTGCTATTTGTGTTATTATGTCAATTTCTTGTTGGAAATCATGTTTTTTATGTGTTTTGTATCCAAATTCGAAATACTTTTTATATAAAAATGGAACAAATAATTTTATATCCTGAATCTTATACGATTTTTTTCCCCTTTCACACGTGTGTTATAATATTCAATATCTAACATTTTGTATATTGCCATTTATTGTTAATTAAGAAAAATGTAAACGATGTTTAAAAAAGGGATTACATATGGTATGAAATGGGGAAAAAACAAGAGACATAAATAATTAAAAGTTATAATAGGATAAAAATATGAAAATGAATTGATAAAAAAAAAGTTTGGTACGAATCCAAAAGGTGTGTTTATTCGATATTATTAAATTATATGTCAAAAAATTCGACCGAATTATTGGCTTATATCAAAGATAATAATTTCACAGTTAACCGTATTTCTTCGTATTTATTGCGATCGTCCAACAACGATAGCCCGACAAAAAAATTCTTCACTTCGTCCAACAGCGATTATCTAATAAAATAAAAGCTTTTCTCTCAGCGACAATTAAGCATATAGTAATGGTTTGCGTGTGTGCAGAAGTTGGTTGGTAAAGATATGTGTCCTAATCATTGTCTTGAGACACCTGCCCCTAGAAGCGATTGGTATCTTCGCTACTCTATTTAACAATGCACTGCATAATGCATATTATCCAGATCAATGGAAAAATGGCAGTGGAAAATGGCATGGCCACCATTTTACAACATGGTAAACTATTGCAGGTGAGAAGCGTAGTTATCTTTATTTCACTTACTTAAAGGGCTCTCGATCCGTGAGGAGTCTCTGCCTGAGAAACTGCTGCCTTCAATCCTCTGCTATCCCGGGAACGCTGCTTTCAGTTGTCCAGACCTGACTCTGGAATCCGCGATTTCTTGGTGTTTAAAACGGAGGTTCGTTCTTCCTTGCCTTCTCAAATCTGGGGGCTGAGATTTGAGTTGGCTGGAGCATTATTGTCCATTCGCTCAATATGGCCGAGTCAACGTAGTCGACGTGATTTTGCTTTGTGGACTACATCCACATCTTGGTACAGCTCATAGAGTTCGCGGTTGTATCTTCTCCTCCTCGCACACAGAGCATTTTTCTTTCAAAATAACCCAATTAACTTTAAGACCAACCTCGACTGTTCCTCAATAGAAATTAAAGCATCTAACATGACACGCTGGGAACGGTTGGTGATGTCGATATCATCGGCATACCACAGTTGGACGTATCTATTGAAAATAGTGCCTTCCGTGTTGACAGCTGTATATTTTATTTTGTTTTCCATTTTACGTTTTATATCTATGTATTTATATTTTTTTTTTGTTTTTTTTAGTTTTTTGTTTATTTTTATACTTTTTTTTTGTTGTTTACTGCACAACCTATCCAAAAATGCATAATGAAATTAATTTTACATATGTATATGTTTTTTTTGTTTTCCCCTTTTTTTTGTTGTTTACTACTTACCCAAAAATTTATAATTAACCTTCCAACCACACACTGGGGTATGAGATACCCCACAAAGATTTCAAAAGTGTGCAGGTCCCGTTAAAATGTGTTCCTAAGGATGCCATACCTATGTATATATAATTTTAAACTCTCTGCAGTAGCAGGCGGGGGTGTTCAGTTCTTAGATTTTTTAACGTGTTTAGTCGTGCCGCGAAGTTTCAGCTTGGGTATCATATACCCCAGTGTGCAGTGCGTGTAAGTATTTTTTGGAATTTGTGAATACATAATTTTAGTGAAATGTTTTCTATTTTAGTTATTTTGGACTAAAAATTAATAAAACAAGTGTGGAGTTTGTTTAGCCATAAAGGAAGTTACTGTAGATGACGATATAAATTATAATTTCACAGCAAAATGGCTTTTCTTAGAGACGAATCCATTGAAATCCTTTTCCTTGATGCTGAAGGGATGAAGCTAAAAATGAACCAGCTTCGAATCTTGAAAATCAACATTAAAAACTGTGTAACTTCTGTAATGGGAAAAAACTGAAAACGTAACATGCCGACTTCCCATCTGCGAGGATCATCACTGAGTGATCAGTATAGAATGCAGTGAAAAATGCAGTGAAAACAATTTGAATTTTTGTGTTTAAAAAAGCAAACATTTATTCCACTGTTAAATCAATACATTGGAGTAATCATTGAAGAAAGAGTATTAGAAAGCGTAATGCGACAGTTTTTAAAACTATTATTTTAAACTTTTTTATGAATTTGACTGATTTTAGTTGACAACTATACTTATATTAACTTTTTTTTGTACTTAACCCAATTTGGAAATTATTATTTTTATACCCTATTCTAAGGGTATATTAATTTTGACACATAGTTTGTAACATACCTTAATATTGCCCGTAGACCCCTAAAAGTTACTATATTTATGATCAGCATCGATAGTAATGTCGATCTAGCCATGTCCGTCCGTCCGTCTGTAGCCAAAAATTAGGCCTTTAAACTGGACCTAGAGAGCTGAAATTTTAACCATATACTCTCTAGGGTCCCGAAATAATCAAGTTTACGAATTTTTGAAATCCGCCCACAGACACGCCCACAAACTCAAAAAAACCAAATTTTGGAAAAAATCGAATTTTGAGCTAGAAAGCTGAAATTTTTTATATATGATCTATGACTCCTAAAACTGCTCGGGATAAAAAATTTTCAAAATCCGCCCACTGACACGCCCACAAATAAATAAAATAATTTTTTTATACCCTATTCTAAGGGTATATTAATTTTTGAAAATCCAAGGTTTCAGCTAGGGAGCTGAAATTTATAGTATATACTCTCTATGGGCCCTTTATGCTCATGTGTAAATATTTTCAAAATCCGCCCACTGACACGCCCACAATTATTTTTTTTTTTTTGAAAATTCAAAGTTTGAGCTAGGGAGCTGAAATTTATAATATATACTCTCTAGGGGCCCTTTATTCTCATGTGTTAATTTTTTTTAAATCCGCCTACTGACACGCCCACAATTAAATAAAACAATTTTATTGAAATACCCAAGTTTGAGCTAGGGAGTGTTTTTTTTTTTGATAAAATCCTTTAAATGTTATATAACAAAATACTCGTATGTAGAGCGTTCTTAACAATTCAACCATACTTAGACTTTTGTCACGCCCACTTATGAGGGATAGGAATAAGAATAGGGTATCCAACAGTTCGCCCAAGCGGACTGTAGCCCGTTCCTATGTTTTTAAGTACTTTTATATTTTATGCTAGGTATTCATCGTATTGAATTTTGTTTAGATGACATAAAAATATGAATAAAAAAAAACATAATATATAATATAAAATTACATTTTTTAATACTTTTGGGGTGGGGTATGTGAGCGCGTTAGAAAAAATATGTGTTGGGACGGAAGGTTAAATTAAATTTAAAATGTTGAAGCGTTCATTAAAATTTGTAGCTTTCTGTTTTTCTTCTTCGGAAATTCGTTCCTTCGATAACCCATTTGCAATTTTTACATAGCAAAACATTAACTAGGAAGTTAACAGTCTGAAGTCTATGTGCATAAAACTCATTTGATCTGTCAAACCATTTTGGGAATTGAACGTTTGTTTTTTCTAAACACTGCTCGACTATATTTTTGTTTGATGCGCAGTTCAAACGGTTCGCTGTCAAAGTCTTTCCGGAACACATTTTTTTTAACTAAATAAAAACAGTTATTTTCAATGTTTTTTTTAAATATTCTTAACAAAACTTTGAATAAAATCACTGATGTGAACTACTGCAATGAAATATTCGCAATGGCCTCATACTAGTGGCGCATCTTTTACACTTTTCAAATAGTTCATAGTTTCATAGTTTGATCTTGGGAAATTCCAGTGGTCGTTTCTTATTTACCCTTTAATTTTATGACTTACTGTTGGGAAAATATGTACCTGTTCACAGGTAGTAAACTTTTACGGGTAAAAAATAAAAAATAAAAAAATAAAAATCGATTGCAAAATATATGGCCAAATCCTTGTGATCGCCAGTGTATGTTGTAGCGTTGTGCTTCGAGGTTCTTATCTCAGCCAGGTTTAAATTTATTCAATGTCTCACATCTTGCAAAAGTCTTACAAATTCACTTAGGTATGAAGTACTTTGTGGGCGCAGTGGCTCAGTGTCAGTATTGTAGTCTCAGGTACAAATTCAGAAGCTTCTCAAATCGTTCGTTCGGAATCGGTTGAAAATTGTAGGTCCTTTACACTATGCACAAGCAAATGGTTGCAAGAACAACGTTTTAGGCCTGTTATGCCGTTAATGACTAAAGTTTTTTTTAATTATTTCTGTTTGTTGTGCTTTCATACAACGGCTAGGTACAATATTATATAAAAAAAGAACATTGTTTGTCTTGCAGATGTTGTAAGTATCCATACATCTTTAGCGAGTTCAATTATAAGAAGTGCACAAAAAGCTTCATCATTGCATTCAAATCTAGTTGGCATCCAATCAAGGTATTTACCAAAAAAATTATATATTTCACATTTTGTTTATGTAATTCCTTTTTCTCTTGTCATCGTTTCTTAGATTCCGTAGAAAATACTACCACAAAGTAGTTCTGGCCATACTTATAGTTTTAATATTAATATTAATAATAGCTGTGATAATTTTAGCTCATGGCAGTAAGTAGTGTTTTACTTTTTTTATATATAATTTTTGGTTGCAAAAGTGATATTCAGCACGATTTTTATGTATAGTCGAGTCATACAGCACGGGCATTTAAGGAAATATAGAACAATAACAAACAATAACAAACCACCGATTTGGTCATTAATGTTTGTAAGTAATAATACACAGAAATACTGAGCACATACGTGCTGAACAGAAAGGTTATTTGTGTTTCACTGTACATCTGAAAAAAAGCTTGCAAGTGAACAGTGCGATGTGAATTCCTGGCATAACGGGTATTTCTGTTCAAATGTCCAAAAATCTCTATTTCTCGTATGCTTAAGTATACTAACTTAAGGGAAAGTTATTTCAAAGTCCAAATGTGTGACCCACATTTCAGCCAGTCCGTCTGTGACGGAGGCTGCTGCCATAATCTGTGGACGGATTTTCTTTATCTAAAGGGATCATAACCAACTTCACTGCATCCCTACTGTTCCGCCAAAAAGTATCGGCATTTTGAATCACTTCATCGATGAAGCCAATGAAATAACGGTGTTGTTTCATTTGTGTTATTTAGGAGTTTTCAGCCCTGCGTCTCTTTCGCGATTGTATAAAAATGTTGATCGATATGACGGGGTTCAGAGGATGTCTCCTTTAAAAATGGCAGTAGCAACTGAGCCTATCGTACTCCAGTTTCTTTGAGATAGGTTTCACTAGGCTTTCGCGATGATTGAAGTCGTCATCACAGGTTGCTTTACTATTGATCTAATATACCAGGTATTTGAGCTCGTCGCACTTGGAACTCACTATTCCCTTGATATAAATATCTGGCGGCATAAGTATTCCGTCTTTTTTGGACAAATGCGATACCCATTGCAATCCATTTACTTATACATCAAGTGCTCGTTGCAGGGACGTTTGATAGTCACTTATGATGGCTCTATCGTCAGCACGGAATAACTGAAGCACTTGATGATAATTTTAAGACATCTCGTCGTCGACTTTATTTATACCATTTCATTGAGGTTTAGGGTGCATATGAATGCCTTTGTTGGTTATTGATGGCTATGTATTACATTATGGAAGCTTATTCTCATTTTTTTTTTTTATAATTTGCGCGCACTAAATGATTTTTTTCGTACCCTTATCATGTATTGGCTATACACAGCGCGGGCGTAGTTGAACCTTCATAGTTCAACTTACCTGTACTAAAATCTATTAAAGTATTATTTATTCATGTTCACCAACAATTATATTTTATTAACAAGTCAACGCAAATTCTAAGCGGATATGCAACAGCAAAGAATGTGTACGAATCTCGGCCAGCTTACTATACACAATGGATGCTAGCGTTGATCCTTGTGAAGACTTTTACCATTTTACTTGTGGAAATTGGGCTTTAGATCATCCAAAGCCCGATTCGGTGACATCCAATGATTGGTTTAGAGAAGCACAAGCAAAAACTTTGCGAAACGTTCGCGAATTTCTTCGATCAGAAATTAATGACACTGAACCAAACTCAGTAACAAAATCGAAAATCATGTACCAAGCATGTATGGATGTTAAACTACTGGATGAACTCAATTTATCTCCATTGATGCATTATTTAAGTGCATTTGAGTTGCCAAATATACCGCACTCTTTAAATATGACTCTTCCAGAGGCCGAAAAAATTATCGAAAAACCGTTCAACTGGATTGTTTCATTGGTAAACATAAAAAAGATCATGGGATTGGACTTGATTATCGGGTTCGACATATTTCCGGATCCAGTAAACAGATCGGTCAACAGAGTTGCTGTTGGAACTCCTGAAACAGAGTCACCACTACCATTGTAATACTTCCCATTAAGCATAAATAGTTTTACAAGGGCTCCAATTTAAAATTTGTATATTTTTACAGCAATGATGATTATCATATACGATTACTTAAGGCGAAAAAGAAAATAATTTCATCTCTTAACGAGGACGATAGCTCAGAAGAAGGAAACAGTGAAAGTACCACAAGTAGTATTGGAATATCAGCGTATGCGGCCTATATACGGAAAGTAATATCAATCATTGTATTGTATCTTTACCCTGATATGAACTCAGATGAAATTAATGCAGCTGCTGAAGAATTGACAATGGATGCAATTAACATAACAAAGCAATTCTATAAGGTTAGTGCATGTTTTGTATTTTCATAATCTTATCTAACTCTATAAAAACAAGTCACAAAAACCGAATAATTACGGCCCAGGATAAACCGTTAGACCTAGTAAATTGAAGTTTACCACAGTGGGTCTCTTTACGCTAAAGACTGCATCTTTAAAAGTTTGTCCTTAAAGGGGTGGAAAGGGGCGTGCAAACCTTTTTTTTTTTGCTTCACTTCCTTCAACTTGTCATTGTAGTCTCAAAGCTCATTCAATACCAAAACGGCCAAAAATGTTCTTAGGCAATACTCACTCAAGTATTTTAAGCTATCATCATTGAATAATTACAAATAGAGGTAGACACCACTCATTTTGAAGCCACACCCGATCCTTCATTGCGGCAGAAAAAGGATAAAAAATAATCTAATTCACTTACCCCGTTTCTTAAGGTTTGTGCATTAAATAAAATAATTTTCCTAATATACACTCATATTTATTGAACTTAGAAATAGGCAAGATGTCTTAGATACCACACTTAGAGGTGGAAAGTTGGTAGGTGGTATATGAAGCGTCTCTGTCAGACCATCGACTTCAGAAGCGATAATATCGTAGAATTAGACAGGGCGGCTGAACATATAAATAAAACGCTGGCTCTCGCTTTCGAGAAAGCATGTCCGATGAATAAGATTAAAGATTTAAGGGCTCAGCCAAAATGGTGGAATGAGGAAATCGGTCTAAAAAAGAACAAAGTTAGGAAACTCTACAATAACGCAAAACTTGTAAGGGAAGACAAAAGATGCGATGAGTATTACGAAAGTATCAAACCACTTAAATACTTAGTAAGGCAATCTTAAAGGGCGTAATAGAAACGTGTTGTGAATCAATTGCAGTATCAGATGAGGCTTTGACCCTGCGAAAGCTGCTCTCATAAGAGGCTTCCTAGCTACCTAATGAAAAATTACGGTACCTGGGCCGAAATCAGTCAAGATGTTCCTGAAACGTTGGTTGACGTCCACTTTCCGGACTCAAAAATCCCAATGGACCTTGGCAGGCATGGGCTCTATAGCAGAGATCTATAGCTTCTCCTTCTCCAGAAAGTTAATAGATGATCTCATAAATAGGAAAAAGTACGATGGGCTGGTAAACAAGGTCACACAACGTCGCAAGATTTCAGACCAATCAGCCTGTCGTCTTTTTTATTCAAAACCTTAGAGCGATCAATAAAACCTCATATTATAAGTTAATGCGATAACGCCTCTTAAGCAAGTCGCAACATGCATGCACGAAGGGTAAATCTGTTGAAATTCCTCTACACGATGTAGTAGGGAAGAAAGAAGCCAGCATTTCGGAGAATTCCACATATACCACTCAATACTGGTTCATTGTTCTATCAGGAAGACAAACCACTTTTACTGTTTAAATTTACTTGCTTTCCTAAGAAAAACGAGTAGGCGCTTCAATGATAAGGAGCTCAGGTTACCAGCACTCACCACATCAGCACCAAATACCTGCCACCTGATACGAGCAAAAGCAGGACAATAAAAAAGGATATTTTTTTTCATAATTTGCGCGTGCAAAAGGGATTTTATGCACCCTTAAAATGTATATATAGATAATCCCATAATCCCAGTGCAATGCATATGGGGGCGCATACTGTCCCCCTGCAACCCCCTGCTAGAGGTCACTGTTTGATTTGGAGTAGGTGCAAGGGCAAATTGTTGAAAACACAAATTCTCAAATTATAGATGGTAAATAACACAAAATTTACGGTGGAGTAATTTCTCACCTTCAGTGGGCAATAACTTCACAAAAAAAAGTGAAGTTATTTCATACTCGAGGTGAAATTATTGCCAGTGAAGTTATTTCCCTACACCATTGGTTCCACTTTTTGGTTAGATAAATCATCAAATCACACGTGGACCAGTTGTTAATCAGCGTTATCATGACCTTGGAAAAAAGGGATGTAAGTGCAATTGGTGGGTAATAAGAGGGAGATGAACATTAGCCTTTTTTTACAGGTTGGCAAATGCTGTTTTCCATGTTCTCGGAAAGAAAGAGCACTGAAGAATAGGACAGATAGAAAAGCTTACGCAGTGGTTTTGCCAGCGTAGAAGAACACCTCCTCAGAAAGATAGGCGAAACACCATCTGGACTACTGGATTTGTGTATGTCAATATCTCCAAGTACTCTAACCACAGAGCCAAAATGGATTGGCTGCATGGAGTATTTTACGCGCTTGAGTGCAGGGCATAATCAGGGAGCGTTGAGCTAACTGCAAAGTAAAAAGCTGAAATATCATTGTAAGAAAAAGTGTCGGGATAGATCACTAGGCCGAATTCTTAATGAGTTTACTACCCGTGGGACTTTGTAGTATTTTTTCCCTCAGATTTTGGTCGTAGGAGAATTTGAAACGGTTAATAAAAGCATCGCAGTCATTGCTGGTTCGTTTGAACTTTTCGGTTTTCCTCAGATGGGTTGGTCTTATATAAGCGAAAGCTTACCTCTTTTGACCTGATAGCCTCTTTGCAGCTCGAATCACACCACGTGTTTACTTTAGGTTTGATACTTTTTATCCGGTAAGGTATACAACATTTTGTATCGAATTAAATTGTGTTTGCTATCATATCCACGTCGCTGTCGAGGAAGCACAGCGACCAGTTAAAACCCTTAAAGAAACCGTTTATTTTTCCCCAATTGGCTTTCTCGTATTGCCATACGGTTCTTCTGGAAGTTTTTTCTTTAACAATGTGGTTGGATAACGAGAAATTCGCTGATATGACATAATGGTCTGACGAACTTCGAGGCGATAATACGTTCATAACATATTTTTCAGGGTGAGAGGTCAGAGAGAGTAATGTCTGGTATTCGTGTCGGCTCATTTAAAAGCTGAGTCAGGTTATTTACCTCAAAGATCTCGACGTACCTTCCTTCGGGTGTTGTCTACCCAGAATGTCGAAGCCAACTTGAACTGTGTAACGATTTCAGTGCGAGGATAATGGGTCACAACTCTTGTGGCAGTGCATCAAACTCATTATAAGTCGAGTGCCTGTTCAGATTTGCGCCTACGGGCAGAGAACTTTAGAAAAATAAAATAAAATTACAGATCGGAACATTAGCCATATTGGGGTTGAAGTTGGTAGGCCACATCACTACGTACCTACATTAACGGCAACACCGCGATTGGGAAAGAATAATGGCACTAGCTTGTACCCAGGTGGACTAAAATCTGTTATATCAGAACCAACATTAACCTGGGTTTCGCTTAGTTCCAGAACAGCTGGTTTATTTTGAGTGACGTGGGCATACAATGATAAAAAAGGTTCGCCATCAACCCACCCACTCTCCTCTTTGTGTGTTGAGTGTTGATGGGGACACACGCATCGGGAATTACTCAAATTAAAAGCATTTTTTAAAACTTAAAATCTAAGCATAAAGTTGTTTTTTTACCTCTAATATTGTAAATTCAATTTAGCTCTAATATTGTAAATTCAATTGGGCTGCTGTAAGTCAAATAGTGAAAAATGGTGAGCGGTTTATTCAGATTAAGCAAGTAAATACTGAGGTACCAACAAAGATCAAAGCTCTTGAAGATTGCATTGCTTCTCTTAATAAGAGAGTTGATGTTTTGGAGTCGAGGGTGAATGTACTGGCAGAAACAATGTGCAGTTGACATTATTGGCATTCGCTACGTTAACAATTCAAACGTAAATGAGAGAGTCAACAAATAATTTACGACTGTTGTTGGTGAAGAGATGAATTCCAGATGAAGAAAAGAAGGGCAAATTTGCTCCCAACATCGTTTTTGTGACGTTTTCAACTGGCTTGCGGAAAAAACTTTAATTAAGAAAATGGGGGAGAACGAAAACCAAATTTCTTTCAATATTTTTGGTGTTCATCACAACAACTAAACTGGCAGCAGCAGCAGTACCAGCAAAAACAACAACAACCACAGCAGCAGCAACATCTACATCAACGATTGCCTCACTGGCTGGCCTTTATTAAAAATATCAAATGAACTGATACAATAACACATGCAAGTTTGTTTGGGTAAGAGGTTCATTTTTTTTTTTTTTTTTTCATTAGAGGATACATATTTACAAGTTGAAAGCAATTTAAATAATGTACTTTTAGTTTTTGTTTTTCTCATGAATTATATTAATTCAACTATAGATCCTAATATTCAATTTCAAATTCAATTTTTTTTTCAATTTCAATTTTATTTTATTTGCACCAAAGAAGTTTTCATTTACATGTATTACCTGCAAAGCAGAGTGCTTATCTGCAGGTGGTTAAGCATAAATTGAATAAGTTAGCTTTTGAAATGATTTAAATTGAAAAGAATTTGTTTACAATTAGGATACAAATTTTATATTTTTTTTTTTTTTTTAACTTACTAGTAGTGATTCAAGAACCTAATAATGATAGTTTTTTCTGCTCAATTTCTGATATTGTTAAATATTTTTGTATCGACCATCAAAGCAATGAGCAAAGTTAACACGATGCACGAGTCAGGTGCATGCCAGCGAATCATACGGTATTCGCTGAATTGACACTATCATGCACAGAATTGTTCTCACGATCACAGCGCATGGAATCGGATTGCCTGCATGCACAACTCAACGGATGCACATGTGATTACCGGTATGGAGGAGTTAGCAGTTCTGATGTTGGGAATAGAGCTATCCAGTGGAAGATATTGTAGTTATTAACTTGGTCTTAATTCTGAGATTGTATAGTGCGGAGTAAATCCCATATTTACATATAAGTTGTCGTGTTTTGAATTAGCGAACGGTTGGTGTTCGCGCGGGCTTCGGCCCTCATTTATAGTATACGCGTTTCGCGACAATTTAACTGGCGCCCGAGCAGGGACAGCTCTGTAGACGACATCCTTTTTTTCTGGTGATTGCTTTATCCTCTAACCAGGATTCGAGATCTATACGTTCTATTGAACGCAAACCACTGTACCCATGAGAACACAGTGTTTATAGAACGATACTCGAAAAAGCTTCCATCGTACACATGAGAACACGATTGAAGATCACGAAAGAATCAAAAGGATTCGTGTGAAGCAAATCATGCCTTAGTAGGATGCCTACAAATATAAACGTTCGCATCTAAAACGGAGAGCACGATCCTTCCGAAAGAGCTTTACCCAATAAAAGAATGCGAACTAATCATTTGCTTTTCTTTCCTTAGCGAACGCGAACGTGAACGTTACAACGAATTCCCACCGGACGAATACCGAAAAGAACGTGAACATCGCAATTCTAACGTAAGGATTAAGGAAAAATATATATAAAAAAAAAAAATATTAATAAAAGCTGTTTTAAAGAAAAAAGATTGTGCTTAGAAAACAAAAACCATTTTTTCTAAAAGAAAAAAGAGGAAAAAAGAATATACGTGTGTTGTGATCAAAAGTGTTATTTAGTGCATAGAAGGGGAGAAAGACACCTAACAAGTCGTGTAAAAGCTATAGCTTATTAAGAGGAAGAAGAATCTCCTCCATTATAAAAGATAAAATTGTATTATCGAAAAATAAATTTAAGAATTTATTGTGCTTGTGAGTGCGTGCTTGGTGTGATAAAAAAAATATATTAAAGATATATATTGATAACTGCCACTAGTTCCAAGGTAAGGTACTTTTTTTCGAATTTCTTCCTTTGTAATGGACGCAGTTACTAAATCTTTAACGGAATTGACCGGAGCGGTGAACGCCATCCTCGCGCAGCTGAAAAGCAGTGAGGGTCGTTTAAAGACTCTGGAGGATGGACAAATACCGCAACGTCCAATCGCTGAAGTACCGGTTCAGCTTTGTGCCCCGAGAAACGATGCGGATTTAGGGAAAAGATCCAAATTACCCGATTGCGTTAAAGAACTGCAAATCTTTGGCGGAACCCTAACGCAGTACGTGACATGGGTGCACGTAGTGGAGGGTATCCTCAACGGTTTTTAGATCGTTAGGGCAAAGCCTTTATATAGGGCTATTTTGCAACACATTAGGCAGAAAATAAGAGGTCCTGCGGATGCTGCCCTAGTATCGCACAATATATTTGACGATGACTGGCAGGCAATCAAACAATGTGTCTCTCTGCACTATGCAGACAAGAGAGATATGCGGACCCTCAAGCATCAGCTCAACCAACTGTCCCAAAAAAATACAAAATTGGACGAGTTCTACGCTGCGGTAAACCATCAGCTTTCGCTGATGATTAATAAGATCAAGACCGAGACCGAGTCAGGAAACGGTTACCGCGCTCGTGGAAACATACAGAAATCGCGCCTTGGATATTTTCATCCGCGGCCTTAACGGCGAACTCTCTGGAATACTAATCATGAAAAGACCGAGGACTCTGCCGGAAGCCTATTCGGCATGCCTAGAGATACAGAATCTCAATTTTCGGAGTCATGCGATTCACAACCATTCTGCGCATAACACCATAACGGCTCCGATAAACCAAACTTTCGGAGACGAGTCTAGACCGCCTCTTCTACCGAAGAGATGCTCTCCTCGCACGTCTAATCAATGGAGGCAAAAAGCGAATCACTCTGCCCCGCGGGCTGGATGTGACAACAAATGGAGGTAGACCAGTCGATTCAAACTGAAAACGTAAGCTACATGAACCGGCCCGCGGTTCCAATCCTTTTAAAAGGAAAGCCAATTCTGGGAGGTATGACCACAAACAACAAAGGGTATACCATTTGGCCTGGACTATATTTATTTATTTCATCAATAGAGTACATTTCTCTTATAGACATTTATATATTTCTATTATAGACTTGCACGAATCAGACTATGAATCAGACTATGATCAAGTAGCAGAGGAGGAAGTCCAAGATGAAGTAAATTTTATGGAGGACGATCATCCAGCGTTCTATATTTAGAATATCTGACGAGGGACGGACTCACCCTCAACTTTCTCGTTGACACTTCCTTAGCCCGTCCGTTGGTACAAAAACTGCATCCCCCTTGACTCAACTTGGAACAAATTGGAAAATAATACATTATTCACTTTTTATGTCTTACCTGGTCTTGCCTCTTTCGATGGGATCATAGGGGACGATACCCTGAAGGAACTTGCAGCCGTCATTGACCAAGGAAAATACGCTACAACTCAGGCCAAATATAACGATCCCACTGAAAGGCAAGGTGTCCAGGGAAGTCAATGTAACATTAAACGAAGACTTGAATGAAAATATCAGAGTCAAGCTGCATTCCCTAATTGACAAATACGACTCCCTCTTTGGCCCCATTAACATAGTCGAAGCTGTTAAGACGAGAGTAAGAGCGGAAATCCGAACGAGTACGGATGAACCAATCTATAGCAAAAGTTACCCGGCCTGTATGAGGGAAGAGGTAGAGGCAGAAATAAAAGATCTCTTGGCCGGAGGCATTATACGACCTTCAAGGAGCCCCTACAATTCAGGGGAAAAACAGTATCGGATGGTGATCGACTACAAGAGGCTTAACGCGGTCACTATATCGGATACATACCCGATCCCAGACATAAAAATCCCTCTTGCCAGTCTAGGTAAGGCAGCATACTTTAGAACCCTAGATCTGACTTCAGTCTTCCATCAAATCGCGATGAAAACCTGCGACATACCTAAAACTGCCTTCTCGACGATGAACGGAAAATACGAATTCTTGAGGTTGCCCTTCGGATTGAAGAACCCCCCTGCGATTTTCCAGAGGATGATCGATGACGTACTCAAAAAATATATAGGGAAAATTTGTTATGTATACATCGATGATGTCATAGTTTTTGCGAAGAACGAGGACGACCACCTCAAGAATGTCGACACGATATTCTTAAAGTGTCAGGAGGGCAAACTGAAGGTTAACCTTGAGAAAACCCATTTCATGAAGACGGAAGTGGAATTCCTCGGGTATGTCATAACCCGTAATGGCGTAAAAGCCGATCCCAAAAAGGTAATAGCCATCGAAAAGATCCTTCCTCCAGAAAATGTTAAAGAGCTAAAAAGTTTCCTAGGCCTAACGTCATATTATAGAAAATTTATTCGCGACTTTGCGAAGGTTGCTAAGCCACTTACTAACCTCACTCGTGGGAGTAACGCCCAGATCAAAGAAAATGAGTCTAGTAGAGTCCCAATCACACTAAACGAGGAAGCGTTGCAGGCCTTCAACGACTTGAAGACTCTGCTGACGTCATCCGAAATTTTGTCGTTCCCTGACTTTGAAAAACCTTCCAATCTGACTACCGATGCGTCGAATTATGCGATAGGAGCAGTCCTGTCGCAAGGTGAACCCAATGCCAACAGGCCAATAGCACGTATCTCGCGGTCTCTCAATAAAACCGAAGAGAATTATGCGACAAATGAAAAAGAGATGTTGGCCATCGTATGGGCTCTTGACAATCTGAAGTCATACCTATACGGAGCCAAAAACGTCAAAATACACACCGACCACCAGCCCTTAACGTTTGCCTTAAGCAACAGGAATTTTAATTCGAAATTAAAACGCTGGAAATCTCGTATTGAGGAGTATAACTACGAGCTCGTGTACAAACCCGGCAAATCCAATCTGGTAGCGGATGCTTTATCGCGTCTTAGAACTGAAGTCAACCACTTGTCTGATTCGAAACAGGCGGAACCCGCACGACGTGTGAACGACGCCAATAACGACTCTCCTACAGACACGGCAAGCGAAAACCATGATTCTCAAACCGAAACAGCAGCTAGCGAGAACAGCGATTCTCGCGCGAAGGCGCCTGGGGCCTTCCCCGACAGTGGCGCAGAGAAAACGCAGTCCACTGAGACTTCAAGTGAGGAACAATCCCCAATTGGGACTGCCCACAGTGCGGAGGAAGATAACTCCGACCTTATCCCTCACATTGAAGCCCCAATTAATGTCTTTCGCAACCAAATTTTCGTCAAAATAGGTAACGGTGTCGAGATCCTGGAGGAACCCCATCCTGGCTTCACCCGCCATTACTTCGAAAATAAAAAGACAGGACAAACACGGTCTGATTGACCTCCTGAAAGCGAAATTGAGACCCAATGTTATTAATGGCATCAAAATACCGGAGTCTCACTTTGCCATACTCCAGCAGGTGTTTCTTGAAAATTTTAGCAATTACAAGTTGCGTGTCACGTAGAGATTTATTGCAGACGTGAGAGACGAAGATAGGAATTGCCACCTCATTATGGAAGAACATAAGAGAGCACATAGGAACCCCAGGGAAAATACAGAACAACTTCTCGAAAAATACTATTTCCCTAGCAAGATGAGTTTACTTAAGAAACTGTAAGCTAAATAAATATGACACTCACCCAAACAAGCCCCAATTCCAACCTACTCTAGTGCCAACACATGCATGTGAAATCCTGCTCATGAATATAATGAAGATTCAGAGTGAGAAATTCATAACCTGCATCGACAAATTCTCTAAGTTTGGAAAAATATTCCACTTCAAAAATAGATCATCCCTTTGCCTCAGGAACAAGATCACCAGGATACTCCATTATTTCACAGTCCCAAAAATGTTCTTGACTGATAATGAGCGCAGTTTCCTGAGTCCAATAATTCAGAATTTTATCAAAATTTTGGGAATCAAACATTATCTGACACAAGTCTACCGTAGCGAGGTAAACGTTCAGGTCGAGAGGTTTCATTCGACCATACTAGAAATCTACCGATGCTTGAAAGTTTGAAAAATTGCTAAGTGCAAAGTCGGGGGCATTTAATTTTAGGTGAAACACTTTTTACTTTTACTTTACAGGAAATTATTATTTTGAAAAATTGCAAAGTGGTTGGTGCAATAGGACCCAACACCATAGGAAGAAGGAGTCTGATGATTGGTTGTGGCGAACCGTAAAACGGCGCTCTAACTCCAGCCGCCCACTTCACGTGGTAGCGATTGTAAGAGACATGGTGGTTCATTCAAAACAATATAATTTAATTAGGGATAAGATAGTATAAAATAGTTTAAATTTGGTCAATAATATTATAAGGATATTCTACTGGATGAACTCCAATTCAAGTTAATAAAATTACGATAACATTATATAATTCAAAATAAAATTTGATTTAGTGGATAAAATTTAATTCCTCAGAATTTACTTAAATTATAAAAAGGTATAATCATTGAAATAAATAGCAAATTGATCTGTCATACCTTCGACCCTGCAGTAATTGAAAACAAGCTTCAAAAACTAAATGACGAGTTCTCACCTGGGCCAGATGGTCATCCCGCTATATTGCTTAAGAAATGCAGCTCCAATATTTCCCTCCCCCTTTCTCACCTTTGCGGGCTTTCATTTTTCCAGGGGCAATTCCCTCAGATTTGGAAGTGCTCATTTATGACCCCGACACAAAAAAGGACTAAAGACCGAAATAACCAACTACCGCTCTATAGCTAAATTCTCGCATATACCCAACTTCCTCGAAAGTATTGCGTAGGTAGACCTTAGCTTTTACTGTAAATCTCTTAATTCCCAAAACCGACATGACTTTCTTAAAGGCAGATCAACTACCACAAACCTTCGCGACCTTGGCATTCTGTGCGATAGGGAACTTAATCTCCGTTTACATTTTGACGAGAAAATTCTTAAAGCCAATTTATCACTTGGCTTTAACCCTGATCTCTTTACACTACCCTTGTTCGACCGCTTCTTGAGTATACCAGCCAATTAAAATCCCCTTTTCATCAAGTCCATATGTCCGGAATCGAGAGCATCCAACGTCGCTTTCTCCGATTCGCTCTTCGTGGTTTACCCTAAAACGATCCTTTAACCTTAGCGCCCTATCTTGACCGTCTTAAACTCATTAAAATGAATAGCCTTGAGGAACGCAGACTGGCTGCAGACATAGTCTTCATTCATCGACTCCTCTCTAGCTCCGTTGACTGCGCGTCACTTTATAACTTTATTCCCTTCAATACTAACCCTCGTAATTTACGATTCCCTCGTCTCTTCTATCTTCCGCCCCACCGCACGTCCTTTGGCTCTAATGAACCAATCTCCCGCATGCTGCGGAAGGTTTATCGCAAACCTCACCGCCTTCAATCGCAGCACTCTCTGCCTTCAATCGCAGCACTCTCTGCCTTAAACTTGATCTTCTGCACCCTTTTAATTAGTTTTAATCAGTTTTTAAGGCATATTACTAGCCAAATAAAAATTAATTGTAGTCCGAGCATATTCATATCCAAACGCGGCAAGAATTTAAAATGTCTCAAGCAATTTAGACTTATCCATTATTAAGAAAAATAAATAAGAAGAAAAAACTATGCTTATGTATTCAAAAACATCCTAATAAGACTAAAGAGGTATTACGAAAAGATATGTAGAGAGGTTGGTAAGTCTAAAAAGGATTAGCAAGTTGTTAATGAAATACTTAATAGAAATAAAGCATATAGGTAATACAGATATTATTATTAGGCGTGTTTCTTTCGGAAATGTATCCGCGGTTGCCCAAAAGATCGATCCCAAGCAACATAGGCAGCAGCGTTTTTGTTTTCAAATGCTGGCACTAATATGTCAACCATGCTGAACCAGTGATGGAATAAATAGTACTGACACAGATAAAAAAGTACGTAAATATTTTATTAAAACCAAAGAAAAATAATTAAAAACCCATTAATGAGATAAAAAGCAAACCAAGTCTTAGGGTGAAAAAGAACTTTAGAACACAAGTTCACCTACCTATATATTTTTCGTTTTCCTTAGGCGAGATAGATTGGACTTCAGTATGTACTGCTTTATCCTGCTCTATGATTTGAGTAGTTTAGATTTGCAATATAAATTTCTTAATCTCTGTCAAATGTCAGAAAAGTCACATTTGAAAATTGAAAATAAAAATAAAAAAAAAAAATATATTACCTTATTTACATAAAAGTAAAAATAAAATTCTACTTTTAAAACGTTGAGAAAATAGTACTGAATATTTCTTGCGCAGGTCTCTTCACATCAGCGACTTTATTCTCTTAGCGACAACAAAACTACTTTTCCAACCAGAACTACAGCTAAAAAAAATATGTGCGCATTTCATACAACAAATATACCCCTACTTGCGAAAACATCTCTCTCGATCGACGATCGAGGCATGACTGATTGTCCACATAGAAACGACATTGGCACATGCAAAAGATACACATTTACCCACCCCAAAGAAAAGGGAAATTTGCTGGGTGTTGCACTTCTCAAATAATGTGTTTATTAATGAAAGCCAGAGTTTTGAGTAATTATTAAAAAGGGTTGAAATGAAATTTCCGTTATACTTAGTGCATGGGCATGCAGGTCATCACACGAACGCAGGTAGACAGGTAGATTTTTTTTAAAACGACACATCGGATTCCGTTTATTATTATCTACTATTTATATAACAAATACCTATTTATAAAAAACACTATTTATAACAGTAGCTAACTGCAAATAAAATCTCAACAATTTATTTTTTCAAACAATATCTTTTATTGATACGTATTCATTTTCTTTGCTTAACATTATTTTATGTCAATTGTGCTATTTTTCATGATTTCTTTATTTTCTTGATTGTAATGTTTTACTTTGTGCATGAAACTTTTTTCATATTTACTACTAATTAATTGGTGAAACTCGATGACAGTTAAAACACGTATCAATAATAAAACAAATACGTTTTCCAATATCGCTGCAATAAAGATAAATGAGAGAAAAGCATTAACAATTTCATGCGATCAAAAATACTTTAAAAGAGAAAATATCCCTTAAATAAATTGCTACTGCTCATGTTAAGATCTTTCTTTTGCTTTGGGACGGGTAAAACTGTTCACCTTTTTCCAACCCTGATGCTGACATAAGCTGTCAAAAAAACCATGTTTAAACAATGTTTAGATACGAAGTTTCGGAAGAATTATATTTGCAGCATGTATCCACCGCAGCCACTGCAGTGGATGTTATCCCTAGTGGTGTTGGCTATACAATGTTGTTGTTGTTTAACGTGTATAATAATAACGAAACCTTTATAAGTTGCCAATTTATTTAATGATTTTTTTGCTAATGTAGGTTCTTATAATGGAGTTTCAAATGCGAGTCATCTTACACTTCATTATGACAACAGCGTAATGAAAAGCTATTTATAACGGCTTAAATTCTTCCCTTATTCCTTCGACTTTATTTATTGACATAACCAAGTATTTTGAGATAGTAACCGATAGTTTATTATTGAATAAACTTTTTTACGCCGAATTCAGATGCTTTTTTCGTGACTGGTTTGGTTCCTATTTAAGAAACCGTAAACAATTGGTAAAAGTCAAAAATGTTTAAAGCTCCGAAAACTATTTTAATATTGGCGTTCCTCAAGGGTCAGTCTTGGACCCGATACTGTTTCTTATATATGTAAATTCATTATTTGTTCAACGTTTTAAGAGAAATATCACAGCATTTGTTGGCGAATATTGTTTTTTCCTATTCTAATAAATGCTACTTTGATATGTTTTCTAATGTTAATTGCGACTTGGAAAGTCACGTATGGTCCTCTTAAGTAGGCGTGCGAGTTATATTAGCGGTAACACAATATGTCGACGAAATATCCTTGACGCCGCCGATAGACAAACAAACGTTTGTTACAGACACCAGACAACATGCAAAACATGTGCCAACCACATGTCGACGAAATACCCTCGACGCCGAGAGATAAACAAGCGGGCATCCCAAGTGTATTTACACGATGTCGACCGGATGCAGGGGTTAAATCTATCTATCGACTAAGATTAAGTTCATATTTGTCAATTGTCTATGTAGACGATAAGAGGACGTGTATAAGAACATGCTGCAGTTTTCCTTAAGATTAGTTATTATTATTCTTCTTAGATGAATACTACGTGAGTTTTGTTAGCTCCTAAGATTTTTAATAAAATAATATTTTGTTTGAAAAGATCTTAGTAATTTATTTTGCGCGAGCGTCATTTGTAACGAATACGATACGGCTAGAATTTCAACGGTTAAAGATTACCCGTGGATGCCTTATCTGTTATTCTGTGCTGCCGAAATTCGCGTACGTTTGCTTTTGAGCATCCGTGGGTTGCTTATGGCTTCTCATTAAAAGGTCTTGCAACGCTGCCCATTCCCAGGCATAACCGCAGTAAGAATTATGTGTAAAGTTAATTGTAGAACCCCCAGCTTTAAGTTATTTAAATGTCTCGAATTTCATCCTTTAATGCACCTGTACTGTTGCAAAGTGTTACAGATATTTTTTACGAATTCCGGGTATTATGATGCTAGAATTCACGATACTCATAACTTGCGAGTCAACACCAGAAACTTCGTAACTGTACAAACAATCCACAAATTTGTTGTTAAGTAATTTACAAGTAATGCTTAGGTGTGAGAAAGTAAAAAGCAGTATTTTTTTTTTTTTTTTTTTTTTTTTTTTATTTCAAAAACGTTATAATTTGATTTGGCTACCTGCGAAGCATATAGCTTATCTGCAGGTGGTTAAATAGTTATAATTGTTAATTCTTTAGAAGTTTATATATAAATTTAAAGATACGATATCTAGTGGTATGATTTAAATGTTCCGAATTCTATGAATTAATTAACATGGCTTATATTTAGGAAGTGTAATTTTAATTTTTTCTTTCTAGTTTTGAAGTTAGCAATACTTTTTAAAGTTAATGGTAGTGAATTATATATTTTTGGAATGACGTATTTCAATTGTCTCTTTCCATATGTATTAAACGTTTCAGGGATTTCCAAGAGTCCTTGGGCTCGTCTTCTTGTGTTGACATTGTGTTGAATAGGCTGTTGAAATCTTAAGTCGTCATAATACTCCAACATACTTGTCATCTTAAAAACGCCATTTACATCTAGAACTAGAAAATTTATATTAGAGGTATTGATTACTTTAATTATTCTATGTTGTAGACGGATTATTTTGTCTAAATGTGTCTTTGAAGCATTTCCCCACGATAATATTCCGTATCGTATGCGCGATTCAACTAGTGAATAATAGACCTGCTTCTGGACATCGACGTTGGTGTATTTATTCAGATGAACCATCGCGAAAACAGCACTTCTTAGTTGGACTTGCAGCTTATTAATTTGGGCCTGCCAACTAAAATGATCGTCAATTATTACACCCAGATATTTTATGGTTTTAACAACATCGACTACTTTATTTCGAGCTGTTGTTGGGCAGTCATCGTTTTTGTGTTAGATATTTATAATAGCCTCGGGTTGATATGGTGTCCGTATATGCATAAGTTTTGTTTTTTCGACGTTTATTACTAATCCATTGTCATGGCACCATCTGGAAACTCTGTCGAATTCATCCTGCATTATTGTTGTTGCTGTGTTCAAGCATCTATGTTTTACAACAATTGCAATGTCATCAGCGTATGCAAATGTAGTACTTCTTTGAAATACCCTTAAAAGTTCATTAGTGAAGAGAATGAATAAGATTGGTCCCAATTTCGAGCCTTGTGGTACCCCAAACTCAGTGGTTATTTCTTTACTTATTTCATTCCCAACTTTCACTTTCATAGTTCTTTCCGATAGATAATTCGTTATCCATTTAGCTAGAACCCCTCTAACTCCAATTCTATATATGCTTTCTATTAGCTTTTTGTGGCTTAGTGTGTCAAAGGCTTTACTGAAGTCTATAAACATTACTAACACATGATGGTTTTTATTTAGGCTAGTAGTCACTGCATTCGAAAGTTCACCCAACAAACTTCCAGTGCTCTTACCTTTTTGGAAGCCGTACTGATTTTTTTGGATGATTTTATGTTTTTCAATGAATTTGGTTAATCGCGTTATTACAATTTCCTCTAAACATTTTTCTACAACTGGCAAAATTGCAATCGGCCTATAATTTCCAGTATCTTTTTTAGATCCGCCTTTGTATATAGGTCGAATTAGGGAAGTTTTAAGTACCTTTGGGATTGAGCCTTCAATGATGCTTCGATTAATAATCATTGTGATTACAGGTGCTAGATATACAGCATTAATTTTAAGGTCAATTGGTCTAATGTTGTCTGCTCCTGGTCCCTTTGTGGTATTTAAACTACTCAGCATCCAAAAAACTTCAGAAACGCTTGCTTCTTCCATATATATAGAGGATCCAACGTACCTATTCATGTGATTGGTGGTTCGAAAATTGATCAGCAAGTTGATTAACAGTGGTCGAAAGGTTGTTGGCTGAGAAATTGTTTATGATAACTTCATCAATTGTTTGCTTCTTTCGTCCCAAAAGTTCATTTAACACATTCCATGTTTTGCGTGGGTCATTTTTGGCATTAGTGAATTGTTGTTTGTAGAAATGTGATTTCATTTTCAAGATAGATTTATTTACTACGTTTCGATAGTACTTGTACTCTTGATGGTAGCTTATATTAAGTGGATTATTTTTCCACCTTCTATAAAGCTCGTCTCGCTTTTTACACATTCGTAAAATATCACCTGTTACCCACGGTTTTTTCGTTCTATTTCTTTTATTTGGTATATTAGTTCCTTTTGACTGCGTATATATATCATTCATTTTGTTCACAAAGTTGTTGTAAATTCCCTCGACTTCAGGTGCTTCATAACAGCTCTGCCAGTTGGTTTGCGCAATCAATTGATTAACCATGATTTGATTAATTTTAGTATTAACTGATCATTTCATTTCATTTACGATGCTGTCATCTACTTCATTCCTTGTAGCATACATGGTCATATAGTGATCGGATATATCGGTTTCAACCGTAGCTGATGCGATATCTAATTTGGTGAGACTTACAAATATATGGTCTATTAGTGTTGATGTGTTTGAAGCTATATCAACTCTTGTAGATCCTTTTATCACACTAGTTAAACCTTTGGATGCCATCGTTTCCAAGTATCGAATGACGTGAGGCTCACCAATGTGTTTAATATTTATATTTATATCACCTATTACAATTAATTCACGTTTATTTTGCAAGTTATTGTCCAATTCATGAATAAAATCAGTAATACTGGAATTTGGTGGTCTATAAATAGCGTGAATATATATTTTTCTACGTCCAACTTCAACCTCTATTTGAATATTTTCATACGAATAAGAATTTATACATATTCTTTCATATCTAATGTTGTTTTTAATAAAAATTGCAATTCCTCCACCTTTACTTTCTTTTCTATTGTTAAATTCAGAATTGAATCCATCAATGTTATATAAAACATTTTCTTCTTTTTTTATGTTGATTTCATTTAAAACAATTACATCAATATGACATAAAACATTCTTAATCTCTGCTATGAACGTGTTCCAATTTTTTCTTATTGATCTGATGTTAAAACATACACAACAAAAATTCAATTTTTTAAAGAATTCTGCATCGATGCCGATAATGCCATGCATTACCCTAAAGTCAATGTCAGCTTCATTGTACTCATTTTTTTTTTCGATTGTTTTGCTCTGTATTATTAGGGTTACAATGTCATTTTATTAACATCATTGACAGAGCCTATGTGTATGTATTCACCGTTTTCAGTTTTTCTTGCAAGCACTTTACCTGATGTCTCCCACACAAATCTCCAGTTGCACTCTCTGGCTTTGTTCTTAGCGAGCCAAAGTAAATGTTTATTTGTTGGAGTTAGTTGATTATTAACAAATACTTTCGCATCACTCTCTTGATCTTTGTTTTGGTTGTTGTTTGTGTTCTGCCTAATTTTCGTTAGTGCAATTGTGCGAATGACTTTGGCTTTTTTCATTATTTCGGTTTTGCGTGCATGGTTTGCAAATGATGCGATAATGTTTGTGTTTTTAGGATTTCGTTTGTTTGTTCTGTATATGTCTGTAATATCAGTGTCGTTTATTTCGCAGTTTATAGTTTTACCCACTGCTTTTATTATGTCGATTAAGTTTTCTCCGGTTGTGATTGGAATGTTTTTTATTTCTATGTTGTTTTTAAGTAGCTGTTGTTCCAGTGTATTGATTTTTGTTTCCATAAAATAAATTTGTGCATCTTTCTTAATGTTGTTTTCTTTTAATTCTTTTATTTCTGTTGATAGTTTTTGAAGAATGTCGTTGTTAAGTGTCATATGCTGATTTATTTGTTCATATTTGTTTGCAACAAATTCACAGCTAGTTTTAATTTCTGACATTTCATTCCGCATTCTTTTCATCTCCTCAAGAATGGAAAAGCTATTGTCGGTGTTTAACAGACTTGCAGTTTGTATGCCGTTAATATCGGGGGAAATTCTAGTTCTCTTCGGTGGAGGGTGAGTTGGTGTCGTTTGCACAGGTGTTAGCTCAGAGGGTTGTGGGTTTTCAGCGACAGCATTTACAGCCTCCCTTCTACATGTTGTACATCTCCATTCTTCCTTTTTGGTCATTTTCATTTTCCTGTAGGTTTTTTCGGATATCGAGGTACAATGAAAATGCATTTTCCGATTGCACCTATAGCATGTAACAAAGTCTCCTTCATCGGGGAGCATATCTAAACACTCACTACATGTATTCATTGTACCTATGTGTATGAGTACTTTTAGTTATAGGGAGAGAGAATAAAAGAATATAAAAAGTCAAATGGCTTCTCACTGATTTTAATTTCGAAAAACAAAAACTTATTTTTTAACTATTTTTACAAGTGCACAATTCCCAAATTAGGTTTTGGGTTGAAGTCTCTGTCTTTTATTTTAGCACTCTTACAGTTTTTATTATTTATATGTATGTTAAACACTTTAAATTTCAATCTCAAGGGGTATAATTAAAACACAACTGATCACTTCTAAAGAGTTGAGAGATAACTCATTAAGTGAAATAAAGAAATGGCTAATAACGAATTAGACGCTTTTTTAACACCATTAATGTAAATATTTTGAGATTGTTTGTAAGTGAATTTATTGGGCTGCAGGAAATAACCCCTCAATGAAATAACCCCCAAATGAAAGATGAAATAACTCCCCAAAATTTGAATTTAGGTGGGGATTTATTTCATATGTTTTTGGGGACTTATTTCATACTACAAATTGGGGGTTTATTTCATAGTGAAATAAGTCCCCAAATTCAACTATGAAATAAGTTCCCAAATTTGGGGACTCAAAGTGCAGTAAGACATGCTGCCCCCCATGCAACCCCCCTGCTTGGAGTCACTGTTTTATTTGGAGTAGGTGCGAGGTTTTATTTTAGCACTTGGCCATTTGGGGGGTTATTTCATTGGCGGGTTATTTCCCGGAGCCAATTTATTGTTTTCAAAAATCTATTGTTTGTTTTCCCCCATCAACAATAAGTTATGATTATCCTTGAAGAGGATACCAAAAAAAAACGCGAACACGTGCCCGAAGGCACATCCACTCGTTCGACTTACAAGTAACTTAGAACCACGACCGTTCGATTGTATAAAGCTTTTATTATTAATTAATATGTAATGAGAACAATTTAACCCGCACACTCTTAGATCCAGAATAGAACTAACTCTAAATATCTTTATTCCCCGTTGGGAAACCGCTGGTCCCACGATGTGAATTGCTGATTAGTCAAATATGCTCTGGTGTCATATCCGTCAGTTGCACTGCGCGTGCATGCAATCCGATTCCATAGCCCTGGTACTGTGGGAACATGTTTGTTCATGAAAGTGATGACGCAGCCATTCCCAGGTGACTGGCTGTTCTGATCTTGGAGTGTTGGATTAGATGTCTCGTGTTAACTCCTCCCCTTTCAAAAATCTACGTCCCGTAGATCGTATGCGGAGACAGAGACGGGCAACGGGGTCTGTGTCAGATGTGGAAAGGACACCCGTGGTCGATAATCAATGTCCGAGGCGCTTGTCCTTGCAACCGGTAAGTTCACCGTTGGGAGTCCTACTTTTCCATAGATTTTCCGCCAAATAAAACATACGGTAAGTATGACTATCAAGAAAATTACAGCATCCGTCACAGAGGATATCATCGTTTTCTCCAAGGCGTTCAATATTGGCGACGCTGAGGTTGTGCACATACGAGTACTATAGGTCAATCTTGTCAGATTGAGTAGTAATGTTCGCAAGTACCGAAGGTAAAACCTGTATGGCCGTACTAGTGCTGCTCGAGAACAACTTATCTTTCAGGCGGATGCTTTCGTTGATCATCCTGATAACATATGTACCTGTCAAGGGGTATGAAATATTATTTGAGAACATTTCGCCCTTGAAGTTTGTTAGGAAAATTGCATCATCTTTGACAAGTTCAACGATCTTTTTGCTGTTTATTCGGAAAGTACAGTTAGCGTGTCCTCCTTTGAGGATTCGTGGTATGCAGTCGTCTTCAGGAATTTTTTGGAGAGCCTGCTCCTCGCATATCGTTGAATTGTTAATGGAAAAACAGTGGTCTACTATTCCAAACGTTTCCTTGTGGCTCACCAGCATTTTGCGGAATTTCAAGTCGAGCTGTTTGTTATTGACGATTGATGCCCTGGTAAGCAGCAGGTTGAACTCGTCTTTTCTCACCTTCGGCATAGAAAGGACGTACAGCAATATTGTGTTGTTGGAAAAGACCGATGGTTTTCCATATTCAATTGCCTGGATTTCATTTATGTATGGCAAGGTTTCGATTTCGCTGATAATCCTTCTTATTTCTTGCTTATCTAAAAGATTGGTATTAACGATTCCGCTTTTTGCCATCTGGCATGCACGAACTATATCGTTGACCTCTCCCTTAATCATCATTATTTGGTTCAAAATATCTTGCTCGAATATTTCCGTGCTGGTTGCCTTGATCTTGTTGAACTTGGTAATCATCCAGTTAATCTTTTCAGTTATCTCTTTGGTAGTTCCAAACAGTTTTTCATTAATCTTATACTGGTGATTGTTATTTTCCGTTATTCCTTGTTCATTCTGGAGGATTTTGTCCCAGTCCCCAGCGTCAGGGTTTCCTGCAACCCACTTCCAGGCTGAGCCAATCCAGTTAATAGACCTCCTTGATTTGCGGGGCCCGCCTTTCAGTAGGCTTAAGCGGTCATTTATTTGTGTTAAATGAAATGTAATTATCGCCTTCTTTTCTGATTCCTTGATGGTAGCATTTACTGCGCTCGTTATTTCTTCTACCATGTGTTCAAGCTTCTTCAGGTCAATCACGTGTACCAACTTGAAATATCCGTCTATGATTCGGCCCTGTCCGTCTTTAATTGAAACGATAGGTGTTTCATAATTGAATAGCTGGAAGCCGTTGGCCGTGGCTAGCAAAGTTATTCTGGAAAATATGTGCGAATATTCTAGATGTGCTTTAAGGATAGGACATGTATAAGCGTATGCAACAAGTGTGATGTAAGCGTGACTACGATATGCATTTTCATATGGTTAGAACGCATCATTTATATTGGATAAAGAATATTTTATTGAAGTACGTATTAAAATTTTACAGGACGTTAATCTAATTAAACTACGAGTATAAATGATAAGGGTGCAAATTGGAGTGTGCTAAATATCTTAAACTTACTAATCTATAAATCGTAATAGTGCAAATTGTATTGTGCTAGTTAATATGTCTTACATGCTCGTGTATACACACTCTCCTTTTTTTTTTTTTTTTTTTTTTTTTGAAGTTGTGTGTACTTAATTTTAACAATGTCAAACAGATTTGACTCACAAATTTTTCAGGTGTGTTTTGTGGACTCTTCGCCGATCGGCAGTAGTCACTGTCACCCTGTTATTTCGGGCGACTATTTCTTTCTTGAATATAGGCTTGTTTTTTGCCTGGATACCCTTAACCCTTCTATAGACAACATCATCTTTTTTGTAAGTCTTAGGACTTGTTCTTTTTTTATTGCGGTGCAGGTTTGCCGCTTTTTGTTTCTTTTGGATTTCCCCCTTCAGGTCCCGATCAACTCTGACCCGGAAATCCACAAGGTTTTGGTAATTAATCCTCTGGTATCTGTTAAAAAAGATATCGGAAGGTTTCCGCTTGGTTACGGAGTGGATGCTGTTATTATATCTATCCACGGATATATTTATTAGCTCCTTGACTCGTAACCCTTTATATTCAGTCTTAAGGCATCGATAAATCTCCAATATTGTTGAATGGAATCGCTCCACTTGCCCATTCACTTCACTACGATGCACTGGTGTCTGGTAGATTTCAATGGCCAATTCTTTGATAAAGTTCAGTATAATTGGGCTAAGAAAGCTACGTTCATTGTCTGTGACGAGTGCTTTAGGGACCGTAAAATAATGCAAGATTTTTGTTATTTTGTCCCTCAAATGGAGCGTTGATCTATTCTTGATATGGAATAGCTTGGCGAACTTGGAGAATTTATCGATGCAGCTGATAAATTTCTCGTTTTGGATTTCCATTATATCCATGTGTAATATTTCACACGGATATGATGGAATGGGTGTAGGCTGAAATTCGGGTCTGCAGGGGTGTCTGTCGTATTTGTTAGTTTTACATATCTCACAGGTGCTTTTGTATTTCTTTATGAGGCTTGCCATCCTGGGGAAATAATACTTCTCCAGGAGTTGTTCTTTATTTTCCCTAGGATTGCGATGTGCTCTACTGTGCTCATTGGTGATAAGGGAAGCGACCCGTTCCTCGTCCTTAACGTCTTCGACTACTCTTTGTGTTACTCTTATTTTGTAGTTAACAAAATTTTCCAAGTAGATCTCTTGGAGTAGGCCAAGGCAGGACTCAGGGATTTTAATTCCATTGATAATGTTTGGTTGAAGCTTTTGCTTCAGGATGTTTGCCAGTCTTGCCTTCGTTGGATTTTCCACAGCGACATAGTGACGCGAGAACCCAGGGTGAGGTTCTTCATGAATTTCTAAACCCCTGCCGACTTTGACTATGATCTCGTTTTTGAAGACGTTTAGTGGCGCTTCCACGTGAGGTATAAGGTCAGACTCGTCTTGCTGAGCACTATGCATAGTTTCCGCCTCACTGGCAGTGTCCGTATGTGAATTACTGTCTTGAGCGGTCTCTGTACTTGAGTTGCCTTCATCGGCGGTGTCCGTGAAGGAACCTTCATTTACCATGCTAGTGCTTTGTGTAGGCTCTGCGTTTGCAGAGTCAGACAAGTGATTGATCTCCGTCTTCAATTTGGAAAGGGCGTCCGCCACAATGTTGGCCTTGCCTGGTTTATAGATCAATTCGCAATTGTATTCTTCGATGCGTGCCTTCCAACGCTTAAGCTTTGCGTTATAGTTTCTATTACCCAAAGCATAGGTCAGAGGCTGATGATCAGTGAAGATCCTGATCTTTTTCGCACCGTAGACATATGGCCGCAGGTTATCTAGAGCCCACACTATCGCCAACATTTCCTTTTCATTAGTTGCGTAGTTTTCCTCGGTCTTATTGAGGGAACGGGAAATGTAGGCTATAGGCCTATCTGTGCCCGCTTCTTCCTGCGATAGTACGGCTCCTATCGCATAGTTAGATGCGTCAGTGGTAAGATTGAATGCCTTTTCGAAGTCAGGGAATACAAGAACTTCCGATGATGTTAACAGAAGTTTCAAGTCATTGAAAGCTTGTAACGCCTTGTCGTCGAGCGTGATGGGAACACGTTTAGATGCGTTTGCCTTAACTTGGGCGTTTTCACCTCTCGTGAGGTTCGTCAGAGGTTTGGCGACCTTCGCGTAGTCGCGTATAAACTTCCTATAGTACGAAGTCAACCCAAGGAAGCTTTTCAGTTCCTTAAGGTTTACGGGTGCCAAAATTCTCTGTATAGCGGTAACCTTTTTCATATCAGGTTTAATTCCGTCGGGTACCCTAAGAATTCAACCTGCGTTTTCATGAAATTTGTCTTTTCTAGGTTCACTTTTAGATTGACCTCACGCAGCCTAGAGAAGATTGTATCAATATTCCTGAGATGATCGTCATCGCTGTTACCGAAGACAATTACGTCATCGATGTAGACGTAATAGATCTTACCTATGTGCTCCTTAAGTACGTCGTCAATCATGCGCTGAAAGATAGCAGGCGCGTTTTTGAGACCGAACGGAAGCCTAAGGAACTCATACTTCCCGTTCATGGTTGAGAAGGCTGTCTTTGGGATATCAGAAGGTTTCATCGGAATTTGATGGAATCCCGACGTAAGATCGAGCGTCGTGAAATACTTCGCATTACCAAGACTGGCGAGAGTGGAATTGATATCTGGTATTGGGTATGTATTCCAAATCGTTACTGCGTTGAGCCGTTTGTAGTCAATGACCATGCGGTATTGCTTTTCTCCTGTTGGTTTAGGTTTTTTCGGTACTACCCAAATTGGTGAATTATACGGACTCTTTGAAGGCCGAATAATTCCTTCCTCTAACAGTTTACTGATCTCTTTTCCACTTCCTGACGCATGCATGCAGGGCAAGGATAGCTATTGGTGTAAATAGCTTCAGCAGAGGTCGTTTTGATTTCTGCTTTTACCGTAGTATTAATGACTTCGCTGTCAGAAATTGGGCCAAAAATATGATTGTATTTTTTTACCAGCGCCTTAAGCCGACTCTTCGTGTTTTCGGAGAGACTTTCATCTAGGTTATTTAGTGTTATGTTAACTTGTTCGGACAATTTTCCCTTCAGAGGGATCTTAATATTTGGCTTCAGGGTTAGGATGTTAGTCTTTCTGTCTATTACCGCTTCTAGTTCCTTCAATGTATTATCTCCGATGATGCCATCAAAGGACGTTAGTCCCGGCAGGACATAGAATGTCAAAACTGTGTCGTTTCCGACTTTCTGAAAGAAGCGCCCACAAAATTTTTCTTTAATTGTAACATTGCCAGCTGCCGAATGTACTACAAATGGTTTTGGCAGGCGTGTAGGCCTGCCTGGGACAGATGCGCTGACAAAATTTTTGTTTGCCCCCGTATCGACGAGAAACTTAAGCATCGTCCCTAAAATATTCTATATAAGGTACGCTGGATAGGCGTCCCTCATAAAATTTACTTCTTCTTCCGCCATTTCAGAATATGGAGCCGTCGACTCTTCCTCCATCGTTTGGATGTTAAACATCCTCTGATGTTTCTGTTGCGGGTAGTTATCGGAACGCGACCGCCGCTTAAAGGGGTTACTGACTTGCGGCCGATTCATATAATTCACCTGGCGGGATTGGGACTGTTGGTCTACCTCCATCTTCTGGTGAGGCTTCGGCGCGCTGGGCCTCGGAGGAGTATCGGTATTGGATGTATTCTGATGCTGGTTGGGTCTAGGACCAAACTTCCTAGTGAACTTCGCTTGATTAAAATTGGGTCTCTAGTCAAATCCAACTGCTTGGTTCAACGGTGTTGTCACCTTGTTTACTACGTTGGGCATGTGAATAGACTTATTCCGGAGGTCCAGATTTTGAATTTCCAGACATGCCGTGTAGGCTTCTGGTAGAGTCTTGGGCTTTTGGATTATTAGCATCCTTGATAAATCACCGGTCAAGCCCCTAATAAAGACGTCAAGCGCGGTTTCGGTAAGTTTCCACCAGCGCACCGACAGTTTCCGCGGAGTAGAATTCCGTCTTGATCTTATTAATAATCAATGAAAATTGGTGGTTCACCGTCGCGTAGAACTCGTCTAACTTCGAACCCCTCTGCGATAATTGATTAAGCTGGTGTTCCAACGTTCTTATATCCCGTTTGCCGGCATAATGCAACGACAAACACTTTTTGATGGCACACCAATCATCATCAAATATATTATAGGACACCAAAGCCGTATCGGCGCCTCCTCTAATTTTTTGCCTTATGTGGGAAAGTATTGCGCGATACATAGGCTTGCTTTTTATTATCTCAAAATCTTTGAGTATTTCCTCAACGTTATGTATCCACGATACATACTGTATGGGGTCACCATTAAAAACCTGTAGTTCTTTGACACAGTCAGGCAACCTGCATATTTCCCTAAGTTCGTCTTCGGTCATAGGACCACAAAGCTGGACGGGTTCGTTAGTCGCGGTGTCCCTTGGTTCACCAGTACTTTCGAGGCGCTGAATGCGTCCTTCGAAACCCCTTATTTGCTCTAATATAGCATTAACAGCACCTGTGAGTTCCAACAGAGTTTTTCTGGTTTCCTCCATATTCGTTAGATATTTATAGTATTCAATATAGTGATTCAAATAAATATATTCAAGAGATGTTACCTGGGTTAAGGGCTTCCAATTATGCCTTATTTAATCAATCAAACTTATTCTAAATTTTTTTTTTTTTTTGCACGCACACACAAAATAGGATTTATATTTTACTTATATTTTAATTTGATTCTACAGCACTTATCTTGGGCAATTAACAATTTATTGATTACTAGCCACTGGGCTGGACACTATTGGCTTCCTTTGATAATAATTTTATTCTTCCTTCGATTCAAGTTTAATACTACTGCACTTGTCATAGGCAATTAACAATTTATTGATTGCTAGACACTGGGTTGGAACTATTGGTTCCTTTTGATAATAATTTTTTTCCTTCTTTTGATTCAAAGCAATGGCTATTTTCACTTTTCTTTTACTTTATTCACTAACGCTTTTAGGAACTGCTTTGTTAATTTATTTGATTCACTGATTGAGTGAGAGTATTTTTATGTACTACTGCCGTTCACTTATTTTAGCTTAAGTGAGTGATAAATTACTAGGTTCTCGAGACCTCGGCACAGATTTAAATTTTCTTAAGGAATTCTTCACTCACATTAATTTGAATCCTACCAGTTGCATTTCGTTGCACTGTAGGGAGGAGAAGGAAAACGAATGATTAGTACGGTAAGGTTTTTATTGGAACCGGCATTTACGGGAGGTGTCGTGTTTGTCCCGTTTGGTCGCAAGCGTTTATAATTGCAAGCGACCTACTAATGGCACGATCAACCATCACCACCGTATCCTGTAGCCTTCTAGGATATCCGCATGTTCTCATGGGTATGCGGAAGGTTTGTGCTTTTTATTCCAAAATGGTCAACTGTGTTCCCATGGTAACAATGACGTGCACCCTATAGAGCGTATTGGTCTAGCACAGATCCACAGGCGTAAAGGACACTGGTTTAATGCCGGTCCCTGCTCGGGCGCCAGTTATGATTATCCTTGAAGAGGATACCAAAAAAAACGCGAACACGTGCCCGAAGGCACATCCACTCGTTCGACTTACGAGTAACTTAGAACCACGACCGTTTGATTGTATAAAGCTTTTATTATTAATTAATATGTAATGAGAACAATTTAACCCGCAGACTCTTAGATCCAGAATAGAACTAAACATAATTTTTTTTTTTTATTTATTTTTGAAAATTTACAGAAAAAATATAACAATATCCCACGAAGCTTAAAAGCTTGTCTGCAGGTGCTTACTCAATTATTTTCTACTCTATTTCAAAATTGTTAAAAAAAAAAAAAAAAAAAAAAAAAAAAAATGTGTTATGCAAATTCAATTTTTTGTGATGTTTAATTATATTTAAATGTAATGAAAAATATATCTTTTAGTTTTATTTATTAATGTAATGATTTCTTATTAACTTTTTTCTCTGTATGACATTCTTGATGTTTAATAGACTTACTGGTAGCTCGTTAAAAAGTGCTGGTAACATTGCGGTTAAACTGTTGCCCCCATAGTTGTTATGGGACTTCGTTGTTTTAAATCTCCCCTCTGCTCTTCTCCGTGTGTTGTGTTGATGGTCAATCGGTATTCTGTATCGGTTATCAGCATAGAATTCATTGATCAGGCTAGACTTAAATATGTTTTTGATGTTGAGTATGCCCATTAGTTTGCTGAGAGGCACGTTACTGTTGTTGTAATTTAGTCCCTTCTTCCTGGCCAATATTTTAAGGAGAGAGTTTTGGCTATTTTGCAGTTGCCTGCAGAATGTTGAGGTGCCCCAAGCAGTTATTCCATGACGTATGTATGACTCGCTTAGTGCAAGGTACGCTTGTTTAAGTACCGCATAGTTACTGCAATAGCTTAGATGGTTAAGCATATATGATGTTCCTCGAAGTTTTCGTTGTAGTTGACTAATGTGTGCATGCCACTTAAGATTATGGTCAACGATTACGCCAAGATATTTGTAACTGTTTACAAGTTGAATAAATGTTTCGCATTGGTCGTCTGGTCTGCAGATAGTATTTTTGTTTGCGTGGATACAAGGCGTGTCGTGAAATTTTAGACGGATATTGTGATACAGGATATGAGGTGGTTTTATATGCATTAGTTTCGTTTTCTCCGCGTTTATTATCAGTCCATTATCGTGACACCATCTTGTTATTATGTCTAATTCGTTCTGCATTCTTCCAATCGCAATTTCAATATTTTTGTGCGACACCACAATTGCTGTGTCATCTGCGTAGGCAAAAGATGTGCTGTTTTTTAGCGCTTTCAGCATGCCATTCGCATATATTATATATAGCAGAGGGCCCAATTTCGAGCCCTGAGGAACGCCGTGTGTGATGTTTATTTCTTCACTTAGGTCTTTATTAATTTTTACGCGATATGTTCGTAGTGACAGGTAGTTTTCTATCCATTTGATGCAGTTGCCACGGATTCCAATATTATATAGGGAAGTTAGGAGTTTATGGTGTGAAAGAGTGTCGAAGGCCTTGCTAAAATCGACAAACAATGCTAAGCTATGATGGTTTTTGCTCAGACTTTCGTTAAGTTTATTTGCGAAGGTCCCCAGGAGTTGGTTTATATTTTTACCCTTTTGAAATCCGTATTGGTTTGGCTCAATTATTTTAAATTTTTCGATGAAACTTTTTAGTCTTCTGCATATGATTTCCTCAAGAATTTTTTCTACAACCGGTAGGATTGCTATTGGTCGATAGTTGTTGACTTCAGATTTAACGCCACCTTTATATATCGGACGAACTATGGACATTTTTAAGGCTTTAGGTATTGTCGCATTTTCTAGACTCATGTTTATTAACGTTGTTATAACAGGAGCTAGAGATGAAGCGTTGTTTCTTAAGTCCTTTGCACGAATATTGTCATATCCTGGTCCTTTGTTAACGTTTAACCCCTTAATAATGTTTAACACTTCTATTTCACTAGCACTTTCTATAAATATGGTGTTTTGAGTAATATGCTCTATATTTGGTATTGTCTTGATTTGGCACTGATGTATTGTTTTTTCTATATTGTTCTTGAATGTTTTTGCGAATTTATTCGTTAGGTCTGACAAGTTTTCATTTTTAAAATTCTTTGTTATTGTTTCGTCGAGGCTAGTTGATTTTTTGCCTATTATTTCATTTAAAGTTTGCCACGTTTTTTTAATGTTATTTCTGTTTTCATAAAATTTACGCTGGTAGAAACTATTTTTTGCATACTCTAATTTTTTATTCACTATATTTCTAAATACTTTATATTCACTTTCTCTATTTTTGTCTTTAGGTTTCGATAACCATTTTTTATAAAGTTTATCTCTCTTTACACAACATTCGATAAGCTGTTCATTCATCCACGGATTCGGTGTTCTTTTCTTCTTTTCCCTTGCTTGTATTTCTGATTGATTATAGATTGACTGAAAGGTGGTGCATACTTTATTGTACACATCATCGACATTTGACATTGTAAATATTTCTTCCCAGTTTGCTCCGGACAAGAGCGCATTCACCCTATTTGAGTTAATTGTTTTCTCATTTGGTGTTTTTGGCCAGGTATTCTTGTTGTTGTTGGGCTTGAATGTTAGGCCACACATAAGCGAGTAGTGGTCTGAGATGTTGGTTTGTATGACCGCTGAATGTATATTGCACTCTGAGAAAGTTCTAATCAGTATATGATCTATGTTTGTGCTGGTGTTCCGACTGATATCCACTCTTGTGCTCTCAGTGTTTATGTTTTCCACACCATTTGATGACAGCATTTCGAGGTATTGTAGCGTTTTATTTCGGTTGCAATTGAGTTTATGCAGATCGATGTTCATGTCGCCAATGATTAATGCGTGTTGTTTTTTCTCCATTCTGCTCAGCAGCTGTTCCAGTTCTTCGATAAAAGCTTTTGTTTTGAGGGCTGGGGGGCGGTAGATTGCAAGCAATGTGGCCGTGAGTGGGAATGGGTGTTTATTGGTGTGCAATTTTAGTTGAATTGATTCAAACGAAAGAGTGCTGGGCTTAAAAATATCATATGTTATTGTGTCCTTTATATAAATCGCTATACCTCCTCCAGTGTTCATCTGTCGATTTAAATATTCTGCATGAAAACCTTTTATAGAGAATAGATTATTTTCGTCGTTAGTTATATTTGTTTCTACGAGTACAATTACATCCACGAAAGGGATTAAATTATTGATCGCTGCAAGGAAAGGTGTAAAATGTTTGCGAAGAGAACGAATATTTAAATAGATGCATGAGATATGATAACTTTCAAATTCTGTTTTATTTATGTTTTGAAAATTTGAATATGTTTTTATTGTGATGTTGTTCATTTCTGTTTTATATTTGTGTGTTAAATAATTAGATTATTAAATTATTGATTCAATATCAATTTCTGAGAGAATTTGTATTATGGGTGTTGTTTCATTTTGTTTTGTCAGAATACGACCTTCGCGTACCCACACATATTTCCATTTGGCGGTTTTGGCTTTTGTTTTGGCTAGCCATAACAAACGTCGATTAAATGCAGTCAGCTGATCGTTAATATAGATTTTTATTTTGTTTTTGTCTACATTTTCTTCCGCTCTTAATGTGTCAGCATTTATTTGCATACCGCGCCGTCTTTGCATTAGTTCTCTTTTTGTGCTAAGAGAAGAGAACTTGACGATGATGTTGTTTTGTTTGGTGCGGTACGAATCAGCTATATCGTGATCAGTTAGCTCAAGTCCAGCGAGCTTGCAATTGATTTAATGATGTCATTTACGCTTTTATCATTTTGTTTTGGTACATTTCTTATTTCCACATTTTTCTCGATTGTTTGCTGCTCAAGGAAATTTATTTTTCTCTCCATTGTTGAAATCCTTAAGTCTTTTTCCTTATTTTGCTTGGTTAAATCTTGTACCTGCAATGTTAGTTGTGACATCGTTTCGTTTATCATCGTAAAAGTATTTGTCATCTCTTTCTTCATGTCATCAAGAGAGCATGTAACACGATTACCCAGCTTTTCGATTATTTGCTTTATTTCCTTCATGTCGATTTTAAGTTCCGCTACGTCAGACTGCACGGTGTTTAAATCAGTTTTGATTACGCTCATAGAGAGAGTATCATATGGCCGATACCGTTTAGACTGAGAATCATCTCCTTCATCGTCATCATCCCGCAGCTGTTTTTGGAATTGTTGTTGCTCCACTGTTGCTTGGGAAGACTGTGTTGCCTGAGCAGTTGATGATGACGATTTGTTTCTCTGTCTACAGTTTTGGCACTTCCATTCGAGCTTGCGGTCTGCATTCATTTTTGAGTATGTAGCATCGGCAAGTGTGGTACACGGAGAGTAGTGGTAGTGCGACTTGCAGTGGTGGCAAGAAACAAAGTCGCCTGTTGGGGGAAGGGGTTTGCTGCATGTATAACATAGCGTAGAAGACGCATTAAGAGAAATGCGGTCGTCCATATCGATAGGAAGGGCAATTCGCTCTTTAACTGAATAATAGAGATTCGAACAAAAAAAAAACTTTTTTAATAATTGGAGAGTCGCAATCACTAATTTTTATTAGAATAAAGTCGATTTTTTTAGAAAAAAACACGAATTGTACACGGCTGTGACGCGCACGAATATATCTACGTAAATCTGAAAAATTTTCAAAGATTAAGACAGTTTTTTTAAAAATTGAGATAGAGAGAAATAATAGACACGTCCGTTTGCTGCGAAAGCACAATATCCACACCACAATATTCCCCGTTGGGAAACCGCTGGTCCCACGATGTGAATTGCTGATTAGTCAAATATGCTCCGGTGTCATATCCGTCAGTTGCACTGCGCGTGCATGCAATCCGATTCCATCGCCCTGGTACTGTGGGAACATGTTTGTTCATGAAAGTGATGACGCAGCCATTCCCAGGTAACTGGCTGTTCTGATCTTGGAGTGTTGGATTAGATGTCTCGTGTTAACTAATATTATTTTTATTTATATAAACTGTTAGGTACATTCGCCTCTTGTCCATTAGACAGTAGATTGTGCTATGCTATTTCTTCAAAAACTTGAAATGCTAATTTTTGAATTGAATTATTTTATAATATGTATATTCTTAAGTTTTATGTAATAAAATAAAGATTAAAAAAAAATAAAAAATGTATTAGATGTTACCCTGGCCGAAGACGCAGGCAAACATAACGTCGGCTCAGATCTTCCTCTGAGGCCTGCCTAGGAATTTCGTCGGAGATGTCATTTCCTGTGATCCGCGGCCCAGATAAGTCTAAGTGAATTCACCCTTCCAAACGAATTCAGAGATATATTGCATTCACAAATTATTTTGGAAGCGGTTAAAGGTCTTAAGCACAGCCTGACTGCGCTACAGAAACAGATACTTCGCCCCCTTCACCTGTTCCTCACAGCATTGTCCATGGCCAATGTGATTGCATAAATCTCCGTTTGGAAGACTGAATTCTAATATTGTCACTCTCCATGAAAATACAGTACCAGATCCTTGATCGGGTTTTAAGCCATCCGTGAAGATTCGACTACATTCCTTTCGAGGCTCAGAGTCTGGCCAGAGCCAGTCCTGAACACGAGGAAAGTCAACTTCTTAATTACGCATCAGCTGAAGTTCCGGTGTGATTGCATCCATAAGACAGGAGTTGAAGGGCAACCGTCGTGCGACTTCATCAAAACTCCAGTGCAAGTCACCTTTTCTTAAACGTGAGATTTACGTGAAAGCTTATTCCACCAAACAACCGATACATAGCATATGCTAGAAATGGTAGTATCATAGCCGTGTAAATCCAGGACTCTTTTCGGTGATAAGCCAAATGTCTTCCCGCAAATGCCTTTGCACTGCCAGAAAAACGACAGCGCATTGGCGGTCTTCAGCTCAACATGCTTGGACCAAAGAAGTTTGCTATCCAGGATGACTTGCAGATATTTTGCTTCATTGGAGAGTTGGATTGTAACACCTGTAAGCAGTGGCTGAGTCAACCCGATCAGCTTCCTCCTTTCCCTAAAGAGTACAACCTCATTTTGGAGAGGATTGACCGAGAGCCTATTCCTAGTGCACCATTCGTCAATCAGTCTAGGGCAACATGCGCTTTGACGCAGACAGTCGTTGGCATGATTCAACAGAAAGTACGGCAACATCATAGTCGGTGTAATCGCAAAGCCGTTTTGCGCACATAAAGCTCGACCAGCACTCCCATGCTGTTTAGCAAGAAGGTAGACAGACTGATTGGTCTAAACCTCTTAACGAGTAAGTAGTCATTTCTGCCAATGTTTGGTCAAAATGCCACTCTAACTGTTCACCAGGGTGTTGGTATGTATGCCAGTACAAGGACTGCAGTGAAAATTCTCTTCATAGTCGGTAGCAACTGGGTTGTACCTTGTTGCAGCATGGCTGCGTATTTTCCATCTCTGCAAGGTGACTTGAAGAAATCAAACGTAGCAAAAGCGTATTTGATAGCCTTGTCCGTTACCACAGCCTTCGCAATATACCAGCTACGCCGAGTGTCTCAGCTCACTTCCAGTCTCGGTAACCGGCGCTGGGTGTGAGCCAATGGTTATCTAAAATAAATAAATATTAGGCATTAACGGCCCATAGAGGGCCGAAAACCTAGCTTCTCCAATCACTTTCTTTGCGAAGTGGAAGGGACCTACAATTTTAAGCCGAATCCGAACGGCAAATTTGAGAAGCTTCTCATGACAATTCATACTCTTGGATGTTTGTCAGACGTTCGCAAGAGGTGGGGCAGTGGAAAAAAACTCAAGATGTTATTTGGCCCCGGAATTGAACCGGGGACCTTTCGATTAGTAGGCAGACACACTAACCATTGAGCCACTGCGCCCGACCCAATGGTTATCTGGTTACCCGGAAAGGGAAACTCCAGCAGATGCACTGAAATGTCTTTAAATTCAAGAAAGAAATAAAACAGTTTAAATACCACGTTATAAATTTCGTTTATTTCGCTAATATGTTGATCAGCGGGGATGAACATCACAGACTTGAATGCTGCAAATTTCTCTACAAGCCAACCTAGTAATCTCGGTACATAGATCTTGCATAATAAATCAGCTGGACTTTTATTCTTAATATACTCGTACATAGATAGTCATTGACCCTAACTTGCATGATATAAAATAAGTTAACATCGTAATTGTCCTAGATTACTACTATCTCAAACTATGCCCCTGCTGCGCTGGCTGTTGTAAGAGCAGGATGGCCATGTTTTCTTCATTTTCGGTTTGTTGTAGCATTAGCTGTCGGTGGTTAGATCCACCAGGCTACTCGATGTAATTTTCCTTACGAGCGTTGGTTTGTGTGCGACTGAATCAGCCTAATCCTCGATGATTTTCTGCATGGCACCTTTTGACAGTTCTGTATTGATCGTGGCTTAGTACGTGCTGCGTGATTTCGTTGGTTTCAAAATAAAGATTTATTTTGTAGTGAGGTTTTGCTTATATGCAAAATTAAATGCTGTGTTTTCGTTTGTGAGCTGTTCCTTGGAGCTATTTGTATGAGGGATGAAACTCAGTCCGAGTTTATATTGTTCTGCCTTTCAGCAAATAGCTTCATGTACACTCACATGTTTCCAGCCCCTGTCGTGTGCGTGAGCCTTTCGCTTAATTCTCACCCTTAGTGATTAGCAAAGTGCTTCTATTATTTTGTTGGGAACCAAAAGTCGCTTACTTTACTCATTTTCTTGGACGAAGTCTTTACCTATATTACTGAGCCTGATTCTGGCGATGCCCTTTCATCCGCCTCCAGGCAACACATAGGCTTCAGCTCCTTGCATTGATAGTTTTCCAATGCTCGTTAAGAAGACTGAAATCAGTGACGAGACCAACCAACGATCTCAAGTCTTTCCTATTCAATCCGAGGAAATACTTAGCTCTGCTGATTTTGGGACCATCCACTAGCTTCTTCGAATGCCTGCATTAATCAAGATCATGTCAGAATTTGGAAGAGAGACTCACTCATTTGTAAACAGACAAGCAGCATCATATGGATGGTTTTGGACCAATGAAGTCTGTGTGGCCTTTCCAACCCAAACACTTCTTTCCTATTTCTCTATTATTTCAAATAGCAAGTAGTAAGTCAAATAGTTTGATAGCGGCTTTGCTATCTGAGCAGATGTATAAAGTTGCACCTTTTACTCTTTTCCTTAACAGTCTTTTCCCTGCAGTCTCTAGACTAGACACCGACCCGAAGGTACCGTCAATGAGTGACCCATCCGCAGAACCGATGGCATCACTCGGCCTACAGCCATTCCACCCCTAACTGTTTCATTCCGTCGTTCAGCAAGGACTCGAAAACGGTCCTCAAAGATTTGTTTTGAGCACACAGAGTCAAGTGCTAATAATTATGAAATTAAAAAAGAAGAATTGCATGTTAATCAAATTATTATTATTTTCATTCAAGATGCGAGAAGAAGCCGAGAATTTAACGAAATCTTCAGTCAACATATTAGACGATATCGTTTATTTGTCAATAAATGAGCTGCAAAATGAAACAGATAAGTTGATATACCCAAACACAATTCCAATATGGGAAACTTACCTACAGCTCATTATGGAAACAAATCAACAGTTTAAAATCTCAGAAGAATTAATTGTCACAAGTAAAACAGACATTCTTTATCTACAGTTTGTTACAGAATTCTTATTAGAGTTGTCGCAATCCCGGCTTCAGTTCTACATATGGCTGAATGTTGTAGAGGAACTTATTTTGCATACGACATCAACGGTGAGACAATTGCATAATGAGTATATGAAAATGATAATACAAATCGAAGGAACTACGCCACGATCTCTTTATTGTGCCAACGGCATTAACCAGTTAATGGGAATGGCAGTTAGCTATAACTTAGCTGATGATGAATTTATAAAAAAATCATTACCAAAAGTACACGACATGCTTTTTCATATACGGGAAGCTTTTAACGACTTAGTACAATCAACTTCTTGGATGGATGCAAAAACTAAACAGGCAACACTGGAAAAATCAGCTGGAATGAAAAGCCTGATCGGCTTTCCTGAATGGATTACAAATAAAACTGTACTTGACGAGCACTATTCAGATGTGAGCGTAACTAATACAACCCATTTGGATAACATGATGCATGTACTTCAATGGCAAATGGCAACCAAAATTCTTCAGTTTAAGGAAGTCAATGATTTAGGATGGGCCACATCACCGTCTAATGTAAATGCCTTTCACACATTTCAATCAAATACCATAAGTAAGTTTGTTTGCCTTTTGAGATTAAGATATAGATTTTATATAAATGCAATTGTAGGTATTAAAATTTAAATCATAATTTGGCCATTGTTATATCGTTGGGTATGGAATAATAGCCCTTACACTAATTTAAGGGTGCCAAGCCTTATTTTGATTAAATATTTGAATTTGTATGCTACTCAACCATTCAGAAAACATACACTCCAATATTTCAATTAAGTTCAGGGAATACATTCATTTGTCCTTAAATGTCAGACATAAGCATAGCAAAATATGTAGGTTTTTCAAAAACTTACAACTTCTCGTAAAACTGGTTAAATTATATTTCGTATTTTTTAACGTGGCCCATAGCTTTATATGGTTGTGAATTCTGCTAATCCAGTAGCGTACGGTGTTATATAAAGCGTAGTTCACGTTTAATTACTTATGTGATATGAGCAATTCGCGCATGTATGTGCCAACACCGGCCGTGCGAACCTCGACGTTTTTAACTGAGCGACTGACAAGTGAATTTCGATGTTATAAGAAAAAATCAAATCATTTAAAAAAACATAGGGACGGGCTACAGTCCGGTTGGGCGAACTGTTGGATACCCTATTCTTATTCCTATCCCTCATAAGTGGGCGTGACAAAAGTCTAAGTATGGTTGAAGGGTGGCGAACCGTGCGGTGCAGGTTCAATCCCCATGGGGAACAACAACATACGCCACCCAATCACATGCCTCTACACCAAAAGGAGGATTTCTGCCTGGTAGTACAATGGAACGTTACCGAGTCTGAGTACTCTGGGATTTGGATTTCCTTTTAAAAAAAAAAAAAAAAAAAAAAAAAAAAATTAATGAATTGTTAAGAACGCTCTACATATTTTGTTATATAACATTTAAAGGATTTTATCAAAAAAAAAACGCTCCCTAGCTCAAACTTGGGTGTTTCAATAAAATTGTTTTATTTAATTGTGGGCGTGTCAGTAGGCGGATTTAAAAAAATTAACACATGAGATTAAGGGCCGCTAAAGAGTACATATTATAAATTTCAGCTCCCTAGCTCAAACTTTGAATTTTCAAAAAAAAAAAAAATAATTGTGGGCGTGTGAGTTTGCGGATTTTGAAAATATTTACACATGAGCATAAAGGGCCCATAGAGAGTATATATTATAAATTTCAGCTCCCTAGCTCAAACTTTGGATTTCAAAAATTAATATACCCTTAGAATAGGGTATACAAAAATTATTTTATTTATTTGTGGGCGTGTCAGTGGGCGGATTTTGAATTTTTTTTATCCCGAGCAGTTTTAGGAGTCATAGGTCAGCTTTCTAGCTTTCCAGCTCAAAATTCGATTTTTTCGAAAATTTTGTTTTTTTGAGTTTGTGGGCGGATTTCAAAAATTCGTAAACTTGATTATTTCGGGACCCTAGAGAGTATATGGTTAAAATTTCAGCTCTCTAGGTCCAGTTTAAAGGCCTAATTTTGCCGACAGACGGACGGACGGACGGACGGACGGACATGGCTAGACCGACATTACTATCGATGCTGATCATAAATATAGTAACTTTTAGGGGTCTACGGGCAATATTAAGGTACGAGGGCGGGTCAATAAGTCCGTGACTTTTTGAATTTCTGACCTCTTTACTGAAACGGCAACACTGCTCCTGTCAACAGGCATCTGTCAGTTGACTCCTGTCAAAATTTAAACTTGCTGCGTCAGTTAGTTTGTGTTTGACAGCTATATTTATCAGACTACTCACTAATTTGAGGAGAAAATAGAAAAAAGAGAATTTCGTGTGCTTAGTAAGCATTATTTCTTGCGAAAAAAAACCATTACCGAGACCAAGGCTAAGCTTGAAAAATACTATGGGGACTCTGCACCATCGATTTCAATGGTAAAAAAGTGGTTTACTGAATTTCGTTGTGGCCGTACAAGCACTGAAGATGCCGAACGTCCTGGACGCCCAGTTGAGGTCTCTACACCCGAAACAATCGAAAAAATTCACGATATGGTGTTGGCCGACCGAAGACTGAAAGTGCGAGAGATTGTGGAAGCCGTAGGGATCTCGCATGGCTCAGTGGTTTCAATTTTGAATGATCACTTGGGCATGAGAAAGCTTTCCGCAAGATGGGTGCCGCGTTTGCTCACAGTCGACCACAAACGCAATCGTGTAACAACTTCACAGAAAGGTTTGGCGTTATTCAATCGCAATATGGAGGAGTTTTTGCGCCGTTTTGTAACCGTGGACGAAACATGGATCCATCACAACACACCAGAGACCAAACAACAGTCAAAACAGTGGGTTTCTAAGGGTGAATCGGCGCCAAAGAAGGCCAAGGTGGGTTTGTCAGCCAATAAAGTTATGGCGGCTGTTTTTTGGGATGCACGCTGGATAATCCACATTGACTACCTTCAAAAGGGAAGAACAATCAATGGGGAATATTATGCCAACTTATTGGACCGATTCAATGACGATTTGAAAAAAAAACCGACCTCATTTGGCCAAGAAAAAAGTTCTTTTCCACCAAGACAATGCAAGGGTGCACACATGTGCAGTTGCCATGGCAAAAATCCATGAATTGGGCTATGAATTGCTCCCTCATCCACCCTATTCAAAATTATTTTTTTATCAAAAAATCTGTGTTTTATTCCAAAAGTCACGGAGTTATTGACCCGCCCTCGTATGTTACAAACTATGCGTCAAAATAAATATACCCTTAGAATAGGGTATAAAAAAAAAATAGAAAACTGAATAAAGAAATGAAAGTTGTGTGAGTGCCTTCTGCAGGGGAGAGTGGGTATGTATTGGGCACAGGTGGAATGGTAAGTCATAAAATTAAAGGGTTAATAAGAAACGACCGGTGGAATTTCCCAAGATCAAACAATGAACTACTTTAAAAACGTATGAAAAGATGCGCCACATGCAAAATCTTCAAAAGAAAGGAAAAAATTAATAAAATGTTTACATTTTATGGTTTCAAAACATTTATTTATTATGTTTTTGTACATTAATAATGAGTATGCCCACCATTTTTCGATATGACTTATATTAGACGTTTTGGAATAGAATCATATAGTTTTTTTTTAATAATTAAGAGAAATTTGGGCCCAGACATCACGAATAGCTTCGATTAAAGTGTCCTTGTCTTCAAATTGTCTTCCGCCTTCATACACTTTATGAGATAACCATGCCCAAACATGTCCGATTATGTTTAAGTCCGGTGAATAGGGCGGGCACGGCAAAAGTGCCACGTCTTATGATTGAATCCAACTTCTAACAAGCCTGGAAGTGTGGATATGGGTATTGTCTTGTTAAAATATCCAACACAGGGGTCCGAAAATGTTTTTCACTTTTGGAAATGACCGTTCCAGCAAACATTTGTAATTCTTTCCGTTCATTGTTGTGGACAAACACACCAACTCGATTGTGCAGTAGTGGGTAATAGTTCCTCACACCATTACACCTGATGTACGGCTGTGATGTCTTGCCAAAATAAGCTCCTCCTTTCTTAGATCATGATAAGAAAAGTTGTAACCATCGCCGCCATCAAGGTTAAACTTCTGTTCATCCGAAAGGACAACGCATTTCCATTCACTGCTGCAAGCGACATGTTCTCTTGCATAATTCATTCGATGCTCCTAGTGTACTTGCCTCAAAACAATTTACTTTTTAAGTTTTTTTCTCTGTATAGTACCACTTTTTCGTATTATCCTTCGGACCATTGCATGTTGTTGCTTCTGCCCTTTTTGAATTTTTCCATAGTGTTGTGGATCCGCAAGACAACTGTTTACAACCGTCTTACTTCTATTTATCCTCCCTGCAAGTTCTCGGGCTGAGAGTCCTAACTCCTTGAAAGCATCTATTTTTCCTCTTTCTGTCGCTGTCAAAGTCTTTCTGGAACCCTTTTTTTTAACTAAATAAAAGCAGTTCTGTTCAACGCTTTTTTAAATATTCTTACAAAAACTTAAAAAAAAAATCACTGATGTGAACTCCTGGAACGAAATATTCGCAATGGCCTTATCCTTTTTATACGCTTTTCAAGAAGTTCATTGTTTGATCTCAGGAAATTCCAGCTGTCGTTTCTTATGTACCCTTTAATTTTATTACTTACTGTACGTGGGAAAATATGTACCTGTTCACAGGTAGTAAAAGTTTCCGGGTATACAATTTTCAAAAGGTATAAAGAGTGAAAATCGATTGGAAAATGTATGGCTTCATCCCTGTGATCGCCAATGTATTTTGTTTCTGTTGATCACAAAATAATTCATAAAGCTGTATCCATCGGTGCAGGGAAATAAGTCCACGGGAACTAAGTCCACTGAGGGACTTAGTTCCCATTAAGTGGGAAATAAAACCACTTTCGCGAAGTGGACTTAGTTCCCATGTAAGGTGGGAAATAAATTCCCAAAACTCTGAGTGGTTTTAGTTCCCTTTTAATGTGAAGTAAATTCTCAGTGTCGACTAAGAACAAAATAAAATTAAAGAGGCAAGTAGGTACTTTGCAATTTTTATTAACAAAATAGAAATTAACTTCTAACTGAGACAGAGTAATATAGGTACCGTGACCTCGCACCTACTCCAAATCAAACAGTGACCCCAAGCAGGGAGGTTGCAGGGGGGCAGAATCATATGCATTGCACTGTTTATGAGATTAGTTATGAAATCGCAAATAGATTCCATAAACAGTGTAATGCATAGGGGGGGGGGGGGGGGGCATGCTGCCGCTGGGGTCACTTTAATTTGGAGTAGGTGCGAGGTACGGTTTTGAAACTTTGGCTTTATGTCACCATCATAAGATTACAATTTTGCTTAAAGAGTGTGATAACTAACTGCACTTTACAGTTTTTTGTCTAATTCTAAATGTTGGATGTTAGTTCCCTCTTCTTATTTCTGAATGTGTACGAAGTTCCCATAAAAAATGGACTTAATTTCCACTTTACATGAGAACTAAGTCCACTTCGCGAAAGTGGTTTAATTTCTCACTATGTGGGAACTCCCGTGGACTTATTTCCCTGCACCCAAGTTCCACAGTTGAGTGTAAAAAAATTATTTGGTGCGAAAAAAGTAAAATCCTTGGGTCAACTTTATATTTTTTGTAATTTTATAGAGTTTTTAATATTACTTCCGAGCCATAGTAATACGAGTATTAACGTTACTCTCAGCAAGCTGGGAATTACCTATCCTGGTTGAAAGCACGAACCAGAACTAGGCTCACACTAATAATAGGGGTAGGTGCAAAATCTTACATGAGACTCTTTCTCACTTAAGAAAAGAAAAAGAAAAGAAAAACATAGGGACGGGCTACAGTCCGCTTGGGCGAACTGTTGGATACCATATTCTTATTCCTATCCCTAATAAGTGGGTGTGATAAAAGTCTTAATATGGTTGAATTGTTAAGAACGCTCTACATGTTTTGTTATATAACATTTAAAGGATTTTATCAAAAAAAGGAAGCTTTTGTAAAAAAACGCTCCCTAGCTCAAACTTTGGTTTTTCAATAAAATTGTTTTATTTAATTGTGGGCGTGTCATTCAGCCCACTATCTCAAACTTTGGATTTGCAAAAAAAGTTGATTTTAAATTGTGGGTGTGTCAATGGGCGGAATTTGAAAATATTTACACATGAGCTTAAAGGGCCCCTAGAGAATATATATTATAAATTTCAGCTCCCCAGCTCAAATTTTGGTTTCTCAATAAAATTGTTTTATTTAATTGTGGGCGTGTGTCAGTGGCGGATTTTGAAAATTTTATATCCCGAGCAGTTTTACGAGTCATAGATCATATATAAAAAAATTCAGCTTTCTGGCTCAAAATTCGATTTTTTCGAAAAATTTGTTTTTTTTTGGGATTTCAAAAATTCGTAAACTTGATTATTTCGGGACCCTAGAGAGTATATGGTTAAAATTTCAGCTCTCTAGGCTTTCAGTCAGTTTGTGAGTAAGTCAAGAGTTAGTTAAAAATAGTCAAGTCAATTTTTCAATTTTCGATTTATTAAAAAGGTATGTAATGTTTGTAATAACGAATGACTTTGGTAAACAATAATAATACCACATTTGCAGAAAAAAAACAACGTTACAAAATTCGAAAGTTTTTTTTTATTATGTTTGACGACATTCTCATCAGGTAGATTCATCGTATTTTATTTGTTGGCTCTGATGGAAGTATCAGCAGAATATTTTTATTTGGTTTTGCGCAAACAGCTGATTTTTTGTTCTCCTTCATGCTCGTGACTAGATATATGAGAAGGAAGATGACACAGGTAGCGTTCGTGGTTGAAGTGAAGGTAGGGCGGAAAGGTGAAGGAATTATTATCGTGTAGACTTATGCCATATTATTTGTTTGCTCTGATGGAAGTTTGGGGTAGGTTATGTTTTCTGGTATTTAATGCAATTGGTATGTATGTATATGATCGTTGAAGGAGAGTCTCATTTCAGCGGTGAGGATTCTCAAATGATTTTTTTACAATTCATATTTGCAAGTGAAAAATGGATATTCATATTTAAAGGTAGGGGCGATGGTGGATAAAGAAAGGTGGGAGAATTGCGTCGAGTAGATTGATTGTATATTATTTGTCGGCTTTGATGGATGTTTGGGGTAGGTTATGGCATATTGCAAGGAGGCCGCGGCATTCATTCATAATCGGTATCAAAAATCATATTATGTAAATATTGCGATTGCATTATGTAACACAATTAAATATTAGCAGAATTTTTTCATTTGGTTTCTCACAAACAAGTGATTTGGGCAGTTTGGGCAGCTAAATGTAATTGTTTAATGTATTCTTTTTGATACTTTAATGACACAAACTCTGCATAAAGCATAACTTATTATGTTTTGGATACTGTTTTATGAATACAGATTTTTTGCATAAAGGCTGGAGCAATATTTAAACACTGCATAAGTAGATATGCAACCGTTTAGAGATGTTAAAGCGAGTGCTATAGAAGTTGTTTGCGTTGATGGGTGTGTGGAGTAGGTAGGGAATCGCACTAGTGGTTGGCATCCTTTTTTATGAGTCGAAAAGGTGTCCAGAGTTTTAATTTTTGTGAGTCTATTCCAGGAAAATATCATACGTACCTGGGTGGACCGCAAAGCTGGTAAAAGGGTTTAAAACTGTGATAGTAAGGTTGCTTTTTAGTGATTCAACGATTAAAAAAATAATATCAGTGCTAGAAATGGGGTGGCTGAAGGAAGACCGAGTACCAAAGAAATTAAGTATGTATATATAGTTTAAATTTATCTTTTGAAGTAGGTACAATAATGCAAGTTTATAGGTAGGCAACATAATGCACAGAATTTAAAGTATTGAACTTCATCAAGATCATGTTTAGGAATTTCACATTTTAAAGAAGACAACATTTTTTATCCCATCCCAGAAGTAATATAAGTTTTGTAGGTACGAGTATATTATGTACAGTGAAATCTCACTCGCGGACATCAATGGTGTGACGGGCAGAAATGCTAGAGTCAGAAATACATATTCGGTTTACGGGGGATAGCAAAGTAATGCTTTAGATTGGGCGCAACCTAAATGTCGAGAACGTTGGAGGTATGAGTGGACGTTAGGATAAAAGCTTTCATTATGTTCTACTACGCGACTTCTGTTTGTTGGCGGAGATTGCTGTGAGGAATGCCAGTGTCCGTTTTACTGATTCGTCTAGAGGACCAACTAAGTCGAGGTAAATTTTATCAAAGCTGGTTTCGGCTGTTGACGTTATTTCCATTGGCTGTTTTCTTGGTGTGATATGCTTATTCTTTTGGCATATCGGGCAATGCTTCACGAATGTCGTCACATCGTTTTGCATTCCCGTCCAGAAATATTTTCTTCTGAGTGTTCTCAGCATACGGTTTATTCCGGCATGTCCACTTGTAGGTAATAAGTGGTAGTCGTTGAGCAAGAGTTTCTTTTTGTGAGGATCGGTAATTTCTATGCATTTATCTATGAGGTGCACCTTTATATTACTTTCTTTAAACATGTCTCCTAATTTCTTTTGTAACTCGGGAATTTTATATTCTCGACGGCCGTCTGCGAGTTTCTTTATTTCTTCTTTCGTAATATATAATTTATTAATGGCTAGAGGTCCGCAAATGCTTTGCACGTCCCTCGACAACAATTTGACAATTGATGCCGAACGGGCTGTAGTGCCATCCTTGGAGGTATCCAGCAGTCCGCAAGGTTCCTGCACGTCCCTCAACAACATTTTGACAAATGATGTTGATTGGTCTATAGTGCTTACCTTGGACTTATTTAGGAGTATTAAATTCTTCTCTGGGAGGTATGCCAACAAATCGTTGGGTCCCAGGATTATAGTCGTATCCCTTATCAGATACTCATCGTCCTCTAAACTGTTGCATATTCTTAGCTCGACTATTTGCTGCGCATGTTCTGGGGGTTTTAACAGCTCTGTTATTCTGCGATTGTTCTCCGTTACTTCCTCATCCTTTGCTTCCGTTGGTTCCTTTTGTACCTTGTTGTTTGCCTTGGATTGCGACCTGGTCATGACACATATTTGTAGTTGCTTTAGCTGGTCTGTGTCTATCCTGATGCGACTAAGAACATCAGCTGTGCAATTGTCCCTTCCCGGAGTGTATTCGATGTAAAAATTGTATTCTTCTAAAAGTAATCTGAATTTAGTGAGTCTACTAGAGGGTTCCTTGAGTGAGAAAAGGTACACTAGTGGTCTATGGTCGGTTATGATTTTGAATTTTCTTCCGAAAAGGTATGGTCTATGGTCGGTTATGATTTTGAATTTTACTTCCGAAAAGGTATGGTCTGTAATGCTTTATTGCCCATACTATGGCGAGTAGCTCCTTTTCAATCGTACTGTAATTTTTCTCGGCACTGTTTAAGGTCTTGCTCGCATAGGCAATGGGTGTATCATCGAAATTGGAAAGAACAGCACCTAAGGCGAAGCCTGAGGCATCTGTTCGCAAAATAAACTCTTTATCGAAATTCGGGAATTGTAAAACTTGATCACTTGAAAGAATTACTGTTAGTAGTCTAAAGGATTTCTCGCAATTTTCACAGAAATTGAACTCTACATTCTTACGGAGTAATCTGTTTAATGGGATTGCAATTGTAGCGAAGTTCGGTATGAACTTGCGATAATAGTTTGCAAATGCTACAATTCTTCTAACTATAGTAATAAAATAAGTAGGTACTAGGTACAATTAAGAAATGACGTAGACAGTTAGACTCAAATATAATATAAATTAGGTAATATAATATGAAGGTGCAGTCATCCTTAGTTGCTAAGTATTTAACATAAAAAAAAAATGGTTATACAATAGAATGCCAATTATTTTTATCATTGTTTTTAATTAAATTTTTGAAAACTATTTATAAGTTAGTAGTAGGTGCGTGTTGCATAAGTCATATTTAATTAAACATTAACCAACTATTAGGGAGTAAATACATATTTGGGACTAAAATAAAAGAGTTTATTTAAAAATTGAAGAAAAAAAAAATGTTTAAAAATTGTTTATTGCAGCTGAACTGCTACTGCCTGTGGTGATCTTAAAAAGGTATTCATTTGAGCTTCTAGCTCCCTGTTGTTCCGCGTCCATAGCATCCATAGATGGAAAGGGAGATTTTAGTCCACTCCCAATTGGCGGCAGTGCCCGATAATATAGGCAACTAAGTTGATGTCCATCACTGCCATCAAGCGTTGAACGAGGCCCAGTCCCATATTCGACCTGAGCCAAACGAAAAGCATACGTTTCTAGCTTGGAATGCATATTATTTTGAAGTGTGTGGGTAGTATGCTGAGGACTGGGTGTGGTGTGTGGTTCAGTCACATTCTGAACCGGTAGACAACCCAATCGGGGATGTTCTTTAAAGTATTTTCGACTTTTAAATTTTGTTTTTATTGCTCCTGTAAAGTTTTGTACATCCTCTGTTGGTGTAGTTGGTGTACAAAACTCATGCATAATAATTTTCAGCATTGTGACCAAAGAAGAAACCCTTTGGCACGTATCGAAGTTAACACACTTCCGACAACGGAAGCAGAAACCAAAAATGTGGTACTCGATGATAAACGGATTCTAAAGTTCGGTACTGTTGCTGCCGCGATGTCTTCTTTTTGTTCGGTGGGACGTCTCTGTTGTCCTGTCATGGTCGCCATGTAATGGTTCGCGGTCTAGCAAGGGTGTACCTGAAATTTGGTCTTTAGCTTATCATGTCGAATGTCGAATTACCCATCCTTAGACTCGGCTAGTGCCAACGTCTATACTCACCAGCAGCAGAGCTGCTAAACTAGGTAAGTGGATGTGGTCGAAGACGAGAGATAACTTTCTACTTGTCCTTGAAGCCAATGCTCCGTCAGTGGACTAAATTGAAAAGATGTTACTCGTGGTTGGTCTGGTAGCACAAAGACAATTTATTCATAAATTGTATTCTATTTATACACAAATATTTGTATCGATCCCCATTCGATAATTCCGTTCCCTCCCTTTGAATATTGGATAACCGCAGCGTCATCATATACTACGCACGATCTACATAACTTTATAACCCTAGTATATTCCCGAGGGGCAATGTCCCCATTAATTCATAACTCAGAATTAAGCTTGGTCAGCGCGCTAGTACTTTGAACTGTACTTCGCTCCCCTTTGTGCTGTACATGTATTCATGCATCCACAACATTTCGGGTCTCGGTAATCCGATCTCCAACTCATTGATAAATGCGCAGTGCACTTGAAATACACTGTGCAAGGTTGCTAGCCGGCTGCACCGTGCTTGGGTGCTATATGATATACATCCCATAGCAGTGCATGCGGGGTTTGTGTGCATAGCAAGCAGTGCATGTGTTGGCTATTGTTTGATTTACAAAGAGTTGATCGTCCGAAGCGTGGTGGCTTGTGCCAGGCTACTCGAGTTACGATATTTTTAATGGGTCATGTTATTTTTAATGGTTTGTTAAACGCTTTGAGTTATGTAGGATCGTTAATGCGGTGATCGAATATTTAGGAAGTAAACGATTAACAATAAAAATGGGAATGGGGAGTAAAACGGACACTGGCATTCCTCACACCACCCTTCTGGGGGAAAAAGGAGAATTGTCGGCTTGGCGAGAATTCTTCTTTTACCGTGTCGTTTGAACATTTTGAGGAATTAGTAATTTATCTATATACATTTTTTTTTTTAATCTTTGGATGGGTTTTGGTACATTTGAGAAATATTTATTTATTTTTTTTGTTTATTATTATTATTTTTTTTTTTAACTGTTTAAACAATCTGGTTTTAACCATTTTATATTATTTTTTTTTTCTTTACTTTATCTTAACCCATTCAATTTTTATGGTCTTGGTTAACAGATATATGTTTTCTTATTATTTAATATTATCTTAACCTAGTCCTTGAAGTTTACAAATTGCTTATTATTAGAGTTTAACAATACTCTTTTTTTTTGATTTACTTTGAAGTTTAACAATACTTTATTTATTTCTTATTATTATTACTTATTATTACGTTAAAGTTTAACAATACTTTATTTATTACTTATTATTATATTACATCAAAGTTAAACAATACTTTATTTATTCCTTATTATTATTACTTATTATTATTACTTATTATTACATTACATGAACGTCAAACAGTACTTTAGTTATTCCTTATTATTATTACTTATTACTAATACTTATTATCAAAGTTAAACAATATTTTATTTATTACTTATTATTATTACTTATTATAACATTACATCAAAGTTAAACAGTGCTTTAGTTATTCCTTATTATTATTACTTATTACTAATACTTATTATTACATTACATCAACGTTAAACAGTACTTTATTTATTCCTTATTATTATTACTTATTACTAATACTTATTATTACATCAACGTTAAATAGTACTTCATTTATTCCTTATTATTATATTATTATCTTAACATAATTTAATGGGTCCCTGGTATTTTTAATGGGTCCCTGGCATTTTTAATGGGTCATGTTATTTTTAATGGTTTGTTAAACGCTTTGAGTTATGTAGGATCGTTAATGCGGTAATCGAATATTTAGGAAGTAAACGATTAACAATAAAAATGGGAATGGGGAGTAAAACGGACACTGGCATTCCTCACATTGCAAAGTGAAGCTGGAAGTGGCAATCGCCTAGCAACACCGCATCCTCCTGATAGAAATTTTTATGGCGGCGGTGACGAACAGAACTAAACTAACAAAAGTGTTTGTGAGAATCAAATGGTACTCGTACAATCTGGACCAAAAAAACTTCAAGCATTTATTGCAAATATACAAAATTTTCTCCATCGCATCAACAACAAAATTTTCAATACGGCAAAGAAACATGGTGGTGGGCAGATGAAGCTAAAGCAGTGATTAGTGACAAAAAAGTGTCATTCAAAGCTTAGTCAAAGTACTCCAATAATGGAGATGAAAAAGGTCGCCTCGAATTGGAATACAGACTTTGCAAGTGGCTCGCAAAGAGAAAGTGCGGTCAAAAGGTAAAGTTTGTGGAGGGTCTGTATCGGTAGTTAGAAGAAAATTGTTCTTCGGCTGCTGATAGAAACCAGGCTTGAACAGGAACAGGTCTATATACACAGACTAAGGTAAATAATGAAAAACATTTAAGGTTCCGGCGAAACATTGTTTTCCATCTGAAGATACTTCTGCAAGCTGTTAGGAATTACCTTGTAGGTTTTTTTTCACTTTAAGAACATCCAGAAAACCTTTTACGGTATTTAAATAATTAGTCTGCAAAACTGATTCACTTCGCATCCATAAAGGAGCACAACCATTTTCAAAATTTGCCGCTGAGAGAAGGAGGAATGCCCAGAAAATCCGTTCGCAGCAACGCTCAAGGGCTGCTTCTTGTGGATGACGAAAAACTACCAATTGAACAATTTCCTCGGATATATTTTCCGAGGGCCGTTTCTAACGCTGAAGAAGTACACGAAATTACTGTTGAAGAAGTTAGGAAGGTGGTCAAAGACTTAAAAAATCGAAAAGCAGTTGGGCCTGACAAGATTCCTCTGAGTTCTGGAAAAAGATGGCAGACATCGGATCCAAATGGCTCATGATTCTCATCTCCAAACTGATGAGTGGCGATCCAATGCCCAAACCGTGGAGGGAGAGTTTTCTTCTTATTTTGTACAAAGAAAAAGGCGATACGCGAGACTGATAAATACCGTTAAATCAAACTGATGTCACACACCATGAAAATTGTTCAGGGGGTATTAAATAGCCGAATGCGGAAAATAGTACGGCTTTTTGAAGACCAGTGCGGGTTTGTCGCAGGTAAATCAACCACAGATGCAATCAAGTTTAAGGATCATGATGTCAAAACATCGTGATTCTTTGAAAGATTTGCATATGGTGTTGGTTGATTTTGGAAAGTCCTGTAATAGACAATTAACGGATCTGTTATGGGTAGCGCTAAGACAACGAGGAGTTCCAGAAATCTTCGTACGGATGGTCATAGACATTTAAACATGTATGAGTGAGTAAGGTTAGGTTAGGTACGTGGGTTTATGAGGCAGCGGTGTTGATGCTGCATCATCACACTCAGGTCAGTGTTGACCCATTGTGATGTCCATATGGGGTCCACGTGTGTTGGCTGTGGTGCCTTCCTTGTCTCGTCGGTGATGTCAATCACATCTTCTCCAGCCATCCGGTTTTAGCTAAGAACCTGAAAAGATTGGAAAGAGGGATTTCGGGTAGTTCTGTTAGGCTGTGGAAAAAATAGTGTCCTTAAGTTCTTTGTCTTAATTGACTAAGGCTTGGGCAGTGGCACAGAAAGTGGAGAGTGTCCTCGTGTGCCTCCTCTTTGCCATAGCCTCTACAAAGGTCGTCGTCTGTAAGACGCATTTTCAGTCTGTGGCTCCCAAGAAGGTTATGTACAGTGAGCATTCCCACCAACATCGAAACAGATTTCCTGTTTTTTTCGAAGGAGCTTGTGGGTTCTGCCTTTATCATAGTCAGGCCACATTTTTTTTGGATGTTTCGCAGGTAGGAAGGGTATTTCACCTGTTTTTGGTGATCTCCAGGATTTTCTGCCCCACCTGTGCTTTGAGGTCACACAATGGCGGTTTGACAGACTGGTCCGCCTGTTCTGACTCATAGTAGAGCCCTTTCTTGCCAACTCATCAGCAATTTCATTACCCTGAAGGCCCCTATGACCAGGGACCCAGCAGAGTTTTACATTATGTTGACCGCCAAGAACCCTCAGCTCTTCGCGGCACCGTTTTACAAGCTTAGATTTTATCTCGACAGCAGAGATTGCTTTAATTGCAGCTTGGCTATCAATGAAAATTGTAATATCATCACGTCATATCACCGCCATTGAGGCTAATTAGGCTGCCTCTGCCACTGCCAATATCTCCGCCTGGAAGACGCTGCTGTGATCAGGGAGTCTAAATGTGCTTTTTAGCTTTAGTGTTTCTGAAAACACTCCAGCTCTAGCGCCTACGTTCATTTTCGAGCCATCTGTGTAAATGGAAGTACGTGCGTGCCCCGTTGAGTTCGCTTTCCAGCTGTTTAGCTGGCTGATCCGAAGGGCGCTTCGCGTCGCCGATTCTTGCATGTATAGGTCCAAAGGAAGCAGGTTGAGGATAATTTCCAGCCCCGCCGTTGGGGTGGTTCTCATTGCACTGGTCGTGCCTACACACGCCATCCTTTGTACCTTTGTCATTTTTTTCAAGTGGGTGACTTTATTTGTGGATTGCCACCAAACAAGTCCTCCGCATGTCAGTATAGGTCTTACTATCGCTGTATACATGCATAAAATATTCTTGGGGTTAAGACCCCAGTTTTTACCGAATATTCGACTACAGGTATAGAAAGCTATTGTGGCCTTTTTTATGCGTTCACACACATTTAATTTCCAATTGAGTTTCCTGTTGAGTATGACACCCAAGTAATTAGCGCACTCGGATAGTTAGAGGGTAGTCCCATCGATACCCGGTAGGTTGAATCTTGGTATTGCTCGTTTGTTGGTAAATAGAACCAGTTCTGTTTTTTTGGGTGTTAATACCTAGCCCACATTGCTTTGCCCACTCATTAAGAGTTTTAAGAGCACGTTCAAGTAGCTCACTAATGATGGGAAGGAACTTTCCTGTTGCAAGTATTACTACATCGTCTGCGTAAGCAATAACTTTTACCCCACGGTATTGTAGCTTTATGAGTATCTCGTTAATGACCAGTACCCACAACAGAGGTGAGATAACCCCACCGATTTTGGCCAAACTTCACAGAAACACTCTCAGGCCAATACCGAAGATTGCCTGATTTGAGCTCAACCGGTGAAAGGGACTGTACGTTTTTCTCCGCATGGCTTAGGCCGCTCACACATCTTCGTTGTTCCGCTTAGGGTAGGTGCTTGTTGTCTGGCAGGCGCCTATGTCAGCTTACATACTTGTGCGAATCAAACAAAAAAGCGAAAGTAAAAAACTTCGATAGAATCACTTTTCATTCACTTTCACACTGATTGTTATCAAGATGGGAAAAGCAACTTTCCGATGTCCGATTCACAAAAAAAAATGCAAAAAAATTCAATAAGAGTTATTTGAATAAAATTTTTAACAAACGATATCTCAAGAATGAAATTGCGCACAAACACAACAATAGGCTTGAAACGTTCGTGTGGTCTCCCTCTTTCATATGCGCGTTCGGATAACAAAATAGGTGACGTCTGTACGATGGTTTTTTATACGTGGGGTCTCTGTATTTGCATCGGAATTTACACGCATACGCACATATGCATGTGTATTAACTCAAATGCCCATAATTCACACACCGTTGCAGATACAGACATCGCACATAGAAAACATCCTTTGTACAGACGTCACCTTTCATGGAAAAAAATTTCATTGGAATCGGTGAATGCGTTTGGCCAAACACCGGCAACAAACTCAAATATGGATTGATTTTTATATAATTATATAGATATAGATATAGATAATGAAAAAAAATGTGTATCTTACGATTGAAGTTGTATGTGGATTTGGTGGAAAACCTATTGTGCATGTGTATAGCCGATTTCAGAACAACGGTCGCCTGCTCAGAGAGAGGATTTAAGAAAACTTAATTTGTGCGCAACAGACTAAATGAGTAAATAAGATCTCTATTTTACTGCAATGGAAACAAAAATGTACACTCTGCTTCAATTGAATAAGCACAAACATTTTCTAAGCTACGTTGTCCATTTTTTTTCAAAACCTTGTGCCGTAATATATCATTTGGGAATGCAAACTGTTTGCATATGATGTTGACAAAATAAATCGGAAAGAATAATTCAAAAAGTACCGCTATTTTTTCTCTGGTTCCCTTGCAAAGCATTCAATATGGAAAATTGCAGTTTTATTTTGTGTCAACTGAATAGACACAAGGTCAATATTTTCACTGCTTATGAGAATTCCGTGGAGATTGACACATTAGATCAACAGTTGAAGTGCTTTAAGTGAATTTTATTTGATGAATTGTATTTCAACGAAAAATGGGTAGATCGAAATCCGTAAATAGTATTGAAACAAGGACTAACCGGGCGTTCTATAGCTGTCAAAATTAGACGAAGTTTTGATGTGGTCTATTCTTATTTAAGAAGCAAAGATTCGTACGGAAAAAACATAAAAGGAGGCCAAAAAACGGCAACAACAAAACGGTTAAAAATTCAAAAGAAACCACCACTTAACGAGAAACGGAAGTGTATACGCTTAGAATTCTGTAGAACCCATATGAGTTTTAAAAATTAGTGGCGTCACGTAGCTTTTTCGGATGAGAAGAAGTTTAATTTTGATGGCCCTGATTGGTTTAATTATTACTTCCACGATGTGAGGAAAGAAGAACGATTTTTAGCGCGGCATCATAGTCGAGAAGGTGGTGTTATGGTATGGTGAGCAGTTAGCTACTATGGCACTGTTGAGCTTGAGTTAAAAACCTCAACAATTACCTACTGCATTAAGTTATAAAGGAAATTTGAAAAGAAATTTTCCTAAATTTTCAGGCATTTTTGGACCCATAAACTGAACTTTTCAGCAGGGCAACGCCCCCATTCACACGGCGTGCATAGTAAAAAATTGGATGGAGGAGCGGGATGTGGAATTGCTTCAATGGCCGCCGTACTCACCGGACCTGAACCTTATAGAAAACGTTTGGGAATGGTTAGTACGAAAAGTTTATGAGTCTATCCGTCAGTTTGAGTACAGAGAATCCCTTATTGCAGCCATTAAATTGGCCTGGATGGAAATTTAGCTGGACTACATAATGAGGCTGTACGATTCCATGCCGGATCGAATTTACGAAACTATTACGAATAAAGGAATATTTTAAGAAAAACTTGTTTCATTTAATCCCAATAACTTTTATTTCTAATTAAAATATTTGTGTCTATTCAGTTGACACAAAATAAAACTGCATTTTTCCAGGAAAAAAATAGCGGTCCTTTTTGAAATATTCTTTCCGATTTATTTTTTCAACATCATACGCAAACAGTTTGCATCATCAAATGAGATATTACGGCACAAGGTTTTGAAAAAATGGACAACGTAGCTTAGAAAATGTTTGTGCTTATTCAGTTGAAGCGAAGTGTATAAATGTACTTAACTCCACAAGCGTCCCGCCTTGACATAAAAAAATATTGTCACGTTAGCCATGCGGCATGCCTGATGAAAATATTTGTAAAATAGCGTAAAACCTTCTTATTAAGTTTTCATCAACTTCAGATCCAGTTATATATGCCGAAGAGTGATAATTTTGGAAAAATCGACGAGCTGTGTTACCATCATTGCTGCTCCCACTACCTCGTCGTGGTTTATCTATTATGTAAGTCCAGTTCAGTCCGGAAACGATCTTGCATACATATATTTTTTCTTTTCCTCTTTTCTTGTTCTCAGGTGTAGTGGCAGACCATTTCTCGAATGAAATATTGTACGAAATATGTAAAATGAGCTCCATGCACCTGATCCAACAATGTAGAAAGGCCACGCTGATATGCATTTTTATTTTCAAATTTTAATTTCACTTTGTTTAAATCATTCATTTCTTTCGGTTTTACTCCACATATAGTACACACGGCACTAGAGCTGGTATCAGTAAGAACTTGAGCTACTTTTCCATCAATCACTGTTAAAAACAACTCGTGCTTGTTTTCAACCACTTCACCATCTTTATTTAATAAAGTTGATTCTAATTCATTTATCTGTGTTCGTATATCATTAACTACGGCTCTTGTTTTGTCGGGAGTTTCTTTTGAAAACTCAATAGAAATCGGACGACAATATCTTACCGAAGAACAAGTGCGATTTTGCCAAAGAACCTCGTTTGTATCTATGTTAAAAAGCTTTATCGGCACGAGTGAAGCAATGAATACGTTTGAGTCAGAAATTAAATTATCTTCTCCTGACAAAATCTGCCCCGAAGACCAATCGCAGCCCCACTTGGTAAAGAGCTTACGATTTTTCGACTTAGGCGTGTAAACAGAATTGATCATCAAAATGCATTCAACCGTATGGTCTAACAGATCTTGAAGCTTAATTTTAGCACTAATATCAGTTACCTGAATGTTTGGTTCTGGTGGTGGTGGTGGATAGCAATTTTTTTAGCGATTTGTAACATCTGATAGGACGGAAAGACCGAGCAATTTTTTTCAGTCAAAAAAGATCTTAGGTGTACGTACATACTTGTTTTGACAGGTCTAGATTAATGTAAATACTCAATGCCTCGTGAATAGAATACGCAGAAACAGTTCCGCTCTCATGAGATATTCGTTTCAATATTTCTTTTCCTCCCTCTGTTCATAGCCCGAATCTTGTTTACAAGAAAGACTTCTTCTATTTCCCCTATTTCAACTGTTTAGGTAGTGAGGGGACAACTTGCGATCTTTGCTATATTGGGACAACTAAACAAATTTTGTCCCAAAGAATATCCAACCACCGATCCGACATAAAAAGCAAGAAGGCAGGAAAGACAGCGCTTGCCAGTCATATAGTTGAGAGTGGACACCAAGCAGATTTCGAAAATGTCCTAAAATCCTACAAACGGAGAGGCACATGTCAAAGAGGTACACTCTGGAAACCCTGCACATAATCAACAACCGCAACAATATGACAGAAAGCAAGACACCCAAAACATCTCGGCGGTATATAGCTCTCTCGTTTCGGCGAGGAAATTTTGAATTCTGTCCGTCACTCCACGACTAAACTTCACAAGAAGTGGTTAATTTAATTTTTTTTTTGTGTAATCCTGTACATTCAACTAAAATTAGTTTCTCCTCTAAATGTTAAAATAAAAATAATTCACCTTTTTATCTATGTAAGTTTGTTTCACCATATAATATAGTTTATTATTGTATACATATTTTGTTATTATACGAGTATGTTCTCAATCAATAAAGATCCCCTGAAGAAGACAGCAAGCCCTGTCGAAACGTCGGGAAGTAAATGAAATAACTAGTTTCATTGCAAGACCAACTTGACCAACAAAGCCGACGAGGATTAATTTGTCCTCAACACTACATATTTCCCCTATAGCCCTTAGCCCTTGTACGTATGCATTAAGTATATGTTCTAGCCCGTACTCTTGAACTAACTCCATATTCTTTCAATTCTTGGATTTTTCAGACAGTTATTATTCATACGGTTTGGAACGTCTTCCACGTTCACCAGATGTTGATGGTTTCTCTTCATTAAATATCACTTTTAATTCAGCGTTCAACAACGATGAATTACACTTTTCAAAACGTTCTTTTGTTCTACTTGCTTTCATTCAACGATCCTTGAATTTGGAAAGCAAATTCTTTTGAATTATTGACACAACTATTGGAAATTTTGAGGGCGGGAAATGTGGCGTCTAGGTATTTTTCAATGTCAGAAATATTTGTTCCATTGTGGATGAAGAAGTTACACAAGTCGCGATTAGAAATCAAGAATTCACTCATTTTGCGAAAGTTGTATTGTGTGCAAGGAAAATAAAATTACACCCAAACTGTTAATAACGTAAACACTATTTATATACATACTATATGTACCACGTCTGTCTTTTAGCAATGCACACAGTTACGAAAATAATATGAATTTGTCAATATTGTACTTTATGCACCTGCGTCTAGGTAGGTAGGTAGAGGTGGCGGTTCGGCCTGAACCCAATTAGCACTTGTAGTGCCTTTTTGTTACCACGACTCGTGAGACCTATGTTGTAGTGGTTGTAGAGAATTTGATGTGTGGCTATATCCATCCTTTGGAGTTGAGAAAACGGATAAGATCTTGTATCCCTTTGCCCGATATAGCGCTAAGGTCGTCGAAGAATGGTTGATTCAGTGCCCGCAGTCTGGCTCTTGCTAGTGCCGGACATTCGCAGAGGAAATGGAAGAGAGTTTCTCTTTCTCCAGTCTAGTTACAGTAAAAGCGAACGATGCGTATCTATTTTGTAAATCGAAAAAAACACAAGACGAAGGACTGTGACAGCAACATTTCGATCGCCGAAAAGATTAATTTATTACAAAGCAGTGGCAGATCTTTTCGTTGCGCAAGAATGGGACACTCGTCTAAGAAATGTAGAAGCGGTAAATTTCTGGCCTGTAGTAAATGTAGTGGTAAACACATGACGTCGATGTGCGATCCGACATAAGAATAAGAAACCTGTGCAAGTGAGCGAAGGAAGAGAAAAAGAAGGAAACGAAGTGATTTCAGATTCCTTTGCCTTAAATTTATGTTCACATAATGCGAAAACAAGGTCTTTTTGAAGACAGTTAGGTGTGTCGTGACTGCAACTACACCCAGCAGAAATATTTCAATTCGAGCTGTCATCGACGCACGGTGGTAGTCAACACACATATATACGCCAAAGTGTTTTGAATAAATTGAAATTGAAAGCAGTTGATACGGTGGATTTATCTGTGATTCTATTCGGGAGTAAAGAAGCTAATCCAATCGAAAAGTTTTTTTAAAGTTAAACTCCTTTTAAGAAATCCCTTTTATCGCGATATTTATCAGGCGAGGCCGTTGTAGTACCCGAAATCTGCGTTGACGTCGTAGAAGTTCCAGAGAGCGATTGTCCACTTTAGAAGGCATCACGCCGTCAGATGTTCCAGCAACACATATGGAGGAAGAAGAAGGTCTTAGTCTTCTCATTGGATCTAATGTTTACTGGTCCGTGGTTACGGGAAATCAGCGTCCTCTAACCAAACGATTAAGAGCCATTGAAACAGTATTTGGGTTTGCCTTACAGTCCATCTGTTCGTAAGTGATGGTTTCTTTGCCTCTAATGGAAATTCTTGTTTCTCTTCCAGCTGTCTTCTCAGCTTTACAACTAAGGAAGAAGATCTTCATCAGTTCTGGTCGCTAGAAGCCATTGGAATCAAAAAGCAGGAAGATCAAAACCAAGAGCTTACGGAAAATCTAATAGAGAAATGTATTGCCAGAGACGGTTTGAGGTACGGGTGCCACGGAAAAGCTCCGCCTCTATCCTAAACAACAACAAGGGTCAGGCGTTACAGCGCTGAAATGCACTGTTTCAACGTTTGTCCAGAGAATCGATAAAGCTTTACGAGTACGACGCTGCTATTAGGCAATTAGTTAACGAGGATGCGCGTAACTTGCGAGTAGTGTTCGACGTGTCGTCTCGAACCAATGGAACTGTCAGTTTGAATTATCATATTTGGACAGGAGCCAATTTGCTGCCCGATATTTTAAATATGTTATTAAATTTTCGCTTGGGCCTCGTAGGTATTGTGGCAGACATTGAAAAACCCTTCCTTCAAATTGCTTCAAATACCTACGATCGTGACAGCCACCGTTTTCTATGGTTTAAATCGAAGTTTATATCAACCGACCATAAATTAAAGTTTGCTGAGTTCGGAGTAAACTGCAGTCCTTTCCTATTATGTGCAACTATCAAGCATCACCTAAAGCATGAAGATGTGAATTTCACCGAAACCTGTACTGCTCTAAAGGACAGTATATTATATGGATGACCTAGTCATCAGCGTGGACGATGAAGATGATGAAGTGACTATCCTCAAAGGAGCATCGATGACCCTTCATTTATGGATTACGAGTAGCGGCGAAATTCGAAATGCGATGAATTCCAGCAATGCGCCTCACAAGCAAAAAGTGTTGGGGCTTTATTGGCTCATACATAGCGAGTTGATTATTCTTTTGGATTCGGTTGAGGCGATGCTTGTTTCCAATTCTCGTCAAGGCACGAAACGCAACGTGCTTCCTTCAAGTTATAGCGACCCAATAGGTATTCTTGGCCCTTCAATAATCAAATTAAAGATTCTGTTTCAGAGTTTATGGAAAAAGAAGATTTCTTGGTACGACGTTCTAACTGGTGCCTCCTTGACTGAGTGGAACGAATGTGTCAAGGGTATTCTCGAATTGAAAGACATGGCCATTCCAAAAGCAGCTCATTATTTCCCGTCACATACAGGAGTTATTCAGATCCACATCTTTGCGGACGCTAGCACAAAGGCTTATGGTGCAGTCGCATTTATAAGATGCATTCCTCCTAGCGGACAAATTAGCGTCTTCTTTTTATGAGCGAAAAACCGTGTCGCTCTTCTAAAAGCTGTTGGCAGCAACTAGCTGACACTACCCAAGATAGAACTTACGGCCGCGTTGATAACTGCCCGACTCCATTCGTATCTGCAAGGATGCTTGAAACTGTCCTCCGTCAACTATCGCTTGTGGACGGATTCTAAAAAAGCTCTGAGTTTAATCCAAGGCAACACGCGGCGGTGGAAGCCCTGCGTACAAAACAGGGTCGATGAGATCATACGGCTGACGGAAATTTCGCAGTGTAGCCATTGCAAAGGGAACGAGAATACAGCGGATCTCCTAACGCGTGGAATAAGTAGTCATGTCCTTCGTAAATCTAAGCTCTGGGCTCATGGTCCGCATTGGCTCAGGGACAACGATGTTAATTTCGCGACCAATGAATAGCTAGAACCTACTGCTGTCACCTTGGTTTTCTTGTATAATCCAGCGGCCCAATTGAACTTCAAGGACGAAACCTTAGTAAACTATGAAGACTATAGTTCTTGGAACCCACGATATGAATCGCTAACTGGGCAAATATACTCCAGTGTCATATCCGTCGGTTGCACTGCTCGTGCATGCAAGCCGATTCCATCGCCCTTGTACTGTGGGAACATGTTCATTCATGAAAGTGATAACGCAGCCATTCCCAGGTGACTGGTTGTTCTGATCTTGGAGTTTTGGATCAGATGTCCCGTGTTAACTCCTCCCCTTCAAAGATCTACGTCCCGTAGATAACATATGACGTCAGACCCAGACACCTTTGTTTCATGTAAGCGTAAGTTGGGATCCGGTGCTCCATGAGTCTGTTCCAGAAGGAGCGGGTATTCTAATTTCTCCGTAGATTTTCCACCCAATAGTCCAGGTTACAATGATCAGAAATAGCAATGTTGAAGCAGTCACTGCTGTGGAAGTCTTTAACTTCCAGTTGAGGTCGCTTAGCCTCCTTATGTTTTGTATGCTCTGCTCATGCTGTGGACAAATCCGATGTTAATCTTTACTTCTTCAACTGTGAAGAAGTGCTTGTAGGGATGTAAAACTTCGACTTGAAAATGTCCAATTTTTAATGTGGATTCTTTCGTTGTTGATGTGAATCACGTAAGTTCCCATAAGAGATCTCGAGGTGTTATCGGATATCAATTCGCACTTAAAGTTTGTCAAGAAAATTGTATCCTCTTCGGTGTTCGTACGGAAAGAGCAGGAAGTTGGTCCATCCTCGGTCATTTTTTCCAAGGCTGCCTCGGAGCATACTGTTGCATTACTTATGGAGAGGCATTTCCTCTTTAGACCATACGTGCTTTTTTGGTTAACTAGCACCCTGTCGTACCTTAGTTCGACCTGCTCAGTTTCTATGATAGATGCTCTTGTTATTAAGAGGTTGTACTCCTCATGTCTCACCTTTGGTATTGAAAAGATATATAAGAGTAGGTACCGAATTGTTGGTATATACTGATTAGGTGCCATATTCAATTGCTTCAATCTCGTTGGCATATGGTAAAGTCTCAACCTCGTTTACGATTGTATTTATCTCCTCGATATTTAGGAGATTTGTATTTACTAGGCCATTTCTCGCCAATCTCATCGACTTCCTCCTTAATGACCAATACTTCATTAAGGATATCCTGTTCTAATCTGCCTGAAATCCAGGTTAATTGTTTGCGTGATACCCTGGGTAATCCCAAAAAGTTTGTCGTTTATCTGGTAGGTACTGGTGATATCTTTTTTCTGCTATATAGTGTTCGTTTTGGATCGCCTTGTTCCAGTCGGCCGCATCTGGATTTCCCGCTAATCACTTCCAGGCGGTTCCTATCCAGTCGATGGATATTGTTTTCCTGGGTGGTTTTCACTTTAGTAGCCAAATTCGATCGTTTATTTGTCGCAGATGGAAGTCTAGGATCAATGTTCTGTCTTGGTCTTTGATGTTGTCGACAATGGACAATGGACTTTGTCATTTCCTCCAGAAGTCGGTCGAATCTGTTAAAGTCGATGACGTGTACATACTAATTTAAACGAACCGTCGATGATCCATCTTTTACCCTCTTTAAATGTCACTAAGGGGGCCTAGTATTCGTAGATTTGGATGCCCGGCACCATAGCCAAGAAAGTTAGTAGCAATTAGCTCGGCTATTGATTTTTTTTAAGTACAATTTAATTAATATAACTGAATTTGATCAGTTTCAACACCAGATAAAAATAAAAGAAAATGTTTTTGTTTGATTTCCTGAAAATTATTTCCAAGTCGGATATTTTATTACGTCGCGTGACTCTTGACTCCTTCTCAATTTATTGGTTTGGGGACCGGCATATGTGGGAGGTGTAGTGTTGGTCCCGTTTAGTTGCAAGCAACCTACTAATGGCACGAACAACCATCACCACTGCACCCCTTAGCCTTTTAGGATATCCGTATGTTCCCATGGGTAGGCGAAAGGTTTGTGTTCTAAGCCAAAATGGTCACTTGTGTTCCCATGGGTACAGTGACGTGCACTCAAGTAGATCGTATTGGGTTTAGCACAAATCCACAATCAAAAAGGACACAGTTTTAATGCCAGGGCCTGCTTGGGCGCCAGTTAAAGTTATCCTAAACAAACGCGAACATGGGCCCGAAGGTGCATCCACTTGTTCGACTTACAAATCAAACCACGACCGTATAAAACAATAATGTTATTATTGTATAATTTTAACACCGAACTTCTACAAATGCAAAAGAGAACTAATGCCAAATGAGTTTGACCACTGGTCCCACGATTTGAACCGCTGACTTTGCAAATATACTCCAGTGTCATATCCGTCGGTTGCACTGCCCGTGCATGCAATCCGATTCCATCGCCCAGGTACTTTTTTTTTTGGGATGTGCCAATGGATATGGTAATCTTCGAAAGATGGCATGCACGATTCGCAAACCCGAATAATCGATGCCAGGAATGCGCCTACGTACTAATCCACACCCAACAGACTTCTACCACTCTCCCCGCGAGACTGCCGTTAGGTATTACTTCGCGGGGCTGGTAAACATATCATGCTATTCGTCTTGTGGAGCTATTGTTGTTACTCCTGTTACAGCTTGATCTGTTTCTCCCGTGTGCAAACCGCCCGCAGTGGAATATTGCGTGCTCCGTTGTTTCTTCTTCTTCTGGGCATTCAGAGCAAAGTGGTGAGGTATCGTGTCCAAATCTGTGCAGATACTTGCGATATCCTCCATGACCGGATAGGAACTGTGTAAGATTGTAATTACAGTCTCCGTGTTTGCGACATATCCAATCTTTTATACAAGGTATAAGTCTGTACGTCCATCTCCCTTTTGCGGTATTGGTCCAACGAGTTTGCCAAGTAGCTGCTGACGCTGCTTTTTCTTCGACCTTTATCCTCTGGATGGTAGTAGCATCGCGTTCGTTCAGGGATATTCTGCTATATATCCTGGACATCTCATCCACGAGAATGTCGATGGGGACCATTCCAGCTATAACAAATGCAGCCTCGTCTGAGATGGTAAGAAAACCGTTAATTGTCCTTAGTGCGCAGAGTCTATGGATGACAATCTTTTTGAAGTAAAACTTCTTTACGCACGCTTGACTTGGGGAGTAAGCTTGTGAATGCGACACGGAAGTGTAGACCAATGTAGACTTCCGGCGCAACGGAAGTGTAGACCAATGTAGGCTTCTGGCGCTACGAAAGTGTAGACCAATGTAGACTTACGGTGTAAAGGAAGTGTAGACAAACGTAGACTTCCGGCAATACCGAAGTGTAGACAAACGTACACTCTTTTGGTACAACCCATACAATTTAGTCGGCGAAAGGTTCGTGGAATGGGTAAACACCCTTGAATCTCCTCAATTGAGTGCAATACTAAGCTCATCATCTATCCAAACCGATACAAAGGAGAACAGTTGCCGATGGATGGAATTTACCGGAACCGGAAGTGAGTAAAGTCATTGTGTCCCTGAATCGCAGTTCATTAGTTGGGAATATAGAGCGTCACCGTCATCGTTAGATTTTCACGTCGGACGGCAAAAAAGCAAAGATTGAGCTAGAGAGCTGAAATTTATAATATAGACTCTCCGGGGGCCCTTGATGCTCATGTGTAAATACTTTCAAAATTCGCCCACAATTTAAAAAAAAAACTAAATTTGAGCTAGGGAGCTGTTCAAGTGTGTTGTAGCTTTACTCCACCTTTGTACGGTTCTTCTAACCGATCACAGAGGGCGTGGGAACAAAAATGCATCGCACATCATCGCTCGTCTCTGATCAGAAGAAATAGTATATATAGCTGACGCATGTGCGTTCAGTTCTCTTTTTTTTTTAAACACACACCACAATTGTAATCTTTGTAGTCTATGGAAAAGGTGGTAATTCTTTTGCACGCGATTTATTTGTACTGCGCATTAACATTAAAGATAACTCTTTCGAATAAAATAAATTCAGTATAAATTAGTTCAACTTTAATTCAATAAAATTTCACTCATTCACACCATTTTGCTTTGTGCTTTTATGAGTTTTTTATTGGAAGAGCGAACCACGAGGAATTGTGCTATACATTTTGGTCCAGACGAGCCGGATAAATCCAAGGAAAATTACACAATCCCGCGTGGGAATTTGGTCAGTGCTGCATTTAAATCGACATCCAAGTCGCCACCACACATCCACCAGCTTTTTTCACCGCGCGAGTACACATCGCCGTGCTAAACGCCTGGGGTTGTCCCATTGTCGCCGCTATCCAATTAGTGCGCCGACATCCACGTCGTCACAACACATCCGCCAGCTTTACCACCGCGCGAGTACACACATCGCCGTGCTAAACGCCTGGGGTTGTCTCATTGTCGCCGCTAGCACAATTAGTGCGCCGACATCCACATCGTCACAGCACATCCGCCAGCTTTACCACCGCGCGAGTATACACATCGCCGTGCTAAACGCCTGGGGTTGTCTCATCGTCGCCGCTATTACAATTAGTGCGCCGACAACAACGTCATCAGCATCCTCATCAGTGCATCGACAACGTCTTCTTCATCTACGTCAGCATCCTCATCAGTGCATCGACAACAACGTCATCATCATAATCATCATCATCCTCATCAGTACACCAACAACTTCATCATCATCATCGTCAGTATTCTCATCCACGCATCAGGTATCTACTACGTAGTATATATATATTAATTATATTTACATACACCTTACATTATTTAACCCATACTGACTTATTTAATATTGAATACATATTTATATCCAAATAACTTATCATATTTACTAAATTCATTTAATTCAGTCATCAGTTTAAACTGTAAATAGATAACCATCATTTCGCGGGATAGTGTAGTGCTTGATAACGGATATTTCCCGTTGTTTTTTCTTTTTCGGTGTTGCGATACGGTTTCAGTTTATACGCTACGGAATTTGTTCGGTTGTTTTTTTTTCGCATGGCTATCAATTTTTTTTTTGATCTACCATGAGTGTGTTGGAGGATGTCATTTTGGCCAGCGATACGTTGGTTGAATTCCATGCCGCGTTTAAAGAAGAAGCCACGTCCTCATTTACGCTTTCCCTGTTGGAAGCTTATCATTGTGAACTCACTGATTTGTGGCAGCAATGTAAGCGTGCTTATTCGACGTACGTAAGCAAATCTTTTGAAGATTCTACTTTCAAAGAATCTCTTGAAGTTGTCAAGGCAAAATACCAGCACTCTTCGAAAACATATCTACAATGTTTGGGCGAGCTCTTGGAACGTAAAAAATCTTTTCAATCGGATTCAAAAACGTCCCCTAAAATAGATTCTGGAATGGAAAATCATATTGGTAAAGAGTTGTTTTCCAATAACATTCATCTTCCGCCATGTGATACCGAAATTTTCCATGGCAACTACGTAGACTGGCCCTCATTTAGGGATATGTTTACGGCAGTATACATTAATCATTCCAAGATTACTCCGGTTCAAAAGCTATTTCATTTACGGGCAAAGACCAAGGGTGATGCCTTCAATATAGTAAGCAAGTTTGCCTTGACGGATGATAACTTTACGTTAGCTTGGAACGCACTTCGTGATCATTATGAGAATAAAAGAATTCTTGTAAATAATCATTTGAAAATAGTACTCAATCAGCCCTCGATTACAGTTGAATCGGCGAAAGCCATCAAAGATCTTCAAAGCAACATCAACGATGCCTTGCTTGCATTAAAGTCGTACGGTATACTCATCGATAAATGGGATGCATTTATCACCTATTGGTGTTCCACCCGTCTTCCAGATAGAACTCTTGCTCTCTGGGAAGAATCTTTATCCGACCCAACTGAAATTCCTTCATGGGTTTCTATGAACACATTTCTCTCAAATCGCTACAGGGTTTTAGAAAGTGTTTTGGAAATGCATCCCGCAGATAAACACCCTCGCACCAGTGCCCCCAGACTTCCAACACCAACCATGCCGCGTGTTCGAGCACATCATACAAAGATGCAGTCAGCATGCAGAGTTTGTAAAGGCTCCCACGTTCTAAGGCTTTGTCCTACTTTTCTAGGTATGAGCATCGCGACTCGGCGAGACTGGGTACGAAACCATAAACATTGCTACAATTGTTTAGCAGTTACCCATAACGTGGGTACGTGCCCCAGTACAAACACTTGCCTTACGTGCAAAGGCAAGCACCATACGCTGTTGCATGCTCCTCCGGTGTCCCAAGGCCAGGGAATTACTCAAACTCCTGCTCCACATGGCGCATCCTCACAGCCTACATCTAGCTCTACCATACAGTCCACTCCTGAGTTCATCGCTCAATCCCATTTCACAAAAAACTGCTCCCAAGCACTGCTGGCAACTGCGGTGGTACACATCCGTCATCATAACACTGATTTTGAGGTGCGTGCCTTATTGGATTCGGGCTCCGAAGCTTTTTTTATATCGGAAGAAATGCAAACACGTTTGAACTTACCAGTTCGGGCGGTGCAAGCTCAAATTACTGGAGTCAGTTCCACGCCTACGGCTGCCTCCTCAAAGCTATGTTCTTTTACGCTTGTCTCAAAAGCAGATTCCAATTTTTCGCTCCCCGTACACGCACTTGTATTGAAGAAGGTGACAGGCAACTTGCCTTCACTGCCTATTAACACTACAGGTCGCAAAGCTCACTTTGACTTCCCATTAGCGGACCCCTACTTTGATAGAAGCGCGAAGATCGATGTGCTGATCGGAGCAAATCTATACCCTTTCGTGCTTCGTGAGGGCATTAAAACTAACGTTCTGAGCACCCTCATGGCTCAAAACACCGTTTTTGGATGGGTACTTCTTGGGCCCCTATCCCCGCCAACCGCTAACAATATATCCGCCGTCACCACAGTAGTATCACACTTCAGTGACGTCAGCCTTGCCCAAGATCTTCAGAACTTCTGGAAATTGGAGGAATTACCTCAGAAACCCCTGCTTTCAGCAGCCGAGACATATTGTGAAAATTTGTATAGGGAGACTACGTGTCGAAATACGAGTGGGCGATATGTCGTTCGGTTGCCCTTTAAAGAGGAATTTCGAAGGGGACTTGAACTAGGGAATTCCCGAGACAACGTTATGCGGCAGTTCCTGCGGAACGAGTCGCGTCTTCTTGCCAAACCTGAATTGAAAAGCGAATATGACAGTGTTCTGTCTGAATATGCTCTGCTAGGACATATGCAACCTACCACTTCACGAGAAATCGCTTCCAACCAGGGAATCCAATCGTTTTATTTGCCTCACCATGCCGTCATCAAACCTGATAGTCTCAGTACTAAGGTCAGAGTGGTGTTCAATGCTTCAAATGCAACCTCCACGGGCAATAGCTTAAATGATGTGCTTTATCCGGGACCTACCCTCCAGGCAGACATTACATTGCTCCTCTTAAATTGGCGCCTGTACAAGTACGTTTTCAACAGTGATGTTGAGAAAATGTACCGCCAAATACTCGTACACCCTGACCAAACACCTTTTCAGCGAATTTTATTCCGAAAAACCCCTAACGATACTCTTACCGATTTTGAACTCACAACGGTAACCTTTGGCATCAATTGTGCCCCATACTTGGCCATTAGAACGATTCACCAATTGGCCGACGATGTCCAACTTACTCACCCCCTCGCTTCGCGAATCCTCAAACAAGAAATCTACGTAGATGATGTCCTATCTGGAGCCCATGATTTAGCCACGGCTCAAAGATCCCAACACGAACTCACTTCCGTGTTAGATTCCGCTGGTTTCACTTTGAAGAAGTGGACATCCAATACAATGCAGCTATTGGAACATCTTCCCAAAGATTCTCTTTTAAACGAAGGTTTTCTAAAGTTTGAGGATTCCAGCACACTTAAAACCCTTGGAGTACGATGGAATGCAACGTCGGATGCCTTTTATTTCACCACTCACAGCAATCCGAGTTCCGCAACCTTTACGAAGCGGACCGTACTCTCGCTTATTGCTAAACTTTATGATCCCATGGGTTGGATTGCTCCTGTGGTTGTGACTGCCAAGATCCTGATGCAGCAAATATGGAAAGACCACACAGATTGGGATGAAAATCTTACGCTTTCTACTGCAGCCAAGTGGCAGGCATTCGTATCCAATCTTTCTGATGTGCATTGCCTTCGCATTCCGAGATGGGTAGACTACTCCCCTTGGTCTGCGATCCAGATTCACGGTTTTTGCGACTCTTCGGAAAAGGCCTATGCCGCCTGTCTGTACCTACGGGTACAAACCAGTTCACGTGGGGTTACCTCCCATTTGCTGTGGGCCAAATCCAAAGTCGCACCCGTGAATCCAATTTCGCTGCCAAGATTGGAACTGCAGGGAGCAGTCCTACTCTCTCGGATGGTTAAGCTACTTTCAGAAAATTCTGCGCTTTCCACCTGTTCTGACGTTCACTTATGGACCGATTCAACCATTGTGTTGGCTTGGATCAACAAGCATCCTAGTTCTTGGAAAACGTTCGTGGCCAACAGGACGTCCGAAATTCTTGATAACACCCCCCATATCAATTGGTCTCACGTTAGTTCCTCAGACAACCCCGCTGATCTGGCAACCCGTGGTGTAACCCCCCGGGACCTCCAAGCTAGTCGCTTGTGGTGGGAAGTGCCCGCCTGGCTTCAGCAACCCCAAACATCATGGCCGGCTGCAGTTCCGATTCCTCCAGAGGATACACGTTTAGAAAGAAAACCCGTCCAAAGTTTGTCCAATAATATTTCTCAGGACTTTGAGTTACTACTCGGTCGATTTTCATCCTGGCATAAAGCCATTTGCGTCCTGGCTTATGTATTTAGATTTTTCAATGCATCGAAAACGCTGTAGGACTCAATTGATGGGAGCACTGCCTAAAGAACGCACCGTTCTAACCCGACCCTTTTTTAATATCGGCCTCGATTTCGCGGGTCCGTTTTTACTCAAGACGTATTATGGGAGAAAATGTCGTCTCGACAAAGGCTACGCTTGCCTCTTCATTTGCTTCTCAACACGCGCCATTCACCTGGAAGCGGTCAGTGATCTCTCTGCACCAGCCTTCTTGGCCGCATTCACCCGTTTTGTTTCTCGTCGTGGTACACCCGCACAAGTATTTTCCGACAATGGTACCAATTTTGTCAAGGCTTCTAAACTATTGGCGTGCGATTTTCAAAAGGCCATCCTGCATGGTTCGCATCCAAATGCGCATCACTATGCCCAAATCAAATGGAACTTTATACCCCCCGGCGCGCCACACATGGGAGGCCTGTGGGAAGCGGGTGTCAAAAGTTTTAAATTGCATTTTCGCAAGTTAGCTGGAAACGAAAAATTTACGTTTGAAGAGTTCACGACTCTTCTTGCACGTATCGAAGCCATTTTAAATTCTCGCCCCATTTCACCCATGTCGGAGAACATTTCTGACATTGTACCGCTCACCCCTAGTCATTTTCTCACTGGCAGTCTGCTGCAAGGTCCCCCGGAACCTTCTTATTGTGAACAGTCACTAAGTGTTATGAATCGTTGGAAGAAGCTAAAGATACTCCATCATCAATTAGCCGTTAGATGGAAGGAGGAGTATCTTAAGGAACTCCATAAAAGGTATAAATGGAAAAATCCCCAACGCGATATTCAGCTCAATGATTTGGTCATAGTTCGCAACGAGAATTTACCACCGAGCGAATGGAGATTGGGTCGCGTATTGAAGGTGTATCCCGGTCCCGACCGTCGAGTCCGAGTGGCTGATTTGAAAACTCAAAAGGGAATTATCACCCGTTCGGTGGCCAAACTTTGCATTCTTCAACCATACTAACAGGTCACTAGCCTATGCGAAAAAAAGGTTTGATCTCATTCCACGAAAACATAATCGCCATCTATCAGAACCCAAAAACGAAAAACCCTCTTTTTTTATTATTCTTCGTCGTCCTAAAATTTATTTCGAAGATTTGTTTACGATGGTTGTTTATCTAAAATAAATTCTATTCTATATTCCTGTATATTTTTAAGCACGATTCTATGATCAAGCAGTTTAATTTAAATTCCTATGTTTCTCGACTTTGCGTGAAACTTTTCAATTAACTTAACTTAAATATTCAACTTTGTATTTTGCAATACTGCAAGGCGGGCGGTGATGTTCAAGTGTGTTGTAGCTTTACTCCACCTTTGTACGGTTCTTCTAACCGATCACAGAGGGCGTGGGAACAAAAATGCATCGCACATCATCGCTCGTCTCTGATCAGAAGAAATAGTATATATAGCTGACGCATGTGCGTTCAGTTCTCTTTTTTTTTTTAAACACACACCACAATTGTAATCTTTGTAGTCTATGGAAAAGGTGGTAATTTGGCATAGGTAGTCAACATGAGTTTTAAACTGCAGCTTGTTGTCCAGCATTACTCCAAGATATTTGGCCGCCTCTTTTGACTTGATGGTTTGGCTACCCACCTAAAAATTAGCGAACTGTACGATCTTTCTACTTGATATAAGTACGGCTTCTGCTTTTTTGGGCGGCCAATTCTAGCCCGGCGGATAAAAGCCAATCCTTTAGCTGGGAAATGGTTTCGTTAGTAGCTGATTCTACCGCAAGGATATGTTTAGCCACTGTCACGACGGCAATGTCATCGGCGAATCCAATTATCGTTACACCGCGAGATAGAGACAATTGACGGACTTCGTCGTACATAATGTTCCACAGCACTGGACCTAAAACTGACACCTGTGGGACTCCCGCGGTGACGTTGTAGTACTTGACTCCTTCATCAGTGTTGAACCTAAGCTTCCTATTATTGAAATAATTCGTCACTATTCGCAGCAAATAGTATGGTGTTTCCATTCTGGCAAGTGATCTTCTGATGAACGACCAGTTCGCCGAATTAAAGGCATTTTTTACATCCAATGTTACTACCGCACAGTACTCTTTTGTGCCATATAGCCATCTGTCTCCTTCGGTCGCATTTTCTGCTATATCAACTACCGCTTTTATGGCATCCACAGTAGATCGAGCTTTTCTAAAGCCAAAATGACGATCTGACAGGGCTCCTTTCTCTTCTGCTACAGCGAGTAATCTATTAAATATTATTTTCTCGAGTATTTTTCCCATAGTGTCCAACAGGCATATTGGGCGATAGGACGATGGTTCTTCTGGAGGTTTATTTCCTTTTGGTAACAGGACCAAGTGTTGTGTTTCCATTTTTTAGGAAAGGTTCGTTCTTCGAGGCATTTCTGCATAGTCGGCATGAAGAGGTCTGGCCTCTTTTTTAAAGCCTTGTTCGGGATGCCGTCCGGACCAGGCGCCTTGTTGTCGCCTATCTTGTTACACGCCCTTAGCAGCTCCTCCAGGGTAATTCGTGGGATATCCTCTGGATTGACCTATCTTATTATGCTGCATAAAGTATCTGGTCTTTTGGGGAAAAGGTGGACCTCATCATTTGAGAACATGTTATTGGAGGAGTTCTGTAGCCCTTTAGTTTTGTCATCACCACTTTATAAGCCGTGCCCCATGGATAAACATCCGCTTCTTCACATAGCCGTTTGAAGCATGTTGTTTTGCTCTCTTTTATAGCTCTATTTAAGCTGCGTCTCGCCAGTCTGAAGATTTCCAATTGTTGCTGGATGTCTGTTCTCCCTCTTGATCGTTGGCCTTTCCGGCGGGCATTTAGGCATTCCTTCAGTCCACCAGAAGCACGGTTTTGCATTCCTGCTATTTCTTCGTCTAGGCATTGATGCATTGCAAGCTGTGGTGATGGCGCCTGTAAGACGATGTGCAGCGGTGTCTGATGTTCCACTCAGAGTTACAGCACCGTTCACCATTTCCTCGAATGTATCCTTATCTAAGGATCTGTCATTCCATTTGGGACCTGTAAGCTGCAGGAGGTGGGCTGAGTTCTTCATTTTATCCCTAATTTCCATTATTATCGCCTGATGGCCGCTGTGTGAGTATTCTTCACTGACCCTCCACTTCATGTTTTTTAGGATGAAGTTGCTCGTTACGGTAATGTCGATGATTGAGCCAACTCCAACTTTCCGATAAGTATTTGCCCGGCCCTTATTAGCCACGCTTATCGCTAGGGGTGCAAATGTTTCTAGTAAGGCATGTCCTCTAGTGTTAGTGCGTCTCCTATAACCACTGGGGATCTCTGGAGCGCATCCGCCGTTAAATTGTCCAGCATTAACTGGTATTCGCTGGCCGTCAAGCTGGGTCTTGCATAGCAGCTATAGAAATTGATCCCGTTTATTTTCGCCCGGACGAAGCCTTTTGCTTGGTCATTCATATCTTGGTAGGCATAACGTCCGCATATCCATATTGCCGCCTGTTTTTCCTTATCACAGATCCAATTGTTGTTCTTTTCGGTACATTTATAGGGCTCACTGATCATGAAGACATCCGCTTTTTCGTCTTTGGCCGTTTGTGGTAGGATGTCCTGGGCTCTTCTACAGTGATTTAGATTTATTTGTAGTATTCATGATCTTTTGTTTGTGATAGCCCTCCTGAAAACTGGGCATCTATTACTGCCGGCTATATGCTTCGCGTTATCTGCGTGTTCTCTCTTGCAGAACATGCAGGATGGCTCCCTGTCGCAATTCTTGGCTATGTGGCCTTCAACTCCACATCTCCGACATAGCTTGGAGCAGTCTTCTTCGCTTTTGCATTGTTTAGCTAGATGACCGAACTCTTGGCACTTGAAACACTTTCTCAGCAGCGACTTTTCACGCGTTCGACAAATCACCCAGCCGATTTTAATTTTGCCCGCTCCCGCGTGTTCTGCGGGAAGACTGATAGTTGCTGTTTGGGTTCCGCCGTACGCTTTCCTCAGAGATAAAACTTCTGAGGGCGATATACCTTCTAACTTGAATTGGCTTTTTATTGCTTCGCAAATGTCTTCCTTTGTGGTACTCTCGTCCATATCCTTTATCTCAATGGCCGTACGGTGGGTGAGGGTCCTTCTGTTTGCATTTTCACCCAAGGCAGCACTCATTGCATTTTTGAATTCTTCCGTTCTGTCTCCTAGTCCTGCTGGATTAGTAGTTAAATGTGATAATTAAAACAAACAAATATTTTATTTTATTTAATATCTTTTTATATATTTCAATATTTAATTGTCACAACTTTTTATTTTTATTTCTTAATAACGCGACGCGTTTCAAAACAGTAGCTTCATCATTAGATTAGTAGGTCACCTTTTCGTGTCCTCCGGATTCTGGATACAGCCTCTTCAACGGCCTCCAACTTTCTATCAGCTTTAATGCTGCGGAGTATCTCCGCATACGATATCCACCCTTTGCCTCTATGATAATAGCATCAGGTTTTGTTCTGGATTTGTGGATCTCTCTTTTTTTGGGCTTATGACGACTGACCGTTGACCATAATCCATCCTCCGCCTTCTGTATTATGTTCGTGGAGTCAGTTTGCTGCCTAGTTTTCGTTGCCTGGGTATCAACACCCCTTTCAATATGTTTCTCCTTTCTTCTCTGCTGTTTTCTCGTTGCAGGGAGTTCCTGTTTCCGTTTCGGGTGTGGAATCTCGTTATCTGGTGTCGGTCATCTCTTTTTCTCTTGGTTTTGCCCTGGTACTGTGGGAACATGTTCGTTCATGAAAGTGATGACGCAGCCATTGCCTGGTGACTGGCTGTTCTGACCTTGGAGTTTTGGATCAGATGTCTTGTGTTAACTTTGAGATCAAGCGTTAAGAAATTTATCTTTTTTTTTGCTTAATCTTCATTCTAATAGACAGGCAGCTGATTGTTGCGTTGTTGCTGATGAAATCGCAACCGCAATCGCGGGGCATGGAAACAGAACCAGTTGAATGCGAAAGCGCTGAAAGCTGAACTACATCGGCGGCGACGGCTGAGAGATGCAAGTCGACAGAGGTTAAACCAACCGAAACCCACCAGCGGATTGAAACCAACGCTGCCTCCCTTCCAACAGCTCAAACAGGAATACACGGAGGATGAACGCTTCGAGCACTCCTACCGGTAGAAATGAGTACGCACCTTCTGCGCGCCCTTCCACTGAAACACCTCTAGCTGGTGGAGGTCCCCGAGCACAAAATCTGGGTGAAACTGTTGCTGCAACCAGAAACGCTTGGAATGAAAAACACAGAAATTATATTTACTCAGATCAACCTTCAACATTCCAAGGCTACTGCTGATCTCATTAGCAAGAATTTTTCCGAATTGAACACAAAACCCCGCATAACATCCATATAGGAGCCATGGCTGTGGAAAAATCGCATCTGTGGCATTGGAGGTGTACTCTGTGACGAGGGGTCCGAAAGGCTCAAGGCTTGACTTGCTGTGTCATACCTTCTCTTAGCGAGTTAGCTTGAACAATGTGGCCAAGATTTGATAGCTGCAGCTATAAGCTACGAAGCGAATGGGGATTGGAAGACCGCCATCGTGGCGTCAATTATCCTCTCCTGTGATTCGGTAGTGCCTCCACCACCAAAGGCAATTGCTGAACTCATAGACTATTGCAACACCAGGAAAAGAGGTATAGTTATATGTTGCAATGCCAATGCTCAGAACGTTGTTTGGGGCAGCACCAAACGCAACATGCGAGGAAACCATCTACTGGATTTCATTCTGTCGTCTGATCTTACCATCCAGAATGTTGGTTTGCAGCCAACTTTTGTGACGGCAAGAAGACAGGAGGTGATCGACTAAACTTTATCTAATAGGTATTTTAAGGCGGTTACCAACAGTTGTTGTTTGCCTCCCGTCGCGTGCGGACGCGTTGCCTCTTTTAAACGCAATTTCGGTGCCACTAAACCGTCAAACATAATACCTACCGGCTCGCCAATACGTTTCGCGAAAAAAAATACAAAATCGCGTGTGTGTGAAAAAAGAAAAAAAAATCCACATAGAGCCAGTGTCGGTGGCCGGTGGCAGTGATAACGAAAAAAGCGAAAAAAAGCAACAGCGTAGGGTCTTCCTTCCGTCCCCCATCCCACTTTATCAATGTTGCTCTTTCTTGACTATTGCATGTGTCGATCGATTATCGTTTGTGCACTTGCAATGTTTGGGTAAAGGCAGCATCGGGCGAATAGCGGGTCGTCAGTTGTTGATTCTGTTAGTGGACCAAACAAATTACCGTACGGGCATAACACCTGCGGTAGATTGTTTTGGAAATCTAACGTATATTTTCAATTCACGGCCTATGCTTAGTTAGCGTCGGAGTTGTGTTTTTTTAATGTTTGTTTTTTATAATGTGTTGTTTTTTATGCTGCTGCTGATATGGTCACAAACATAATTCCCCTGGGTATGAAGACTTTTATCCCTAACAGGATTAAAAGTATTAAACCCAAGGTTAACTCGTGGTGTGACTCGAGCTGCAAAGAGGCTATCAGGTTAAAAGAGGTAAGTTTTCGGCTATTCAAAGCCAACCCATCTGAGGAAAGCCGTAAAAAGTTTAAACGAGCCAGAAATGACTGCAATGCCCACATTAATCGTGTCAAATTCTCCTATGACCAAAAGTTGAGGCAAAAAATACTACAAAGTCCCACTGGTAGTAAAAACTTTTGGCCATTTGTTAAAAACATCAAGAATTCGGCCTCGTCATCTATCCCGACACTCATTTACAACGACATTCCAGCTGTCAGCTCTACAGATAAGGCCAATCTGCTTGTTGCTCACTTTGCAGTCAGCTCAACGCTCCCAGATTGTGCTTTGTCTCCCCCTGTACTCGAGCGCGTAGAATTCTCTATGGGACCAATCCACTTTCGCACTCGTACAGTGGCTAGAGTACTTCAAGATCTTGACGTTCACAAATCCGCTGGTCCAGATGGTATTTCCCCTATCGTTCTGAAGAGGTGTTCTTCTTCGCTGGCAAAACCATTGCGTAAGCTTTTCCATCTGTCCTATTCTTCAGGACTCTTCCCGGGAAAATGGAAAACAGCATTTGTCCAGCCTGTACCAAAAAAGGTGAATCTTCTTCTCCCTCCTCCTACCGACCAATTACACTTACGTCCCTTCTTTCTAAGGTCATGGAAACGTTGATAAACCGTCAGCTAATGAAATATCTTGAATCGCGAAAACTTCTTAATGACCGGCAGTATGGTTTTCGCAGCAACAGGTCCACTGGTGATTTGATGACATATCTAACCGAAAAGTGGAACCAATCTCTTCACCAAGGTGGTGAAAGTAAGTTGCGCTTGATATTTCAAAAGCATTTGACAGAGTTTGGCTCCAAGCTCTCTTGTCGAAAATGCGTGCATTTGGAATCGATGATACTCTTCTTCAATGGATTAGAAATTACCTTTCGGACCGTTCAATTCAAGTTGTTTTGGACGGCTTCAAGTCTGCAACTCACCAAATAAATGCTGGTGTCCCCCAAGGCTCTGTTCTGTCCCCGACTCTCTTTCTCATTTTTATAAATGATCTACTGTCTGTTACTTCTAATCCAATCCATTCCTTTGCTGATAACAGTACCCTCAGCTGCTCATATTCGTTTCTTGGGTCACGCCCCTCATCTTCGGGTGTGGAACTGGAACGGCAACGTATGTTAAGCTCATTAAATTCCGATCTTAACAGCATAACTGGGGTAAAACCAATAGAGTGGAATTTAATGCTTCCAAAACTCAATGCTGTCTCCTGTCATTAAAGCAAAACCCACACACACTGCCATTATCTATGAATGGCACTTACATCGCTGAAACCGAAAGACTTTCCATTCTCGGTATGTGTGTTAATGACAACCTTCGTTGGAATGACCACATATTCGATGTCGCCAAGAACGCCGCGAAATGTCTAGGCTTCCTTAAGCGTTGTAAGAAATATTTCACCCCTTCTGATCTGGCTACAATTTATAAGGCGTTTATTCGCCCGAAACTCGAGTACAACGCTCATATCTGGTCCGGTGCACCAATAACTTATTTGGAGCTACTTGACAGGATCCAAAAACGCGCGATAAAACTCATTAGTCATCGTCACAATGTCTCCTGCCTGTCGTTATTTTATCGTTATTTCCACCATAAGTGCTCAAACGAAATAGCCAGTTGCATTCCTCCCCTTGAACATTTCAACCGAAATACCCGCCATGCAGGGAATGCTCATCAGTTCACCCTCAAGCCTGTGTTCGGACGTACAGTGAAGTTCAAAGAATCTTTCCTCAGCCGTACAACACGAATGTGGAATGCTCTTAACCGCTCCATTTTTCCAACACATTATAACCTACAGACATTCAAAACCAACGTGCATCGGAATCTCTCCTTTTCCTCTCACCCTAATTTTCTTAACGCCCGCGCTGTGTAGCTAATACATTATAAGGGTCCCAACAAAGCCCTTTAGTGCGCGCTAATTATAAAAAAAAAAAAAAAGGGTCTCTTCGGAGGTGTGCCCCTCAGACCATAGATGTATCAAATTTAAAATAGAATGCGAAGCCATTTCTTTGGCGTAGAGGAGGAATCCGAAAAAAACAACTGTATACGCTTCAGGACAAGACAAAAGGTAAAGGAAGCTGTTCAAGACCTGAACAGAGCCATTACCAGCTATTTCGAACTGAAGCGCCCAGTAAACAAAAACCTTGGCGAAACTTGCAACTGCAAAGAATCCGAAGAGAAGATGGAAAACTTCTAAACATTTCACTCAAGACTGGTATCTCTGCAGATCGAAGCTGAAATACTATAAGAGGTTAATTCGGGCATCGAAAAGTGCTTCTTATATTAACTTCTCCGAAAAGATTGAAACACTGGGGGAAACTAGTGGGGTTGTTAAAGTTCTGAAAAAGGGCGAACCAGCCAAACTGGAATCAGTTAGAAAACTTAATGGAGTCTCTGCTGGAGTCTCACTTTTCGGGTAATCAGATAACAATTGGCTCAGAACCAGCGTCGGTCACTGAGACTGGGAGTAGCCGAGACAAACAACTCGGCGTAGCTGGTATAGCCCGTCCCAACATAGGTGAAAATTTCTTCCGCAGGTCTTTTCACATCAGGGGTTTTATTCTCTTAGCGACAGCAAAACTACTTTTCCAACCAGAACTACAGTGAACAAAAATATGTGCGCATTTCATACAACAAATATACCCCCGCTTGCGAAAACATCTCTATCGATCGACGATCGAGACATGACTGATTGTCCACACAGAACCGTTATTGGCGCATGCAAAAGATACACATTTACCCACGCCAAAGAAAAGGGAAATTTGCTGGGTGTTGCACTTCTCAAATATGTGTTTAGTAATGAGTAACTATTAAAAAAAGCTGCCAAGTGCGAGTCGGACTCGCCCATAAAGGGTTCCGCGCGAATTATAATTATTATTTACTTAGGCACCTATTACAGATTTATTATTAGAAAATAATGGTTCGCGGTTTACGCATAAGGTTTATGTTTATGAAATTAAATGTTTTTTTTTTATATTTGAGTTGATTGAATGAAAGGTTTTTTTTTATAATTTGCGTGCGCTAAAGGGATTTTTTTTTCTGTAGTGACACAATACCCTTATAGTGGAAACCACAGCGCAGGCATTTTTGTTTGTTGCTGTAAGTAGCTCCCAGGTCCCAGCAAATGATTCATTGTCTATTTTTGTGTGATACTTACTGTATGAAAGAATAGAAGGATAGGAAAGAAGTTTGGTGCGATGGGATTTTTTTCTTCACTGCTTTTTTTTTCTTCAATTGCTTTAGGAAGATCTGTTTTTGTTGTGTGTATTCAATTTATAAAAATCATAGCCCTGGTCGGGATTCGAACGCACGACCTGCCAATCACTTACTGAATACACTACCATCGCACCATTGCCACCTACAAGGTAAATTGCGGTTTACGATTTATGACGTAGTAAAAAAACTACTTACTAGATCTCGTTCAAACCAATTTTCGGTGGAAGTTTGCATGGTAATGTACATCACACATTTTTTTTAGTTTTATCATTCCCTTATTTTAGAAGTTAGAGGGGGGGGGGGGGGGGACGACACACACACACACACACATTTTACCACTTTGGAACGCGCAAACTATTCAGTTTAGAAAAAAATGATATTAGAAACCTCAATATCATTTTTGAAGACCTATCCATAGATACCCCACACATATGGGTTTGATAAAAAAAATTGAGTTTCAGTTCTAAGTATGGGGAACCCCCAAAATTTATTGTTTTTTTTTCTATTTTTATGTGAAAATCCTAATGCGGTTCACAGATTACATCTACTTACCAAGTTCCAACAGTATAGCTCTTACAGTTTCCGAGAAAAGTAGCTGGGACATTCCCGGACAGACAGACAGACACACAGACTTGACGAATCTATAAGGGTTCCGTTTTGTGCTATTTGGCTATGGAACCCTAAAAAGGGTTGAAATGGAATTTCCGTTATACTTTGTGCATGGGCACGCATTTCTTCACACGAACGCAGGTAGACAGGTAAAGTTGAGAAAAGATGGGTCTCTTTTCTACTCACTTAAAATCGACCTTTCTCGCCCGATACGACTTTCATTGAAAGGCCTAAGTGTCCAATTGTCTACCCACATTTAATAACCCATTTTTTCAAGTGCATAATAGATATATTTTTTCGTGTTTATACCCTATTCTAGGGGTATATTAATTTTTACGCATAGTTTGTAACATACCTTAATATTGCCCGTAGACCCCTAAAAGTTACTATATTTATGATCAGCATCGATAGTAATGTCGATCTAGCCATGTCCGTCCATCCGTCCGTCCGTCCGTCCGTCGGCAAAAATTAGGCCTTTAAACTGGTCCTAGAGAGCTGAAATTTTAAAAATATACTCTCTAGGGTCCCGAAATAATCAAGTTTACGAATTTTTGAAATCCGCCCACAGACACGCCCACAAACTCAAAAAAAAACAAAATTTTGGAAAAAATCGAATTTTGAGCTAGAAAGCTGATTTTTTTTTATATGATCTATGACTCCTAAAACTGCTCGGGATGTAAAATTTTCAAAATCCGCCCACTGACACGCCCACAAATAAATAAAACAATTTTATTGAAAAACCAAAGTTTGAGCTAGGGAGCTGAAATTTATAATATATACTCTCTATGAGCCCTTTATGCTCATGTGTAAATATTTTCAAAATCCGCCCACTGGCACGCCCACAATCATTTTTATTTTTTTTTGAAAATTCAAAGTGAGCTAGGGAGCTGAAATTTATAATATATACTCTCTAGGGGCCCTTTATGCTCATGTGTTAATTTTTTTTAAATCCGCCTACTGACACGCCCACAATTAAATAAAACAATTTTATTGAAACAGACAAGTTTGAGCTAGGGAGCGTTTTTTTTGATAAAATCCTTTAAATGTTATATAACAAAATATGTAGAGCGTTCTTAACAATTCAACCATACTTAGACTTTTGTCACGCCCACTTATGAGGGATAGGAATAAGAATACGGTATCCAACAGTTCGCCCAAGCGGACTGTAGCCCGTCCCTATGTTTTTGCATGATTTTATAATTTTTTATTTTCTTTTATGAATTGTATTTTACCACACTATACCTATAATAAAATGAAATCTCAACTATTTATTCTTTCAAACAATATCTTTTATTGATACGTATTCATTTTCTTTGCTTTACATTATTTTATGTCAATCATGAAAAATATGATTTCTTTATTTTCTTGATTGTAATGTTTTACTTCGTGCATTAAACTTTTTTCTTGAGTTACTACAATAATTAATTGATGAAACTCGATGACAGTTAAAACACGTATCAATAATAAAACAATTACGTTTTCCAATATTGCTGCAAAAAAGATAAAGTAGAGATCAGAGATCATGCGATTAAAAATACAATAAAGAGAAAATATCCCAAATTGTTACTCATGTTGGGATCTTTCTTTTACTTTGGTACGGGCTATATATTTCGAAGGCTGTGTTAACTCACGAGGCTATCAAATACGCCTTTGCGTCGTTGGACGGTTTCAAGTCACCTGTCACGGGCGGAATATACGCACCCTACTTGCACAGGCTTGAATGTTTCGATGAAACAGATTTAAAAAAAAAAATCGTACTTACATAATCTTTTATTACATGAACTGCAGTAGATCTAATATAAATTTAATCAGTGCTTAATAGATTACGCTATAAACCCAAATTTGGTCTTTCTATTTAAGTTGAATAATGATACATTCAGCCTTATTGCGAAGATCAATCGACAATTGATAATTGACTATTTTCGATGTGTGCTATTGTGAACGAACGATTCATTTGGTATTTTTGTCAATCACATTTTTTTAATTGACTGCGATTGACAAAATCCTTTAGAATCGTTCGTTCACAATAGCACACAGTGAAAATAGTCAATTATCAACTGTCGATTGAACTTCGCAATAAGGCTCATTATTTCACGTCCCCGATTAAAACTTCTTGCATTTCTAACCCCATTGTACAGTTAGAGAACCATAGAAATTGTTCCCTACTCAAAATCGTATTAGCCAATTCTTAGTATTATGCGTCGTTATTGTGTCGAGCGATTTGAATGCGACAGAGAAATGCTATTGCTGACAGATGACAGAGGACAGAAAGCGTTCGTTATTACTTACATTATAACTAATAAAAAAAGAAATTACGATAAAAAGATTTTTTTGAAATTATATTTTGTTTCTCTCGGAATAATGTTTTTTTTTTAGCTATTCCAATTGCAATTTTGCAATTTCCATTTTACAATTTAGGATTGGAGTAAGTACCTATTCACTCATAATGCATATCTTTAACACACATTCCTTCTTTGGGACCTTTTCAATACATCTATGGACACAAACAAAAAAAACATTGGCACTATACCCTTGCTAGCGAATTAGTGCTAAAAATTTTAATAATGATTTTAAAATCTTGTTAGGGCTCTCAACTACGGTGCAATTGGCACAGTTCTAGGACATGAGCTCACGCATGGGTTTGATGATAGTGGCCGTATGTACGATCGTAGTGGAAATATGAGACAATGGTGGTCAAATCGAACTATATCGGAATACGTTACTCGAACAGAATGCTTTGTAGAGCAGTATAGTCACTATATTCTGCCGGATATAGGAGAATATGTAAGTATTGTATAAACATAATATTTAGTAAAACACAAGGAAATGCTAAAGTTTGCTTGGGCGAGCGTTGGATACAATATTCCGATCTCTAAAAAAGTGGGCATGGCAAAAATTAAACAAGACAGTATTTTAGGTTTTTCAGGAAAAAAACGACCCGTAAAAGGCGGCGTTTCAAAAACTTCGTATGAAGGAATTGTTAAGAACGACTCTATTTAAATACTGTTAAAGAAAAGTGTTTTTATTTCCATTGATTTCTTCAATAATATTTTTTTTCAAATATTTAGTCGCATTTTAAAAATATTTACACTTGAAAATTGTGTGCCCTAGAGAGTATATATTTCAAATTGCAACATTCTAGCTCGAATTCTATTTCTTCGATAAAAAGGTTTTTTCCAAATACAGGGTGGCGCACCAATTTGTGCTACAGTAAGAAACTCAAATAACTTTTTTTTAATCAATGTTTTTGTTCCAAATACAGGTGCACCACAATTCTGCTACAATAAGAAATTCAAATAACTTTCTTTTTTTTTAATCAATGTATTTAATTTTTTTTATTGTATAGACAATTTTATTTTATATAACTAATTGTTTTTGAAGATGATAGACCGTAAATGACCTCCACGCTTATCCACGCATTATGCGACACCTGATCAGAAAATTATTCATTGCCGCCTGAAGGGCGTGCATTTGCTCCATTTTGCTGGAACCAAATGTTATTGAAACGGATACTTATTCGGCGCAGTTCTGTGTAAACAAAACTCCTTCAACATCTTTAAATAACGGTCCTCATTGACAGTTACTGTTATACCGTTTGCTTCAAAGAAGTATGTCCCCACAATGCACCCTGATGAGACTGCACACGACACAGTGACTCGTTCTGGGTGCAGTACGGTCTCATGGAGTATTTCTGGATTAGATTCACTCTATATACGTCAATTTTGCTTATTTACATTGCCGTTTAGATAAAAATGGGCCTCATCAGACAAAAAACCAGCAATTTATCAAGCTGTTGTCTTCTTCATTTATTTCAATGATTTTTTTTCAAAATTCCAAGCGAATATGCAAATCCAGAGGGTTTAACTTGCTTGCAATTTGGACTTTGCAAAGAAACAAGTTTAAGTCATCATAAATTACCTTCTGCTAACTCTCATAATGGTAAATCTACTTGGAGGAGTGTTGCCAAACTCCCGCCTAAATTCCCTTTGGACGGAAATGGAGGATTGCAAATGATGGTACCGCTGCACTATCAAAATCCTCTTTTCGGTATCCCTAGCATTAATTTTAATAAATCTAAATAGTAACCTGCCAAATAAAAAAAAACCGATTACTCATACAAAAAAAAAGTTATTATGGTTTTGTTTTTGTAGCACGATTCGTGCGCCACCCTGTAGTTGGTGTGTCGGGCGGATTTAAAGACTCTTTGCACTTGACCATTTTGGGCCCATAGAGAGGGTATTTTCCAAATTTCAATTTTCTAGGTCGAATTTAAGGGCCTTTAAATTGACAATGCATCGATATAACTTTCGAAGCTGATTAAAAAATATAGCAATTTTTTAGGGATCTAGGAGCAAAACTAAGGTATGTAACAAGACAAACTATGGGTCAAAATTATAATGCCATTGGAATAAGGTATAAAAATTAGTATAAAATCCAAATTCCATTAGCCTAACCAGTGGGTTGACACGACTGGATATTACCTGTGTCGAGATTTTAAGTTCCATTTTAATTTTCACTTAAGTAGCTAATCATTTAAATTTCATTAATTGTATATATTATGATGTGTTTACTTATAATATAACAAAACAAAGAGGGCCTTAGATTAACCTGTTTGTAGGGCAACTTTGAAAACCATATGGCCCTTTAATGGGTTAAGGGTTGAAAGAAATTGTTTGTTTTGTACTCAAATTATAAGGATGCAATCGTAAGTATTCTTTAATAAATAACATAAGGGAATTGCCTTTTATCGACAAATCTTTTACTTTAAAACTGAACAATAGCTACATTATGTAGATTTACTTATCGAAATAAATATAATAATAATAATACTAACACGAAATCAATTTAATTTCCAATATGGTAACATCAAAGAAAAAAGCACGTCTAAAACACCACACTTTTGTTTAGGTCGTGCAATGCTGTAGACGAACCAAAAAGGTCGTACTCGCTCAAAAGAATCTCCTTTATACAGTCTCCCGTTTCCATATCCGAAATGGTTTCAGCGATGCAGGCAGGAAATCAAGATAGATCAGTCAAGCAGCCAAGGAATCAAGGAAATTAATGCTCCAGGGTCCGGGACTTGACCTTGTGAGTCTAAAGGGTGCCCTGCGTTCACTTCGTCCTTCTTATATATACGCAGGGTGTCCTTATCAGGCTCCTTAACCAAAGGAGCAAGGGATTCCTAATTGATCACTTTTATTGCGGACCTGTAGTAGCCCCTTGATATTCCAGATTCGTGACCTTCAAGTCGTGAGTCGTAAATGAGCCATGGACCATGTAGGAAATTGGAAATTGGTCATTCCGTTTTTCTGAAGAATTTCAGCATTCACCAAGTACCAAGATTGCCCTCAGTAACAGTTTGACAAAAACTTCCATGTCACCATCGCCTCCAGGTACATTATGTGAAATATGTTCAATGAATCGATCCCCTCTAAGGCCGATGGATTAAAAACTAATGACTTATACAACGTTACTTTCGGTTTTTTAATAAAATTCGGACTACATCTTCTCTACGCGCCAAAATTTCTCTTCAAAAGCACGACGCCAAGCGTAGAATGTAGGAAACGCTATTTTATCGGTGGTTTGGACTCAATAATACCTTTGAGAATGTCTAACAACTGTCCAAAAAAACGTAACGATATTAAATATAATTTTGTATTATAATTTAATTAACAAAGGGGACATACATATGTATTGATATTTGTTTTCTTTAAACGAGCTAACAATTTCGACTTGTTTCTCCTTTCCCCATGCATCTTGCTACAACTAAGTAGACTTTTTAAAATGAGTCAGCCTTGTGACAGCTACGCCGCGAAGTGTGGTCTAGAGTTACAACAATTCAAAGTAAATTGACGGAAGCTAAGCCAATGCGAATTGACGGAAAGCTTGGCAGCCTAGCTGCAGGTGTGTTTACACACAAAACATACTTGGATTGTACACTCATTTTAACTTAATAACGAACAGTTAGTTTCTAGATTTACCTTTAAGACTTTTTTTAAATCCTTTAATTATCTGGGAAAACCCAAATGCAATGTGAAAGAAAGACTATATTATGTTTTTTTTGTGAAAAAGAAATTGGGGTAGGGATGCCTTTCCCAATAAGGTCATAAAATTGGTCCTTTACTCTTTTCACTTGATTACGAACAGTAACTAAATCACATTTAAAATCAAATATACAGGCATTAAGAGTACCAGGGACCTAGTACAAAACATAATGTCATACAAACACCAACTATGGGTAAACAAAATCATCAATTAAAAAATAAATGAGAAAAAATTCGAGCTTACCAGGAATAAGGCAAATCTATCCGTTTTATAGCTGGTAGTATTGGAAGAAGACCAACTGTTGTTCATAGCTATCTTAAGGACATTGAGAACTATGGAAAAAACTGCAAAGGAAGGGTAAGCAAAGCCACAACAAGTCAGGATCGACGGGTGATACTGAGAGCTGCTTCAAATTTAAGACTTTCCGTAGGCAAACTCAAGACATAAGCTGGAGTTGAAGCTATGCTCTATGCAACACAAATTGTCAGTACAGGCCTTATGGAGGAGCTTTTTTTTCTACCAGTGGTACCTGTAGATACTCTCACGGCACTCAAACGCAAGAATTGCCACTGAAATAAAAACCAAACCACTGTCATAGCAAGGAATTGTTGTTGTAATTTTCCTAAAATTCGCATACGGCCGACCACAACCAGTCTCCCACACAGCCGAATGGGAATGAGCATGACCTTCTTCTTGTGTTCGCTTGCTATTATCATCCACCAAAATAAGCAGTGTGTGTGACTGAAGCACATCAGAAGAGTATTACCATCTCTACAATGAAGCATATCATTAAGGGTTTTTCTATGGATTTCTATGGAGAACGAATTATTACGTGGAGTGTCGCAATTCGGTTTTAATTTGATTGTATTTGTATTGTACAGCTGCACAAGTACAGTTTTTTTTACCATCTGTTTAGGTATATGACATTGCGTCGTGGTTATAAAATTTTGTATTCTAATTGCCTGATTGTGTTTACCTTTCACAATATACTTATAGCGGAAAGCACTGGGAAATGTTTTTAGAAAATCTTACTGATTGAGTTTATGTCGCAAACTGTTTAAATAAAAAAAAAAACATAAATACATCGTTTCATCTCATTATGTACCTGTTTGTATGATGTCTTTGTTTTTCCGATGAATGACGCCTGTTTTGCCAATGAATACGGGAATTCCCAAAAGGAGGATCTCAAGTTAGGTAGGGATGCAATCAAAATCATACAATGGGTTGCTTGAAATCGTTAAACGTTACAAAGCCAAGTATGAAACATACGTCGTAGATGAAATGGCTCAAAATGCGGGACATAAAGTGTTTCGCTTGCCGCCTTATCACTGTGACCTTAATCCAATAGAATTGGTTTGGGCTCAAGTGAAAGGGTTTGTAGCAAGCCAAAACAAGTCATTTAAAATGGCTGAAATAAGAGACTTACTAACGACAGCACTTACAAGGGTTGACAAGGAAAAATGGCATCGATGTGTCGAACACGATGAACAGGTTGTTGAACCAAATATGTGGGAAATGGACGTTTTCGCCGAGGAAGCAGTTGAAAGGATAATAATAGACCTAATAGTCTATTAGTTGAGTAGTGATATTAGAAATTAGTGTTTTATGTTTTACAATATTTATAATGAATAAATTGGATTACAGTGATATATTTTTCGTTTTGATTTTTTTTTGTGTTACGAAATTTATATATTTTGTTGGTCTACTGGAGATACCCTTAAAAAAGCGCCTATTATTATCTTACCAAAAAAGGAAAAAGATAAACGGAATTTATTTCGTTCCGCAATATTTTTATTTTAAATTGGAAAATGGTAACCCCAATATAATTGCTCTCTGAGTTATGGCGAATTATCATGCACACCACGGTAACCCTGTGAGAGCTTTAAAGAGGCACCGATTTTTGTAAGTCATTGCAACCAGACTGAGAGACAAACATCCTATCTTTCCTGTACTGACAATTTTTGTTGGATAGAGTATAGTAGATCAACTACTCATCACGTGATGCAGCAAACCAACCATAGGTCACTGGTGCGCTGTATATTTAATTTAAAATGTGATAATAGATAGATTTAGTTACTGTTCGTAATCAAGATAAAATAAATAAAGGACTAATTTTATCACCTTATTTCCGAAAAGCATATAAAAATCGAATTTATCTACTTAATCCCAATTTTATTTTTAAAAATTCGAATATATATATATATATATACATATATTAGTACCTACAGCTTTTCAGGACTTTTTTTAGCACAGGTGGAATAATATCTGAGGTCTTTTGCAGCTCCGCTGGTATTATACCGTTTTATCCAAGTGCCAGGTGATCAGAGCTAGGGAGTTTGCACAATGCACAAATATTTGACATATTTACGTTCACATCGCTTATATCTTTGGGACTTCGTGGAAAATAAATTCCTAGTAGCAGATTTAAGGATTCTTCGCTTGAAGTATTCCAGGAGCCATACGTTTTTTATCTTCAAAAACCTGGGCATTACTGAGTTGGTTGAGAAGATTTTTTTAACCTAGATACCTTTTCAACAAAATAGTCTCCAGGAAGAAAATTTGGCTTTTCTCAGTTTTTTTTATACGCATTGAGGTATATTTAATAGATATGACATTCTATGTTGTCTTTTTTCTGAAGTCCACAAAAGCGGCCTCTTCTTACCTTTGGACCGGATAAACGTGCAGGTTGGTCTTTAACAGCGCTTTGTTAAGGGCCTGGGTGAGTTTGAGTTCCTTGGCTTTACGATCAAGCTCACTGTGGTTACAGGAATTCAGAGTTCATTGATCATTTGAGTATTTCTTCGTTTTTAAACCAATCTGTTGATCGGTAACATTTGAAATCTAATTGGTGAGGAGAATCATCATCTTAATTGACTTGGATGTATCGATGATCTGGAAAACAGTCTTTCCAATTCAATAGCTTTTGTTAAATCGACAAGAGTACCCAATGTCTAAAAGTTCTGTAAATTTCAAGTTATAAAGGTAGATTCGTTAACTAATTCCATTGGTGTTACTTGTACTCATCTTCCGGATTGTTATTCCGTTTAGGTGTCCATCCCGAAAAATGTGTGTTAAGCAGGAGTTCGAGTGTTTCATTTACCAGAGGACGTTGGAGTCTTTAAGAGACTCCAGGGCCATTGGAGTCTGAGGAGAACTTTTCTGAGCCTAGCTAGTTAACACGGACAGCCAGGTCCTGTTTTAAGCTACACTAGCTTTCACATTCTCACCAGAATAGTAGACGTTTACATCCAGATCCACTTTTAAGCTCTGTTAGCTTCGACATTCTCACCACAATAGTAAGCGCGGACAACCAGGTCCTGTAATAGTTTCGAGATTCTCACCAGAATAGTTGAAGCGGACTACCAGATCCCGTTTTAATATCCATATGTTTCGACAGTCTCATCAGAATAGTTGACGTCGACAACCAGGTCCTGTATTAACCTCCACTAGCTTTGTTTTTTTTTTCATTTTACCTAAGTACATACAGTTTTTATGTTCAAATAATTCACCTCACTTTATTATCACACTGAATACGTTTTATCCCACTTCTGACACCAATGTTACAAAAAGTACAATCTCTTGGGTGATCCTGCGACACCTATTTATATATCCCAGGGAAACACGTGGAAAGTGCTAGAATATTGTTGACAGTGTGTTTATGGAAAGTACGAGAATAGGTAGGTAGGTAGGTAAATGGATGCCCTTGTGACTGGTGTCACGGCTCACTTAGACCATCAGTTTGGGTACATTGTGTCCATTGCTGTTGGGATTTCCAAAATTTGTTGAACCTGCAAATACAAGAGATATGCCGCTCTTACACAGCTCAGTGATCCGCTTTATTAGAACCACCCGGATCTATATGTAAATCTCAGGAGTTTGTTAAGCTCAATGTCGGTCAGATCCTCCAGCTCCTCAAAATAGTAGCTGCCAAGAATCTTAAATCTGTTAGTACTAAGAGCAGGGCATTCACATAATAGGTGACGAATAGATTCTGTCTCTTCGACGTCTCTACAGCTTCTGCAGTAATCGTTGTGCGCTATGCCCAGCCGTTCCACGTGTAGGCCCACCGCGCAGTGTCCTGTAAGGACCCCTGTCAGTGTGCGTATGTCTCTGCGGTTCAGATCTCCTTTTGTTTACCGCTGGCCAAAGCTCCCTCGTGTGTCTGCATGTTTCGAGGCTGGTCCAACGTAGGTTTGTTCTACTCATGGATTCAGCGTCGATTTTCCGTGACAGTGTACTGAGCGGAGTTTGTATAGATTTCAGAGCCAGAGATGCATCCATCTCCGATCCGCATCTTGCCAGCTTGTCTGCTTCTTCGTTGCCCGAGATGTCCTTGTGCCCTGGTACCCAGCATAGCGTCACCGAGTTTACGGTTGATATCTCGTCTAGGTGTTTTCTGCACTGTAACACCGCCCTTGATTTGACAACTGCTGACTCCATGGCCATTATGGCCGCTTGGCTGTCAGAGTATATAGTGATCTGCTTATTGGTCAGTTTACGCTTCTTCACCTCCTTAGCAGCTTGAGTGATCGCAGCTGTCTCTACCTGAAAGACGCTGCATTCATCATTGATTCTAAAGGACATACCCAGGCCCAGAGTCTCACAGAAGATACCTGCACCTGTACCCGCATCCATTTTGGATCCGTCGGTATAGATAGCTATTTCGCCTTCTTCCGTGACTGTTCTGTTGATCCATTCGCTTCTTTCTGGGTTTCTGGTAACGAATCTCCTTTTGAAGGCATAGGTGTGTGGTAGGTAGTGGGTGGATTTTGTTTCTTTCGAGGCTCTCCATCTTGCCTCGATCAATGTGTGCCCGTAGGGCCTGAAAGACCACAGTCCCGACTCCCTAAGTCTAACGGCCATTTTAACCGCTATGCTGCTGCAGTGTATGTCCAGGGGTGTGAGGTTAAGTATTACCTCCATGGCTGCAGTGGGTGTTCTTAGCGACCCTGTTATCCCAATGCAAGCCGTCCTTTGAATCTTGGTGAGGCTTGAGAGATGGCATTTCTTCTCGATAGCCTTCCACCATACAGCTGCGCCAAATGTTAGAATGGGTCTTACCACCGCTGTGTACAGCCGTTGTACTACGTGTGGTTTAAATCCCCATGTATTGCCGAATGTTCTTCTGAAGTTATATAGTGCCACGTAAGCCTTTTTCACTCGGTCTTCTATGTTTTCCTTTCAGTTGAGTTTGGAATCTAGTATAACCCCCAAGTATCTTGCTGTCTTGGATACTTGCAGGTACACTCCATTCATCCTTGGTAGTTCAAAGGCCGGTATTGCCCTTTTCCTTGTGAACAGCAGGATTTCGGTCTTGGTTGGGTTTACTCCGAGTCCTTTTTCCGCAACCCATTTCCTGACAAGTAGGAGTGCGTAGCTGAGCCCCTTACTGAGGACTGGGATGAATTTACCCGTGACCAGGATTGCTACATCGTCGGCGTAGGCGCTCACGATGAAGCCTTCCCGCTCCAGTATCTTTAAAAGTTCATCCATGACTATGATCGATATGAGCGGATAGATGACGCCTCCTTGTGGGGTACCTCTGCTGACTTTCCGTTCTATACACACGTCTCCTAGATAGGACTTGATCCGTCGTGTACCTAGCATCAGTCCAATCCAGTCACATAGACTGTTATTGACCTGGGCCCTTCTAAGGCCGCGCAGAATTGCGTCAGCCTCGATATTATTGAAGGCTCCCTCTATGTCTAGGAGCGCACTCAAAGGAAATTCCTTGAATTCCAGGGATCTTTCCACCACGGAAACTACACTGTGTAATGCGGTGTCTACAGATCTGCCTTTGATGTATGCGTGCTGCGATTTAGAAAGGTAATTGTCGCTGATCGCTTCTCTGACATACACATCAATTAGTCGTTCCAGTATTTTTAGCAAGAATGATGACAGACTAATGGGTCTGTAGTCCTTTGCTGTGGTGTGGGTAGCTTTCTTCTTGCTTTGGGAACATAGCAAAGCCTTAAGCAGCCTATATAAATGCGTTTCAGTCTTGGGATAGTGGTATCCTTGGACTTCTGAAGCATTATGGGTCGAATATTATCTATTCCTGGGGCTTTGAAAGGGGCGAATGAGTTGATCGCCCAGGCTGTTTTTCTTTCGTCGATTATTGCGTCGATTGTGTTTTCATCCATCCCCTCCCTCGTACCATGTATAACTCTGTCGTTACTCTAGGCACGTCGAGGCATCCTGGGAAGTGGGTTTCTGTCAAAACTGCCAGCGTCTGCTCGTGTGATTCAGTCCAGCTACCGTTGATATTTCTTAGCGAATATATCGGTATCGGTGCTTTGCCCAGAACTTTTCTGAGTCGCGACGCCTCAGTCGTAGATTCGATCGATTCGCAGAAATTTCCCCACTCCTTTTTTAGGAGTTTAACGCTCTGCTTGTAGGTCGTCCATTCGATTAGTCCCTCTTTTGCGAGGTTCCATCTAGATCTTGACGATTGCATAAGCTCCCCGATCTTGGAGTTCTACCAGGGAGGGCGTTTTTTTCCGTTCGTTCTGCTTACTGGGCAGGATTTTTCGAAGGATTTTGAAAGCACCTCAGTTAGAGACGCAACTCGTTCGTCGATCTCTTGTTCAGTACTGTGGTTTTTTACCGAGCATACATTTTCCAACATCTGTAGTTCTGTAGTGAACCTGTCCCAGTCTGCTCTTCTTGGGTTCCTGAAAAGTTCCCTGGCCTGAGATTGAATTTGTGAGTCAAAGAGTATCCAGCAGTAGTCTGAGAACGATGCCTTGCTGGACACTCTCCAGTTCACGACCTGGACCGAACTGCTCTGAGATACAAATGTAGCGTCTCGTACTTCCTTTCTATTCGCTGTTATGAAGGTAGGGTCATTACCCCTGTTACATACGATAAGATTGGAACTGAGAAAAAGCCAAACAGAGCCTCGCCCCTTGCATTAATATCTGAGCTGCCGCAGATAGTATGATGGGCATTTACGTCACCGCCTAAGACTAAGTTCTTCTTACCTTTCTCGGACGCTGCTACTAGCGTAATTACCGAATCCGGGGGGACAGATGTGTCGTCATTGTGGGGCATGTACACTGACGCCAGAGTACAGCTCTCGTCCTTCCCTCTGACCTCCACTGCGGGGATGGACGGAGTGTCCTTTTGGTTAGTTCTTGGTCATCGCTCATCAGACGGTCTATCTGCCATGGGTGGCCCTAGTGACGATCGCAGTCGTCGACAGCATAGCCCGTTGAATCTCCGCGACTTAAGCCTCCGCACCGGCACCATCCCTTCCTGGATGATGCAATCGACACGGTGACTAACCGCGCGAGAGGAATAGTACGAGAATAAAAGATGTTATAATTGCTTCATAGCTATTCAAACTGAGCAACCGTCTGCTTTGAAATATCGAATATCGTTCTATAGCTCTCGACTAGATGACGCCTAATGTTATGCTATGCTTATATGGTGGTTGCCGCCTATATATATGAATATGTATGGATATATCCTATAAATCGCGATGTTCAACCAGGTCTCAAACTCACAAACTCAACTTTCAACTCCTACGCAAATAAGATCAGCTATAGCCAAAGGAGCGAATGGTTACCACTACAAACCCAACCAAAATCCATCGAAGGGACTACCGCTCACCCCAAACCAGCTGAATCAATCAGCACTAATATACTCCATTAACGACGGAAGTAATAGTTTCCAACGGAAAAGAGTTTCTCCCAGATGCCGCGGTCTTCGGTATTGATCATCTAGCAGCTTAAAATTAAAAAAAAAAAAAAAAAAAACAATTTTAAGGCGACTGCTGACTGTGCTGCGAAATGAACGGTAGCTCGCCAATTCTAAAAAAGCAAAAACATTCGCAGCCAGCAGTGTAACCCAAATGATTGTCCCCCTGTCGTACTCCAAAACCCAAATTCCATAGAGTTAGACAAATGAACTGTCTCCAAAGAGCCATGGTAAACTACCAAAAACTATCAAAACGTCAACACCCTTCGGGTTAGAATTTACCCGAGGTAGTCATGCCGGTCGTAAAAGGCGACTAAAATCCAAACTGGGGGATGCTTCCCCAAAGGCTCATAGGGGAGCCTCGGTATGATACGCTCGCTATCCCAGGTTGTAGGGTTATAGCAGAGATGTAAGCGATGTCTGTATGTGTATAGATAACGGTCTGCGCTCATGCAGGCTGCGCTTTACTCGCTGTGAATGCCCTACCGCGAACCAAACCAAACGGAAAAGTGTGATCGAACAACCTAAGGGTATGTTTAATCCAGGTGGCACTCGCAACAGCGAAAATCCACCCGTGGTCTTACCGACCGCAGTCGGGGCAAGGATTCTGGAGCCCCCAACCAACATACTACCAACACCCCCCGCCTGTTCAGGCATTGACTTAGGAGTTATAAGAACCCTTGCTTCCGAAGACTCCTGGAAAATAGAGAAAGTAGCGCAGAGGTACGCTTAATCTTCATTCCAATAGACAGGCAACTGATTGTTGAGTTGTTGCTGATGAGGCCCAGGAAACCGGACAGGCTGAACGAGCTGCAGAAGCGGTACGCACCGTTGGGCTTCTGTCTAAGAGCCAGCGGAAGAGGAAAAAGAGGAAGGCAGCAATGGCGCGGCGCAAAGAAACTGAACCAGTTGAAGGCGCAAGCGCTGAGAGCTATCTCGGCGGCGGCGGCTGAGAGATGCAGGTCGGCAGAGGTTACCCCAACCGAAACGTACAAGCGGATTGAAACCAACGCTGCCTGCTCTTCCAATAGCTCAAACAGGAATAAACGGAAGATGAAGACTGTGAGCACTCCTAACGGTGGAATTGCGTACGCACCTTCTGCGTGCCCTTCCACTGAATCACATCTAACTGATGGAGGTCCCCGCACAAAATCTGGCTGAAACAGTTTCTGCAACCAGCAATGCTTGCAGCACCACTTGACAGAAATTGGGTATCGGCTATGTCAAAGAAAAACATGGTAATTATATTTACTCAGATCAACCTTCAACATTCGAAGGCTGCTACTGCTCTCATCAGCAAGAAGCTTTCCATGTTGGGTGCAAAAGCCCACATAAAATCCATACAGGAGCCATGGGTGTGAAAAAATAGCATCTGTGGCCTTGGAGGTGTTCGTGGCACCACGATACTCTCTGACGAGGGGTCCGAAAGGCCCAAGGCTTGTCTTTCTGTGTCGAAACTTCTCTCAGAGACTAAGCTTGGATAATTTCGTGGCCAAAATCTGGTTGCGACAGCCATTAGCTACGAAACGAATGGAGATTGGAAGACCTTGGTCGTGGCGTCAGCTTATCTCCCCTATGATTCGATAGTGCCTCCACCACCCAGAGCAATTGCTGAACTCATAGACTATTGCGACATCAGGAAGATGGGCCTAGTTATATGTTGCGATGCCAATGCTCAGAACACTGTTTGGGGATGGATTTTATTCTCTCGTCTGATCTTACCATCAACAATGTTCGTTCACAGCCAACTTTTGTGACGTCGAGAAGACAAGAGGTGAACGACCTAACTTTATCGAATATGTTCTTTAAGGCGGTTACCAACTGGAGGGTCTCTTCAGAGGTGCCCCTCTCAGACAATAGATATATCGAATTCCAAATCGAAATCGAAGCCATCACTTTGCAGAAGAGGTGGAATCTGAAAAAAACCAACTTGGTACGCTTTAGGGAAGAACTAGGAAAAACTCTCAAAACTCCAACCAAACTCAGGACGAGACAAAAGGTAGAGGAGACTGTTCAAGACCTCAACAGTGCTATTATTACCTGTTTTGAACTGACGTGTCCAGTAAACAAAACTCCTGGCAGAACGCCGGTACCCTGGTGGAACTCGGAACTGCGGAGAATCCGAAGAGAAGCTAGAAAACTTCTAAGCAGGTCACTCAATACTGATTCGGAGGAAGATTGGAATCTATACCGATCGAAGCAGAAGGAACATAAGAGGTTAATTAGGGTATCGAAAAGTACTTCTTAGAGGAATTTCTGCGAAAAGATTGAAACACTATGTGAAACTAGTAGGGTGGTTAATGTTCTGAAAAAGGGCAAACCAGCCAAACTGGAATCACTTGATTTCACCTTTACTGAGACGATAACGGATACTCTTAGTCATCTGGTGGAGTCTCACTTTCCGGGCAACCAGATAACAATTGGCTCACAACGAGCCCCGACTACCGAGACTGTGAGTGAGTCAAGACAAACAACTCGGCGTAGCTGGTATATTGCGATGGCTGTGGTAACGGACGAGGCCATCAAATACGTTTTTGCATCTGTTGACGGGTACAAGCCACCTGGCACGGATGGAATATACCCAGCCATGCTGCAACAAGGTACAAACCATTTGCTACCGACTATGAAGAAAATCTTCACCGCTGTCCTAACATTCGCATACATACCAACACCCAGGGCCGGCTCCAGCAAAACAAGCGCCCTGTGCAAGATTTACAGAAAGCGCCCTTTAATTTGCACACATTCATAAGTCGTTTCCCCATCACCCAGGAGGTAGTCAATCTAATGGGTTTTTTTATTAAGGTACCCCCGTAGGCCTAATCCTCAATTAAAAACAATATGTACATGTTTATATGTCTTATTAGAAAATTAATTGCGTTGTTTTCTACTCATCTCTTCCACCCACCGATGGCACTCAAAATAAATTCCCTGCTCTTATATTTTAGAAAGATGGAAGTGAAATAAATTAAACCCACATAAGTCATAAATTTCCTATATGCAGGATTTCAAACTCGCACACACCGTTTGCGAGTGTGCGATAAAAACCCGACAGCAGAATCGGATGCATAGGTCGAAGAGAGTACTATATTTTCATAACATATCTACTCGTTCTCTTTGTAAGAGAAATTTGTTACTTTTTTCCTAGATAAGATACCTATGAGAAATCCCATACATTGTGTCTTCTTGTGTGCAGAATCAATGATGATATTTTCCTATCCCAGGAAAATATCATCTTTGATTGACTCACAAAAATCAAAACTCTAAATTAAAAAAAGAAGATAAACTTCATAAATTTTACTAATTTTTGGAGTTGCAGTGGCCAACCGCTAGTGCCGGTTCTCTACCTACTCCACACACCCATCAACGCAAACAACTTAGAGCCGTTTTATTCAGTCGAAGTTGAACTCAACTTGGGGATTTTTAATGTCAACTTGAGAAATTGCTTTTATTCACTCAAAGTTGACTCGCTCAACTTTAGATATTCCGAAGTTGAGAAAAGAGAGAGTTGATCAACTTTGAGTTTGCTCAACTCCCCGAAAGAGTGGAAGTTGTAGAGCAAACTTGGGATTTTACGTCAAATGTCAGATTTTTTTTCTCATTTCTGTTTTTGATTGTGCGAACTTCAAATCAAGCGGTGTAAATAATCAAATATTATTTTTTTAAAACTTAAACAATGTATCGTTCAAATTATTTCTGGGAAGATTGGCCATCGTCTGATTCGGGCAGCGAAGAAGACGAGCGCAATTTGGTCTGTGAAAGACGGCAATACAAGATGCTACCACGTGTTGGGCTCGAAAAATGGGACGACCGCGACTTCATATATCGTTTACGTCTCTCAAAGCGGACGACAATGATGGTGCTCCAACTTATAATAAATTCGTTGCCGTACGACGAGAGAAGGTATTTTACGCCGAATAAGTTGTAATTTATTGTACCTATATTCCATAGTGGTTTTCTTCTTCGATAGATCGCGTAAATTACGACCAATAACCCAATTATTAATCGTATTACGGTACTATACACTCGGATCAATTCAATTGGCGGTGGCCGATTTCATTGGAGTAAGCATTGCCACCGTGCATCATGTGCTGAAACGAGTGTCGAGAGCGATTGCCAATCTTTCGCCACAATTTATTCGTATGCCGGAAACCCAATTGGAACTACTGCAAGCATCACGTGACTTTTTTGAAAAAGCAAAATTCCCTCGAACTATTGGTGCGATTGATTGTACGCATATCCGAATTTATTCACCAGGTGGAACTGACGCAGAGAATTTTAGGAATCGTAAGGGATGGTTTTCCCTAAACGTTCAAACGGTTTGTGCTGCGAATTTGAAGATAAACGATATTGTTGCTCGTTGGCAGGTAGATATAGCTCACATGAAAAATATACATTTCAAATCGGTTTTTAATTTTTTATGTGCTCCTTAATAGGGCCCCACGCACGATCAGCGCATTTTCAATCTGTCTAGTTTGAAACAACGATTCGAAAGAGGCGAGTTCAAGCAATTCATTCTTGTTGGTGATTCGGGTTACACTTTTCTGAATGTCACGAACCCCATCGAAAATTTATATAATGAATCGCAGATTCGCACTCGCAATTGCGTAGAACGTTCATACGCATTTGGAAAAGGCGTTTTCCAGTGTTGGCCACTGGCTTAAAGTGCAGAGTGGAAACTGTACAGTTAATTACAATTGCTTGTGCCGTTCTTCACAACGTAGCAATTGACGAGAATGAGTCGGAACCACCACCGGAAGTGTACGGATTTTCCGATATGCTAGCCGGCACATATGTTCCTTCCGGTACGCCTTTGCAAACAACACTTTGAATCGCTTAGCGGTCGCAATTCCATATTCCAAGCGATTTATACGGGCAACATTCATCTGTCGCTTTAGAGCAGCAACTACGGATTCCCAAACAGCGTATAGTCTTTGGCAAATGATGCAGTCATTGGAAAACTTAAAAAAATACTTTAATTTACAGAAACAACACAAATATTTTCTAAACTTACACGAAAACAAACCAATCACCGGTTGGATCTCAGCAAATCCAAAGTTGAGACTGACATATTATGTGCCATCTGTCACAAATATCCCAGGGAATTTTTTGAAACAGCAAGTTGCTCAACTTGCGAATGTCAAATTCCAAATCGAAAGTTGTAATAGTGAAAAAAAACATTTTTCAACTTGCAGTTCAACTCTTGAGTTGATATCAACTCCGAAGTTAGCAAACTTGGGAGTTATCAGCAAGTTGAACAATAGTGAATAAAATGGACCTTAGAGCATTCTTCAATAGAATTCGATTTAACATCTCGAAATGATTGCATATCTTCTTATGCAGTGTTTAAATATTTCTCCAGCTTTTATGCAAAAATCCGTATTCATAAAACAGCATTAAAAACATGAAAGTTATGCAGAGATTGTGTCGATTAAAGTATCAAAAAAAATTAATTAATCAAAACCAGTTGTTTGTGAAAAACCAAATGAAAAAGTTCTGCTTATATTCGGAGATTTAATTGTGTAACATAATGCAATCGCAATATGTACGTAATAGGATTTTTGATACCGATTATGAATGAATACCCCTTTTCTTTGATGAATGCTACGGCCTCCTTGCAATATGCCATAACCTACCCCAAACTTCCATTAAAAACAACAAATAATTTACCAACCATATACCGCACCCCTCTCACCAACACAAATCATATTCCCATCATGAGAAGTAAAAAAATAAATTCGATAAATGACGAGAATGGAAGACAACGAAAATAACTACGATTCTTCTTGTGGACAGAATCAAAAAACTGCACGCTCTAACCCATACGATTCCGTCGTAATGAATTTTTTGTTTGACATATTTTCCTATGAAAATTTTGCAAGCGAATGTGCAATAATTAAAACCTGCACATACGAGGTGGAACTTTTTTTGTTTTTTGAACTATGTACGTGTACCTTACTTAGATTCTTTTTTAAATGTAAGTAGATGTGCAAGAAATATTCCTACACGAACAGGGTGGAATATTTTGAGATTAGGTAGGTAGGTAAGAAATGAACTTGTTTAGTGGAATTTTTTTTTATTTTGAGTTAGATTCTCCTTGAAGTTGCAATATTTCAAGTGATATGAGTTAATGTGCAAACATTCAGCACATTTGTTTTTTTGGGCTTAATTGAACAAGTTTTTTGTTTTAAATGCAAATGGCAGTATCCGCCAAGGTAAAATTAATTTTTCTTACTATAGATAGATTATAGATTATAGATTATTCATTTTTATTCAACTTTCACTTAATACTATTTACAGTTTATATAAAAAAAATTCAAAAATAATAATACCTAAGTGTAAGAGAATAAATCAGTGCCATTCAGTAACTTATATCGTTAGAGTTGAATGACCGCCAGAAATTTCGGCTCAAACTAGAAGAATAACTGACGTGGGGTACTTTCAGTTGTTCTTTTTTTTTAAATTGTTGTTTAAAGAAACATAACGTATAAAAAATACAAAATCAAAAGCGATATTAATAACAATAAAGATACTTATACAAAATAATCTTTTCGTATATCAAGTTCTTACTTTATAGACTAATTCTATGTCAGTCATGTTGAGAGTGAAAAGCCAGTTTGTGATTTTTTTTCAAGAAAGAATGAAAGTAGTAAGTTGTTCTAATTGAAATGGGCAGATTATTGAATACAATTGCGGATGTCATTAAATAAAAATTCATCAGATGTGTTTTGTGTGGAACTAGAGTATCAACAAGTGCCAGATTATTAACCCGTAAGTTGCATATTGAAGAGTTTCTAGATGGAATATTACCACTGTGTTTATAGAATTCTTTTAAAACTTTAAAAATATAGAGATGACGTAATGACAGTAATCTGAACTCACAAAAAAAGAGGCCAGATTCCAGTTCCTCGACGTTTTCCACAAATGATACGAATTATATGCTTCTGCGCAATCAAGATTGGTTTAAGAGTGTTCATATAAGCACCTCCCCAACACACTATCCCATATTGCAATTTGGACTAAGTAAGTCCGTAGTAGATAATTGTTAAGACTTTTTTTGAGCAGAATGGCTTTAACAGATACATCTTTCGAGTTATCAGATTCATGTAAGTTTTGAGTGATTGATCATGAACTTTCCAGTTAAGGTTGCAGTCGATGATAACTCCTAAGTACTTAAAGTAATCAATAAGCTCAATTTGAAAACAATTACGTGAGCACTGATTTTGTTTTAGGAAGTTATTTCTACCACATACATGCAAAGGTAAAGCAACCTTTTGACAGTCATACGAGTGGAAAAATGCTTCAACCTCCCTAGGAAAATCCCCCGATAACTTAAAACACATGATTTTAGTTTTATCACTAATAATCAATCTGTGGTACGCAAACCACTCCTAGCAATGCGCCTCGAAATTCGGCGCCCTGTGCATTTGCACATCTTGCACATATGGTTGGGCCGGCCCTGCCAACACCCTGGCGTACATTTAGAGTGGCATTTATACCAAAAATTGACAGAAGTTACTACTTACACGCCAAAAGCTTCACACCAATCAGTCTGACTTCCTTCTTGCTGAAAAGTATGGAAAGGCTGGTTAAACTTCACGTGCACAAAACTGCTTTGCGACTGCACCCACTATATCAGATGCAACATGCCTATCAACGCGGAAAATCCTGCGAGACTGCGCTCCAAAATCTACTTGGTAGAATTGAGGGCGCGCTTGACAGAAGGAATAAGCGATGGGCATTTTCATTAATATTGAGGGTGCTTTTGACAATGCGACTTTTGACATAATGTGCAGCTCTGCCAGACAACATGGCATAGACGAATCATTGGTGTTGTGGATTAAAGCAATGCTAATGAATAGAACGTTGGTTGCGGATGCGGATTGTGGCCGTTATGTTATGACGGTGGTAAACAGAGGCTGCCCACTGCTCTGGTTAAAAGACTTTGGAATCCAATCGAGAAAAACCGTTCTGGTGAAGAGGAGCCTCACTCCCAGAAATCCCTCTTTCTCCAGCATGCAATTCGTTTGAAGCGGAGTAAGCAGCTGTTGTCATTGATAATGGAAGTCTAGTTAGTGATGGAAGAATTACAATCGAGTGAAAGTGAAAGTTGATATTCTTAATGGTTGAATGAACAACAGTATCTTCAGATTGCTATCACGTGAAGTGAGGCGGAGTTAACGGGCTATTGACTTGGTTTCAACGGAAGCAAAACCAAAACTGATGACCACAGACCGAAACACGCGTAACTGTTTGCGTGCATTTGATAACGGAAGTGACCACTACGGTCTCGCCGCAACAATAGGATCAACAACGAGAAACCGCTGCTGAAGGAGAATAAAAAGGAGTTTTTATTCAGTTATCGAAAGAAACACTGGTCGCGCTTCTCCAGAATGTTAAAGCGAGATAAACTTTCGATTGGGATATACCCCAGAGTCGGACAGAATACCGAAAAACCTCATCCCCAAAACCCAATATCCCGAAAATACAAAACCCTACAGCATAAAGAAGATTTTCTGGGACCTTGATTTGAAGCCGGTGAACAATCTTGTTCCCTCAGACATGCTATAGCGTATACAGACGATTTGGTGGAATACAGTTCAGATGCTTTATTCGAGGTCCTCAACATTCTTTTGAAACGTGACTTTGATCAAGTTAAATTTTACTGCGACTACTGGAAGTTGAAAATCAACTTTCAGAAGACGGAAACAATCTTGTTCAGAACTACATAGAACAAACTGGAAGAAATTTGCCATTATTGGACAAAATGGACAGCAAACGATGGGGCTCATTTAAATTGGATTGATATGTCATCATTAAGGCCGAATGTCAGCGACAATAGTTTGATCTGTTTGACTTCGACCCCCAACGAATTGTACATAAAGAGTACGCTCTGGCCTGGCCTTAATCTTCAGGAGGTATTTATCCATATAGACGCAAAAAGGGCGAGAGATACGCCGTTCATCATAGGCGCCGACATATCATGAGCTCCTCTGTTTTGGTACTCCAATAGCGGAGAGGGATAAAATTGATACGGCTACGCAATTCGCCGAATTTTGGCCTGTTGATGGCGAAAGGGTCAACTTGTTTTAAAATAAGAATAAGTTAGCTTTGGCTTTGCTGGGGATTGGGATTTTGACCCATTTTTCTGTAAGGCAACGAGTGTTCAGAACCCTAATTTGAGTTAATATAAGTTAAGTAAAGTATGTAGTTTGCAATTTGTTTTAAATAAAAATGAAATGCCATCCGCTAATAACCGCATCACTTGAGAATGGGTTTACCGATTTGACTCATTTTTCTGTAAAATGTTTGCTTAACCCGAATTATGTTATGAAAATATAATACGAAAATGGCTGATAAGAACTGATAAGAGCATAAGAAAGATTTGACTGAGAGTGGGTTTAGTTTTGCTTGTCCATCAGAGTAAAATAGAAATACCATTCCAGGTATGGACTTTTTTTATGGGGTATGGTCACGGTTTATTATCCAGTTTTCAAAAAATGATTGCATCCCTGGTGGGAAAAGAAAGAAGATCTGCAGATGTCATTTCACTTCGAAAAACATAAAATTCCGGGTTAAATTTTTTTTTATTAGTTTGACAAATTTCGGTGCACTATAGTAAACAAATTAATCTTTTGCACAATGCAATGGGGTTAAGGATATAAAGCAATCTGTGACTTTGGACTTGAGTTTGATTCTATGTTTTTATGGTTTAATAGTTTGTGGTTTAGCATCAGTGGCCTATTTCACCAACTTACAAATTTGTATTTACAAGCATTTTTTAACAAAATTTGTGATTTTGTTGATTTATGTCGTTTCACCAAACTGTGGGTATTACAAATTTGTAGTTGTATTCTACAAAGGGAAATTTGTGGGAATATTTCTCTTTTCGTTTCACCAAAAGTCATTTATAGTTGTAATTTACAAGTTACAAATTTGTGAAAAGTTGACTTATTTGTGAGTTTGCGTTTCACCAAAGAAAATTATTTTCGAAATTTGTGTAGTATGTGAGCATATTTTACAACTGAAAATTGACGTGTAATTCCTCCTAAAAGTTTTGTTTCATATTGAAAGTAATCGACAAAATGTCTTTGCAACGAAGGCATAGTAGTAGCGATAGTAGCGAAAGTGACGATCATGTTTTAATTTAAAAAAAAAATGTAATTTCGGAGTAATTTAATTTTAATGAAAAATTTCGCCTGGCTCGATGCAAGTCAGAGGAAATAATTACAATTATTGGGCCACAAATAGCCGACACTACTGAAAAAAACTTTGCATTAACATCAAGGCAGCAGTTTCTTACAGGCTTGGAAATGGAGGGCAATACCATGGTGTAGCAGATATGCATGGGATATCTAAATCGACCGTTTGCAGATGTGTTTCTCGCGTTTGTGCAGCAAATGTTAATTTATTGTTTGAAAGTGTTGTATATTGGCCAAATATAGACGGAACCTTAACAAACATAGATGCCCCTGGCGAGTTTGAATCTGCATATGTGGACAGACATGGACAGCACTGCATAAATTTTATGTTGGTAGGTGGGCCGGCCAATACCTTTTATAACGCATATGTGAATTGGCCGAGAAGTGTGCACGAATCAAGGGTGTTACGAAGAAGTCCCTTTTTTCAAAAGACTTTTGAACTTTAAATGAAATATATGTTTATTTATTTTAATTTTATTTTTAGTAGTCACTTAATTTTAAAGTGTTGTCTTCCAACACTTTTATCTTCTCCTTCAGCTCTGCAGTCCCCAAGTCGCGTTTATTTTTCAGGGCATTCAACTGCAAATTATAAATTTCCAATTGAAGCCTCCTTTTCTTCAATCGAAGAATATCCGCTTGCTCAGTTAGCATTTTGTTGTTGCGCTGGGGCAGTAGGTACTGAATAGGACTCATCAACTATGCCTTGAACTGTTGGCGATTCTTTACCGATAATATCAAAAATGATATTATCGAGATCGGTTAAAATGCGACTAGTGCCACCTTCAGAACCAGTCTTCTTTGAATGATCAAGTTTAAGCTAAAATATAAAAAAAAAATGTATATGTACCTATATATTATGTACTTACCAGAGTAGCCCGTTTTTAATTTTGCCACGCAATATCTCGAAAATATTTCCAATCCTTTCCATTTTGAATTAAGAGGATAATGAAATTAAAATATCTTTCCACGCGTTTACTTCACCCAAATAAATCTTCTTTTCTCTAATCAAGGAGACAAAAAAAATCTTATTTTGCTCATTCATTTTAATTCCGGGATTGCACGACGATATTCCACAAATTTGTGAGAAAACACTTGTGGATTACACATTGCACAAAAACCCGGTGCAACAGGAATTTTTACACTTTTAATCAACATGTTTATTCTTACAATTTTTTTTTGTCTAATCACAAATTTGTGGGTTCATATATTTGTATTTGGTGAAACGGAAAACCAGATTACAGATTTGTAATTGTGATTCACAAGTACAAATTTGTGGTTGTAATTTGTAGTTTGGTGAAATAGGCCCCAGGTACCTGGGGCGACGTGTTTTCTATATACTTTTTTATCGGTGGGTTTTTGGAGAAACATTAATGGATGCGTGTTTACAGGTTTAAATAATTTTTTTACCTAGGACTTTTTGAGAATGAAATTTTAGCAGCAGAGAGAAATTATTTTATGATGCATCCTACGTATTTAAATGATTTTTGTTTTGTTTTGGAATTCAGTTTTAAGACATCATCAGTAGTGATAGAAGGAAATTGAAATCAAATATAAGACATTTTCATGGATGCATTAAGAAAAGGAAAACCAATAGGAAGCCAGGCGCGTAAGATCGTTATTCAAATATATAATCAAAAATTTGAAGAAGCCAAGAGTTAATGTTTGGATAATCCTGTGAGTTACGCAAATTCGCAGACCAAGGAACTGTCTGGAATTTCGCACCGATCGATAAGAAGCATTGTTAAGGAATACAAGGAGACAGCAGTTATCGAATCAACAAATAAAACATAGGGACGGGCTACAGTCCGCTTGGGCGAACTGTTGGATACCCTATTCTAATTCCTATCCCCCATAAGTGGGCGTGACAAAAGTCTGAGTATGGTTGAATTGTTAAGAACGCTCTACATATCTTGTTATATAACATTTAAAGGATTTTATCAAAAAAAAACGCTCCCTAGCTCAAACATGGGTGTTTCAATAAAATTGTTTTATTTAATTGTGGGCGTGTCAGTAGGAGGATTTAAAAAAAAATAACACATGAGAATAAAGGGCCCCTAGAGAGTATATATTATAAATTTCAGCTCCCTAGCTCAAACTTTGAATTATAAAAAAAAATAAAAAATTAATTGTGGGTGTGTCAGTGGGCGGATTTTGAAAATATTTACACATGAGCATAAAGGACCCATAGAGAGTATATATTATAAATTTCAGCTCCCTAGCTCAAACTTTGGATTTTCAAAAATTAATATACCCTTAGAATAGGGTATAAAAAAATTATTTTATTTATTTGTGGGCGTGTCAGTGGGCGGATTTTGAAAATTTTATCCCGAGTAGTTTTAGGAGTCATAGATTATATATAAAAAATTTCACTTTCTAGCTCAAAATTCGATTTTTTCCAAAATTTTGTTTTTTGAGTTTGTGGGCGTGTCTGTGGGCGGATTTCAAAAATTCGTAAACTTGATTATTTCGGGACCCTATAAAGTATATGGTTAAAATTTCAGCTCTATAGGTCCAGTTTAAAGGCCTAATTTGTGCCGACAGACGGACGGACGGCCATGGCTAGATCGACATTACTATCGATGCTGATCATAAATATAGTAACTTTTAGGGGTCTACGGGCAATATTAAGGTATGTTACAAACTATCCGTCAAAATTAATATACCCTTAGAATAGGGTATAAAAATGAGTGAAGTGAACCAATCAGTTAAAACTTAGTGAGCAAATTTATGATAATGTCAAAAAAATTTCAAATGATAATAATCTAGTTATAAATAGTGTTAAAGAAATAAGAAATGTGCAACGGTTATTGTAAAACCAAAGAAAGTTCAAGAAAATGCAAAAACCAAAGAGGTGATAAAAGAGAGCATCGATCCAACGGCTCTCTCTTTAAAAGTTAATAATGTGATAAATTAGAGGAATGGAGTGGTTGTTATTAATTGTGATGATAATGAATCAAGGAATACTCTTGTAAGTGAAATGAAAAAAAAACATAGGGACGGGCTACAGTCCGCTTGGGCGAACTGTTGGATACCCTATTCTTATTCCTATCCCTCATAAGTGGGCGTGACAAAAGTCTAAGTATGGTTGAATTGTTAAGAACGCTCTACATATTTTGTTATATAACATTTAAAGGATTTTATCAAAAAAACGCTCCCTAGCTTAAACTTGGGTGTTTCAGTAAAATTGTTTTATTTAATTGTGGGCGTGTCAGTATGCGGATTTAAAAAAAAATAACACATGAGCATAAAGGGCCCCTAGAGAGTATATATTATAAATTTCAGCTCCCTAGCTCACTTTGAATTTTCAAAAAAAAAAAAATAATAATTGTGGGCGTGCCAGTGGGCGGATTTTGAAAATATTTACACATGAGCATAAAGGGCCCATAGAGAGTATATATTATAAATTTCAGCTCCCTAGCTCAAACTTTGGATTTGCAAAAAAATTGTTTTATTTATTTGTGGGCGTGTCAGTGGGCGGATTTTGAAAAAAATTTATGCCGAGCAGTTTTAGGAGTCATAGATCATATATAAAAAATTTCAGCTTTCTAGCTCAAAATTCGATTTTTCCAAAATTTTGTTTTTTTGAGTTTGTGGGCGTGTCTGTGGGCGGATTTCAAAAATTCGTAAACTTGATTATTTCGGGACCCTAGAGAGTATATGGTTAGAATTTCAGCTCTCTAGGTCCTGTTTAAAGGCCTAATATTTGCCGACGGACGGACGGACGGACGGACATGGCTAGATCGACATTACTATCGATGCTGATCATAAATATAGTAACTTTTAGGGGTCTACGGGCAATATTAAGGTATGTTACAAACTATGCGTCAAAATTAATATACCCTTAGAATAGGGTATAAAAAGTACCACATACAAAATGGAAAACTGGAGTAGGAGAATTTAACGTCACCGCTATTCGGCGAATTATACACAACTTTCACCAGGAGGAGACATTGATGGTATCCCTAAGAATGTTGAGAGACCGAGTCCAGGAAGATCTGCAGCTGAACATAAGCATTACATCCCTCAACAGGATTCTAACAAGAAATGGATATTGCTATAAAAAAAATAAAAACAACCGCAAACTTCTTTGTAAAAGAAACGAAATCAAACTTTTGCGAGTGAAGTATCTGAGGAAAATTCGGGAGTACAGATCAAAAGGATATGACATCATTTACCTGGACGAAAGCTATAATTGACAGCTGACATACAAGACCAAGGGCATGGACTGATGGCAGCAGCAGTGGATTGAAGACGCCAATTTCAAAGGGACAGAGGCTGATAATGGCGCATGCAGGTGCTGAAAAAGGCTTCGTGCAAAACGCTTTACTTTTATTCAAATCCGGTACGAAAACGGGAGACTATCACCACGACATGAATTTTGAGAATTGGTGCAAATGGCTGCAGGAACAAGTTTTGAATAACCTGGAGGAGCCTTCAATAATTGTAATGGACAACGCCTCATATCACAATAAATTATAAGACAAACAAATCACTTCTGCTAGCCGAAAATCGGAGATGACCCAATGGCTGACCGATAAAAATATAGTACATACTATGGAGATGCACAAACCTGAACTTTATGAGCTTATAAAGCAACATCGAGCTATACAGAAGCCAAAGCATAGATTGACGATATTATTCACGGTACGGGACATGAGGTACTGCGTTTATCACCCTATCATCCAGACCTAAATTCGATTGAAAATATTTGGGCAACTTTCAAGGCAAGAGTAGATAAACGAAACACAATATTCAAATTATTGGATTTTCAAAAAATAGCAGAAGAAGAATTTTCAAAAATAACAGTTGAAGATTGGCGAAAAATTTGTGCAAAAACTATAAGGACGTAGAAGGAATACTTTTTTCACGATCTGATGTGGGACACAATAACGGATTCAATTACCATTAATCCAGGTGATGATTCTTCAAGCGATTATGAAACCGATAGTAGTTCTTGAAATTCTATGCAATAATTATTATATGAAATAATAAAATAAATTAATGTAAATTATTACCTATAATTATTTTTCGTTTCAATTTTGCGATAGTATACAAAAAATAAATCCTGTAAATACGTTGGGTGCATCGTCAAATAATTTCTCTCTGATGTAAACATTTCATTCTTAAAAACTCACAGTGAAACAATTTTGAAATCCTGTTAACATTCATTCAAAAATGTTTTTTCAAAAACCCACAGGTAAAAAAATATATATATGTGTATATATATATATATATATTAAGACGTCGTCCCAGGTTTGAAAACTTGAAAAAAATTTAAAACCCATTTAATGGCAATATGCGTTTAAAAACAAGCTGGTTCACAACTTTTAAATCGGGTAAATTTGCTTGATTTTCCATTATCACCTTAATAAGATCTATATATTCATCAGATTTGAATTCCGGAGAATTTAAATCTACTAATGCAACGCTGTCTGCTGTTTTTTAGATACTTTCCATATACATCCTGGACAGAGTATCTGGAACAGGTGGCAATGGTGCGATGGTAGTGTATTCACTAAAGTGATTGGCAGGTCGTGCGTTCGAATCCCGACCAGGGCCATGATTTTTATAAAATTGAATACACACAACAAAAACTGATCTCCCTAAAGCAATTTAGGCGCCACCTGTTGAGAAAAAAATCCCATCGCACCAAACCTCTTTCCTATCCATCTATTCTTTCAGTAAGTAGCACCCAAAAATAGGCAATGAATTACAGGGAGCTACTTGCGCAACAAAACTAAATGCCTGCGCTGTGGTTTTACCATTATAAGGGTACTGTGTCATTACAGAAAAAAAGAAATTATAAAAAAAAAAAAAAAAAAAACGTTCTTAGCACCTTTCCGATGTTCTATTTTAAAAGAAAAAGATTGTAATTTTAAAGATCAGCGCGCAAGACGTCCACTTAAATCTTTTAAACCCATAAGCCATTTCAGGCTCGCATGGTCTGTGATTATCGTGAATTCTGTGCCTTCAATATACGGACGGAACTTATGGACAGCTCGTACCGCCGCAAAACATTCGAGTTCCGTAACGCTGTAGTTACGTTGACATCTGTTGAGTTTTTGCGAGTAGTAAGCCACGGGTTTTTCGTTACCTTCCTCGTCATGTTGGAACAAAACTCCTCCGATTCCATTGCAGGAAGCATCACACTGCACAAAGAATGGTTTAGCGTACTCCGGGTTACTTAGCAAAGGGGCTGACACTAACGCTGTCTTAAGTGCTTCGAACGACTTAATAGCCTCCGTGGTCATTGAAAATGGTACTTTCTTTTTGAGCGTATCCGTAAGCCTAGTCGCAAAAGCTGCAAAATTTCGAATGAATCTCCGGTACCATCCACACAGTCCTAGGAATCGGCTCACCTGTTTCTGAGAAGTAGGGATCAGAAATTCTTGAATTGCCGACACTTTCCTGGGGTCAGGCCAACGGTATAGCCCAAGTACCTTAGTTCTCTGAAACAAAAATGGGACTTAGAAACATTGATGGTCAGCTGTACGTTCCTTAAGCAACTGGCACCCTTACTCAAGATCTCGAGATGCTGGTCAAAATCCGCCGAAATGATCAAGAGATCATCAAGATATACAAACACGCGTTCCCTGAGTGCACTGGGGATCACCTTATCCATTAGCCGGCACATCCTTTGAGCTGCATTACACAGTCCAAAAGGCATGCAGGCGAATTGATAAAGTGGTCGTCCTGGCACAGTGAAAGCGGTTTTTTCTTTTGATTTTTCTTCTAACGGAATTTGCCAGAAAGCATCCTTTAGATCGACGCTGCTAATAAAGTGAGTTTCGCTGAGTCGGCTCAACAGCCCCTCGATGTGAGGAAGAGGATACGCGTCCCTCTTTGTGAGCGAGTTCAACTTTCTTGAGTCCAAACATAGTCTGCTCTTTCCGTTTCTACGAACCAGAACTATGGGTGAACTCCAGGAACTCTCACTTTCCTCAATAACTCCCAAAGAGATCATGCGGTCCAATTCCTCATCAATCAACCGCTGTATCGCAGGTGACGCTGTTTCACCGGCTCGGCATCACCTGTGTCGATTATGTGTTTCTCTACCGTGGTTTTACCTCAAATAAGCTCGGAGGATGCCGGAAATTCAGAATAAACTGATTGGAGCTTGATTTGCTGCACACTGGAAAGTTTGTACATAGGTGGAATTTGCTCTGAAACTTCGTCATCATCAGACGCGTCTTTGTCTTCTGAAACAGAATTTATTTCACTAACGAGATGGGGAGCAACTCGAAATTTTACCCAGAAATCAATTCCCAGATATAAGGGTTGAAGTAGAGTTGGAACCAGATACAAATCTATTTTTTCGGTTATACCGTTATATTCCACCATCGCGTTTATCCGACCAACTATGTTGTGATTTCCTCCACCAGCTGTTTGAACAGATGATTTAAAATCAAGGATTGGAATACCTAATTGCTTAACAAGCTCAATGCAGTTTTTCCCCAGACATGAGATTGAAGCGCCACTATCTAATAATCCTTTCATCTCTCGGCCTTGTAATCTAATGGTGGCATAGGGTCTCTCGTCAAGTCTTGTATAAAAATAAGTTTCGCTAATTGACTTTCTGTAAGCTTTTCTCACTCTCTGCCTTTTCCTAGCCTTTAAGATCTTTTTACCTACACTTGGTAAACTTAAAGTAGAAATATCAAAAATTCGTTTTCTAACTTGTTCGTAGTTCTGCAACCTTTGCTCTTGATTTTGGTTTTAGATACAAAAAAAACCAACAACACGCTGAACGGTTTCTTCGATATCTGCCAAACCAGTTGACCTACAGCGATCAAATAAATATGAGTGAATTCTACATTATCTATAAAATAGCATTAATAGATTTTGGTTTTAGATACAAAAAATAACCAACAACACGCTGAACGGTTTCTTCGATATCTGCCAAACCATAGCATTAATAGATTTTGGTTTTAGATACAAAAAAAAACCAACAACATGCTGAACGGTTTCTAGCTCAAAATTCGATTTTTCCAAAATTTTGTTTTTTTGAGTTTGTGGGCGTGTCTGTGGGCGGATTTCAAAAATTCGTAAACTTGATTATTTCGGGACCCTAGAGAGTATATGGTTAGAATTTCAGCTCTCTAGGTCCAGTTTAAAGGCCTAATATTTGCCGACGGACGGACGGACGGACGGACATGGCTAGATCGACATTACTATCGATGCTGATCATAAATATAGTAACTTTTAGGGGTCTACGGGCAATATTAAGGTATGTTACAAACTATGCGTCAAAATTAATATACCCTTAGAATAGGGCATAAAAAGTACCACATACAAAATGGAAAACTGGAGTAGGAGAATTTAACGTCACCGCTATTCGGCGAATTATACACAACTTTCACCAGGAGGAGACATTGATGGTATCCCTAAGAATGTTGAGAGACCGAGTCCAGGAAGATCTGCAGCTGAACATAAGCATTACATCCCTCAACAGGATTCTAACAAGAAATGGATATTGCTATAAAAAAAAATAAAACCAACCGCAAACTTCTTTGTAAAAGAAACGAAATCAAACTTTTGCGAGTGAAGTATCTGAGGAAAATCCGGGAGTACAGATCAAAAGGATATGACATCATTTACCTGGACGAAAGCTATAATTGACAGCTGACATACAAGACCAAGGGCATGGACTGATGGCAGCAGCAGTGGATTGAAGGCGCCAATTTCAAAGGGACTGAGGCTGATAATGGCGCATGCAGGTGCTGAAAAAGGCTTCGTGCAAAACGCTTTACTTTTATTCAAATCCGGTACGAAAACGGGAGACTATCACCACGACATGAATTTTGAGAATTGGTGCAAATGGCTGCAGGAACAAGTTTTGAATAACCTGGAGGAGCCTTCAATAATTGTAATGGACAACGCCTCATATCACAATAAATTAGAAGACAAACAAATCACTTCTGCTAGCCGAAAATCGGAGATGACCCAATGGCTGACCGATAAAAATATAGTACATACTATGGAGATGCACAAACCTGAACTTTATGAGCTTATAAAGCAACATCGAGCTATACAGAAGCCAAAGCATAGATTGACGATGTTATTCACGGTACGGGACATGAGGTACTGCGTTTATCACCCTATCATCCAGACAAATTCGATTGAAAATATTTGGGCAACTTTCAAGGCAAGAGTAGATAAACGAAACACAATATTCAAATTATTGGATTTTCAAAAAATAGCAGAAGAAGAATTTTCAAAAATAACAGTTGAAGATTGGCGAAAAATTTGTGCAAAAGCTATAAGGACGTAGAAGGAATACTTTTTTCACGATCTGATGTGGGACACAATAACGGATTCAATTACCATTAATCCAGGTGATGATTCTTCAAGCGATTATGAAACCGATAGTAGTTCTTGAAATTCTATGCAATAATTATTATATGAAATAATAAAATAAATTAATGTAAATTATTACCTATAATTATTTTTCGTTTCAATTTTGCGATAGTATACAAAAAATAAATCCTGTAAATACGTTGGGTGCATCGTCAAATAATTTCTCTCTGATGTAAACATTTCATTCTTAAAAACTCACAGTGAAACAATTTTGAAATCCTGTTAACATTCATCCAAAAATGTTTTTTCAAAAACCCACAGGTAAAAAAATATATATATGTGTGTATATATATATATATATTAAGACGTCGTCCCAGGTTTGAAAACTTGAAAAAAATTTAAAACCCATTTAATGGCAATATGCGTTTATAAACAAGCTGGTTCACAACTTTTAAATCAGGTAAATTTGCTTGATTTTCCATTATCACCTTAATAAGATCTATATATTCATCAGATTTGAATTCCGGAGAATTTAAATCTACTAATGCAACGCTGTCTGCTGTTTTTTAGATACTTTCCATATACATCCTGGACAGAGTATCTGGAACAGGTGGCAATGGTGCGATGGTAGTGTATTCACTAAAGTGATTGGCAGGTCGTGCGTTCGAATCCCGACCAGGGCCATGATTTTTATAAAATTGAATACACACAACAAAAACTGATCTCCCTAAAGCAATTTAGGCGCCACCTGTTGAGAAAAAAAATCCCATCGCACCAAACCTCTTTCCTATCCATCTATTCTTTCAGTAAGTAGCACCCAAAAATAGGCAATGAATTACAGGGAGCTACTTGCGCAACAAAACTAAATGCCTGCGCTGTGGTTTTACCATTATAAGGGTACTGTGTCATTACAGAAAAAAAGAAATTATAAAAAAAAAAAAAAAAAACCTTCTTATGTAGGCAAGAGAAAAAAGAGAAAACAATTTGTAAGAGCTGCCGGTGGTAGGGTTATAATTTGTTACACATATACATGTATTCATTTTAAAGCAAGGCAACGAGTTCAGTTGCTCTTGAATATTAAACCTGGTCGGACGTGTTGGTTTTAGAGTAATAAAGTCAGTATTTAAATTAACAGTGTTTGTGCGTTTTATTCCGGTGTTTTCCCCAAGGAGTGCCTTACAATTTCAGAAGTGGGATTACCACACAAAAAGAAAAAAAAAAAACAACCCCTTTGTATTGTGAGTGATCAAAATCAAATTGTATTGTGAGTGATCAAAATCAATTTTTTTTTTAAAAAAAAGAAGAAAGAAAAAAGGAAACAATAATAATAAAGAAAAGTGATTTAGAGTTAAAAGAAAGAAAAGTGATTTATAGTTAAAAGAAAGAAAAGCATTTAGAAACAAATAATTTAAAGTGGTCAAATAAAAAGAAAGATGGCAGACATCGAAAAATTCAAAAATTTCACGGCGTCGCAACTGAAAACGTGGCTGGGGAAACTAAATAAAAAAAACAACCGGGAATAAGAGCGAGTTGCTTTTACGGTTACTCTCCATCCCTGAAGTGGAACGAGGCACGCCGTACGAGTACACACAAGAGGATGGCGACTCAGACAACTACGAGGACAGTATTAGTGTCACACCCGGCCAAGCAGATGAGATGGAAGACAACGACAGCTGCAGTAATGATGAACGAGACAACAATGAAGTAGAAGATGACATTAATGATGAACAGCAAACTATAAAGAAAAAGAGTGGCGAGAAAAAGATCGACGGTAAAATGAGTGATAACAAGAAAAAGAGTGAAACAAAAGTGAATGAGTGGCAGTGGACACTATTGAAAAGAGAATTGGAAGTGATGAAGAAAGAACTGAAGATAAAAGAAAAAGAAAATGAGTGGCTGAGGAAAGAAAATGAGTGGATGCAAAAAGGTCAAGCAAAAGAAAGTGACAAAAACGGAAAAGTAAATTATAACGAAATAAAAGAGCTGGTATGCCAATTCTATGGCAACGGCGATGCATACCAACACTTTGAGAAACAATTAAAAAACGTGCAGCAAACCTACGATTTAAATGATGGAAATATGCGAATACTTATATCAACACGACTGAGGGAGAGAGCGCTACGTTGGTTTCACTCAAGGGATGATTTAACTATAGTCCCCTTCGAAACCTTATTGGAAGAAATGAGGGATGTTTTTGACGATCGTCCGAGTAAATTGATCCTGAAACGCCAATTTGAAGCGAAGAAATGGCTACCCACCGAGACGTTCCAAGAATACTACCAGGAAAAAATCATTTTGGGAAGCGGCTAATATGAAATCGTATATAGATTTTGGTAAAAAGGCTGAGGACAATCGGGACGATTGTAAGTCAGGATGGCCGAATTGTAGGCAAGAGAAAAAAGAGAAAACAATTTGTAAGAGCTGCCGGTGGTAGGGTTATAATTTGTTACACATATACATGTATTCATTTTAAAACAAGGCAACGAGTTCAGTTGCTCTTGAATATTAAACCTGGTCGGACGTGTTGGTTTTAGAGTAATAAAGTCAGTATTTAAATTAACAGTGTTTGTGCGTTTTATTCCGGTGTTTTCCCCAAGGAGTGCCTTACACTTAGCACCTTTCCGATGTTCTATTTTAAAAGAAAAAGATTGTAATTTTAAAGATCAGCGCGCAAGACGTCCACTTAAATCTTTTAAACCCATAAGCCATTTCAGGCTCGCATGGTCTGTGATTATCGTGAATTCTGTGCCTTCAATATACGGACGGAACTTATGGACAGCTCGTACCGCCGCAAAACATTCGAGTTCCGTAACGCTGTAGTTACGTTGACATCTGTTGAGTTTTTGCGAGTAGTAAGTCATGGGTTTTTCGTTACCTTCCTCGTCATGTTGGAACAAAACTCCTCCGATTCCATTGCAGGAAGCATCACACTGCACAAAGAATGGTTTAGCGTACTCCGGGTTACTTAGCAAAGGGGCTGACACTAACGCTGTCTTAAGTGCTTCGAACGACTTAATAGCCTCCGTGGTCATTGAAAATGGTACTTTCTTTTTGAGCGTATCCGTAAGCTTAGTCGCAAAAGCTGCAAAATTTCGAATGAATCTCCGGTACCATCCACACAGTCCTAGGAATCGGCTCACCTGTTTCTGAGAAGTAGGGATCAGAAATTCTTGAATTGCCGACACTTTCCTGGGGTCAGGCCAACGGTATAGCCCAAGTACCTTAGTTCTCTGAAACAAAAATGGGACTTAGAAACATTGATGGTCAGCTGTACGTTCCTTAAGCAACTGGCAACCTTACTCAAGATCTCGAGATGCTGGTCAAAATCCGCCGAAATGATCAAGAGATCATCAAGATATACAAACACGCGTTCCCTGAGTGCACTGGGGATCACCTTATCCATTAGCCGGCACATCCTTTGAGCTGCATTACACAGTCCAAAAGGCATGCAGGCGAATTGAAAAAGTGGTCGTCCTGGCACAGTGAAAGCGGTTTTTTCTTTTGATTTTTCTTCTAACGGAATTTGCCAGAAAGCATCCTTTAGATCGACGCTGCTAATAAAGTGAGTTTCGCTGAGTCGGCTCAACAGCCCCTCGATGTGAGGAAGAGGATACGCGTCCCTCTTTGTGAGCGAGTTCAACTTTCTTGAGTCCAAACATAGTCTGCTCTTTCCGTTTCTACGAACCAGAACTATGGGTGAACTCCAGGAACTCTCACTTTCCTCAATAACTCCCAAAGAGATCATGCGGTCCAATTCCTCATCAATCAACCGCTGTATCGCAGGTGACGCTGTTTCACCGGCTCGGCATCACCTGTGTCGATTATGTGTTTCTCTACCGTGGTTTTACCTCAAATAAGCTCGGAGGATGCCGGAAATTCAGAAATAACTGATTGGAGCTTGATTTGCTGCACACTGGAAAGTTTGTACATAGGTGGAATTTGCTCTGAAACTTCGTCATCATCAGACGCGTCTTTGTCTTCTGAAACAGAATTTATTTCACTAACGAGATGGGGAGCAACTCGAAATTTTACCCAGAAATCAATTCCCAGATATAAGGGTTGAAGTAGAGTTGGAACCAGATACAAATCTATTTTTTCGGTTATACCGTTATATTCCACCATCGCGTTTATCCGACCAACTATGTTGTGATTTCCTCCACCAGCTGTTTGAACAGATGATTTAAAATCAAGGATTGGAATACCTAATTGCTTAACAAGCTCAATGCAGTTTTTCCCCAGACATGAGATTGAAGCGCCACTATCTAATAATCCTTTCATCTCTCGGCCTTGTAATCTAATGGTGGCATAGGGTCTCTCGTCAAGTCTTGTATAAAAATAAGTTTCGCTAATTGACTTTCTGTAAGCTTTTCTCACTCTCTGCCTTTTCCTAGCCTTTAAGATCTTTTTACCTACACTTGGTAAACTTAAAGTAGAAATATCAAAAATTCGTTTTCTAACTTGTTCGTAGTTCTGCAACCTTTGCTCTTGATTTTGGTTTTAGATACAAAAAAAAACCAACAACACGCTGAACGGTTTCTTCGATATCTGCCAAACCAGTTGACCTACAGCGATCAAATAAATATGAGTGAATTCTACATTAAATTATCTATAAAATAGCATTAATAGATTTTGGTTTTAGATACAAAAAAAACCAACAACACGCTGAACGGTTTCTTCGATATCTGCCAAACCAGTTGACCTACAGCGATCAAATAAATATGAGTGAATTCTACATTAAATTATCTATAAAATAGCATTAATAGATTTTGGTTTTAGAAACAAAAAAAAACCAACAACATGCTGAACGGTTTCTTCAATATCTGCCAAACCAGTTGACCTACAGCGATCAAATAAATATGAGTGAATTCTACATTAAATTATCTATAAAATAGCATTAATAGGTTTTGATTTTAGATACAAAAAAAAACCAACAACACGCTGAACGGTTTCTTCGATATCTGCCAAACCAGTTGACCTACAGCGATCAAATAAATATGAGTGAATTCTACATTAAATTATCTATAAAATAGCATTAATAGATTTTGGTTTTAGATACAAAAAAAAACCAACAACATGCTGAACGGTTTCTTCGATATCTGCCAAACCAGTTGACCTACAGCGATCAAATAAATATGAGTGAATTCTACATTAAATTATCTATAAAATAGCATTAATAGATTTTGGTTTTAGATACAAAAAAAAACCAACAACATGCTGAACGGTTTCTTCGATATCTGCCAAACCAGTTGACCTACAGCGATCAAATAAATGTGACTGAATTCTAAATTAAATTATCTATAAAATAGCATTAATAGATTTTGGTTTTAGATACAAAAAAAAACCAACAACACGCTGAATGGTTTCTTCGATATCTGCCAAACCAGTTGACCTACAGCGATCAAATAAATATGAGTGAATTCTACATTAAATTATCTATAAAATAGCATTAATAGATTTTGGTTTTAGATACAAAAAAAAACCAACAACATGCTGAACGGTTTCTTCGATATCTGCAAAACCAGTTGACCTACGGCGATCAAATAAATATGACTAAAATCTAGATTAAATTATCTATAAAGTAGCATTAATAGATTTTTGTTTTAGATACAAAAAAAAAAAACCAACAACACGCTGAACGGTTTCTTCGATATCTGCCAAACCAGTTGACCTACAGCGATCAAATAAATATGAGTGAATTCAACATTAAATTATCTATAAAATAGCATTAATAGATTTTGGTTTTAGATACAAAAAAAAAACAACAACACGCTGAACGGTTTCTTCGATATCTGCCAAACCAGTTGACCTACAGCGATCAAATAAATATGAGTGAATTCTACATTAAATTATCTATAAAATAGCATTAATAAATTTTGGTTTTAGAAACAAAAAAAAACCAACAACATGCTGAACGGTTTCTTCGATATCTGCCAAACCAGTTGACCTACAGCGATCAAATAAATATGAGTGAATTCTACATTAAATTATCTATAAAATAGCATTAATAGATTTTGGTTTTAGATACAAAAAAAAAAACCAACAACACGCTGAACGGTTTCTTCGATATCTGCCAAACCAGTTGACCTACAGCGATCAAATAAATATGAGTGAATTCTACATTAAATTATCTATAAAATAGCATTAATAGATTTTGGTTTTATGGTTCTTTTATAAGTGGGTGTTTTTATTGGCATACTGCCTACTTCAGGCAATGCTAGAATGATTGAGCAAGATAGATTGGTTATCAGAAGATGTTAATTGAGTCTTTGACGTCTGTGTTTTAGGGCACCCGTCGTGAAGACAAGTGTTGGTTGATGCATCTACTTTGCTTACTCTGTTCCGGTCTGTGTCGAACGAGACTTCCCGGAAGTGGTCTCGTTTGCCTTCACGTTTCCCTTCCCACAGTTAGGGCAATTCAAAACAGTGACATTATCTGTCCCGCAACGATAACAAAAACGGTTTCGTATCGGTGTATTGCAGTCTGTAAAAATGTGTCCCGTCTTCTTGCAGTTAAAGCAAACTGGTAAATTGGGATTGCATTTATCATGCGGGGTAAATTCTCGGTTTTTATGGCGAAGTTGAAAAGCTGAGATGTTGTCACCCAAATCAGAATTGGATTCATTTACCATTGCTTCAACAGAAAAATCTAGTTCATGCACATTTCTGACGTTGAACCTATTTTGCATTTTATATCGCGTCTGCAGCATGTTTTCTGTTCGACGACACTCATCGTGAAAATCTTCCAATGTGTTAATCCTCATTGGGTAAATAAAATTCATCATCCGCATATTTATGTTACCTCGCACTATTTTAATCAAATCCAAATCATTAATAAGATTTCTTAACTGACGTTTAAGATGATCAATTGTATTGTAAAAATCATCAAAGCTTTCATTGGACAGCTGTCGTCGGTCCATAATTTGTTTTAATATTTCGAAATTTTCATATGAACGAAATTGTTTTAGAATAGCAGACTTCAATGCATTCCAATCCCCTCTTGGATGGTGTCTTAGAAATTCCCAATACCAATCTTGGGCAGATCCCGCAAGTAACTGATTAAAGTTCTTCACGATCTCAGACCATGGACAGTTGTACTTCCGTTTGAGAACTTCGACCCAGAAAATAAAGTCTTCAATCGAAATTCCTTTCATTGAATCATCAAATCGAATCCCCCAACAATCTAATTCAAATCGCCGGTTGATATGTCTAGTATCAGATGACGTACCTGACCTCCAGTTCTCTTCTTCGACAGGTTCTCTTTCCCTATTCCTGTTAAATCGAGAACTTGTAGAAAGATTGTCGGAATTCATTGACAAATTATCTACCGCAATTCTGTTGTTATTTTGTGGTTGAGTTTGGGCAAAGGCATAATTAAGTGGCTGCTGTACTTGCTGAGTAAATATACCTCTCATGCGGTTGTCCCCTTTTTGTTTAATAAGAGTAGGTAACTCTTCAAATAAAGATTTCTCTAAGTCGCCTAAGCTAGAGCGGACTACACTCTGTATATTTATTTATTTATTTCATTTATTTCATCAACTGAAAACATCTGCTGTTCCACTAGATTACTTAATAGAATTTCAATACTTAAATTCTACCACCAAAGCCTAACGCCAAAATTAATTTATTTTTAAACGAGACTCTACTTAAATCAAACTCGAATAGACTGCTATGCTTATTACATTCTTTAAGGCATCTGGTAATTGGTTCATTACAACCGTAATTAACTCTATGATATGGAATATAAAACAATAAACGATTTCTAAGTACTCTTGATGGAGCATAAAATCCAATTAATGATAAAAGGAAAGGGCAATCGATATGGTTGTTTATTAAGTCGCGAATAAACATAAGTGCAAAATATTGCCTACACCTGAAAAGAGGTAAGATACCAAATAATTTGCATCTTGTCTCATACGAAGGCATTTCAATATTCCAGCGTAATTTACGCATGACAACCCTAGTTAAAAATGTTTGGATCTTCTCAATTCTATTGGAATGTACTTCATAACATGGATTCCATACTATACTACAGTATTCCAGATTAGACCTGACAAATGCAAAGAATAGACATTTGAGAGTAAGTGGATCATGAAAGTCTTTAGAATTCCGCAATATAAAACCCAACATTGAATTGCCTTTAGCAACCAAAAAGTCAATATGCTGGCAGAAATTTAGTTTTTTGTCAAATATGACTCCTAGGTCTTTCTTAGAGGAGATAATGGACAATGGGGAATTATCGATCACGTACGTAAATGAAACTGGGGAGAGATTACGACAAAAAGATAGGCTTTGACATTTGGAGACATTGAGTCTAAGGTCATTGTTATGACACCACATAGAAAGTCTCTCAAGGTCTTCCTGCAAAAGAATGCAATCATGCTCAGACTTAATAGGTCGGAACAATTTTAAATCGTCGGCAAACATTAAACATTGGGATGCAGAAACAAATCAGGAATTTCATTAATAAATAGGAGGAAAAGCAAAGGACCCAAATGACTTCCCTGAGGGACTCCAGACGATACATACACTGGTGATGAAAGAACGTCCTTAATACAAACATACTGAATACGATCTGTAAGATATGAGCGAATTCACTCTAGAAAATTGGAGTGAAATCCAAACCTGTTTAGTTTGGACATCAATGAATTGAGATTAACGCTGTCAAACGCCTTAGCAAAGTCAGTATAAATCACATCACACTGTAACCCTTTCTCAAGGTCATTCAAGACAGTGTGACAAAAGACTGAGAGATTTGTAGTGGTAGATCTACCGGCCACAAATCCATGTTGAAACCGAGAGATAAATCTCTTTAAGAGAGGTGTAAGTTTCTCATAAATAAGTTTTTCAAATAACTTGGGTATGGTCGAAATTTTGCATATTGGACGATAATTAGTAATATCCTGCTTTGATCCAGATTTATAAATTGGTGTTATAAACGAGTTCTTCCAAACTTCCAAAAAATTACCAGTCTGCAGAGACAAGTTAAACACTAAACATAAAGGCACGGAAAACGCATAAGAACACTTTTGAAGTAAAATTGGCGGGATGCCCTCGAAACCAAGATTTTTATCTAGTTTTAATAAAGAAAGAGCAGTTTGAACTTCGTGGATTGAACACTCTAGATAACCAACATTTAAATAATTACCTGACATTAAGCTATCACTTGAAATTATAGGTGGAATAATACCTCTTGAATATACAGACTGAAAGTGGTTACCAAACATATTACAAATAGTTAAAAGGTCGGAAGATGATACATCATTATGACGCATACAGTTAGGAATACCACTAGATTGCTTTTTGCTATTGATAAAGCTCCAAAAACGATTGCTATTAGTCTTTAAATTAGATTCTACAGAAAGAACATACTCGTACTGTCTGTAAAGAAACTTATTTAAAACATCAAATTATTTTTGTAGCTTCCGATAAACTAACAAAAGTTCAGGATCATTGTTTCTTTTTCGGGACTGTTTATAGACTTTATTTTTTCTATTATTTAAATTCACGATTCTATTATTGAACCAAATAGGTTTAGCGCTCGATACAATCCTTACTTAAGATGTAAACATATCGGTTGCCACTTTAACTGTTTCAATAAATAAATTAAAAGAATTATTTAGATTGCCATTATTTAAAAGAGCTAACCAATCAATACTATCTAAATAGTTAGAGATGCTATTGAAATTGGCTTTAGCATAATTATACTTATAGATATTGACAGAAGGACCCGGTCGAAAATACTCGTAAAATTCGAATTGGATAGATAAAGCTACATGGAAAACAGAATTCGGAAAAAGTGGAATCATAGAATTACTGATATTAATACTAAGCTCAGAATCTACAAAAACCAAATCTAGAACATTATTAAACTCATTGGCAAAATGATTTATCTGCCTAAGATCTAACTGGGCAAGCGTATCAACAACTTCACGCTCATAATCTAAGTTTACGTTAAGAGGAAAAAGTATGGACTCTTCGTAATCAAAAGACCAAATTAAATTAGGCAAGATAAAGTCTCCAAGTAGGATGACATGCTGATGATCATCTAAATTATTTAAAATTAAAGAACAATTATGGATATGAGCTTTATATAATAAATAAGAACTCCTTGGTGGTATATAACTTACAATAAGAATAATTTCTTTACCCGGAATACATTTGATCTTAACTGCTACTTGGTCCACATCAAGAGCTATTGGAGGTATAACTACTTCGTCACTGCGCAATGATTTCCGCACGGAAACTATTACTCCTCCGCCCCTTTCACAGTTGGTAAGAACGGGATAACGGTTTTTAGCGGTAAACTTCGTAGAGGTCCTTGTTGAGCATTTCTTCATTATGATGGTCACCATTGAGCCAGGTCTCAGAAAAAACAATTACATCATATTGACAAGATGAGGATAATAGTAAGACATCACGCAATTTAGTACGAAGACCACCAGTATTTTGGTAATAAAGGTTGAAGGTTGAGGGAGTTACGTCAGTGGTTCTCAGTTTTTTGGAAAGTTTTTTGGTTGAGCTTTCTTGATGTTAGGCCTGATCACAAATTCCTTCACAAGCATATCCTTCGGCCAAAAACTTTGATTCACCAGTTATTTTCCAGTTGGTTGAGGCGATAACAGCTTAAAAGATGAGGACACCCGGCCTGGCAGGTTATCCGCTGTCAGGCAGTGGCATTTTATGTTACTGGTATCGATGGCAGTGTATGTATATGTGTATGTAGTGGGCTAATTGTGTTATCAGAGTTATAATTGCTTTGGCTCTCTGCAGTGAACAAAAGATCATTACTATTAGCATTCATATTTTGGTTTTGCTGAACAGCTCATTCTCTTTCCAACGATGACATTATTGGAAGAGATGCAGTGTATGTAGCCGTGGTGACTAAATTGGTAACGGTGGTTGTAGTAAAAGCAACCTGCTTTGATGACTGCTGAACACTTGTTGTCATCGCAAATAGAGTTTGATTGGTGCTTTCTTTTACAGAAGAGCTATCGGGATCTGTTGTTCGTATTGTACTTTGACTATGAGTGGGTGGGTGCCGTACCGGTTCATTTCTGTCGTACGTTAATGATTTTCTCATACCAGCTGATCTAGTATTTTTTTTTTTTTTTTTTTTATAATAAGCGCGCACTAAAGGGATTTGTTGGGACCCTTATAATGTATTAGCTACACAGCGCGGGCGTTAAGGCAACTAGGGTGAGACGAAAAGGAGAGATGCCGATGCACCGTGGTTTTGAATGCTTGTAGGTTATAATGTGTAGGAAAAATGGAGCGGGGAAGAGCATTCCACATTCGTGTTGTACGGCTGAGGAAAGATTCTTTGAACTTCGCTGTACGTCCGAACACAGGCTTGAGGGTGAACTGATGAGCATTCCTTGCATGACGGGTATTGCGGTTGAAATGTTCAAGGGGAGGAATGCAACTGGCAATTTCGTTTGAGCACTTATGGTGGAAATAACGATAAAACAACGAAAGGCAGGAGACATTACGACGATGACTAAGAGAGTCAATCGATCTCGCGATGTCACGGTCGCCAATGAGTTTTATCGCGCGTTGTTGGATCCTGTCAAGTAACTCCAAATAAGTTATTGGTGCACCGGATCAGATATGAGCGTTGTACTCGAGTTTCGGGCGAATAAACGCCTTATAAATTGTAGCCAGATCAGAAGGCGTGAAATATTTCTTACAACGCTTAAGGTAGCCTAGACATTTCGCGGCATTCTTGGCGACACCGAATATGTGGTCATTCCAACGAAGATTGTTATTAACACACATACCGAGAATGGAAAGTCTTTCGGTTTCAGCGATGCAAGTGCCATTCATAGATAATTGCAGTGTGTGTGGGTTTTGCTTTAATGACAGGAGACAGCATTGTGTTTTGGAAGCATTAAATTCCATTCTATTGGTTTTACCCCACTAAGTTATGCTGTTGAGATCGGAATTTAATGAGCTTAACATACGTTGCCGTTCCTGTTCCACACCCGAAGATGAGGGGCGTGACCCAGGAAACGAATATGAGAAGCTGAGGGTACTGTCATCAGCAAAGGAATGTATTGGATTAGAAGTAACAGACAGTAGATCATTTATAAAAATGAGAAAGAGAGTCGGGGACAGAAAAGAGCCTTGGGGGACACCAGCATTTATTTGGTGAGTTGCAGACTTATGCTCACTTTGGTAAACCGCTGTTTTGGTTTGTTTACCTTTTGGGACTGCACCAGTATCCCGACTGTCGTTAAGACTCATTGAAGAAATGAATAATTATAATGAATGGATAAAAAGTAATTTTGAAAGAAAATTGAAGTAAGGTATGTATAATTTATTTATTTGTTAATTTCATATATTTTATGGTGATCGATGATATCTAATTGTGATTGTAAGGAGGCGTGACTCTACTGATTTACTATAGTTCATGTGTGTTTCTCTAAGCAACAACACAAAAAGCATCTGTTCATCGGGATTTGCCATGCAACTGAATGTTACAATACATTTAGCAAAGACTTATGAACGAACCTCTTGATTGCGTTTAATTATGTTGCGGTTGGTTAACAAGTTGACTCTTTGCGCAATTAGAAACTAGTGCGACAGCAATATTCAAATAAAACCTGAAATATGTGGACTCCTAGTTATCTATACACGCTTTGGTTCTGACCTGTCTGTTATAAAATAATTGAAAATATTTTGAAGCATCAGATGGAAGGTACTAAATTTTGTTTTTATCAGAGTTGATGAACGTCGACTGTCATCAGGACTCAAACAAATTCTTTTAATGTGCTTCATTGAGGGCTTATTGTGTCGAGGCCCTACGTTGTTGAGCGCCAATTTTGTGGCAGGCAGGGTTACGGTGGATGTTTCCCTTGTGACAACTGGTGGCACGCTGGCTATGCACGGCAGTAGCTCGTCGGATGGGGGGGATCTTGTTGTCACTAACCTACTACCAAAATCATTATCGTGCCTAAGAAAGAGATGCGCACATGAACGAAGATAACTCAAAATTGCCTGGTGTACTGGCGACGAAGATACAGATCTTTTTTTTTTTTTTTTTTTGTCGGGATGTGTGAAACTTTCTGCACTGGAGCACTCAGACTCAATACTGGTCCATTGTACTGCCAGGCAGACACACCACATTTTACTGTGGGAATTTACTCGTTTTTCTAAGAAAAACGAGAAGGCGCTTCAATGATAAGGAGCTTAGGTTTACAGCACTCACCATATCCGCACCAAATACCTGCCACCTGATACGAGCAAAAGCAGGACAATCACAGACGAAATGTTCCGCAGTGTCGTCGCTTTCTCCACAGGCTTCGCAGTTGGTGGTGTCGCTTAGGCCTAGCACCTTAAGGTGTTTGGCAAAAGCGTAGTGTCCCGTAAGAACGCCAGTAGTCTGTCTGCAGTCTTTTCTGTTGAGAGACAACAAGAATGCCGCGGATTTCCCACAGACGTCGGGGAGCATTTGCTTAGTCTGTCTGCACCCTGGAGAGTCATGCCAACGGCGATTGTGTTCATAGGAAACCCAACCGTCAATGGAAGCCCTGACCGAGGACGCAGGCAGACAGATCGCTGGTTCAGGTCCTGAGAGGTCCCCCTCTGAGCCTTGTCTAGCAAGTTCATCGGAGATCTCATTTCCCGTGATCCCGTTATGACCCGGGACCCAGACAAGTTTAAGTGAATTCAGCCTTCCGACCGAATTCAGAGATATCTTGCATTCTCGTACTATTTTGGAGGTAGTTAAGGGTTTGAGTAAGGCCTTAAGCGCAGCCTGACTGTCGCTACAGACGCAGATACTTCGCCCCCTCCACCTGTTCCTCGTAACATAGTCCATGGCCATTAGGATAGCATAAGTCTCTGTTTGGAAGACTGACGCATGTTTGCCTAACGGAAAGAAAAGTCTAACGCTATCGCTCTCCACGAAGACACCAGCACCAGATCCTTGATCGGTTTTGGAGCCATCCGTAAAGATTCGACTGCATTCCCTTCCAGGTTCAGAGTCCGGCCAGAGCCAGTCCTGGACGCGAGGAAAGTCGACCTCGTATTTGCGCTTTAGCCGAAGTTCCGGTGTCATCGCATCAGACGGCATATCCATAAGACAGGAGTCGAAGGACAACCGTTGGGCAAGTTCATCAAAACTCCAGTGCGAGTTATACCAAAAGCCACCTCTTGTAAGACGTGAGATAGCCTTGATTGTACAGCCCATGATGTAAACATCAAGGGGCGGAAGGTTCAATAGTGCATCTAGGCCGGAGCCAGGCGTGCTGGGGAAGGCCCCCGTGCAGCCGAGACATACCTGCCTTTGGAGTTTGGCAAAAGCAGCAGTGACGTATTTACGTGAAAGCTTATTCCACCAAACAACCGATGCGTATGCTATAAATGGTCTTATCATAGCCGTATAAATCCATAGGACTCTTTTCGGTGATAAGCCCCATGTCTTGCCGAAAATGCCTTTGCACTGCCAGAAAATAGACAGCGCCTTGGCAGTCTTCAGCTCAACATGTTTGGACCAAAGAAGTTTGCTATCCAGGATGACTCCCAGATACTTTGCTTCATTGGAGAGTTGGATTGTGACGCCTTTTAGCACTGGCTGAGTCAACCCGACCAGCTTCCTCCTTCTCGTAAAGAGAACAACCTCAGTTTTAAGAGGATTGACCGAGAGCCCATTCCTAGTGCACCATTCGTCGATCACGTCAAGGGCCGCCTGCGCCTTGGCGCATACAGTCGCTAGGCATGATCCAACAGAAAGCACGGCAACATCATCCGCGTACGCCTGAGCGTAAATATTAGAACTGTTGAGTGCGTTCAACAGAGAGTCGACCAGCATACACCACAGCAGTGGAGACATGACGCCGCCTTGCGGGCAGCCTCTGTTTACCCCCGCCATAACATAGCGGCCACAATCCGCATCCGCAACCAACGTTCTATTCATTAGCATTGCTTTAATCCACAACACCAATGGTTCGTCTACTCCGTGTTGTCTGGCGGAGCTGCACATGCTATCAAAAGTCGCATTGTCAAAAGCACCCTCAATATCGATGAAAATGCCCATCGCGTATTCTTTTCTGTCAAGCGCGCCTTCAATTCTACCAACTAGATTTTGGAGCGCAGTCTCGCAGGATTTTCCGCGTTGATAGGCATGTTGCATCGGAGATAGTGGGTGCAATCGCAAAGCACCTTTGCGCACGTGAAGCTCGACCAGCCTTTCCAAGCTTTTCAGCAAGAAAGAAGTCAGACTGATTGGTCTGAAGCTCTTGGCGAGCGAGTAGTCACTTCTGCCAATTTTTGGTATGAATGCCACTCTAACTGTACGCCAGGGTGTTGGAATGTATGCCAGTGCTAGGACAGCGGTGAAGATTTTCTTCATAGTCGGTAGCAGCTGGTTTGTACATTGTTGCAGCATGGCTGGGTATATTCCGTCCGTACCAGGCGACTTGAAGCCGTCAAAAGACGCAAATGCGTATTTAATGGCCTCGTCCGTCACCACGGCCTTCGCAATATACCAGCTACGCCGAGTTGTTTGTCTTGGCTCACAGATACAGATCTTACCCGCCCTTTAATGCACAGGCTAAAGTGCACCTTGGTTGCTTTGCCTATGTGTGTTTAAGCAGCCCCCTGGATTTCACACGCTCCGATTTAAATCACGACTGATACCACCTCACACCATTAAAAGAAATCTAAAAAGCCATGTTTAAGAACCGATTGCAACAAAACTTCATGGTAATTGTTGAACAAAAATAACCGATTTCAAAACATATTCAAAATAATTCAATAGACACATAATATGCCCGATATAAGAACATCGTTATACTCTTATCACTAACCAGATCAACATTTTCATATTTTAGATATTTTAGATAGTAGGTAGGTAAATATATTTAATAGTTTAATGTTTTAGAATAGATAAATTTAATTTTGTAAGTGGAAATCAAATATATCAAAAAGGTAGATGAAAACTTAAGTTCGCACATACCGCGATATCATAACCAACAAAATGTGCAAAAATTATATTTGAAAATATAAAAAAAGTATGTTTTGGGGCTTACCTTGACCAACCGCAAATCAGGAGTGCACTCTGGATCGCTGATGACTTAGCTGTTTTGCTGTATGTTATTTTGTTTTGATGAAATTAAAATCTTTGCACTTTTTAAAAGGTTAGGCACTAGGCAGGTATAAATTAGGTTAGGTAGACTAAGGTAAACTTAAACGTATGTATTTTAAAACATTAGAATTTAATTTTTTTTTCTCTTTTTCTTTTTTTCTAGTAAATCTATCTTTTGGAAAATTTTCTTTATAATTATCTTTGGGTAGGGGAGTTTTTTTCTTTCTATCACTTTTACACAGGTGCAAGTAATATCATGCAGGAACTGTGGATCAGGCTGAAGAGATTGCAGGGGATCGTTGCAGAGATTCCTTCGACGGAGCGCTAGGACTACCGTTGTTCAGTTTGTCAACTGCTGACGCTTGGTGCTCCAAATAACGTGGGTTGATCAAGCCGTGCAAGACTCTTTCCACTACTTTCTACTAAACGAAGTCGTGGAAATGATGCTTGTGGCTCCGTTAATGGCTTCAAGACTCCACTGAAAAGGACTTCAGCTTATTAAGGTAGATGTCTTCGGATTGATATCTTGCACGTGTCTATGATCGTAGAGAAATTGACACTAGTAGTTAAGTTTGTAGTTAATAATTCACGTGCTTACCTTGTTTCTTTATAAAAAAAATCCAAAATTCAACAAAACAATTGCAATTTAGTAATTGTACTAATTACTTTGGTTTAGGCGCGCAGCCAATTAATTCTGTTCTTTTTTTATTTGTCTCGATACGTGGAGACACACTAAATGCGATCGTTGACACTCTCTACGGTTGCTGATAAAATGAGACTGTGTGTAAGCTCAACATGCCGGAAGAGAAAGTCCGAGGAGTGAAAAAACCACGTTTACCAACTAAAGTGGAGACTTAAATGTTTCTCAAGGAAACTGTGGCGCTTTAAGGATGTGACGTAAGCTTAAAATAGCTTACGTTACTTTTAAAAAAAAAACATGGATTTACTATTTAATTTTGTGCCAGTTTTATATTTTGCTGTGTACAAGGGATTGCTACATGTGGTTAAGGTCATACAAGTCATAAAAGAAAAGAAAAAATTATAAAATCATGCAAAAACACGTAAAAATCGTACCTATTATGCACTTGAAAAAATATTTTATTAAATGTGGGTAGACAATTGGATACTTAGGCCTTTACATGAAAGTCGTATCGGGCGAGCCAGGTCGATTTTAAGTGAGTAGAAAAGTGACCCATCTTTTCTCAACTAACCTAAAAATCTACCTGTCTACCTGTGTGCCCATGCACAAAGTATAACGGAAATTCCATTTCAACCCTTTTTAATAGTTACTCAAAACTCTGGCTTTCATTACTAAACACATATTTGAGACGTGCAACACCCAGCAAATTTCCCTTTTCCTTGGGGTGGGTAGTCTGTATCTTTTGCATGCGCCAACGACGGTTCTGTGTGGACAATCACTCAGGTCTCGATTGTTGATCGAGAGAGATGTTTTCGCAAGCAAGGGTATATTTGTTGTATGAAATGCGCACATATTTTTTTTAGCTGTAGTTCTGGTTGGAAAAGGAGTTTTGTTGTTGCTAAGAGAATAAAATCTCTGATGTGAAGAGACCTGCGCAAGAATTTTTTACTTAAGTTGGGACGGGCTATACGTACCTTTATCGGAACAACGAAGTTGGATGAGCGGGCTAAGTCACGCGGAGAAAATTGTTAACAATTTCATTATTTCGTTGCACTTTATATAATGGCTTAATGTTAACTTGTTTTTTAATAGCGGGCTAGTTCAAAAGAATCCCCTAATTGTAAAACTCCATATCACAACGTACAGACATTCCCTTCTTGCCTGAGAGTTAATATTATAGTAAACAATAAATTTAAATTTGCCTTATATGAGACTATAAAATAATCTCTTCTTATTTAAAGGTGGATGGTGAATTAACTTTGGGAGAAAATATTGCCGACAACGGGGGACTTCGTGAAGCGTTCTACGCATATAAAAAGTATGTGAAGATATTCGGTATGGAAATCAAATTGCCAGGATTAGAACATTATAGTCATGAGCAATTGTTTTTTATATCATTTGGTAACCTGTGGTGTGAAACCCTTACTCCAGCTGCGAGTCGTTATGCTCTTCAAGATTCACATTGTCCGGGAAGTATACGTTTGAAAGGAGTTCTCTCAAATTCAGAGGAGTTTGCGAGAACTTTTAGATGTAAACGCGGATCAGGAATGTTTCCGGACAGTAACAAATGTAGAATATGGTGAATAAATTTGTTAGGTTCACATGAAGGTACTTTTTCAGGATTTGCATATGAATTTAGTAAATAAAAGCTTCGCTAATTTTGTAAGATTTCAATAATTTCTTCTCATTTATTTAAGTAAACTATCTGACTTACGACAAATAAAAAAAAAATTAGGCACTAATGATTCATAGAGGGTCTGAAACCTGTTCAGTGTATGAACTGGGGAAGAATATCATTGCAACGACCCATCACATCTATGTATTCTTAATATTCAGGTGAGCATAACAACACATTTAACATCTTTCTTGGAACTATTCCCTTAGACTAAGTGCACAAGCAAAGATGTGGGTAAACACTACTGGAGATTACCGGTGTCGTTAAATGACGATCGTATAGACGAACGTTAAAAAAAAAGTCCGACCTTAGTAAAGAAGGTGATCCAAAAACGGGAATCGTGTTGGCATTTCGTTCATGAACGTTTAACTTTCAGACGTTACTCAAAATCTTCGTGTGATGTTTGTTTCAAAAACTTATATGGGGCAAAATAGCAAAATAGACTGTTGGATCTTCCAAAAATGGTTGTCAAAGTTGGACCTATAATATAAGTTATATTACACACAATATATCATACAAAATTTATCAAAAAATTTAAATTACATGAACTAAACGGCAAGACATTTTAACCGGGTGGCAACGGTGCAGTAGTTGTGTATTCGCTTTTTTTTTTTTTTTTTTTTTTTTTTTTTTTTTTTTATTTTATTTAAAAAGGAAATCCAAATCCCAGAGCACTCAGACTCGGTAACGTTCCATTGTACTACCAGGCAGAAATCCTCCTTTTGGTGTAGAGGCATGTGATTGGGTGGCGTATGTTGTTGTTCCCCATGGGGATTGAACCTGCACCGCACGGGTCACAAGCCAACACACTAACCTCTACACCGTCGCCACCCCTTCGCTTACATGAATACATGAAAAACTAGATCTCGCTAAGCAATTTAGACACCACCCGTGGAGAAAAACCTTACAATTGCACCCAAACACTTCTTTCCTATCTCTCAGCTCTTTCTAATAGTAAGTAGCACCGAAAAGCATTCAATGAAATACGATATTGCCAGGGCTGTGTTCAGCGGTGTGTTCTTATCACTATAAGGGAACTGTAACATTACAGAAAAACCCCTTTAGCGTAATCAAATTTATAAAAAAAATCACGTGTATCCACTGCCCGTCGGTGTTTTACTGAGGTTAAACCGGCTAACCTCACAGGCTGAAGAATAAGAATAAGAAGAAGAAGAGGGTCTAAAGCCTAGCTTCTTCAGCCATTTGTTTGTGCGAATGTATATTATTGCACAGAACATTTTCCTTTTTGACAACTGACAGTATTAAACCAACTCATTTGCAGAATTACTGGTAAAGATTTAAAGAAATTTAAAAGCAAAAGTAAACTTTTAATCAATATTAAAAAAAAAAAAGATTTTATTTGCAGGAAAATAGAATGATTTGAATATCGAATATTTGTATGTAAAACTATTATTTCCTTGCAGCTACCAGATATTGTCGGATAGTGTCGGCTAGTCTGATAGTGCTGTATACTGTCGGATAGTTGGATAGTTAGTTCAATCACTAGATCTGCATTTCGGACTTCGGACTTTAAGGCTGTATTCATCATGAGGAGCTCTACATGGCGATGGCCGAATATGAGATCCCGGCAAAACTGACCCAGCTATGTAGCATGACACTTGAAAACACGCGTTGTAATGTGCAGTTTCAAAGCAGCTCTTCCGAATTATTCCAAACTTGCACCGAATTTCGGCACGAAGATGCGCTATCATGTGACTTCTTCAATCCTGATTTGGAGAAAATAGTGCGCAGGGTAGGTTTCAATACGGAAGTCACTATTTTCAGTAGATCCGCCCAAATACTGGGGTATGCGGACGATATCGACATCATTGCCCGTTCTCAGCGTGCCGTGCCAGAGGCTTTTTCGGCGATTGAAGAGAACAGTCAAAATTGGTTGGTCTTAAAGTAAACGACTAAAAAGACTAAAAACAAACGAACATATAACTTCGAAGTAGTTAAAGAATTCACCAACCCCGGAGTTAACATCAACCACAAATGACACCTTAGCGGAGATCCGACGAAGAATTACATTAGGAAACCGCTGCTACTTCGGTTTGGCCAAACAAATTGGTTCAAAACTCCAAACTCGAAGACAAAAATGCATGCTGTATCGAACCATAATCCTGCCAGTTGTGCTTTATTGTGCAGAGTGCTGGACGATAATTAGGAAAGGGGAGCTAACATTGGGTTCTTACTCGATATTTGGTCCAGTGTTCGAGGAGGGTGAATGGAGGAGAAGACACAACCGCGAACTCTATAAGCTGAACTAATATGTGGATGTGGTCCAAAAAGCCAGATCATGTCGACAACATTGACTCTGCCACATGGAGCTAATGGTCAATAATGCTCCAGCCAAGAGGATCTTCGACTCCCAACCCCAGGCTCGAGAATGCAGGCAAGACCGGACATCGATTTTAAAGACCAAGCCAGAGTGCAAGCCAGAGCGCTTGGTCTGGAGAACTAGAAGCAGCGTGCCTGGGATCGCAGAGGATGGAAGGATGCAGTGTCTCAGGTAGAGACTCTTCACGGTTTCTTAATATCTCTACGTCTATACGGAAAACAGATATCACGAGATTTTAGAATTTCTGTGGTCGGTTGTTTTGGTTACGTGAAAAAAGGGCTGCCGGTGTGGTTACTTTTAGTTTTAAATTCATTTTTATTAATTATTAGCTTATATCAACTTACATACTAGACAAAAATGATTAAATCTAACTTAAAAACATAGGGACGGGCTACAGTCCGCTTGGGCGAACTGTTGGATACCCTATTCTTATTCCTATCCCTCATAAGTGGGCGTGACAAAAGTCTAAGTATGGTTAAATTGTTAAGAACGCTCTACATATTTTGTTATATAACATTTAAAGGATTTTATCAAAAAAAACGCTCCCTAGCTCAAACTTGGGTGTTTCAATAAAATTGTTTTATTTAATTGTGGGCGTGTCAGTAGGCGGATTTAAAAAAAAATTAACACATGAGCATAAAGGGCCCCTAGAGAGTATATATTATAAATTTCAGCTCCCTAGCTCAAACTTTGGATTTTCAAAAAAATTGTTTTATTTATTTGTGGGCGTGTCAGTGGGCGGATTTTGAAAATATTTATACATGAGCTTAAAGGGCCCATAGAGAGTATATATTATAAATTTCAGCTCCCTAGCTCAAACTTTGGATTTTCAAAAAAATTGTTTTATTTATATGTGGGCGTGTCAGTGGGCGGATTTTGAAAATATTTATACATGAGCTTAAAGGGCCCCTAGAGAGTATATATTAAAAATTTCAGCTCCCTAGCTCAAATTTTGGTTTTTCAATAAAATTGTTTTATTTTTTTGTGGGCGTGGCAGTAAGCGGATTTTGAAAATTTTATATCCCGAGCAGTTTTAGGAGTCATAGATCATATATAAAAAATTTCAGCTTCCTAGCTCAAAATTCGATTTTTTCCAAAATTTTGTTTTTTTGAGTTTGTGGGCGTGTCTGTGGGCGGATTTCAAAAATTCGTAAACTTGATTATTTCGGGACCCTAGAGAGTATATGGTTAAAATTTCAGCTCTCTAGGTCCAGTTTAAAGGCCTAATTTTTGCCGACGGACGGACGGACGGACGGACGGACGGACGGACGGACGGACATGGCTAGATCGACATTACTATCGATGCTGATCATAAATATAGTAACTTTTAGGGGTCTACGGGCAATATTAAGGTATGTTACAAACTATGCGTCAAAATTAATATACCCCTAGAATAGGGTATAATTAACAGGATACTTATTCTAGATTAGATCCTTATGCGGACGCCCTAAACTTAACTCTAAACTTAACTCTATCTTATAATTATTACCTTTCGGCCTAAAAACTATTTTACGAACTAATCTTACATATTATGTTTTCATCGAGAAAATTTTTAAGAAAACTCGGCATCTTTATCAAATTTTATATTTTTATATAAAAAAACAAATTATAAACTACCTACTCTACTTATTTAAACTAATTAACATATTCTAACTATAATTAGGATTCTGAGCACTCGTTGCATTACGAAACAAGTGGTCAAAATCCCAATTGCTTTCCGAGCGCCTGGCAGTCGTCAACGTGCACACGCGCCGCCGTGAGCTGACTGATGCCTTACAGAATCAATCACCTCCCGGAAGCACCGCCACAAGTTGGCGAGCCCGGTCCCTCCCAGAAACGCCCTAGCTAACTTAGTCTATCTTACAAACTAAGAGGATGTTACCTAGAGTAACGCACCGTCTTGGGAGGGCATGATGAACCCTCCACCCTCAAAAAGCCACCAAAATTCGGCAAATTGCTTTTCTGTATCGAATTTATCCCTCTCCGCTATTGCGGTACTAAAACGGAGGAGCTCATGAGCATTGGCGACGTCCTCGCCGCGGATGAGCCGCTTATCTCTCGCACTGCGCTAGCGGTGGTATAATACCGGGATACCATCCCTCGTCTGTACCAGCCCTTTTGCATCAATATGGATAAATGCCTCTGGCGGGATAAAGCCAGACCGGAGTGTACTCTCTATGTACATTTCATTGGGGTAGTAAGCCTCAAAGATCAGACTATTGTCGCTGGCCATCGCCCTTGCAACGTGCCTTCGAGTCACCTTAATGAGGAAATTGTCAATCCTATTCAACTGAGCCCCATCGTATATTAACTTGTTGGGATAGTATTTTATATAGTTGGATTCAGGCGTTCGGAACAACCGGAGACAGGTCCTAAGACATTGCCTCTCCAAAACCCGAATCTTTTCCATATAGCTAGGCGCTATATTAAACCATAATGGACAACCATAAGCGATGATCGGCCTTATAAGGGCCACGTAGCAAATGACCTTCACTCTGGAGTCAAGTTGACTGAAACAGTCTCCTTGTCAGAGCATAAGCCTTCTTGGCCCCAGCAAGACAAGCAACTATATGTCTATCGAAATATAGATACTGGTCAAGCCAGATACCTAGATATCTAACTGCGCTTCTCACCGCCAATGGCTGCCCATTTTGTCCAATAATGGCCAATTTTTTCCAGTTTTTTCTGATATCCCTAGAGGCCCCAGCCAATGTAGTTCTGAACAAGATTGTTTCAGTCTTCTGAAAGTTGATTTTCAACTTCCAGTCGTCGCAATATCGCTTAATTTGATCGAAGTCACGCTGCAAAAGGATATTAATGACCTCGATTTTAGGACCTGATCTGTATGCCACCAAATCGTCGGCATACGCTATAGCATGGCTGAGTGAACCCACCAGATCACTCGTGTAAATGTTAAACAGGATCGGAGAATTGACCGCCCCCTGCTGTAAACCGTTCACGTTGCCACATTTGACAACGAACTTCTTTCCCATAAGCATATTATAAATTACATATAGCAAAGGTTTGTGCATCAGCCGCCTGGTCAACTTGTAGAAAAGTCCCTCTAACCATACGGTGTCGAAAGCCTTCTCAAAATCAACCAGACAAGCACCCGTGCATTGGCTCTTGCTTTTATTCCACTGAATGTCGGAAACCAGTTTCGACGCGGCATGAATAGTGTCATGCCTCGCCCTGAAACCAAACTGGTTGTCCGGAATTATGTTATTGTCCTCGACCCACTTTTACAGGGCTCTATTGACAACCTTTTCAAAGACCTTGCTAATATTCGGAAGCAAGCTAATTGACCGGAGATTGGCAGGGTTCGTCCTATCTTTACCTTTTTTCGGGATAGGGTGTACCACAGCTACCTTCCAATGGGCCGGATAATGTGCATTATTCAGCGCATTGTTAAACAGCGTGGTGAAAATATCTACAGCCTCCAGAGGCAGGTGTCTCAATACGACGTTCGGGACACCATCCATCCCCGCCGACTTTTTATTCTTTAGTGACTCGAAGATGCACAGAAGATCATCCTTCGACACGAACAAGTGCGATGCATCTCGGCCATTGGCGACAACTGCATTAGAATGGTTTTCATCAGTGAACACGGTGAATCCGTTATTCTCAGATCGCCAATTCTCAAGTTCGGTGCGCAGATCGAAGTGGCTCACCAGAGCCCTATTCTCAATGTCGTGGTTACGGCGAACAGGATTGTTCACCGTATACACGGCCTCGAAACAAGCGCCCAGCAAATCCACTTTCTCCTGTGGGTCCTCGACCACGAAAAAATCGTCGTTTGAAGCGACACTTTCTGGACTTATTCCAGCAGTCAGTACTGTCTGTCTGTTCTCTGCTGTCTGGTAGATTCGAACACAAGGAATATCATTGTGATCTTTCCTCCTGAACAACTTATTTATCTGTGGGAACATATTCGGACTACAGGTTTTAATAGCCCGAATTTTATTGCCCCAATACAGACTTACATATTTTTTGTAATTTTCTTTTATCAGCTGTTTCAGGATTCGGATCTCTGAATTCAGCATCCTTACCTCCGGGTCGTTGCGATCAGTAAATTGCCTGTACAGCCGTTTAAGCCTCGAGAGCAGTCTACTTTTCTGTCCGTATAGTGCGTCGATTGTAGGGTTTCTGTACTTTTCTGTCGCTGTCGGTGTGGTATTTTAAAAAGGATGTATATTAGACAATGATCGTCTGACGATATCGTTTTAAAGATAGTTTTGCTTCGTGTTACATTTATTATTATATTACACTTTCTGCTTCACATAATTCACGAAACGTCAAACCACTGTCGTCGAGACGATAGCATTTACGCGATAGCTAATTAGGTATCGCCTCGCAACGATTTACACACCTAATCCAAATTTTTGTTCTACAACATAAACATTATATACCTAGTCTTCTTTCATATTGCATTTGGTTTTCCCCATATTATCGAAGGATTTATAAAATTTCGTAAAATTAAATCAAGAAACTACCTGTTCGTAAACACGTGATGTCACCAGTGAGTAAGCTAAGACATTAAAAAAGTTCGGATATTAAACAAATTTACTTACTTACTTAACGGGTTCCCGACGCGTGAAGAGTCTCTGCCTGAGACACAGCAGCCTTCCATCCGGCACACTACTTCCAGTTGTCCAGACCAAGCGCTCTGGCATCCGCCATGGCTTGGTCTTTGAAACGGAGGTTCGGTCTTCCTTGCCTTTTCGAACCTGGGGGCTGGGACTCGAAGATCCTCATAGCTCTAGCATTATTGTCCATTCGCTCGATGTGGCCGAGCCGATGTAGTCGACGTATTTTGGCTTTTTGGACTACATCCACATCTTGCTACATACAGCTCATAGAGTTCGCGGTTGTATCTTCTTCACAGGACCACAAATCCGCGGAAGAATTTTTCTTTCGAAGGAGAGCTGACTCCCTTCCTGCTTATCGTCCAGCACTCGGCGCCATAAAGCAGAACTGCCAGGATAACGGTTTTGTAAAGCATACATTTCGTCCTCCGAGTTAGGAGTTTTGAACCCAGTTGTTTTGCCGAACCTAAGTAGCAGCGGTTTCCTAGGCTAATTCTTCGCCGGATCTCCACAAAGGTGTCATTTGTGGAGTTCATGTTTACTCCGAGGTAGATGAACTCCTTAACTACCTCGAAACTGTTGCTATCAATAGTGACGGTTTGTCCTAGTCGGCGGACATATGTTTGTTTGTTTGTTTATAGCATGTCTCGTTCTCAATTACTACTAAACAAATTTGCCACCCCAAAAACATTCACGTTTTGCACGAAGTCTGGGGAATATTGCTGCCGTAAAGGCGTCCGTCGCAGTCCAGCCAAATCAGTCAATTTCACAGCGTTCTCAGGAATTGGGTCTCTCAGAGATCACTTTATGGCAAATTTCACGCAAGGATCTTGGCCTACACCCTTACAAGATCAAGCTGACACAAGGACTAAAGCCACTTGATCGTATGAAGCGACGAACGCTCTCGAATTGGGCTGTGGACATGATGGAAGAAAATGAAGAATTTCATCGCAAAATCATCCTCAGCAATGAAGCGCATTTTTGGTTATACGGCTTCGTCAATAAGCAAAATATGCGTTACTGACAGGTAAGAACCCTCATCTGCTTCATGAAACAGCACGCAAAAAGTCACTGTTTGGTGCGGTTTTCATGCCGGTGGCGTCATTGGACACATTTTTCTCGTTACGTAAATGATATTCGCTACAGAGACATTTTGGAACGTTATTTCTTAGAGCAATTGCATGAATTGGACATCAGTGATATGTGGTTCCAACAAGACGATGCCACAAGCCACACAGCAGGTGCAACAGTCGAGTTATTGAAGTCCCATTTCGTTAAACGTGTTTTCTCGAGAAACGGATTTAACGCCCCTATACTTTTTCTATGGGCTGCATTAAATCATTGGTCTATGCCAACAAGTCGGCGATGTAAGAGGAGCTCAGAGCCATTATTGAACGAGAAATAGCGTTCGATATGTACGGCATCGAAAATTGGGTTCAACGTATCGACCGCTGCATACGTTACCGTGGTGGACATATGAACGAAGTCGAATTCGATTCATACATCTTTTGATTTTGATAGTAATTCAATTCTATAATTTTTTGTTGGGGCATCTCAAGTAGTTTGCATTTTATTTAAAGAAGAAGTTGTCCTAAGACCTTGAAAGACCGATTACTTTCCCTTGATAATTGTTGCCAGGATGACCTTGTTCATATTTTTTCCACAGCCAGTCCCGTTCTCATTACAAATTATGAGATGGTAATCTGGGCAATTACAGCGAATTCGAAAATTCTGTGGGACAGTTGATTATGTACTTCATCCTGGTTGATAACTGTGTCAACCGATTTGAACTAAAACAACTCTCCCGGAATGAAATTTTGAATGTTTGCGTTAAGGTCATCGGTATCTTCGTTCGCTCAGCCAATTATAATTTTTAAAGTTCTGCAATACGTTCGGAAAAACACGCCGAATGAGCTCTTCGTTCGATTCGGTCAACTGGCAGAAATCAGTTGGTAACATGATGAATACGGTCGTGTTGTCAACTGCGTTTTTTCCCTTTACCAATGTCCAAGAATTGCTTCGAAAACACATCAGCAGTTCAATCTTGTTGCAAAAACAATCGCATGTTAGTCTTCTTCATAAAGTGGCAACACTGTTCAAGTGACAAGTAGTGTCTAACATCGAGTGAAAAATAAACAAATAAATTCTCAAAAGCGAACCACACGTAAAATAACCACTATACACCGCAGAAAAGAGCTTCCTCTCCTACTCGTCACCAAATTGGTGTTCTCATCACGGATATACTGGAAGTTTTAACAGGTGAATCGCAATATTCTTCTTTATTTTTATACAATTTTATATACATATAAAGAAAGCTCCTGATCTTTGGCGCGAAATTATTGTGGAAATCGTGGATCTGGGGTAAAAGTGGTACGTGAGACGAGCTTTAAAGCTCCAAACTCATCATATGCGCAAACCTCCCGCCAAGCTCTCCAATTAAGCTCTGCAATAAAAAACGCCTAAGAACACACTGCATAATTTTGATCACAAACTACAGATGAGTGTCCAAAGATCGCCCCCATTAGTCATGTATACTGAACCATACCGTACAGCCTGCATGGAAACAACGAGAGTATACTGTTACGGATGTTGACGGCAGCTGCACAAATTCAAACGGGTCAATGTATTGAAGTAAAATGAGCCCAACCCAGCCAGACGCTGAATCAACAAAAACAACGAAACAACAACCAACAACCAACGAATGTAGGAATTGCTGTGCCAGCAATTAAACATTACTTAAGGAGGTAGTAATTTAAGAAATGTTGTAATTAGTTCATAGAATTGGAATGGGAGAGACAGAATACAATTTGAATATAAAACAGTAACATTAGTGGATTTTTATTTTTCATCTGTTTCTTCTGATAGTATAAAAACTATTAATCTCCTCTAAATTACATCGGTTACATCGGAAAGGTAAATCGTGTGTGACGACATAAAACATCAAGAGCTTGCTGTGGATTAATTGGGATAATCCCCTAAAATACCAGGCGGAAACACCAGCGTCGTTGGACCACGACAGAAACCCTGGCCTGACGGTGTACCTCTCACTATCGTAGTGATCGTAATATAAAATTATATGTGTATAGCCAAACGAGGCATAACACAAATTTTGGTGGCAGCGGTGGGATCATCAGCAGTGAAGAGGAAAGCGGAGAATCTCCAGATGAAGCAGCAATTAATAATTATCTTTCTGTGAGTACCTTATTTATTGTAAAGTAATTGTTTCAATCAGTGCGGTGTTAAGATCAATTTTTTGAATTTGTAGACTTAATTGTTTTAAGATTTGATTTTGATTTAATGTTTTCAAAGTTTCGCGAATCATTAAGCGGTTTGAATAGCGCCGAAAACAAAGATAATAGTGATAGCTCAGATATAGATTCAGTCCACAGTGATAGATTGAGTAGTGATAACGATAGTAGCCATTATTATTCCAATATGAGTGAAATTTCAATAAATGTTCTAATTTCCTTCATCCCTGCCTTCAATGGTACCGGCGATGAAGTTTTTACCTTCATTGACGCCTGCAATGATGCCATCGAACTGGCAACTCCTGCACAGAAGGACGTACTGTTCAAATTCATTAAAACAAAAATTCGTGGCAATGCCACCACAATCTTAATGAACAAAGAAGTAAAGAATTGGGAGTCTTTAAAAAAGGAGCTAACGCTAGTGTTCCGAGAACCCCACAGTGCTCTGCAACTCCACAGGGAATTAATCTCCCTAAAACAAGGAAAAGACGAGTCCGTTGTTCACTATGTACAACGCGTCGAAACCTTACAACGACGCTTACTTCAGAGTAAACTAGTCGATGTAAAGGAGGAGCACAAAGAAGGCCAGTTGGAGTATATCCAAAATGAAACTTTAACGGTTTTCATCAACGGGCTAAGGGAAAGACTTTCAAATTATGTGATTACACAGCGTCCCAAAAATCTTTCCGAAGCGAGCAAGTTTGCCTGTGAAGAAGAACAGCGCATTAATTTGTTCAAAACGAACACACAAAAAGATTACACGAATAGGAATTTAGCTAAAATTAACCTCCAGGAAGTAAGGTGCTATAATTGTGGCAAGGTTGGCCATATAGCGAGAAACTGTAGACTTCCAAAGAGGGATAATAGAGAAAACGGATCAGGAAGTAATAATCCGTTCAGACGAAATGAATCTAAAGATTCCCACCAACCGTCAACTTCACATGAAGCGTCTAAGCAGAGAAATTTTCGGTAGGCTGTATGGTTAATGAGGCATCCATGCAGCAAGGTAACTCGGAAAAATCAGAAAGTCCTCATATCATGATGCTCCTTAGCGGAGAATTAAGAAAAATGATTATTGACACAGGAGCAGAGATCTCTTTGATCAAAGCCAACTGTGTTTTTGAAGACGATATAGAGAAAGGTAGCATGAAATTCAGTGGAATAGGAGGGAAATCATGCAGCACTTTAGGATTCGTTAGAAAGAAAGTAGAATTTACAGGAAAGGCTAAGCCTAAGATAATGGAATTACAAGTAATTGAAAACTACCTATTAGGCAACTATGATGGATTAATTGGTAACCACTTCCTCCGAGAGGGCGGTTACATAATAGATTTCAAGGAAAACGTACTAAGAAAGGATCATGAAAAAATCCCGTTGAGGTACCTAAGTGAGGAAAGATTTGTAAGGAAAAGAACCGAGGTTTATAGGGTAATTAAGATTTTAAACGGTTATAACCTTAGAGAAGAAGTGGTTGTTCCACGACAATACCTAGAGGACGGTATAATCGTATCGGAATGTATCACGAGAAATAAAAACGGCAAATGCTTAGCTACAATAGTCAATACGACGGAGGAGGACTTTGATTTAAGCAAAGTTAGGGTGGTAGCAAGAAACTTAGAAGATTTTGACGTCGATATAAGGAGGCCTTCATCAAGAGCCGCAGAAGTCTCAGGGAATGTTAGGACTACGCATATGAACCGCGAGGAACGTGAAAGCCTTCTGGAAATTGTAAAGGAATACAGTGATGTATTCAGCCTTGGTAACGAAAAGCTTACTAAGACAAACAGGGTTAAACACCATATTAGAATTCCGAAAGGAACGCAACCGGTTTTTACGAAAAGTTACCGGCACCCAAAAGTACATGATGAGGAAGTGCGTACCCAAATAGGAAAACTTAAAGAAGACGGGATCATACGTGATAGTGACTCACCTTGGTGTTCTCCACTTTGGATCGTTCCAAAGAAGGCAGATGCAAGTGGAAAGAAAAAGTGGCGAATGGTTATTGACTTCAGGAAGTTAAATGATTTAACTATCCCGGATAACCACCCTTTGCCCAATATAACGGAGATACTTGACCAACTCGGAAAAGCCAAGTATTTCTCCACACTAGACTTAACGTCAGGGTTCCACCAGATTCCAATGAATGAGGAAGATATGGAGAAGACGGCCTTTAGCACGGCCTATGGACATTTCGAATTCACAAGAATGCCATTCGGGCTCAGAAATGCTCCAGCCTGTTTCCAGAGACTAATGAACTCAGTCCTAGCAGGTCTCCAGGGAATCAAGTGTTTCGTCTACATGGACGACATTGTTGTCTACGGACAAACGTTAGTCGAACACAATGAAAAATTAGTAGAGATACTTAAGCAGTTAAGGGAAGCTAACCTTAAACTGCAACCAGATAAGTGCGAATTTCTAAGAAAAGAAGTGTCGTATTTAGGGCACATCATAACAGACAAAGGGGTAAAGCCTGACCCCAAAAAGGTTGAAAGCATACAGAACATGGAAGCACCCAGTAATGTTAAAGGGATCAAATCATTCCTTGGAATGATAGGCTATTACAGGAAATTTATCAGGGACTTTAGTAAGATAGCTGAGCCAATGAATAGGCTTCTTAAGAAAGACGTCGAGTTCACATGGACTCAAGAACAACAACAAGCGTTCGAAAAATTAAAAGATATAATAACGAAGCATCCGGTGTTACAGTACCCAGACTTCGAGAAGCCCTTTATAATAACTACGGACGCTTCCAATCGAGGCATTGGGGCGGTGCTCAGCCAGGAGCACAACGGAAAAGATCTCCCAGTACATTTTGCGAGTCGAACTTTGAATAAAGCCGAAATCAATTACAGCACCACGGAAAAGGAGTGCTTGGCAATTGTATGGGCTACGAAACAGTTTCGACCATATATTTATGGCACAAAGTTCTTGATCCAAACGGATCACAGACCCCTCACGTGGCTTTTTAAAGTCAAAGATCCGGGCAGCAGGCTCGTGAGGTGGCGGCTGAAACTTGAAGAGTTTGACTATGTAATCTCATACAAGAAAGGCAAAGAAAACGTTGTAGCCGATGAATTGAGCAGGAACATCAGAATCACTGAAAGGGAACGAGAAGAAACTTGGCAAGATCTTATGAGCTTACTTGAAGAGGAAGGTATCGAAATAAATAGTGAGAATAGAGACGATATAGCAAGCACGAGCAAGGGAAGAAATCCGAGTAGAGGAATTCCAAGAAAAAATAAAATGGAGATAGAAAGTGAAGACATAGAGAGTGAAGCAATAGAAAACTTAGGGAGTGAAGTTATAGAGAATGAAGTAATAGAAAACTTTGAAGACATTGACCATGATCTGGAAAATGATTCAGTAGATGAATCTACCGAAGAACAGATCTCAGATAAAAAGGAAGAAGTCCAAGATCCAGGAAAAAGATTAGCCATAATGAAAGAATATCACGAGGGATTAATAGGCGGTCATACAGGTCAGAAAGCTACGTATGCAAAAATCAGAAAGAAATTCAAATGGAAAGGTATGCAGAAGCACATTGAGCTCCTACTAGAAACCCAATGAAGATCGTGACATCTGCAGACAAGGCTCTAGAAAAGATAATGATAGACCTAATTGGACCATTTGAAGAAACCGCGGAAGGCTATAAGTTCGGATTGACCATCCAGGATGACTTGTCAAAATTCATCAAGTTCGTACCGCTGAAATCTAAAGATATGCGCACTGTAGCAAATGCCGTAATGGAGTAATGGATTCTGAATTTTGGAATGCCAAAGATCATTTTATCTGACAACGGTTCCGAGTTTTGTAATCAACTGTTTGAAGAATTTTGTAAAATCTTAGATATCAAACACATAACAACTAGTGTAGCTTATCCACAGGCCAACGGTAGTGTAGAAAGGGCTCATTGCAGACTTTTAGAGTATCTCAAATCCACAGGACGTGAATTACACCAACTCAAAGATTGGCATAAACGAATGTCGTATGCAGGATTTTGTTACAATTGTACTAAACATACTACAACGGGGTACACCCCCTACGAACTAGTGTTTGGATATGAAGTGAACAGACCTAGTAGCGTAGATCCATATAATGAAAAGTCGGTTTTCGACTATATAGACGAACTTAGAGCTAATCTTTTAGAGAAACAGGAAAACGCAAAAGGAAGCACGAAAAAGAGTAGGGAAAAAGCTAAAGTTAGATACGATAAGAAACTAGGAAGGAAAATAGAATATACAATCGGTCAAAAGGTTTTAGTTAGGAACGAAAGGAAGGGAAAATTGAGAAGCCAATATAAAGGACCATTTAAAATACTAGAAGTACACGAAAATAACTTAGTTATACAAATGAATAATAAGCAACAAAAGTTTAATAAAGCTAACGTTAAGCCATATATTTCAGATCCCTGTTCACCAGGTGGGCCATCGCCGAAACCAGTTTGTGGGTAAAGGACCTGCAGAATAACACTGGAATATATTTTAACTTTATAGGAGAAACTAAAGAAATTAACGGAAAAATAGCACTAGTTATAGAATTAGATATTAATGGATTAGAACACGCGAGTTCAAACATTAGAAATATTATTAATACCATGGATAGTCTTTGTTTAGAATCAAAAATTGAATGTAAAGAATTTCAGAGAACAGCAAAAAGAGAAATTATAAAAATTGACAGCAGAATCAGGATTATTTCAGGAATAATGGGAAGCTCAAAAAGACAGAGACGCGGTTTAGTAAATATGATAGGTTCAGGCTTCAAGGTCCTTTTTGGCACCATGGACAATGAAGATGCAGAGTATTACTATAATGTCATTCAGAACGTAAATAATAACGAACAAAGAATTAAAAACGGCATGGAAGAAAACGTAAAGATTCTTAGTCACCTAAATAAGCAAGTCATGGAAAGCATTAAAAATACTAATGTTACTTATAATAAGGTCAACGAAATAATAAACGAAATTAACAAGGTTAGTACAGTGGAAAATAGTTTAAATAGAACCATCCTAATTGAATCCTATTATGAGGAAATATCAAGCAAAGTCAATTTTAAAATGCTACAGTTAGAAATGGAAATAGAACAAATAATAGATAGCCTTTTATTTATACAAGCAGGGATATTACATCCAAGGATTATTGAGCCCACTGATTTATTAAACGAACTTAGAAATCAAAAGAATGACAACACACTCGCGATAGAGCCAAACATGGAAAATTATGCAGAAATATTGAAAACATTGAAATTAAAAGCATTCACTAAGAGTCGAAAGATTATTGTAATTATTAGTATTCCGACAGTAACTAATGAAATATTTGAAATTTATGAAACAATTGCTATTCCAAAGATAGTTGAAAACGGAATTGTTATATTAGAAATAAGATGCAAATTCTTAATTATAAACAAAAATAAAGAAGACTATGTATTAAAAGAAAATCTAGAAGATTGTAATAATTTTGACCAAATTTCAATTTGTAAACCACAACTTCTAAGAAGTACAATAAGCGACTCTAATTGTGAAATAAATTTATTTATGAGAAATAGAGCCGAAAAATGTAACGCTAAAATTATAAATTCGCATGTAGAAATATTTCATAAGATTAGGGAAAATTCATATCTGTATACTATATCTGAACAAACTCAATATAAATGTAAATGTAAGAATGAAACTAGTACTGGTAAACTTGTTGGAACTGGCATAATTCGCCTGAATAACGACTGCATCCTTGAAACTTATGATATGACTATAAAAACGGTTGGCGCAGAAACGGAAATCGCAATAAAAGACAAACACTCATATGGCGAACTAGAAGACTGCTGTGTAAACGCTAAACTGAAGGAGATCGTAATTAACCAGGAGCCGATGTCCAAAATAACGGCTAAAGATATCCATGAACTGCACGACTTGACGACTGAAATCCAAAACCAGCGAAATTTTTGGTCTAAGGCACTAGAGAAGATACCCGAAAGATCTCAAGGGATTTTGATATCAGTATTTGGAGTTCTGTGCTTAATCCTTATTAGCTACATAATATGGAAATGCAACCAAGGTTCAGGAAGGACAACCATAGCCTTGTTTAACAGGTGTTTCAACAGAAAACATCGAGTGAATCCAGAGACGACACCAAGAATATCGTCAGAGGAGAGCGCCCAAGGTCAAATAGAAATGAGGACACCCAAGCCCAATCTAAGGATAAGGTATCCCTAGATATGTCTGAAAGGGGGACGTGTTACGGATGTTGACGGCAGCTGCACAAATTCAAACGGGTCAATGTATTGAAGTAAAATGAGCCCAACCCAGCCAGACGCTGAATCAACAAAAACAACGAAACAACAACCAACAACCAACGAATGTAGGAATTGCTGTGCCAGCAATTAAACATTACTTAAGGAGGTAGTAATTTAAGAAATGTTGTAATTAGTTCATAGAATTGGAATGGGAGAGACAGAATACAATTTGAATATAAAACAGTAACATTAGTGGATTTTTATTTTTCATCTGTTTCTTCTGATAGTATAAAAACTATTAATCTCCTCTAAATTACATCGGTTACATCGGAAAGGTAAATCGTGTGTGACGACATAAAACATCAAGAGCTTGCTGTGGATTAATTGGGATAATCCCCTAAAACACCAGACGGAAACACCAGCGTCGTTGGACCACGACAGAAACCCTGGCCTGACGGTGTACCTCTCACTATCGTAGTGATCGTAATATAAAATTATATGTGTATAGCCAAACGAGGCATAACAATACATTTTCTTTCTCACTGATCGTAATATAAAATTATATGTGTATAGCCAAACGAGGCATAACAATACATTTTCTTTCTCACAAGTTCCGTTGACCTTGGGAAAATCTCCAAAGATGATCAAAATCATAACACATATGAGTACATGACCGGCTATTAACGGGTTGCTATTTACTAGACACTGTGCAGGTCTTTCATCGCTCTTGCTGTGATTAGTGTTATCTATTCTATTGTTAAGCTTATATTAAGTAGACATTGTATAATTGATTTTCATTCTGATCTTAGCGTTCATACAATAAAGAACCATAAAATAGAAAGCGACGTTTTTATTTCATTTGTGTACATAGCTCAGTGTTCGGCTACTGACGGGATTTCATTAAATCCATAACTGGCGCAGTCGGAAAAAAAATATAAAATAAATATATTACATATGTACATAAATGCCGCGAACTAAGTTAAAATATATTTGAAATATGAAAAATAGTTTCAGTGAACAATGTTACCTTAATATTTAACTATTTAAAGACAAGAACAACAAACAAATATATATATATAAAAAAAACAGTTATAAAAAAGTGAAAATTAAAAACAGAACTCTAACTCGTGGGCTTGCAGTGTGAGCAGTCGACGAAAAACCGTTTGGAAAAAATAAAATAAAGAAAAAGCAGTTGCCGAGAACAACAGACAAAGCCAACAAACAAATATATAAAAAAAAACAGTTATAAAAAAGTGAAAATTAAAAACAGAACTCTAACTTGTGGGCTTGCAGTGTGAGCAGTCGACGAAAAACCGTTTGGAAAAAATAAAATAAAGAAAAAGCAGTTGCCGAGAACAACAGGTATGGCCAATGTAGATCTTATCGAATTAGTGGCTGAAGTCACTGATTTCACCGGGCTACCGGAACATTTAGATTTATTTATTAAGCATATTGATTATATATATGTATTTGCAAATAATATAAATGAACATTTGAAACCAATTTTGGATTTGCGCATAAGGCAAAAAATATTAGGTGATACAAATTTAATGTTAATTAATAATAATAATCCGTCGCAATGGCCGGAGATAAAAGCTGTATTAAAAGCAAATTGTAACATAAAGGAAACCATTGAAAATATAATTAATGAAATAAAAATGATAAAATTTAACAACTCTGTCGAAAAGCTGTATAACCAAGTACAACATCTTTTGACAAAATTAAACATAAAAGCAAATCTTATTGAAGATGTTCCAGCTTGGTACAATAGTAGGCTCAATGAAGAAACGGCATTAAAATTATTTGTTGGCAAGCTACCTAGTGAGCCTAAGATTATTTTAAACGCAAGAAACCCATCTACTTTTTTGGAAGCAAAATCAATTTTAGTTGAAACTGATAACTTTTATCGTACATTTATAAATACAAGTTATAATGTAAGAGAATTTGACCCTATCAATTTTCCAAATCACGGACACGTAAAAACTTATACAGGACAACAAAATTCAAGGAGCGCTAGGTATGATAATCCAAGACAGTTTCAAATTAATTCAGAGCGTTTTCAACCAAATAACTCGAATAATTTTCAAAATTTAGATAGGTACAAGATCAGGCAATTTTCCAAATTCTAATACACGCGATTCAGGACATTTTCAGCAAAATAGTCCAAGTAATTTTCAAAATGTACGTACAAGAACAGGCTATTTTCCAAATTCGAATGCACAAAATTCAGGACATTTTCAACACAATAACTCAGGTAATTTTCAAAATGTAAATACTAGATCAGGCAACTTTCGAAATTTGAACCCGCGTAATTCAGGACAAATCCAGCAAAATAACTCACGAAATTTTAGACAGCATAATACAGGATGAAAATTCACCATCCAGTGCAGAAACGCAAAATGCAAATACATATCAGTCACTAAATTTTCAATCGACCAGTCCCGAGCTCTTTCCTGCATAATAGTAAAAACAAGTTCAATTCCTATTAAACTGTTGATAGATTCTGGATCAGGTACTTCGCTCATTCAAAAAGGATTGTTTCATAGTTCTTTCAAAACAGAACTTAGTAAACCATTGTTACTCAAATCAATTAACTCAGACATAGTTGTTGGCTCCAAAATAACAATCCCACTTTTTAAGGAATTTAGTAGACAAGTAACAAACATTGAAATGCTTGAAGTAGAAATGAACGGCGACTTTGATGGTATAATTGGCTGTAACATTTTAAAACCGTTGCAAGCAAAAATTGACCTTGATAGTTTACAATTAATAACCAAAGAAACCTCTTTACCTTTAATATTTTCAAGTTCTCAATCCCAATTAACTGAAGCAGAAATTCATAGCTTAAGTAATCATACAGAAGATATTTCTTTTCAAAAACCAAATATAGACTCAATTTTAAATAGATTGAAGTTAGATCATTTGAATAAGGAAGAAATAAAATCATTAATCGCTACAATTCATACGTTTGAGAAAGTGTTTTATTTTGAGGGTGATAAACTAACATCAGTGGTAAAATACACCCACAAAATACCGACCAAAAATGATATCCCAATATTTTCAAAAACATATACATATCCTGAGGCACACAAAAGTGAGGTTGATATACAAATTTCAGAAATGCTCAGTTCAGGAATTATCGTTAATTCCACTAGTCCGTACAATGCTCCTATATGGATTGTACCGAAGAAGGTTGATAATTCCGGTCAGGAAAAATGGCGCGTTGTAGTGGACTATCGGAAACTTAACGATGCAACCATGGAAGATAAGTTTCCAATCCCTAATATAGAGGATATATTTTCAAAATTGGGAAATGCGCAATATTTTTCATCACTGGACTTAGCAAAAGGATTCCATCAAATCCCTATTAATAAGGAAGATATGCATAAAACAGCTTTTTCAACTACAAATGGACACTACGAGTTCAAACGTATGCCATTTGGGTTGAAAAATGCGCCGGCATCTTTCCAAAGAATGATGAATGAAGTCTTGATTGGTTATCTAAATAAAATTTGCGTAGTATACCTAGACGACATACTTATCTTTTCCACGTCGCTGCAAGAGCATATCGATTCACTTAATAAAATTTTAAAAAGACTTGCTGACTACAACCTAAAACTGGAAATTGACAAATGCAATTTTATGAAACGAGAAACTGAGTATTTAGGACATATTATATCAGATGAAGGTATTAGCCCCAATCCAAATAAAATAAAAATTATCAAGGAAATCAAATTACCTCACTCAGTAAAGCAAATTAAATCGTTTTTAGGCATTACAGGGTTTCACAGAAAGTTTATCAAGGACTATTCTAGAGTAAGCCCCCCAATGACAAAGTGTCTCAAAAAGGGTAATAAAATTAACATCAAAGACAGACAATACATTTAGTCCTTTAATAAACTTAAAGAACTTATATGTACTTGTCCAGTCCTAGCATACCCTGACTTTGGAAAGCCCTTCATTTTAACTACCGACGCTAGCAATGCAGCATTGGGGCAGTATTGTCACAAAATCATCACCCAATAGCTTATGCATCCAGAACTTTAAACAGCCATGAAATAAATTATAGTACGGTAGAAAAAGAACTGTTATCTATAGTATGGGCAACTAAATATTTTAGGCCATATTTATTTGGCAGTAAGTTCAAAGTCCAGACAGACCACCGACCTCTAGTGTGGTTAAATTCTCTGAAAGAACCCAACTCAAAGCTTCAGAGATGGAAAATAAAACTCAACGAGTTCGACTTTGATATTGAGTATATCAAAGGAAAAGAAAATTTTGTTGCTGATTTTTTAAGTCGCCTAGAAATTAATTGTGTGGTTGAAAACGACATTAAATCGGACGCAGCTACAATACACAGCGGCGAAGAAAATTTAAACGATCATATTTATATAACCGAAACACCATTTAACATTTATAAAAATCAATTAGTATTAGAAAATGGTATAAATAATTCATACACAACCAAGTTTTTGTTCAAGAAAAAGAGAAGATCACTTATTAGCCTTAAAGAGTATGATGAGGCATATGTTTTAAAACTCCTTAATGAACTATTACCTATTAAGGGGACTATAGACATCTTTTGCAAAGACGATAACATATTCAAAGAGTTTCAAAAAACCATAATAAAATATTTTTCAAATTTACCAACTATGAAAATGCTAAGGTGCACAAAGTTTGTAAAGGACATAACATGCAAAGAAAAACTACTAGATCTAATAGAAAAGACCCATTTAGACAGAAATCATAGGGGGATTGAGGAAACGTATTTAGTTCTAAAAGAGTTATGTTACTTTCCAAATCTGAGATTAGAGATATATAAATATATCAATAATTGCATAGCATGTAACATGTGTAAATACGACAGACATCCAATAAAGCCAAAATTAATGATTACTGAGACACCTGATAAACCCAATGAAATAGTCCACATCGATATATGGTTTTTAAATAAGAATAATATGTTCCTAACATGCATTGACAAATTGACTAAACACGTGTCCATTCACCCTTTAATAGATAGGAATTCAATAGCAATAGTTGATGTACTAAAACAAAGGTTCGCAATATTAGGAAAGCCAGTTAAAATAGTGGCTGATAATGAATTCAATACCGCGTATATTAAACAATTCCTAAATCAAGAAAATATATTCTATCACTTCACATCTCCCAATACCCATACCGGTAATTCTGTTATAGAGCGTTTTCATTTAACACTTAATGAACACATACGATTGTTAAAGCTCAATAAGGATAATATAGATACTGACGACAGGATGTTGGTTTTCAAAGCAGTTGAACTTTATAACGATACTATTCATTCCACCACAAAATATAAACCCAATGACTTCTTACATGCTACATTTAACAAATTAGAATTGGAAAACCATAAGCATAGAATCCACAAAAATAAAGAAAAACATATAAATAAAGTAAATGAAACACGAGCAGAACCAGTACAGAGAGAGAGAACTTGTTAAAAACTTAGGTTTCCACAATATTAAACATTTGCCAAGATATATAATTAAAGACGTAAAGGGAAAAGGCAAAACTTATTTTACGGATAAAGCGGGATTAAAACGTGATAGGCAAATAAACAAAAGAAAGTATAGGTACCAAAATCTAATAAAAGAAATTGAATTTGATAGAAAATATACAGGTAGGGACTACTCTAAAAAAAAAAAAAAAGAAGTACCAAGCAATGAAATAATCAAAACAAGAGTAACTTTTCTATAACGTAAAAAACAAAAAAAATATTAACAAAACAAAAAGATTGATAATTGAATGAATGTATTTGGTTATATTCTAAACTTTTTCTATTAAGTATTTTCTCTTAAGCGAACAAATGACATTTACCTACTCGTATATTATATACAATACATATTATAAACATAAAAATAAAAAAAAAAAAAAATTTAAATGACGTAGTATTTAAGTATTATAGTATTATTACTTCTCCATTTTGAATAAACTCAAAATATTTGGTGACTTAAAACATGATCATAAGAAATTGAATTAAATAAAATACTGATGTTATATAATATTAGATTAATCAACAAGCTTAGATTTAGTTGTACAATAATGAAATTCTTAATAATTTGTTCCATTATAATTTCATATATATATGTAAAGAAAAGAGGATAAAAATAATAATAAGAAAGATAAGAAACAAATGTAAAAAGCAGCCCGTAGAACCTGATGTACAGCAACATAGTTCACTTCCAGCTGCAACACTATTTATATATCAACATTCACGATTTATCAATACGTTAAGTTCATACCACGGCGGGAGGAGTCATGTATACTGAACCATACCGTACAGCCTGCATGGAAACAACGAGAGTATACATTTTCTTTCTCACAAGTTCCGTTGACCTTGGGAAAATCTCCAAAGATGATCAAAATCATAACACATATGAGTACATGACCGGCTATTAACGGGTTGTTATTTACTAGACACTGTACAGGTCTTTCATCGCTCTTGCTGTGATTACTGTTATCTATTCTATTGTTAAGCTTATATTAAGTACACATTGTGTAATTGATTTTCATTCTGATCTTAGCATTCATACAATAAAGAACCATAAATTAGAAAGCGACGTTTTTAATTCATTTGTGTACATAGATCAGTGTTCGGCTACTGACGGGATTTCATTAAATCCATAACTCATTGGGGCGAAACAATACCATATTTTCATCTGAGAACGTTAATTTCAAAAGCGTCGCCTCGTCGTTCAACATTATAGCTACGACTTCCTCTTCTGCTATTACAACCGTTGCAGGAAATAATAACACTAGGACAGTAGTAGTATCTATCACAATAACATCTCCCACTATTACAACCCCATCACTATCAAACCCTCTAGCATGCAACACCGCCCAAAATATGCAAACTGATCTAAAAAAGCCGGAAAACATTACACCACAAAAAAAAGAGAATCCAACCACTACTGTACAAAAAAGAATCAGAACACCCCTAGCAAAAATAATATAAGTCCCAATGCATCCAAAAAATCAAAAACTAAAAACCAAACAATACTCGACTCATACTGGTTAAGCAAACCCAAAGAAAATTCACACAACAGATTCGAAATATTATCTTTAGACAATGAAACTGACAACAGACAAGAAACAAAACATGTGCAATGTAACAACGAAGAAACAGAACCACACAAAATCAACAAACCGCCTCCAATCTATGTTCAAGTGGTAGAATGCATCAAGACCCTATCCAGTGCTCAGTAAATAAAAGCTAGTTGTAAATAAAAGCTATGAACTAAAAGTTCTCAAAAACAACGAAATAAGAATTCAACCATCTGATTCCACAATCTATAGGACAATCATAAAAATCCTACGCCAAAAAAATACAAAATATTACACTTACAAGCCCAAGGAAGAAAGATGCTTAAAGGTAGTGTTGCGTAACATGCACCACTCCGCGGACCCAGAAGACATCAAACAGGAACTCGAAGATATGGGCCACAAAATATTAAACATACACAATATGCAGCATAAACAAACAAGGAAACCCCTTCCATTATTTTTCATAGAGATAGAGAACAACGCAAACAATAAAAACATATACAGCATAACAAACTACTAAACTGCAAAGTATCCTTTCTAAAATCTTATTGAAGATGTTCCAGCTTGGTACAATAGTAGGCTCAATGAAGAAACGGCATTAAAATTATTTGTTGGCAAGCTACCTAGTGAGCCTAAGATTATTTTAAACGCAAGAAACCCATCTACTTTTTTGGAAGCAAAATCAATTTTAGTTGAAACTGATAACTTTTATCGTACATTTATAAATACAAGTTATAATGTAAGAGAATTTGACCCTATCAATTTTCCAAATCACGGACACGTAAAAACTTATACAGGACAACAAAATTCAAGGAGCGCTAGGTATGATAATCCAAGACAGTTTCAAATTAATTCAGAGCGTTTTCAACCAAATAACTCGAATAATTTTCAAAATTTAGATAGGTACAAGATCAGGCAATTTTCCAAATTCTAATACACGCGATTCAGGACATTTTCAGCAAAATAGTCCAAGTAATTTTCAAAATGTACGTACAAGAACAGGCTATTTTCCAAATTCGAATGCACAAAATTCAGGACATTTTCAACACAATAACTCAGGTAATTTTCAAAATGTAAATACTAGATCAGGCAACTTTCGAAATTTGAACCCGCGTAATTCAGGACAAATCCAGCAAAATAACTCACGAAATTTTAGACAGCATAATACAGGATGAAAATTCACCATCCAGTGCAGAAACGCAAAATGCAAATACATATCAGTCACTAAATTTTCAATCGACCAGTCCCGAGCTCTTTCCTGCATAATAGTAAAAACAAGTTCAATTCCTATTAAACTGTTGATAGATTCTGGATCAGGTACTTCGCTCATTCAAAAAGGATTGTTTCATAGTTCTTTCAAAACAGAACTTAGTAAACCATTGTTACTCAAATCAATTAACTCAGACATAGTTGTTGGCTCCAAAATAACAATCCCACTTTTTAAGGAATTTAGTAGACAAGTAACAAACATTGAAATGCTTGAAGTAGAAATGAACGGCGACTTTGATGGTATAATTGGCTGTAACATTTTAAAACCGTTGCAAGCAAAAATTGACCTTGATAGTTTACAATTAATAACCAAAGAAACCTCTTTACCTTTAATATTTTCAAGTTCTCAATCCCAATTAACTGAAGCAGAAATTCATAGCTTAAGTAATCATACAGAAGATATTTCTTTTCAAAAACCAAATATAGACTCAATTTTAAATAGATTGAAGTTAGATCATTTGAATAAGGAAGAAATAAAATCATTAATCGCTACAATTCATACGTTTGAGAAAGTGTTTTATTTTGAGGGTGATAAACTAACATCAGTGGTAAAATACACCCACAAAATACCGACCAAAAATGATATCCCAATATTTTCAAAAACATATACATATCCTGAGGCACACAAAAGTGAGGTTGATATACAAATTTCAGAAATGCTCAGTTCAGGAATTATCGTTAATTCCACTAGTCCGTACAATGCTCCTATATGGATTGTACCGAAGAAGGTTGATAATTCCGGTCAGGAAAAATGGCGCGTTGTAGTGGACTATCGGAAACTTAACGATGCAACCATGGAAGATAAGTTTCCAATCCCTAATATAGAGGATATATTTTCAAAATTGGGAAATGCGCAATATTTTTCATCACTGGACTTAGCAAAAGGATTCCATCAAATCCCTATTAATAAGGAAGATATGCATAAAACAGCTTTTTCAACTACAAATGGACACTACGAGTTCAAACGTATGCCATTTGGGTTGAAAAATGCGCCGGCATCTTTCCAAAGAATGATGAATGAAGTCTTGATTGGTTATCTAAATAAAATTTGCGTAGTATACCTAGACGACATACTTATCTTTTCCACGTCGCTGCAAGAGCATATCGATTCACTTAATAAAATTTTAAAAAGACTTGCTGACTACAACCTAAAACTGGAAATTGACAAATGCAATTTTATGAAACGAGAAACTGAGTATTTAGGACATATTATATCAGATGAAGGTATTAGCCCCAATCCAAATAAAATAAAAATTATCAAGGAAATCAAATTACCTCACTCAGTAAAGCAAATTAAATCGTTTTTAGGCATTACAGGGTTTCACAGAAAGTTTATCAAGGACTATTCTAGAGTAAGCCCCCCAATGACAAAGTGTCTCAAAAAGGGTAATAAAATTAACATCAAAGACAGACAATACATTTAGTCCTTTAATAAACTTAAAGAACTTATATGTACTTGTCCAGTCCTAGCATACCCTGACTTTGGAAAGCCCTTCATTTTAACTACCGACGCTAGCAATGCAGCATTGGGGCAGTATTGTCACAAAATCATCACCCAATAGCTTATGCATCCAGAACTTTAAACAGCCATGAAATAAATTATAGTACGGTAGAAAAAGAACTGTTATCTATAGTATGGGCAACTAAATATTTTAGGCCATATTTATTTGGCAGTAAGTTCAAAGTCCAGACAGACCACCGACCTCTAGTGTGGTTAAATTCTCTGAAAGAACCCAACTCAAAGCTTCAGAGATGGAAAATAAAACTCAACGAGTTCGACTTTGATATTGAGTATATCAAAGGAAAAGAAAATTTTGTTGCTGATTTTTTAAGTCGCCTAGAAATTAATTGTGTGGTTGAAAACGACATTAAATCGGACGCAGCTACAATACACAGCGGCGAAGAAAATTTAAACGATCATATTTATATAACCGAAACACCATTTAACATTTATAAAAATCAATTAGTATTAGAAAATGGTATAAATAATTCATACACAACCAAGTTTTTGTTCAAGAAAAAGAGAAGATCACTTATTAGCCTTAAAGAGTATGATGAGGCATATGTTTTAAAACTCCTTAATGAACTATTACCTATTAAGGGGACTATAGACATCTTTTGCAAAGACGATAACATATTCAAAGAGTTTCAAAAAACCATAATAAAATATTTTTCAAATTTACCAACTATGAAAATGCTAAGGTGCACAAAGTTTGTAAAGGACATAACATGCAAAGAAAAACTACTAGATCTAATAGAAAAGACCCATTTAGACAGAAATCATAGGGGGATTGAGGAAACGTATTTAGTTCTAAAAGAGTTATGTTACTTTCCAAATCTGAGATTAGAGATATATAAATATATCAATAATTGCATAGCATGTAACATGTGTAAATACGACAGACATCCAATAAAGCCAAAATTAATGATTACTGAGACACCTGATAAACCCAATGAAATAGTCCACATCGATATATGGTTTTTAAATAAGAATAATATGTTCCTAACATGCATTGACAAATTGACTAAACACGTGTCCATTCACCCTTTAATAGATAGGAATTCAATAGCAATAGTTGATGTACTAAAACAAAGGTTCGCAATATTAGGAAAGCCAGTTAAAATAGTGGCTGATAATGAATTCAATACCGCGTATATTAAACAATTCCTAAATCAAGAAAATATATTCTATCACTTCACATCTCCCAATACCCATACCGGTAATTCTGTTATAGAGCGTTTTCATTTAACACTTAATGAACACATACGATTGTTAAAGCTCAATAAGGATAATATAGATACTGACGACAGGATGTTGGTTTTCAAAGCAGTTGAACTTTATAACGATACTATTCATTCCACCACAAAATATAAACCCAATGACTTCTTACATGCTACATTTAACAAATTAGAATTGGAAAACCATAAGCATAGAATCCACAAAAATAAAGAAAAACATATAAATAAAGTAAATGAAACACGAGCAGAACCAGTACAGAGAGAGAGAACTTGTTAAAAACTTAGGTTTCCACAATATTAAACATTTGCCAAGATATATAATTAAAGACGTAAAGGGAAAAGGCAAAACTTATTTTACGGATAAAGCGGGATTAAAACGTGATAGGCAAATAAACAAAAGAAAGTATAGGTACCAAAATCTAATAAAAGAAATTGAATTTGATAGAAAATATACAGGTAGGGACTACTCTAAAAAAAAAAAAAAAGAAGTACCAAGCAATGAAATAATCAAAACAAGAGTAACTTTTCTATAACGTAAAAAACAAAAAAAATATTAACAAAACAAAAAGATTGATAATTGAATGAATGTATTTGGTTATATTCTAAACTTTTTCTATTAAGTATTTTCTCTTAAGCGAACAAATGACATTTACCTACTCGTATATTATATACAATACATATTATAAACATAAAAATAAAAAAAAAAAAAAATTTAAATGACGTAGTATTTAAGTATTATAGTATTATTACTTCTCCATTTTGAATAAACTCAAAATATTTGGTGACTTAAAACATGATCATAAGAAATTGAATTAAATAAAATACTGATGTTATATAATATTAGATTAATCAACAAGCTTAGATTTAGTTGTACAATAATGAAATTCTTAATAATTTGTTCCATTATAATTTCATATATATATGTAAAGAAAAGAGGATAAAAATAATAATAAGAAAGATAAGAAACAAATGTAAAAAGCAGCCCGTAGAACCTGATGTACAGCAACATAGTTCACTTCCAGCTGCAACACTATTTATATATCAACATTCACGATTTATCAATACGTTAAGTTCATACCACGGCGGGAGGAGTCATGTATACTGAACCATACCGTACAGCCTGCATGGAAACAACGAGAGTATACATTTTCTTTCTCACAAGTTCCGTTGACCTTGGGAAAATCTCCAAAGATGATCAAAATCATAACACATATGAGTACATGACCGGCTATTAACGGGTTGTTATTTACTAGACACTGTACAGGTCTTTCATCGCTCTTGCTGTGATTACTGTTATCTATTCTATTGTTAAGCTTATATTAAGTACACATTGTGTAATTGATTTTCATTCTGATCTTAGCATTCATACAATAAAGAACCATAAATTAGAAAGCGACGTTTTTAATTCATTTGTGTACATAGATCAGTGTTCGGCTACTGACGGGATTTCATTAAATCCATAACTCATTGGGGCGAAACAATACCATATTTTCATCTGAGAACGTTAATTTCAAAAGCGTCGCCTCGTCGTTCAACATTATAGCTACGACTTCCTCTTCTGCTATTACAACCGTTGCAGGAAATAATAACACTAGGACAGTAGTAGTATCTATCACAATAACATCTCCCACTATTACAACCCCATCACTATCAAACCCTCTAGCATGCAACACCGCCCAAAATATGCAAACTGATCTAAAAAAGCCGGAAAACATTACACCACAAAAAAAAGAGAATCCAACCACTACTGTACAAAAAAGAATCAGAACACCCCTAGCAAAAATAATATAAGTCCCAATGCATCCAAAAAATCAAAAACTAAAAACCAAACAATACTCGACTCATACTGGTTAAGCAAACCCAAAGAAAATTCACACAACAGATTCGAAATATTATCTTTAGACAATGAAACTGACAACAGACAAGAAACAAAACATGTGCAATGTAACAACGAAGAAACAGAACCACACAAAATCAACAAACCGCCTCCAATCTATGTTCAAGTGGTAGAATGCATCAAGACCCTATCCAGTGCTCAGTAAATAAAAGCTAGTTGTAAATAAAAGCTATGAACTAAAAGTTCTCAAAAACAACGAAATAAGAATTCAACCATCTGATTCCACAATCTATAGGACAATCATAAAAATCCTACGCCAAAAAAATACAAAATATTACACTTACAAGCCCAAGGAAGAAAGATGCTTAAAGGTAGTGTTGCGTAACATGCACCACTCCGCGGACCCAGAAGACATCAAACAGGAACTCGAAGATATGGGCCACAAAATATTAAACATACACAATATGCAGCATAAACAAACAAGGAAACCCCTTCCATTATTTTTCATAGAGATAGAGAACAACGCAAACAATAAAAACATATACAGCATAACAAACTACTAAACTGCAAAGTATCCTTTGAGACCCCCCCCCCCCCCCCCCCCCCCCCCCCCCAAAAGAATCATCTCTCAGTGTACCAACTGCCAACAATATGGTCATACAAAGAATTACTGCTCAAAGGACCCAGTATGCGTCAAGTGTGCAGGCAGACATAAAATTCTTGACTGCCGTATGGATACAAATGTGGACAACATAAAATGTGCACTCTGCGGAGGAAACCATACCGCGAACTACAAAGTGTGTGAAATCTACAAAACTCTAAGAATACAACGTTTTCCACAGCTACGCATAAAAGAACTACCGAACCAAAATTAGGACCAGGAGAAAACCATCTCTGCCACGCATAAACCAGGAATTAGCTACGCTAAAGCTCTTGCTTCAAACCCTTCTCCTAAGTCACCAACCGCCAAAAAAAGACTGATTCTGATCCCCCAATTATTAATTCCAACTTTCAATCTCAACAAATGTCAGACCAAATAAACGATATGACAGAACTAAAAGAGATGATGATGATAATGAATATCATTACCCTGTTAGAATCGAAACTCAATGGACCACAAACACAATTTAATTAAGATCGTAATATGGAATGCCAACGGACTACTTCAACACCAACTAGAACCTAACAATTTGTCAAGGACAAGAGTGTTGACATGTTACTGATATCAGAGACTCATTTTACAGACAAAAGCTACTTAAAAATCCCTGGCTTCAGCATCTACTCAACAAACCACCCTGACGGTACAGCGCACGGAGGGTCGGCGATTATCATCAGAGACCGAATAAAACTGAATGAACTTGATCAATACAAGACGGAGCACATTCAATCTGATGAGTTAATTGAACTTAAATGAAAATATTGTTATATAATTACTTGCATTATTACTAAGTCTTTATCAGTCAATTTCTTAATCACTGTATTGTTTAAATTACAAAGCCATGACTGTATTAAGTTGTCGATTGAATTACTTGCATCATTATTAAGTTTAACTGAAATGAAATCGTACCATGTATTAACTGAACACGCGTTCTTTCTCACATTGTTGGTTTTTTTACATTCAACTTTTCAGATTACTTTCTCGCCTCGTTGAAACCACATGCTCTGCAAAGCATTACCTTTGTTCTTAGCAAGTAATTTTGAAGTATTAACACTTGTACAAATAAAGCAAATATATTGGAATAGCATTGGACATCTTATCTTTTAATTTTGATAAAACAATCAAAATTCTTACATTGGCGACCGTGACAGGACAGGCAAAAAGGCTGCGTACTCAATCTATTAGTCAATTCGTTTTTCTCTTCCTCGATTTGTTTGATTTTCTTTCTCTTTTATAAGATGAACCAAAGTGAAGATCTAATCACGTTAAAATGAAAACTGTCGGCAATAATCGGACAACTTACGAAAATGAAAAATTATCTAGGCAGCGTATCAAAGGACATAACCGTACCGGAATTGAACACGAGGCTGGGACTCTTGGAAACCTATTTCCATAAATTCGACGATATTCAGACCAATGTAGAAGGACTCGATGAGAGCGAACTGGAAAAGGATAAGCGATCCATTTTTGAGGAAACGTATTGCGACCTAAAGGCCAAATTATTGACTCTTATCGATAGTAAGACATATACAAACAAGACACATGCATTTGATGAGACAATCGCCTCAACATCCTTCCTGGTTCAGAAGTCTAAATCAACCCGACTGCCCAAACTCGAATTAAACAAATTTAGTGGAAAATACAGTGATTGGTTGGATTTCTATGGAATGTTCAAGACTTTTGTGCACGAGGATCCGGAGCTTACTTCGATTGAAAAATTTCAGCATCTCCGTAAATGCTTAGAGGATTCTGCGTATAAAACAATACAATCGTTAGAGGTTACGGACTCGAATTACAATATTGCTTTACAATTGCTCAAAGATCGATATGATAACACACGACTTATTTTTCAGGCACATGTAAAGGATCTATTTAGTTTAAAGAAATTGGAATCAAGCTCGGTGCGCAAACTCAGGGATTTAAGTGATGCCATAAATGTTCACCATCGTGCACTTCAGACATTGGGAACTATGGAACAAATTGCTGATGTTGTGCTAATACACCTGATTGCCAACAAGCTTGACTGTGCTACACATACAAAATGGGAAGAAGAGTCATCATCGAACGAAATACCCACATGGAAACAACTAGTCAAATTTATTGAGAAGCGATGCCAATCTCTGGAGCGAATGGAAGAAGCAGTTGGGGGCAGCATGGATAAACAGGCAAGATTTATGAATACTAGTAGTAATAGCAGTAGTAGTAGGAAAGCGAATCATAGCAAAAAGGCACTTGTTGCATCAAACGTTTCTAATTCGTGCGCGTTTTGCAACTCAAGTGACCATAATATTTATAATTGTGTTAAATTTTCCGAATTATTGCCACAAAACCGATACTCAGAGGCCAAACGATTATATTTGTGCCTAAACTGTTTGCGAAAAGGTCACAATGTACGACAATGCAAGTCACGAAGCTGCCAACATTGCTCTGGCCGTCATAATACGCTTTTGCATATCACTCCAGTTACCGGCGCGTTATCTTTTCAACCTTCTTCTTCACACCAAACGCATGGAGATGGAGATTCTAATCAAACTCATTCAGTTTGCCTCTCGCAAGCGAAAGCAAGTAACGAAACTGATCACACTCAGTTCCACTCAAACAACATCGTGTTTCTCGCCACCGCAATAGTGCTCGTTAAGGCTTCCAATGGATCATATTTGCCATGCAGAGCTTTGCTTGACTCTGGAGCACAACTACACTTTGTAACGGAGCGTTTAGCCCATCAGCTGAACCTTAAACGCAATAATATTTCTAGTTCTGTAAGTGGCATTGGAAAGTCAAAATTTCTAATCACTCAAAGTCTATGCCTAAGTGTTCGATCTCGTATAAATTCGTATTCTACCAATATAAACGCATGTATCATGTCTTCAATTATTGACAATCAGCCAAGTCAAACTATTAAAAACGTTAGCTGGGATATACCGCATAATATTCAGCTCGCAGATCCGCTATTTTTTAAATCTCAGCGCGTAGACATGTTGATTGGCGCTGAAGTCTTTTTTGAGCTGTTATCAGTTGGACAAATTCGCCTGGGAAATAACAAACCGACTTTGCAAAAAACCCAGTTTGGTTGGATAGTTGTAGGTGGCAGTTTACAAGATAATATTAAGCAAATTAGTTTGCCTGTTACTTATGGGAATATTCCTGAACTAATGGCTCATGCGGAAGAGAATTGCTTGGAGCAATTGCTTCGCTCTTTTTGGGAAATAGAATCGCATGATCATTATTCCAAATCATTGTCACCAGAAGAGATCATGTGCGAGCAACATTTCGTAAAAACACACAAAAGGTTGATATCTGGACAATATTCAGTGAGCTTGCCATTTAACTCAGAAAAGGCTGAGCTGGGTTCTTCGTTTAATAATGCTTGCAAACGCTTTTACAATCTTGAAAGAAAGCTTAATCGTAACATGGATTTAAAACGCCAATACTGCGATTTCGTCAATGAATACTTAGAGCTCGGTCACATGGCTCCCGCCCCTGTCGATATTCTACAGCGTGCTCATTGTTTTTTGCCGCACCACTGCGTCATGAAGGCCGACAGCACATCAACCAAGTTGCGAGTTGTGTTTGATGGTTCAGCCAAAACCTCTAGTGGGTCATCACTAAACGATATCCTATTAGTAGGTCTGACAATTCAATCTACCCTCTTCACAGCTCTCCTAAGATTCCGAACCTATCGGTATGCTGTCACTGCAGATATTTGCAAAATGTATAGATGCGTGCTTCTAAATTCACCGGATTATCAGTTTCATTGCATAGTATGGCGGCAAAATAAGAACGAGCAATTAAAGATATTTCAACTAAATACCGTTACATATGGTACCGCACCCGCCGCCTTTCTTGCCATACGAGCCATGCATCAACTTGCCAATGATGAAGGTCATCGATTTCCTATTGGCTCGAAAATCATTCGTGAGCATTTTTATGTCGATGACATGTTGAGTGGTGGAGACTCTATAAGCGAAGTAATCGAAATTAAAAACCAAGTATCAAACCTATTAAGCACGGGTGGCTTCAGAATAAGAAAATGGTGTTCTAACAACGCAGAGGTATTAGAAGATGTCCCACTAGAAGAAAGGGAATCATTTCTAAACATTAGCGATGGGGCTGTAACAAAAACATTGGGCTTAATCTGGGAGCCCGCTTTGGATCAATTTTGGTTTGCGTATAAAATTCCTGAGATAACAAAAGGTATCACCAAAAGACGCGTTATCTCAGACATTGCCAGAATTTACGACCCTTTAGGCTTTGTCAGCCCGATAATAGTTAAAGCTAAGATCTTTTTACAATTACTTTGGAAAGAAAAATTACACTGGGATGAATCTCTGCCCTTGAACCTCCACACAATGTGGACTAACTTTTGCTCTGCGCTTGAACTTATTAACGAGATCAAGATTCCCAGATATGTGATGTTGTTTGAAGCACAATTTGAAATGCATGGATTTGCCGATGCTAGCATGGAAGCCTATGGGGCATGCATTTATATGAGGAGCATCGATTCTTTCGGAAACATTTTGGTTAATTTGCTGTGTTCCAAAACAAGAGTGGCACCTGTAAGGAGCATATCAATTCCCCGTCTTGAATTATCAGCAGCGTTACTTTTATCAGAGCTCTTAAATACCATAATCCGAAATAATATAATGAAATGTCGTCGCATATTTTGTTGGTCCGATTCGTCTATTGTACTATCATGGATAAAAGCATCTGCATGCAATTTTAGTACATTTGTGGCCAATCGAATAAGTAAAATACAAACTTTGACAGAAGCGATGGAATGGAGGCGCGTTCCCTCTAATAAAAATCCGGCTGATATATTGTCTCGAGGCGCATACCCTGCAGAAATTATCAATTCGTCGTTATGGTTCAATGGCCCAGATTATCTATTGGAATCGGAAGCTAAGTGGCCAAATCTTAATTGTTGCATGATAGGGGATCTGCGAGAGCAGAAGGTTATCAGATCAGTTCTTTTGGTTACAAAATTCAAGGACTTTTCTATTTCATGTAAATTTGTAAACGCGTTTAGCAAACTTAGAAGGATATATGGATATATATACCGTTTTATTCACAATTTAAAATGCTCTAAAATTGATCGTGTATTTGGAGTATTAACAACTAAAGATCTTAGTATGGGAACAAAATTGTTGATATGCATGATACAAAGAAAGGAGTTCGAGAGAGATTATAAGGACCTTGAAAGAAAGAGATCAATACATTGCAAGAGCAACTTGATATCTCTCAATTCCTTCTTTGATGAGTTCGGGTTAATTCGAGTAGGTGGAAGGCTACAAAATTCGGCATTGGAATTTAGCGCTAAACATCCGATTGTTCTTCCAAAAAGTCATCCAGTCACAGCGTCACTCATTAACTACTATCATTTAAGGAATATGCATGCAGGCGCACAAACTTTGCTTGCCATCATTAGAACCGAGTACTGGCCGCTTGGAGGTCGCCAGACAGTGAGAAAGGTAATCAGCAAATGCGTTCGTTGTTTCAGAACGCGACCGCGTACTACAAATCAATTGATGGGCAGCCTGCCAATGGAGAGGGTTCAACCAAGTCGTCCATTTGCAAACACAGGAGTAGATTTTTGTGGACCGTTTTACGTGCATTCCCGCATTCGAGGCAGAGGGCCGATAAAGACATATGTAGCTTTATTTATATGTTTCGCAGTTAAAGCCGTCCATCTAGAGTTGGTTGAAGATCTTTCAACACAATCGTTTATCGGAGCTTTGAAAAGGTTCATTTCGAGGAGAGGAAAACCGAAAACAATATTTTCAGATAACGCAACAAACTTCGTTGGTGCGAGATCGGAGTTAGCTGAATTGAAATCATTATTTGATGGTGAAAATCACAATCAGCTAGTACATGAAATGTGCATCAACGATGGAATCGATTGGAGGCATATTCCCGCTCGCTCTCCACATTTTGGAGGGTTATGGGAGGCTTCAGTTAAGATTATGGTTATGCTCCCTTTAGTCGTGAAGAGTTACATACCTTAGTCTGTCAAATTGAATCCATAATTAACTCACGTCCATTATGTCCCATTTCAGAAGATGCTGCTGATCTTAATGTGTTAACACCTTCTCATTTCTTAGTGGGTGCATCGCTTGTATCGATCGTCGAACCGGACTTAGCTAATATCAACATATCCCTTGTGTCTAGATGGCAGAAGGTATCTCAAATGTACCAGCATTTTTGGAAACGCTGGAGCCTAGAGTATTTAAATTTGCTTCAACAGCGCTATAAGTGGCACAGCCAGGAGCAGGGCATTAAAGTTGGCTATCTTGCCATCATCAAAGACGACAACTTACCTCCTCTCAAATGGGCGCTAGGAAGAATTGAAGAGGTGATCAAAGGAGAAGATGGCCTTGTACGTGTGGTAATTCTTCGAACTAATTCCGGTACTCTCAGACGTTCTGTTTCAAAAATTTGTATTCTTCCTACTGACACTACAGAAACATATATTGAAAGCGGAGACTTTCAACGCCGGGAGGATGATGAGTTAATTGAACTTAAATGAAAATATTGTTATATAATTACTTGCATTATTACTAAGTCTTTATCAGTCAATTTCTTAATCACTGTATTGTTTAAATTACAAAGCCATGACTGTATTAAGTTGTCGATTGAAGTACTTGCATCATTATTAAGTTGAACTGAAATGAAATCGTACCATGTATTAACTGAACACGCGTTCTTTCTCACATTGTTGTTTTTTTTTACATTTAACTTTTCAGATTACTTTCTCGCCTCGTTGAAACCACATTTTTTTATGTAGAGGCATGTGAATGGGTGGCGTATGTTGTTGTTCCACATGGGGATTGAACCTGCACCGCACGGGTCACAAGCCAACACACTAACCTCTACACCGTCGGCACCCACGTTGAAACCACATGCTCTGCAAAGCATTACCTTTGTTCTTAGCAAGTAATTTTGAAGTATTAACACTTGTACAAATAAAGCAAATATATTGGAATAGCATTGGACATCTTATCTTTTAATTTTGATAAAACAATCAAAATTCTTACACAATCCACAACAATACAACTGGAGGACGACAATGGTAAAATACGATTTTCCGCACTCTACTGCCCACCCAAACACACGATCAGCACGAACAAATTTGACACCTACTTAAAGACCTTAGGACAAAGATTCATACTAGCAGGCGACTTTAATGCCAAACATACGGATTGCGGATCCAGATTAACAAACAAGAAAGGGATAAATCTGTTAGGCGCCCGCAAAACTAACAACTGCAAATTTATTAGCACTGGTGAACCAACATACTGGCCAACTGACCCAAAGAAAAAGCCAGACTTACTTGACTTCTGTGTAATAAAAAACGCCAGTCTTTCCAAACTAAAAATAACATCCTGTTTCGAACTCTTATCCGACCATTCGCCTGTTATACTAGATTATTCATGCAACATCACACCCACCATTGAAAATCCTCAACTCTATAACAACAAAACGGACTGGGATGCATTCCAAAAATTCTTGGACTCAAATTTAGAAAGCAATATACCTCTGAAATCACACATAGACATTGAAAGATCAATCATTTATTTCAATGACATGATTAACGAATCTGCGTACCGGACAACACAAACAAAGCAATCAAAAATCTAAAGGAAACCCTAAAGAGAAACCAAAATAATAACTTGACAAAATACTTAAAAAACCTGACTCCAACTTCTGAAACAAACTACTCACTCTGGAAAACAACAAAACAAATTAAAAACCAAACAATTCACTATCCACCTCTGAGGAAAACAGATGGAAACTGGGCCAGAGGAAATCATGAGAAATCAAAATCAAAATCAAAATCTCAACTGACTTGGAGGAGAAAAGATTCTGTGTAGGAGTATTCCTTGACGTCGCTAAAGCGTTTGACACCGTATGGCACGTTGGCCTACTGCTAAAACTAGAAAATCTTCTGCCATCGGACTTCTATCTAATGATTAAAAGTTACTTCACTGATAGACATTTCTATGTCAAGTATAAAGACGATCACTCAAAACTATACAAAACACGAGCTGGGGTCCCACAATGCAGTGTACTAGGACCACTATTGTATAATCTCTACACCAGAGACATTCCTCTTCCAACACAGACAACATCGATGATCGCCACTTTTGCTGATGACACCATACTGCTTTACTCCCACAAATGCTTAGAAACAGCAAACAGGCGACTACAAACAATTCTAGACGACACTTCCAAATGGTTTGATGACTGGCGCATTAAAATAAATGAAGACAAAACAGTCCAAGTTATATTTACTACAAAAACGAAATTCACACCCCAACCACTAAAAATCAACAACAAAGACATCTGTATTGACACGGTAGCCAAATATCTAGGAATCTATTTAGACAGCAAGCTAATTTGGAAGCACCACATACAACAGAAGCGGAACCAAATGAAAAATAAATTCAGACAACTATACTGGCTACTTAAACGAGACTCACGATTATCCATAAACAACAAAATCCTATTATATAAGGAAATCATTAAACCAATCTGGACATATGGAACTCAAATCTCGGGAACAGCAAAGAAATCAAACACAAACATAATCCAACGACAACAATCTAAACTACTACGAACAATAGTTGATGCTGAATGGTATATTACAAACAACGATATTCATGAAGATCTTCAAATTCTCACGGTAGCCCAAGAAGTATCCAAAACGAGTAAACGGCACTTAGCAAGAATAAATTCACACTCAAACAGCGATGTCAACACCCTCCCAACACAAGAAATGCTAAACAGAAGACGGCTGAAAAGAACAAGACCTATTGATTTGACCATATAAAAAATAAAAACACCAAATTGTATTTAAGTATCTATATATGTATTAGAAATTGGAATAATACTAACTTCCTAGTCATTCGAATGATTTTGTTGACACTGGTCACAAATCAAATATATGTCGCATCCCTAAACACGTCCTTAAAATATATGTACTTAGTGTCGCTTTAGACAGATGTATAAAAAAATAAATACTTGGGATTTAAAATAAAAAAAAAAAATATGTTAGGCTTCAATTGGAGGGTTTTCACATGGCACAGTAAATTTGATGATTTCAAGCACACGTTCAGTTCGTTAGTGCTGTTGATCGTGGAATAACTGGAAGAGTCGAACGAAAATCACCGCACAACAGAATCATGGCTGCACCAAAAAGTTCTGATTGTCGCGAAGATCTTTCAACCTTCTGTTCAGTATATATATACAATGATAATACTATAAAGTGTATATACAAGACAATAATCCGTATTTGATGCGGTGAATGGCTGAATCATTGAGCGTATTGTCACAATAGGCGTTTTTCTTTTTTAGCCCCGAGCGGGGAACAGAGCGGGGCCCGAGCGATCAGAGCTCGCTCCGAGCTGAACGTAACCTGAGCGCTCCGAGCTAATTAAGAAACAGAATTGAGCACTGAACTGTCATTAGATAATTTTTTTTTATTAATTTTCAAAATAGTCAGGTTTGCTTCTGAAATTGGTGTTTTCAAGGACTGTTCCATTTAAATTATAATTTCTAGTAAATGAACTATGGAAAAAGCACAAATAATGCATGAATGTGCTCGGTCATTTTCAATCGAGCTCATCGAGCGAGCCCTAAGCTAGCTCAGAGATAAAAAAGAAATACAAATTTTGTGCTCAGAGCGCTCCGAGTTAAAAAAGTAACACAGTTCTTTTTTTGACAGCTCATTGCCCCGCTCGGAGCTAAAAAAGAAAAACGGCCAATGCAAATCGTTCTTGAGCAACTAAAGGAGTTGACCCGTCTCACGGTAAGTCGGACACAGATGCCAATTAACAGTTCTTAGTTGTTGAAACGACGTCGGACTACGATCATTTACCAACAACAATCGAATATAATATCATTCGTCGTTATTTGGATGCACAGTGTAGATGCGACACAGAGCGTCTGAAGCAAATACATTTGGATGTCCTTCAACTAGTATTCGTTGTTTCCGACGCTGAAACGATTTCGATGATGCGTTTCATGTGTAGTAGCATACAGCACAGTGCGAGCAAAAGCAGACCACGCTTTCGCTATTCAACGGAGTACATCCAACAACAAGCTTGGCTATAAATACGGTGCTTTAGGATAAAATCCATTAGATATTTTAATTTTTTCTTAAAAACTCTGTCTGTTTGGCCAGGCTGAAGTTCCTTCCTGATTTTGATTAATTGCGGGTTACAGGTAAATGTTATGAATAGGTCTGGGCGTCCATGGTATCTAACATATGAAATCGCATCTTGCGCGAACTCGTGCATGTAGTCAGGGCTTCCGATGTAAGTTGCCGGTAAAATGGTCATGCTTTCCAATTGTTTGTATTGCCGTCGGCAATAATCGCATCGCGGAAATAAATGTATTCTTCAAATCGGAGCGGCTTCTGGTTTAAGCCAGGGTTCGTAAAATATCGATCGCGAACGATAAAATAAGGATCTTTATCGTTCTTTATCGATTTTCTCACGAACCATAAAAAATAAAGTTCGCGAACGATAAAATGTTCGATCTTTAAAAATTTATAGTTCTCTCACGAACGAACTGTACCTATTCTCTTTTTTCTGTATCTCTCGTTCGTGAGAGATCGAAAAAAGAAATTCAGGTAGAATATGGTTCGCTCGCGATAAGGATCCGTAAAGATCCATAAAACAAATCATTCTCGATTCGCGATTTATATTTTCAATAGTTATTATTTTGGTTGAAATGGGGAAAATAAAGGCATTTGAGTTAAATTAATATGTTTCTTATAACGAAGAAGCTGGCGAATCAAATTGCTTACTTTGTGAAAGAAAATGGAGCATTGGAAAACATTGAGCAGCAAAGAGGTTCTTCTAGGCAAACTTGCACAAGTAGTGCTGGCACTGCCATCAACTCAAGTCTCTGTTGAACGGGCATTTAGCGCTCTACCAGTTTTTTTTTGACAAAAAACAGAAACAAATTATCCAAAGAAACAATAAATAATGTTTTATTAGTTAAACTGAATGCAAATTTATTCCAAAATCCTAATATGTAATAAAAATACTTTTCACTTATGTTCTTTCAATATTAAAATATGTAATATAATTTTCATGAAAAATTTTTCTTATGAGAACCATTCACGAACGGATCTCCAATAGTTCGCAAGTGATAAATTCGCTAACGAACTATATTTTACAGATCGCAACAGATTTGATACGATCGCGAAAACGAATTTTATTTTTTAACGAACCGAAAAATAAAGTTCGCAATCGAATCAGAAATCAAATTCCTTTGCGAACTATTCATGAGAGAAAGAATTATATTTTATTGTTCTGCGAACCTTTTTTTAAACAAATATTATGTAAATCGTTCAGTCTCAATTTAACAGACATTTCAACACGAACTGATGAAAAAGACTGCGACACTTCAAAATGTGATTTTTTCAACTTCACGGATGATCTCTGTATGAATGAAAATGCATAGCTTTGACTTTGTTATAGGTAGGTTTCGGCGCCTGCAATCACAATCCTCGACATACGGATAGAGGTAATTTAATCAACGAATTAATTATTAATTAGTTATTATTTCGGACACGCGTTTCAATGGGAAATGGGTAGAATCACTTCTGGTTCCAGAAACTAATTAGCGTAACGGCTCTCGTAGCGGGACAAATTGTGGCAATTTCACTTTCCAACCTGCACAACACAATCCAGTAGTTTCGCCGTTGAATTTCAATGCCTAACTGTTTCGACCCAGCGAAACTAAAACATAAAAACAAAAGCAAAAGCAAACGTGTTTCATTGCCAATATCTAAGCTGTTGTTTTTTGCAAAACATTGTGGGGTTTTTCAATAATTTTTTGGAGACGCATCGACTTGATCCTCGTTGTGTAGGTATAACTTTTCACTACGTGCAGTGGTACCTGATGGCTTATGGCTGGTCTTTCTGATAATTTTTTTAATGATTACAAATAATTATACCTCTACAATAACCCTTCAGTCAAAAATATGAGAGTGTCCCTACTCGTTATATGGATATACACTGGTTTACTCTGTACGCAAATTTTAACAAATATGAACGTAGATGGAGAAAAATATTTTTTTTTAAATTTAGGCAAGAGGCCCTATCTATAATTTTAAACATAAGGAACATGCTAATAAAGTTACTATTGATAAGCTATGGATAGAAATAGCAACTGAAATGAATTGCCAAGGTAAGTTTTATTGAATTTTAATTTTATACATGTTTATTAATGTACATAATATGTGTGAACAGTATTACTTTAAATACTTGACATACTGTATTTAAAAATCATGTAACCAAAATTAGATGGCATACTTGTATTGCCAAGGAACTGTTCCAGTAGAGGAGTTAAAGTATTGAACATACTTATTGCGTATGTTACGTGCAGCATTTGATGGTCTTGGTCTTCCAATATTTTCATGTGTTTGTGCTTGAGGTACGTATTCCATAGCTTCACGCTCAAAATATATTTCGCGTTCCCTAATCATATTACGCATCCGCATTCGGGTGAAATTATTAAATTTTTCAGGATAAGTTCTTAGCTCAGCTATTAAGTTTATTATCACATCCTCAGCATTTAATTTTAGATTATATGGATGCACCCACCACTCTCTGCTATTTGCGTCATTTTCCTCAATTGCTTCAAAAATTCTATGTAAGATTGGCACACCCTCATTGTCTTAGTCCGACCACATGTTGAACAACACTAAAAGCAAGTCGGGAAATCCAATTTTGTTTTATTTCAACGCACACCAAATGAAGCAAAAAAAACAAAACGTTTTGTTTTGTTACATTCTGTTTTGCTTGGTGTGTGTTGAAATAAAAAAATGTTTTTTTGACTATCGAATCAAAAACGTTTTGCTTTATTCAGTGTGTTTTCAGGCTTACAATGCGGACAAACGACTGATTTACTGATCTGTCCGCACTGTAATCGATTTCCGAATCTTAATACAATGTCGTTCGTTCCAGGTTAATGGGAACACCGCGTCGGCGCAATCAGTCATGTTCATTGTAGCATTCTGAATGTATTCCTATTCGCTTATCGTTTCATTTTCAGCCCTATTTCAGCTCGTTTTCTCCTTGGTATCGTAATAAACACTGTAAAACGGCACGGAATTGTTTTCACAGTCACACTTGTGTATACAGAAACCAAATCTGTCAAACTTACCTTGCAAAGAAGACGAACACACAAACATAAGCGCGGCACCTATTGTACGTTGATGTTTCTATGCCAGAATTAACAAACAGATGTCGGAGTTGCTTACCATTTTATCTCGTAACGCCATCTTAATCCTTGGTATTTCATTCTAATTATTCTCCATACAAAATTCCATTACGTAACACATCTTGGTTTATACCAATTTTTTTAATTTCTGCTGCACCTTTTTCAATTTCTTTTCCGTAAAAACCTTATTAACGAAAATGATAAGCCAAATCCATCCACCTGTTCTCAAGTGATGCACTTACCAACGGACAGGTTTTTATTTGTTAATTGATCCTAATCATTCTCTATGCAGTTACGGTTATAACAAGAACATACTGTTCTTTGCTGGTGTCGGCTAAACATTTTTGTCTTGTTTCTCGTTTCAGATCAACGACACGAAGATCGATCTATCGTCGATGAAGTTCGTTACAGCGCGGCCGCCGGCCTGGGCCCAATCTAGCCGTATTCACTAAAGCGTTATTGCTCATGTTATATTATATATAATTGATTTAGTTGAAACCCCCATAAGGAGCTAAAGCCGTATATGGCTGTATTTCTTTACGAATATGACCCAAAAGGGAGATTTTTATTTGTTAATTATATTAACAATTATTATGATAGATGAAATAAAGTTTATAATGGTGGCTTAGGTTTCTGTTGTATGTCAATCGTCATGATTTTTTTGTTTGTCGGGGTGCGAGACTTTCTACACTGGAGCACTCAGACTCAATACTAGTCCATTGTACTTACCGGCAGATACACCACATTCTACTGTGAGAATTTACTCGTTTTCCTAAGAAAAACGAGAAGGCGCTTCAACGATAAGGAGTTTAGGTTTACAGCACTCACCATATCAGCACCAAATACCTGCCACCTGATACGAGCAAAAGCACGACAATCACAGAGGAAATGCTCCGCAATGTCGTCGCTTTCTCCACAGGCTTCGCAGATGGTGGTATCGCTTAGGCCTAGCATCTTAAGGTGTTGGGCAAAAGCGTAGTGGCTCGTCTGCAGTCTTTTCTGTTGAGGGACAACAAGAATGCCACAGATTTCCTACAGACGTCGGGAAGAATTTGCATAGTCTGTCTGCACCCTGGAGAGTCATGCCATCGGCTATTGTGATCATATGAAACCCAACCGTCAATGGACGCAGGCGGACATATCGCTGGTTCAAGTCCTGAGAAGTCCTCCTCTGAGCCCTGTCTAGCAAGTTCATCGGAGATTTCATATCCCGTGATTCCGTTATGACCCGGGACCCAGACAAGTTTAAGTGAATTCAGCCTTCCGACCGAATTCAGAGATATCTTGCATTCACGAACTATTTTGGAGGTGGTTAAGGGTTTGAGCAAGGCCTTAAGTGCAGCCTGACTGTCGCTACAGACGCAGATACATCGCCTCCTCCACCTGTTCCTCGCCTTGCGGCAGCCTCTGTTTACTCCCGCCATAACATAACGGCCACAATCCGCATCCGCAACCAGCGTTGTATTCCTTGGCATTGCTTTAATCCACAACACCAATGATTTGTCTACGTCGTGATGTTTGGCAGAGCTGCACATGCTGTCAAAAGCATCTTTAATATCGATGAAAATGCCCATCGCGTATTCATCCTTATGATACTATAACAATTTATTTTCATTTCAATGAGTAATAATAATGATAATTTGTTTGGTTTTATTTAACTTGTGGTTTTATTGTTGCTGAAATATATATTATACATGTATCTCCATATTATGTATATTGAAATATACAATGGCGATCTGCGTTATTAAAAGCCAAATGATTTTGTATTGCCTGTTAATTTATTTCAATTTTTCATTCGCTCGAAGGAAAAAATTCCACTGATTTTCGATTGAAATTATTTTCAGGTTGGGTGGGAAAGAGACTGTTATAATCGCGAACAGGAAACGAATACCAAGGTATTATTTTTTTTTCATTTGTTTCTTAATTTCTTGAAACTAATTTGGGGATCATTTTAATTGTATTTGTATGAGAGAAGTGTGCGCGTTTGTTGTAGCTGCGTATGTGCTCGTTGAGATCGCTCGTCGCGAAATGCCTGCTATCGCACCCGCTTCACGTAGACCGCAAAGTGAATGGGTCAGGAAACGAGAAGAACACGCAAATAGCTCGAAATAAAATACAACTACATAATTTATACCAAAACTAGGTAGGGTAGAGCGAGGAGGATTTGACAAAAGGAGGCTTTGTCATTTTCAAATATAAGGCCACACTTAACGCGAAGGAGAGCAAAAATCCGAATTTGCGGTGCCTGCTATGTTATGAGTTGCACAAATGAAAACATCACTTGTACCTCCGCCTTACAGCCCAACGCACTTGTTTTTGTTTTTGATCGACTATTATTTGTAATTTTGTATATTTTCTTTGTTGGGAAACTACGTGTAAATACCAATTTTTGTTTTTTAAACTTTAGTGATTGTGACTATTAAAACATACATTTTAAATATAACAACAGAGTTTATTGAAAATACTGCAAAATGGTAAGTTGAAATATGAAGTTAAAGTGCGATCAAAGGGAGATTTAACAACTTAGAATACGGAGGATTTGACAATTTGTCAAATCCTCCTAATCGTTTCTTTTAAAGACCATTATTTATTTTTTAATCAATGTTTATTAAATAATTACTTTATGTAGCCAAATATGGCAAATATTTATTAAAGGAAACACCCTGAAAGGCTCCTAGATGAGGAAGCCCTCAAACAAGCATTGAACGATATAAGCCGCAAAATTGGAACTCCAACAACTGCTGCGCGGAAATATAACGTTAATAGAACGACCCTTTTATATCGCTTAAAGCTTATATCGAAAAATCGAGGCGCTATCAATCTGCAAAGCAGGGCTAGCACCAAATATTCTATAGGGCAAGTCCTCACCACGTCACAAGAAGAAGAGTTGGCAGATTATTTTAAGAAATATTCAAATATGGACCATGGCCTGACGTTTGATATGCCTAAGCGATTTGTTTACGACTATGCTATAAAAAATAATATAAAATGTCCTTCTTCCTGGGTTAGGGAGCAAGCAGCTGGAAAAGTTTGGCTTTCGGGGTTCATGCGGCGAAATCCAACTATTAGTCTGCGAAAACCCGAGAACATAAGCTTGGCCCGTCTAATAACTTATTACAACTTAATTTATGAACTATTCTGTATATTTTGTTAATTTGTTCAAAATAAAACTATCTTTGTGTTACGTTTTTAAATGAAAGTTCGCAGACTGTCAAATTCTCCTCCCTATTGTCAAAACCTCCTAAGGCAATGTCAAATCCTCCTATAAAGTGGGAGGATTTGACACTTTTACTATATTTCTTTTTCGCTCCACATCATGAGAACCCTTTAGATTACACAATTGGAATATACACCACTTTAAAGTCAAATATATAAGGAAAGTTTTATACCCCGACATTTTTAACGGTGCGCTAAATTTTGGTTCTAAATGACGTATCATCATTTTTGTGTCAAACCCTCCTCGCCTTACCCTATAGGTACGATTTTTTGTATCTATTTTTGAATTTAAAATTAAAAAAAAAGTATTTACAAGATACATCGATTTCGTTACGGATTTGTTTCTTAATTTCCTCATCCCTTCGGTAATTGTGATATCTTTTGCTTTGTTTTTGGGCTTTTAGTTGTAGATTCTTTTTCCTTCTTTTGGTTCATTCTCTTCTTCCGCTACTTGAACTTAAAATTTCATTTTATGGAACCTTTTCAAATTCCCTCTCCTAGATGGCGCTAAGAGCGACTACAGATCTTTATTTGCGATGTTGTTGTGCATTTCTTGTAAAAATTAAAGCGCGAACTTTACGCCAACTTGTTGTGTATATTCGCAGCCGATGCATAAAACTCTGGATATCCAGAACAACCGTACCTAACTAGAGAGCAAACTTCAGTCCCAAACTATAAATTACTTTTAAGAAAACCTTACCGATATGGAAGCTCAAAAATGCACGTAATAGAAATAATGAAAATGACAAATGAGCACTTCGTAAATTTAATTCGCATTTGATTCGTACAACATGCTTAAGGCTTTTTATTATCGGTGGGGACTTTAATGCAAACACACACTTTTTGGGGTTCAAGATGCAACTCGACCAAAGGCAGACTACTGTACAAAGCCAGTATGAAACGTGGGGTGGACTTTTTCTCGACGGGAAAGCCAACGTATTGGCCAACTGACAAAGATAAAATCCCTGACCTCGTCGACTTCTTTATTGCAAAAGGGCTAAACAAAAATCTGACGGAAGTCGAAGACTGCTATGATCTATGCTCAGACCACTCAGCAGTCACCCTGAAAATGGGTCGAGGTGTAGCAAAAAATGAAGGACCGCCCAGGTTAACTAGTAACAAAACTAACTGGCAAATTTTCCGAAAAGACTGCAAAGAAAATGTTGCTTTGAATGTGCCACTAATGCCCATTTTATTCACTCGAAGTTGAACACAACTCGGGGATTTTTCTTCTCAACTTGATAAATTGCTTTTATTCACTTAAAGTTGACACGCTGAACTTAGGATATTCCGAAGTTGAGAAAACTGAAAGTTGATCAACTCCCCGAAATAGTAGAATTTGTAGAGCAAACTTGGGATTTTACGTCAAATGTCAGATTTTTTCGAAGTAAAACTTCTTTACGCACGCTTAACTTGGGGGTAAGCTGGTGAATGCGACACGGAAGTGTAGACCAATGTAGTCTTCCGGCGAGACGGAAGTGTAGACCAATTAAGACTTCTGGCGCAGTGTAGACCTTACGGTGTAACGGAAGTGTAGACAAACGTAGACTTCAGTGATGGGACCTTGTATTACTAATCAGTGATGGGACTTTGTGAAAAAATGACCGAAGTAGATTTGTTATTTAGTTATACATTTTCCAGTTGTAATTATGTTCAATTTTAGAGATTGTTATGTCCTTACGAAACACCGGGAAGTTGTGTGGAAGTAGATTTGTTTTGAATAATTGAAAGGTCCTTGTAACAACAAAAAAGGTTCTTAAAAGGCGAAGAAATGATATTTTTCAACATGCCGTTAGAATCCACACGGTATATCTGTGTTCAATGTTATTTGACTAAGAGGTCCTTGCAACAACAAAAAAGGTCCTTAAAAGTCGAAGAAAGGATATTTTTCCAAAATGCCCCTAGAATCCACACGGTATAGCTCTGTTCAATGCTATTTGACTAAGAGGTCCTTGCAACAACAAAAAGGGTCCTTAAAAGTCGAAGAAAGGATATTTTTCCAAAATGCCGTTAGAATCCACACGGTATATCTGTGTTCAATGTTATTTGACTAAGAGGTCCTTAAAAGTCGAAGCAAGGATATTTTTCCAAAATGCCGTTAGAATCCACACGGTATATCTGTGTTCAATGTTATTTGACTAAGAGGTCCTTGCAACAACAAAAAAGGTCCTTAAAAGTCGAAGAAAGGATATTTTTCCAAAACGCTGTTAGAATCCACACGGTATATCTGTGTTCAATGTTATTTGACTAAGAGGTCCTTGCAACAGCAAAAAAGGTCCTTAAAAGTCGAAGAAAGGATATTTTTCCAAAATGCCCCTAGAATCCACACGGTATAGCTCTGTTCAATGCTATTTGACTAAGAGGTCCTTGCAACAACAAAAAAGGTCCTTAAAAGTCGAAGAAAGGATATTTTTCCAAAATGCCGTTAGAATCCACACGGTATATCTGTGTTCAATGTTATTTGACTAAGAGGTCCTTGCAACAACAAAAAAGGTCCTTAAAAGTCGAAGAAAGGATATTTTTCCAAAATGCCGTTAGAATCCACACGGTATATCTGTGTTCAATGTTATTTGACTAAGAGGTCCTTGCAACAACAAAAAAGGTCCTTAAAAGTCGAAGAAAGGATATTTTTCCAAAATGCCGTTAGAATCCACACGGTATATCTGTGTTCAATGTTATTTGACTAAGAGGTCCTTGCAACAACAAAAAAGGTCCTTAAAAGTCGAAGAAAGGATATTTTTCCAAAATGCCCCTAGAATCCACACGGTATAGCTCTGTTCAATGCTATTTGACTAAGAGGTCCTTGCAACAACAAAAAAGGTCCTTAAAAGTCGAAGAAAGGATATTTTTCCAAAATACCGTTAGAATCCACACGGTATATCTGTGTTCAATGTTATTTGACTAAGAGGTCCTTGCATCAACAAAAAGGTCCTTAAAAGTCGAAGCAAGGATATTTTTCCAAAATGCCGTTAGAATCCACATCGTATATCTGTGTTCAATGTTATTTGACTAAGAGGTCCTTGCAACAACAAAAAAGGTCCTTAAAAGTCGAAGAGAGGATATTTTTCCAAAATGCCGTTAGAATCCACTAGGTATATCTGTGTTCAATGTTATTTGACTAAGAGGTCCTTGCAACAACAAAAAAGGTCCTTAAAAGTCGAAGAAAGGATATTTTTCCAAAATGCCCCTAGAATCCACACGGTATAGCTCTGTTCAATGCTATTTGACTAAGAGGTCCTTGCAACAACAAAAAAAGTCCTTAAAAGTCGAAGAAGGATATATTTCCAAAATGCCGTTAGAATCCACACGGTATATCTGTGTTCAATGTTATTTGACTAAGAGGTCCTTGCAACAACAAAAAGGTCCTTAAAAGTCGAAGCAAGGATATTTTTCCAAAATGCCGTTAGAATCCACACGGTATATCTGTGTTCAATGTTATTTGACTAAGAGGTCCTTGCAACAACAAAAAAGGTCCTGAAAAGTCGAAGAAAGGATATTTTTCCAAAATGCCGTTAGAATCCACACGGTATATCTGTGTTCAATGTTATTTGACTAAGAGGTCCTTGCAACAACAAAAAAGGTCCTTAAAAGTCGAAGAAAGGATATTTTTCCAAAATGCCCCTAGAATCCACACGGTATAGCTCTGTTCAATGCTATTTGACTAAGAGGTCCTTGCAACAACAATAAAGGTCCTTAAAAGTCGAAGAAAGGATATTTTTTCAAAATGCCGTTAGAATCCACACGGTATATCTGTGTTCAGTGTTATTTGACTAAGAGGTCCTTGCAACAACAAAAAGGTCCTTAAAAGTCGAAGCAAGGATATTTTTCCAAAATGCCGTTAGAATCCACACGGTATATCTGTGTTCAATGTTATTTGACTAAGAGGTCCTTGCAACAACAAAAAAGGTCCTTAAATGTCGAAGAAAGGATATTTTCCCAAAATGCCGTTAGAATCCACACGGTATATCTGTGTTCAATGTTATTTGACTAAGAGGTCCTTGCAACAACAAAAAAGGTCCTTAAAAGTCGAAGAAAGGATATTTTTCCAAAATGCCCCTAGAATCCACACGGTATAGCTCTGTTCAATGCTATTTGACTAAGAGGTCCATGCAACAACAAAAAAGGTCCTTAAAAGTCGAAGAAAGGATATTTTTCCAAAATGCCGTTAGAATCCACACGGTATATCTGTGTTCAATGTTATTTGACTAAGAGGTCCTTGCAACAACAAAAAGGTCCTTAAAAGTCGAAGCAAGGATATTTTTCCAAAATGCCGTTAGAATCCACACGGTATATCTGTGTTCAATGTTATTTGACTAAGAGGTCCTTGCAACAACAAAAAAGGTCCTTAAAAGTCGAAGAAAGAATATTTTTCCAAAATGCCGTTAGAATACACACGGTATATCTGTGTTCAATGTTGTTTGACTAAGAGGTCCTTGCAACAACAAAAAAGGTCCTTAAAAGTCGAAGAAAGGATATTTTTCTAAAATGCCGTTAGAATGCACACGGTATATCTGTGTTTAATGTTATTTGACTAAGAGGTCCTTGCAACAACAAAAAAGGCCCTTAAAAGTCGAAGAAAGGATATTTGTCCAAAATGCCATTAGAATCCACACGGTATATCTGTGTTCAATGTTATTTGACTAAGAGGTCCTTAAAAGTCGAAGCAAGGATATTTTTCCAAAATGCCGTTAGAATCCACACGGTATATCTGTGTTCAATGTTATTTGACTAAGAGGTCCTTGCAACAAGAAAAAAGTCCTTAAAAGTTGAAAAGGGATATTTTACCAAAATGTTTGTTGTTCCCAGCACCCCTCATTCAAATAACATTGAACTCATATACTCGTATACCGTGCCGTTTCTAGAGACATTTTTGGAAAATATCCTTTTTCGGGTTTAATTATTGTGGCTCCCTGATGTAAAATAAAAGGGACATTCAATCAATTTTTATTTTAAACGCAACATAATAAATCCCAATAAATTATCACCATTATAGCAAAATAAAAAATTTTGATTTAGTTATTTGTTATTACCTAGGCAGCTAAAAAGCTACAGCTAAAAACTAACCAACTTTTAGTTGTCATCCGCAACTAACTTTGGCAACCTAACGAGCTTAGTTACACAACCTGCAAGATAACAAATTTGGTAGCTAACGCGCAACTGTGCCTACATGTTTACACATCAACTATACCGTGAGTGGAGCGTGGCTCACACCTTTTTTTTTAATTTCTAATAATTCTTTGTTTTGATTTTTACAGCAAAAGTAAACAAATTCATTGTATAATATTATATATTCTCATTTCAACATTATTACAAAAATTCAATTTGGGAAAAACGAGAAATTATTGAAGTAAAACTTCTTTACGCACGCTTGACTTGGGGAGTAAGCTGGTGAATGCGACACGAAAGTGTAGACCAATGTAGACTTCCGGCGCAAACGTAGTTTTCCGGCAATACCGAAGTGTAGACAAACGTACACTCTTTTGTCACAACCTTTCGACGGAAAGGTTCGTGGAATGGGTAAACAAGCTTGAATCTCCTCAATAGAGGGCAATACTAAGCTCATCATCTATGAAAACCGGTTCAAAGGAGAACAGTTGCCGACAGATGGAATTAACCGGAAGTGAGTAAAGTCATTCTGCCCATGAATCGCAGTTCATTAGTTGGAAATATAGAGCGTCACCGTCATCGTCGGATTTTCAGGTCGGACGGCAAAAAACCAAAGTTTGAGCTAGGGAGCTGAAATTTATAATTTAGACTCTCCAGGCTCCCTTGTTGCTCATGTGTAAATATTTTTAAAAATACGCCCACTGACACGCCCAAAATTTACAAAAAAAAAAAACAAAGTTTGAGCTAGGGAGCTGAAATTTATAATATAGACCCTCCAGGCGCCCTTGATGCTCATGTGTAAATATTTTCAAAATTCGCCCCCTGACACGCCCACAATTTAAATTAGATGGAGCGTAAGAAGTTTTACTTCAGTCGTGTGGTCTTAAGCACACTCATTATACCCTATTCTAGGGGTATATTAATTTTGACGCATAGTTTGTAACATACCTTAATATTGCCCGTAGACCCCTAAAAGTTACTATATTTATGATCAGCATCGATAGTAATGTCGATCTAGCCATGTCCGTCCGTCCGTCCGTCCGTCGGCAAAAATGAGGCCTTTAAACTGGACCTAGAGAGCTGAAATTTTAACCATATACTCTCTAGGGTCCCGAAATAATCAAGTTTACGAATTTTTGAAATCCGCCCACAGACACGCCCACAAACTCAAAAAAACAAAATTTTGGTAAAAATCGAATTTTGAGCTAGAAAGCTGAAATTTTTTATATATGATCTATGACTCCTAAAACTGCTCGGGATAATTTTTTTTCAAAATCCGCCCACTGACACGCCCACAAATAAATAAAATAATTTTTTTGAAAATCCAAAGTTTGAGCTAGGGAGCTGAAATTATGCCCTTTATGCTCATGTGTAAATATTTTCAGAATCCGCCCACTGGCACGCCCACAATTTTTTTTTTTTTTTTTGAAAATTCAAAGTGAGCTAGGGAGCTGAAATTAATAATATGTACTCTCTAGGGGCCCTTTATGCTCATGTGTTAATTTTTTTTAAATCCGCCTACTGACACGCCCACAATTAAATAAAACAATTTTATTGAAACACCCAAGTTTGAGCTAGGGAGGGTTTTTTTTGATAAAATCCTTTAAATGTTATATAACAAAATATGTAAAGCGTTCTTAACAATTCAACCATACTTAGACTTTTGTCACGCCCACTTATGAGGGATAGGAATAAGAATAGAATAGGAAATAGAACAGTTCGCCCAAGCGGACTGTAGCCCGTCCCTATGTTTTCTCATTTCTGTTTTTGATTGTGCGAACTTCAAATCAAGAAATATGTTTATGTTCTTTTTTAGATATACATAAGCACACGCAACATCCAGTCCATACCATTCACTAGGTTTGAGTAAAGAGCGAATGCCAGCAAAAATATGTAAAGCAAAGAAAAAGTTTTAAGAAAAGCGGTACTGAATAATGTAAATGAATTAAATTTTAAAGAATACTAAATATATTTTCAAAAAAACGTATAAACTCGCAGAAAACGGTAGAAAATATCACGGCTTTTTGTAACATTTAAAAGAAAAGTCATGAAAACAGAATCGTTTTTATCACTCTGAATCTGTTTCTTATTTAGCTTTTTTTTTGTCAGTAAAGACTTTTTAGATCCCGAACACCTGCATAGAAGAGCAAATATAGTTGCGATGACAAAACCAATTACACCGAATTCTAGCAGCTGTGACCTATCCATGTTTATCAAATTGTCATTTATGAAGTGTAGATATTTTCACCACGCTGTTTAACAATGCGCTGAATAATGCACATTATCCGGCGCATTGGAAGGTAGCTGTGGTACACCCTATTCCGAAAAAATGTAAAGATAGAACGAACCCTGCCAATCTCCGGTCAATTAGCTTGCTTCCGAATATTAGCAAGGTCTTTGAAAAGGTTGTCAATAGAGCCCTGTTAAAGTGGGTCGAGGACAATAACATAATTCCGGACAACCAGTTTGGTTTCAGGGCGAGGCATGACACTATTCATGCCGCGTCGAAACTGGTTTCCGACATTCAGTGGAATAAATGCAAGAACCAATGCACGGGTGCTTGTCTGGTTGATTTTGAGAAGGCTTTCAACACCGTATGGTTAGAGGGACTTTTCTACAAGTTGGCCAGGCGGGAGATGCACAAACCTTTGCTATATGTAATTTATAATATGCTTATGGGAAAGAAGTTCGTTGTCAAATGTGGCAACGTGACTTCGAGCAGAGTCTTTGAAATTAAAAACGGTTTACAGCAGTGGGCGGTCAATTCTCCGATCCTGTTTAACATTTACACGAGTGATCTGGTAGGTTCACTCAGACATGCTATAGCGTATGCCGATGATTTGGTGGCATACAGATCAGGTCCTAAAATCAATGTCATTAATATCCTTTTGCACCGTGACTTCGATCAAATTAAGCGATATTGCGACGACTGGAAGTTGAAAATCAACTTTCAGAAGACGGAAACAATCTTGTTCAGAACTCCGTTGGCTGGGGCCTCTAGGGATACCAGAAAAAACTGGAAGAAATTGGCCATTATTGGACAAAATGGGCAGCCATTGGCGGTGAGAAGCGTAGTTAGGTATCTAGGTATCTGGCTTGACCAGTATCTATATTTCGATAGACATATAGTTACTTGTCTTGCTGGGGCCAAGAAGGCTTATGCTTTGACAAGGAGACTGTTTCATAGCAGTCAACTTGACTCCAGAGTGAAGGTCATTTGCTACGTGGCCCTTATACGGTCGATTATCGCTTATGGTTGTCCATTGTGGTTTAATATAGCGCCCAGCTATATGGAAAAGATTCGGGTTTTGGAGAGACAATGTCTTAGAACCTGTCTCCGGTTGTTCCGAACGCCTGAATCCAATTATATAAAATACTATCCCAACAAGGTCCTATACGATGGGGCTCAGTTGAATAGGATTGACAATTTCCTCATTAAGGTAACTCGAAGGCACGTTGCAAGGGCGATGGCCAGCGACAATAGTCTGATCTTTGGGGCTTACTACCCCAATGAAATGTACATAGAGAGTACGCTCCGGTCTGGCTTTATCCCGCCAGAGGCATTTATCCATATTGATGCAAAAGGGCTGGTACAGACGAGGGATGGTATCCCGGTATTACACCACCGCTTCCGCAGCGCGAGAGATAAGCGGGTCATCCGCGGCGAGGACGTCGCCAATGCTCATGAGCTCCTCCGTTTTAGTACCGCAATAGCGGAGAGGGATAAATTCGATACAGAAAAACAATTTGCCGAATTTTGGTGGCTTTTTGAGGGGGGAGGGGTCAACATGCCCTCCCAAGACGGTGCGTTACTCTAGGTAACATCCTCTTAGTTTATAAGTTAGATTAAGTTAGCTAGGGCGTTTCTGGGAGAGGCCGGGCTCGTCAACTTGTGGTAGTGCTTCCGGGAGAAGATTGACGCTGTAAGGCTTCAGTTAGCTCAGGGCAGCGCGTGTGCACGTTGACGACTGCCAGGCGCTCGGAAAGCAATTGGGATTTTGATCACTTGTTTCGTAATGCAACGAGTGATCAGAATCCTAATTATAGTTAGAAAATGTTAAATGGTTTAAGTAAGTAGAGTAGGTAGTTTGTAATTTGTGTTTTTATATAAAAATATAAAATTTGATAAAGATGCCGAGTTTTCTTAAAAATTTTCTCGATGAAAACATAATATGATTAGTTCGTAGAATAGTTTTTAGGCCGAAAGTCAATAATTATAAGATAGAGTTAAATTAAGGGCGTCCGCATAAGGACCAATAAATAAGAATAAGTATCCTGTTAATTTTAAGTTAGATTTAATCATTTTTGTCTAGTATTAAAGTTGATATAAGCTAATAATTAATTAAAATGAATTTAAAAGAAGTCATTTATGAAGTCTTGCCTGTAATAACAACATTAAAGAACACTCCTAATTAACTAGATTTAACCAAATATTCACATGGGACTAGCAATTGGTGGAACAATTTCTGACTTAGTCCTCTGCAAGTGGATGTTCTGAGCAAATTCAATGAAACTCTTTGGAGTGTATTCCTTCGCCCTGTATCGGAAGTATTTGCCTTGACGAATGCTATAAAAGATTATCAAATTTAATGAAATTCAATTAATAACTGCAACATGTCTTACAACAAAAACTCAGGAAATTCCTTAACTTTGAATAGCTTAGCGGTCGCAATTCCATATTCCAATCAATTTATACGGGCAACATTCATCTGTCGCTTTAGAGCAGCACCTACGGCTTCCCAAACAGCGTAGGTATAGTCTTTGGCAAATGATGCAGTCATTGGGGTAACTTAAAAAATACTTTAACTTACTAAAAGAAACAACGCAAATATTTTCTAAACTTACAAGAAAACAAACCAATCACCGGCTGGATCTCAGCAAATCCAAAGTTGAGACTGACATATTATGTGTTATCTGTCACAAATATCCCAGGGAATTTTTGGAAACAGGAAGTTGGTCAACTTGTGAATGTCAACTTCCAAACTGGAAGTTGAACTAGAGTGAATAAAACGGACCTGAACACACCGATCGAAATAGGAGCCGAAGTTGACAATCTGGTATAAGTCATTCAAAGCGCAGCATGGAAAAATACAAGAAATTCAAATACATGCCTGAAATAGAAGACCTCATTCGACAAAAGAGGAGAGCGCGTAAGAGATGGCAACAATCCCGCGCACCCCCTGATAAAACTTATCTGAACCTTTGTATATACACTCTATAGTATTCTCACTTCGTGAATACGACGATACACCACCAAACGACGTAAGTTCGTCATTATAAAAAAGCTATATATTGTAGAACCTTTTCTACACCTTTGTTGTCTTCCATTGTCTTCCATTCTCGTGACTGGGAATATGAGAATGAAATAAACAATGAAGATCATTCAGAATTCAGGTACGAACTGCCGATGGTGGCTGATGTTTGATGTTAGCAGGACATTCTCATCGGGTAGATTTATCGTATTTTATTTGTTGGCTCTGATGGAAGTATCAGCAGAATATTTTTATTTGGTTTTGCGCAAACAGCTAATTTCGTATTCTCCTTTATGCTCTTGACTAGGTATATGAGAAGGAAGATGACGCAGGCAGGGATGGGACTTTTTGAAAAGATGTCCGCAGTAGATTTGAAAAAAACGCAGTAGATTCAACTGTTTCGCAGTAGATATTTATGTGGGAATTAAAACAAAACGAATTTAATAGATTAGGTGGTATTTATTTAAAGTTAAGAAATATTGCTCATAGGCAAGTAACAAATAAAAAAAAGAAGGTATGTGGTACTTCACTGGTTCTGCACGTCCTTCCGTGCCTACTATTATAATGCAACTCACAATAACTAAATTAAAACTCGGAAGAGATGGAGACAGCGAACTCGAGTATGTGTGTCGGTGTGCGTGCGCACGACGAAGAGTACTTTAGGTATCTCGTGATCGCGTTAGCGGACCACGATATCCCACATTCGGCCCTCCTGAATGGTCAATCGTCCCGATTGGCCTACCCCAAGGCTTCATGCTGTCTGCGGCTGATGATGTTGCGCGCGGCCCCTCATGATCGCCTACCTTTTCTACCTCATACCGATCGTGCTTGCAGACTCTCGAAATCTTGTACGGACCCAGATACTTTGGCTTCAATTTCAGCCCTGGCCCGAACTGTGTCCGGCGTACTGCAACCAGCTCTCCGATCTTATAGGTCTTCGCCTCCTTCCTTCTGTAGTTGTACTGGTTGGTGTTCTCTCGCTGTATTCGGTCGATGTTCTCCCGTGCCTGCTCACGAATATCGTCCCTCTCCTGGTCTAACTCAGCCACGATCTCTGAGTGTAGTATATCTCGGATCTCCGGTCGGGAAGGGATTCTCATATCCAACCCGGTGAGTATTCTAAATGGTGTGTGCTTGGTACTCCTCGGCTCAGTGCTATTAATGAGCTGCTGCACCCGCTCGATGTGCTTATACCAACACGTCGGATCTTCTAGTGTTAATTTCGTCAAGATCGGGACTAATATGCGGTGCATCCTCTCGACTTGTCCGTTCCCTCTTGGAATTCCGGTGGTGATAACTAGGTGAGTGATGTTTTCCTCTCGACAGTACTTCTCAAAAACACCCGCCGTGAAAGAAGTACCTCTATCGGTTATAATTCGCCTCGGATTCCCAAAGATCGATGCCTGCTTCCGTAATCGGTCAACTACCTCTTCGCTGGTGGTACTCTTGGTGGGGTACAACCAAACAAACTTGGAAAAAGCGTCCACAACAACCAAGATGTGGTTGTACTTCTTCTTCGTAGCTTCCATCGGTCCAACATGATCGATGTGGTAGGTTTGCAATGGTCGATCCTCCTTCTGAATAGGTGACAGAAGTCCTTCCTGCTTCCCCGCCTTTCCCTCCACCATGATACATTCAATGCAGCTTCTCACAATACTGCCAACCTTTGACAAAAGCTCCGGAATGTAGTACGTCTTCTCGACTATCTCTGCTGTTTTCCGCGCGGCAAAATGGCCTTCCTTATGTGCTAACTTGATGATCTCCTCCTCCATGGAAGCTGGTATGACGACCAACTCCTTGGTTTCGTCCTTGAAGATGATGTCATTCTTCACGAAGAAATCCTCATACGAAGTGTACTCTAGTACCTTCCGCACTACCTTCAATTGTGGATCTTGCAGTTGAGCCTCTCGAATTCGGTGACTCAGGGTGTCGACTACTAACATGGCAACACGACTTAACGCATCCACATGCTTCATCTGTGCGGCTGGGCGGTGCACCACTTTATAGTCAAAATCCTGAAGAAACATGGCCCAACGCGATACTCGTAGCGGAACTTCCTTTTTATTTATCGTCATGCTGAATGCCTTGCAGTCAGTGACGATTGTGATTGCCCTCCCCAGAAGATAAATTCTCCACTTCTCCAACGCTCTAACCACTGCCAGTACCTCTAGCTCGTACGAGTGGTACTTCTCCTCCTGCGGTGATGTCTTTCTGCTCATGTACTGCACCGGATGAAAATGCTGATCGTCGTTATCCTTCTGCAATAGCACAGCTCCATAAGCTATCTGACTCGCATCTGTATGCACCTCGGTAACGGCGTGTGGGTCAAACAGTTTGAGGACTGGTGACTTCACTAGCGCGTTCCTCAGCAATTCAAATGAGACTTCCTGGTCCGCCTCTTCCCCAGAAACAGCTGCTTGTATTTCGCCATCCGTCTCACAAATCTCCTTGATGGGTGAAATGCTCGATGTCGGTGGCCGCTCGACCTCCTCATCACTACTACTTGCTGAGCTCTGCTCCTTCGGAACTTCCATCCCTGCTTCGGTCTTCTTCCTTCGGAACCGAACGTTGTCATCCTCGATGATAACGACCGCTTCCCTCAAGAGTTCATTGCCTAGAACCAAGGTGAAAGGTGATTCTGTTTCCTTCACCACATGCAGCTTGGCTTCAAACTCAATTGCATCTATGACGACTCTTGCTTTGAGACAACCCTGAGTGCGAACTCTATGGTTCCCCAGCCCCGACAACATAGTAAATTCTGGCTCCACATTTGCCCTTTTCAACTGCATTAGAAAATCTTGTCTAACTAGACAGATATCGCACCCCGTATCCACCAATGCTGTTACTTCTAAGTTATCTACATTGACGTCCTTCATCAAGTGTGGTGCCCGCACTCCGAACTTGGCATTAACGACTGACTCCTTTTTCGCTTCCTGTCGCGTGTCCTTCACGCCGCCTGCTCCGCTGCACTCAAACGACCTGTGTCCGAAACCCTGGCACTTGTAGCATTTTATCTGCTTGGTGCAAGCTTTCGCTAGATGGGTGGACTCTCCGCAATTGAAACATGATCGCGATCTCGTTTTCTCGTTCGGTGCTCTGGATGTTGAGTGTCTATCTGATGACGTTGATGGTGAAGACGATGGTTGACTTCTTACCTTCTCATAAACCCGCAACCTAGCTTTCAATTCTTCGATTGTAGCCGCTTCATATAGGACGATCTTGTTCACTTTGTCGTCTCTCAGTGCATCGACGAAGTACTCGATGATGGACTCTTCATCTATGGAAATGGGTTTTGCCACTTCTATGATCCTGTAAAGGAATTCCCGCAACGTTTCCCCAGGCTGCTTACGAGCATTCCTCAGTCGCCTATGGATTTCTGCTGCACTGAGCTTATCGCCGAACTCCTTCAGTAGCGCCTCTCTCAGCGAAAACCAATCCCTTATGCCGGTCTCGCTCTGAACGAACAGCTTCGCAGCACCCGACAGTAGACGCTTGCCGTAAATATATTTTTGAAGTGAATTCCACTGGATCATCTGACTGACGTCTTCGAATTCAGCAATCCAGTCACGGACGCTCTGTGATGCTTCGCCTCTAAATACCGCAACACTTTCCTCAATATCTCGGAACGAAAAGTTTGTTCGCTGCTCTTCCCATTGTCCGCGTCCAGGTGGTGATGCATGCTCCTTTGCAGTCTTCCTTTTGGTCGACCCCTCTACATACACCTCTTCCTCGTCGCTACCTAGACCTCCCTCGACATCGTTAGTGCGATGCAAGTTCAGATGGCAACGCAATCGTTCCTGCAGCTCCGATTTTTCGCCTGACGTCGACAAACCTTCTGCCCTCAACCTCGCACGCAACTCATCCCTAGTCACACACGCTAACTCTCTCTCCATCTCCCCCTCACAATTCGAATAATTTTTTTTTAATCAAAAAAAAAGAAATTTACTGCCAATACTTTGGCCTTAGAAAATTTTTAAAACTTGTACGGTGCCAACAACTTCGGCTTTATTGAAATTAGAAAATTTAGGCAAACAAAACAAGAACCAGTTAAGTACTCACCCTTTTACTAAACAATTCTTTTGTTTTGTTGTTTTTTTTTTTGGTTTCTCCGTCTCCGCTTCCAGCTTCGCCGCTACTCCGGTTTCGCTTTCTCACACACTCTGCTGTGCGTTTTTTTCACGATTGCCCGCTACTCCTACTTGAGTATACACACTTTCGTAATGTTTTTTTTTCGGTGCTCCTACTTGTGCACACACTCTTTGTTTTTTTTTTTTTTTTTTTTGTTTTGTTTCGCTTCGTTGGGATAGACAACCACGACACGGTTGAATTCCCCTCCGTTACCCAGTGTAGTAACAAACGGATTTGATGATCGCGTATGATACACACAGACCACTTTCTTTTAGTTTTTTTTTCACTTGCTATGTACTTCTTAGCAGTTTTTTTTTCGTTTTCTAGAATCCCGGTTGAGCCCCCAATTTGTGGGAATTAAAACAAAACGAATTTAATAGATTAGGTGGTATTTATTTAAAGTTAAGAAATATTGCTCATAGGCAAGTAACAAATAAAAAAAAGAAGGTATGTGGTACTTCACTGGTTCTGCACGTCCTTCCGTGCCTACTATTATAATGCAACTCACAATAACTAAATTAAAACTCGGAAGAGATGGAGACAGCGAACTCGAGTATGTGTGTCGGTGTGCGTGCGCACGACGAAGAGTACTTTAGGTATCTCGTGATCGCGTTAGCGGACCACGATATCCCACATTTATATGTTCAAAATATAAGTAAGGCATAACATTTATACCCATAAATTATTTAAAATAATAAAATATATATCAATTTTTCTTTAAAACATAACAAAAACAGAACAAAACAAAAATTCATGTACATATATTCATATGAGTCATAATTTTTTTCTAATTTCTTATAATTCTTCATTTTGATTTTACAGCAAAAGTAATCGAATTCATTCTTTAATATATAAATTCATTTCAAAATTATTACAAAAGTACAAATTGGGAAAAAGAGAAATAAATTGTTGCTCGAGGCTCTCTAACGTATCTATAAACTCTTGAGAAGAGTTTTTTTGAAATCTGTGAATATGGAGGAAACACTTTGTTTCTGACTTAATTTCATCAACGAAATAAAACGTATTTTCGCTACCGAAATCAATAGTTTTATAGTCAGATTGGGGTTTGAAAACATTTTTCACATTGTCCTTCTTTTTGGATGATTGTAACTGCATTTCAACATCGAGAAGCTCTAAATTCACGGTTAGCTGCAGTTTCCATGGGTTATATCCTCCGTGAACTTTGCTAAAAATGTTCTTTAAAATGAACAAATGAATTGAAATGGAGTCAGTTACTTGTTATTTCTTCCTCGGTTGCGTAAAAGCTCGAAGGTATTTTCCAGACAATTTGTTTTTCCTCTCGACCGCAGGCCAAACACTTTAAAGTATGTTTCGCATTTGTTCTTACAATATTTTTAAATTAAAAAACAGTTGAACTTTATCTTTTAAAAAACACGTACACTCTTATTTCTTTGCTCTGAGAACTAACAGTATTGCGTTTTCTTCACTTGTTTCGCACGACTGACAAGAATTTAAGTCAATACGCCTATAAAAATATATTAGGAAAAAACGTAAGCAATGCCCTTTCCAACCTTATTGCAAAACCATTGTGACCAACAACCATAAAAACAAGCAATTAAATATTAAAATCATTTTTATTGTTACTAGGCTGAACACCGGATTGCATTATTTTTAGCGAAATCAAAGAAAAGGAGAAGCATTTATTTTCATAGTTTTGACTGAAGGGTAATTGTAGAGGCTTTTATTTATTATAAACCGTCTGTTTTATTCAGTATCCAATGCATAATTAGGTGTAATCAGTAAATAAATAATCAGAAAAACCAGCCATAAACCATTTTAAAACATAGGGACGGGCTACAGTCCACTTGGGCGAACTGTTGGATACCCTATACTTATTCCTATCCCTCAAAAGTGGGCGTGACAAAAATCTAACTATGGTTGAATTGTTAAGAACGCTCTACATATTTTGTTATATAAGATTTAAACCATTTTATAGAAAAAAACGCTCCCTAGCTCAAACCTGGGTGTTTCAATAAAATTGTTTTATTTAATTGTGGGCGTGTCAGTAGGCGGATTTTAAAAAAATTAACACATGAGCATAAAGGGCCCCTAGAGAGTATATACTCGTATTATAAATTTCCGCTCCCTAGCTCAAACTTTGAATTTTCAAAAAAAGTTTTTTTTTTTAAATTGTGGGCGTGTCAGTAGGCGGATTTTGAAAATATTTACACTTGAGCATAAATGGCCCCCTAGAGAGTATATATTATAAATTTCAGCTCCCTAGCTCAAACTTTGGATTTTCAGAAAAAGTTTTTTTGAAATTGTGAGCGTGTCAGTAGGCGGATTTTGAAAATATTTACACATGAGCTTAAAGGGCCCCTAGAGAGTATATATTATAAATTTCAGCTCTCTGGCTCAAATTTTGGTTTTTCAATAAAATTGTTTTATTTATTTGTGGGCGTGTCAGTGGGCGGATTTTGAAAATTTTATATCCCGAGCAGTTTTCGGAGTCATAGATCATATAAAAAAATTTCAGCTTTCTAGCTCAAAATTCGATTTTTTCCTAAATTTAGCTTTTTTGAGTTTGTGGGCGTGTCTGTAGACGGATTTCAAAAAGTCGTAAAATTGATTATTTCGGGACCCTAGAGAGTATATGGTTAAAATTTCAGTTCTCTAGGCCCAGTTTAAAGGCCTAATTTTTGCCGATGGACGGACGGAGGGACGGACATGGCTAGATCGACATTACTATCGATGCTGATCATAAATATAGTAACTTTTAGGGGTCTACGGGCAATATTAAGGTATGTTAAACAACAAAGTGGTCTGGGTGCGACCCGCAAGGTCCACACGACTAACTTCCCAGTGGGAAGAAATAAAAAAAATAAAAAATTATTAATTATTATTATTTTTTTTATTATTATTATTATTATGATTATGACAATAATCCGTAATAGAAGTTCTGGTAGAAGACGGCACCCCCCTCCCTGCCTCGTCGCCATCTTCCATCTATTCTGCCTCTTCCACCTCCTCCTCCTCTCCTCCTCTTTTCCTCTTCCTCCTCCTCTTCTTCCTCCTCTTCCTCTTCTTCTCCCTCTTCCTCTGCTTTTGTCTCCACCTCTACCAGTCTTGCTTACCCAGCCACCACCTCCGCCCCTGGGTACACCTTTGTTTAGAGGTGACCCTGCTTCCGGGGCCTCATTTTTATCACTTTTAAGGGTGTTCAAGTCAAAATACGCCCTTAGCATAAATATCAAGAAATCGTGCATATAAGCACTGTCATCTAGTACTTTTTCTCTAGTCTTTGAGAGTTCAGTGGCGGTTCTGGTTGAGCGAGGATTGCCACTATCCTGAGTTTCCTCTATATATATTTGTAACCTCTTAACCCGTGGATGTATAAAAAATATTTGCCATAAAGAACGACGAAGTTTCAATATTTTAAACTGTATCCAGTGAAACGACGCATACGCGTTGAATATTGGTCCATCAGAGCCGGATTAAACTAAGTTTAAAAAAGTTTTCTTTTCGCATTTTCTTGGTGCATTATTTGTGGAAAATACCGACCGCCACCAGGCCGCCACATTGAACACGGGGAAATATATAATTCCGTTCGTAGAAAGCAAACCACAACCAGAATTTCATCGCGACCGCCATCAGGTCATTCTCCAACACCAGAGCACCAATCCACGTTTTTTTTGGTGCATTAATCGTGAAAAATACCGACTGCCACCAGGCCGCCACATTGGACACGAGAAAATTCGTGTTTGGGTTTATATCTTCCGTTCCTAGAAGATAAACCCCAAAGAGAACATCATTGCGACTGCTATCAGGTCATTCTCCACCAAAAGAACATCGTCGCCGTTGGCCAGTTGCGCTCGTCTATCACCAAAGAGCCGCCGCACCACCTGCAACCGCGTGTGCGTTGTTCGCCACCACTCAGGCACTCACCAGATCATTCAACCATCCGATCATCCGCAAGCCGCAAGTGCCAAAAGCTACAACATTTCATCATCGTGGCATGAAAACGGTTACCTGTGGCCTCGTCACCAGTCATCAACCGAAACCGTTCATCGGAACTCCAACATTCAATCACCAGTCATAAACACAACTGACGTCATCAAAGCAGCCCCTTGCCACCAGTGAGCAGTCATCAGCGAGAAAAAAGAAGATAACCATTTAACCAGGTGGGTAGTAAATTCAGTTGATAAACCATCCCACAAATTAAGTGAAGAAAAAAAAAAATCAATCCAAACACTTGCATGCTTGACTGGTCTACCAGCAAAGGGAGTTGCCAAAATAAAATCAATTAAATAAGAACACCTTATATTCTCTCCGTTTTAGAAGTTAGATTATATACTATTCTTAATAAATACTTCATTCGAAAAAGGGGAAAACTATTTGGCATACGAGTCGTTTATTTAAGTTGTTGCCACTCAATATAACTTCATTTAGATTCCATCGGTTTATCCTTCTGCAATTGTCATCGGTTCGGTTTGTTGACACATTTATTAAAACAATCGGAAGGTGTCGTATGTGTCTCTTTCAGATTTCCACTTGTACCTTTATTAACCGTTGCTTTGGGTTGATCGCAATTGTATTTATTATTACAATCAGAGAGCCGTTGGATTTGAGTCATTGACTTGAGGGTGACTGTGTTTTTTTCTTTTTATTCACCATGGGGCTTCTATCAAATTTTATATTCGTAGCCGATCAGCTCGTGAAATATTATGCTGCTGCTAAAGAGGTGCCTGATAATACACATACTCTCTCCACTATCGCGGCACGGAGGTGCGAATTACGGGAATTATGGGCAGCTGTTAAAGTGGCATATGAGGCCTGTGCTCGATTCGAGAGTGGCGCCGAAGAATTAAATATGAGCGTTATTGATTCGAAGTTCCATTTATCGAAAGAAACTTACATATCATGTCTTGGGTTCTTTCTCGATCTTGAAACCAAGCTAAGATTAAAACCTCTCACCAAGATTGACACAGCTGATGAATCACGGTTTTTGAACACTGAGTCTGTTTCGCATTGCAATAAGGTGCCGCCATGTGATACCTAATCCTTCCAAGGCGACTATTTAACGTGGCCCTCCTTTCGGGACATGTTTAATGCCATTTATCGACAACATCCAAAGTTAGATAACGTTCAGAAGCTTTTTCATCTTCGGGCGAAGACTGAATGGGAGGCTCATATCGTGGTAGCCAAATTCCCACTAACCAATAACAGCTTCGAACTCGCATGGGAGGCATTGCGCTCAACTTATGAAAACACTCGGTTGCTTGTGAATAACCAGGTAAAGATTATTTTCAATTTACCAACGGGGTATGGGGAAACGGCCAAAGCAATTAAGGGACTGCAAAGCACTATCAATGATTGTTTAATGGCGCTCCAAGCCCATGACGTAAGTACTGATAACTGGGACCCAATACTAATCTATGCGTGCGCAAATCGACTTACTCCTACTACCCTGGCTCTTTGGGAACAATCAATCGAACAACCAACTAAAGTACCACAGTGGAGTCAGATGGATAAGTTTTTAAGCACCCGCTATCAAATCTTAGAATCGATTCCTGACGTCTCCTCACCAGCACACCCCACTCAGCGCCAAGAGCAGCATCTTCAAAAAGCATCGAAGCAAACTAAGCGAATTAATAGTTATGTAACAAAATCAAAACCCTTTGGGTGTATTTTGTGTGGTGTGCAACATTCGATTCGCACATGCCCAACATTTAAAAATTTGAATATCGCTTTCGTGCTTGAATTGCGTTCGTGAAGACCAATAATTTTTGCCAAAAATGTTTAGCATTTAACCATCTTAAACGATCTTGTCCAAGTAAATTTGCGTGCAATATCTGTCAAGGCAAACACCATTCTATTCTGCACTCGAACACGCCTTTACATGAGTCCTCAGTTCAAGACGGACCACAATTCCCATCGACTTCAGCGTCAGGAGCTTCGGTACAGGAGACAGGTAATCACATGGAGACTTCTGGATCATTCCAATTACAGTCCACTGCTTCTCCATTCATTCCAGAGGTCCACACTAATACATACTTTACTTCTAACCATAGAAGCGTACTGCTCGCTACTGCTTTAGTAACGATCAGATATCAAGATACATCATACACCATTCGAGCGCTTATTGATCCTGCCTCTGAAGTATCATTCATCTCATCGTCCGTCCAAACCAGGCTCAAACTACCGGTTACTCCAATAAACTCAACAATTTCGGGCATAAGCTCATCGTTCGCGGGAACAGCTAATAAGCTGTGTAGTTTTTATCTGTTACATAGGGCCGCTCCATCCACAATCTTAGTTCAAGCTATCGTATTAAAAAAGGTGACTGGACATCTGCCATCAACTTCGTTCCAACCAATAGACCTCTACGGTTACTGATCTCCAGCTAGCTGATCCCACGTATAACCAATCTTCCCAGGTAGATCTTCTTATAGACGCGGATTTATATCCTGCCATCTTACGTAAAGGTGTAAAACATATTTCCACTACCATCGTGGCGCAGAATATCATTTTTGGATGGATTTTGTCAGGACCTGTGAGGACCAGCTTTATGACTCATGCCACCTCGGTCTCTTACGCGGACCACTCTTTGGATGACATGTTAAAAAGGTTTTGGGAGGTGGAAGAAGGTCCGTCCTTCGTTTCAAAAACTGACCAACACTGTGAGGACTTCTACAAATCCACAACTCGCAGACGTCCGGATGGACGATATGTCGTTCGACTTCCCTTCAGGCCTGAATTCCCTTCCCAACTGCAGCTGGGCATTCCAGAAGTATTGCTTTACGACAGTACCTTCGCAATGAACGTGCATTAGCAAAAAATGAAGAGCTGAGAGAGGATTATGGGAAGGTAATCTCGGAGTACTATACATTAAACCATATGCGACGAGTAGACCCCGTTGAGAACGATGTGGATGGGTATCTCCGTTCCTTCTACATACCCCATCACGCTGTTATTAAGCCAGAGAGTCATTCCACTAAGGTTCGTGTGGTTTTTAATGCGTCCAGTTCCTCTAGCACCGGAAGAAGTTTGAATGATATGCTGTTTGCCGGACCGAGTCTGCAGCGTGATCTAACATCCCTTATACTACGCTGGCGTTTTTTTCAATTTGTTTTTAACGGCGACATTGAAAAAATGTATTGGCAAATCGAAGTACATCCAGAAGATACCGCGTTTCAACGAATTCTATTTCGCAATCCAACGACTTTGGAGATGGAAGATTTCGAATTGCAAACTGTTACCTTTGGGGTGAACTGATGTGCACCCTACCTCGCGCTACGGACTTTGCTCCAATTGGCCGAGGATCAGGAATCAGCATTCCCAATTGCCTCTAAAATCATAAAAAATGACTTTTATGTCGACGACGTTCTGTCCGGTGCCCACGACCTTGAAACGGCATAGGCTTCCCAAGTTGAGCTCATCAATTTGATTAGCTCTGGCGGGTTTTCACTCCGCAAATGGACCTCCAATTCGTCCTTTCTTTTGCAGCACCTACTACGGAATCACATCCTTAGCGATAATTTTTTGATTCTAGATGATGATAGCACAGTTAAGACTTTGGGCGTTCGTTGGAATGCGAAAGAGGACTACTTTTATTTTACGTTGCAACCAATCAACTCTTGTGTGTCACCAACGAAACGAGAGATGCTCTCCCAAATAGCACGATTGTTTGATCCCGCCGGCTGGCTTGCACCAATTATTATAACATCTAAAATCCTAATGCAACAAACTTGGCCCGATAATACCGGGTGGGACGAGTGTCTGAGTTCGTCGACATGCATTCAATGGCGCAACTTCATAGAATCACTTCCCTCGATTCAGACACTTAAAATACCGCGTTGGGTTGCGTACTGCCCCTCTTCCACGATTCAGTTGCACGGATTTTGCGACTCTTCGGAGAAAGCACACGCTGCTACGCTGTACGCTCTGGTTGTACGCCCCGATGGCACAATATCGACCAATCTACTGTGCGCAAAAATAAAAGTAGCACCAGTTAAACAAATCTCATTGCCACGACTCGAATTATGTAGAGCAGTACTTCTCTCCAAACTAATTAAGGTGCATTCAAGCAACTTTCCGATTCATGCATTTCAACTTTTTCTTTGGAGCGATTCTTCGATCGTGCTAGCATGGCTTCGAAAACCACCGGGTACATGGAAAACCTTTGTTGAAAACCGTGTAGCCCAAATTGTCGAATACGTTGGAAAAATTGATTGGAAACACGTTCGATCCTCGGATAACCCCGCAGACCTCGCGACCCGAGGACTGTCTCCATGCGATTTAGAAAATAACACTCTTTGGTGGAAGGGTCCCACATGGCTGTGTTCCCCCCAGGAGAATTGGCAAAGTAGCTGCTCAGGTCCAGCCCCCGAAGAACTTTTAGAAGCGAAATCCATTTTATCGCTCGTAACTCAAACCAAATTCGAGATCCTGGAGCGATTTTCATCACTTCCCCGAGCACTTCGTGTCTTATCATATATGTTTCGTTTTTTTAAAATACTATCGGGAGCTGCTACCACAAAGGCACTCTCAAGGAATCCGAGCATTTTGCGGAAAAGACACGCGAATCTTCCTTCAAAGTCCATTTCCACAGAAACATCAAATCGCGTGCCTGCTCCGACGTCAGCGGAAATAGCTTTTGTCAAAACACGTTTGATTTCTTTAACTCAACGTGCATTCTTTCCAAAGGAGTGTCAATTGTTGGCTCAAGGGAAACCACTTAACACCAAAAGTTCAATTTTGACGTTAAATCCAATGCTGGACTCCGATCAACTTCTTCGAGTAAATGGGCGACTCTCCAACTCTGCGTTGCCCTACAACGAACGTCACCCAATGATTCAACCATACTCTTCTCATTTATCGTACCTTTTCGTCAGTTTCATCCATGATATATCCCTTCATGGAGCTAACGCATAATGAGCTTAATTCGACAAGAATTCTGGATCCCCAAGGTAAAAAATCTCGTACGCTTCTATATCCGAAAATGGAATATTTGTATTATATACAACAAGTATCGTACAGAGCAATTAATGGCCGCTCTTCCTGCCGAGCTTTGCACCTATTCACCGCCATTCACCTATACTGGAATCGACTTTGCTGGGCCGTTCGACATCAAGAGTTTCATGGGTAGATATTTTTTTTTTTATAAGCGCGCACTAAAAAAAGGAGAGATGCCGATGCACGTTGGTTTTGAATGTCTGTAGGTTATAATGTGTAGGAAAAATGGAGCGGGGAAGAGCATTCCACATTCGTGTTGTACGGCTGAGGAAAGATTCTTTGAACTTCACTCTACGTCCGAACACAGGCTTGAGGGTGAACTGATGAGCATTCCCTGCATGGCGGGTATTGCGGTTGAAATGTTCAAGTGGAGGAATGCAACTGGCTATTTCGTTTGAGCACTTATGGTGGAAATGACGATAAAATAACGACAGGCAGGAGACATTACGACGATGACTAAGAGAGTCAATCGACCTCGCGATGTCTCGGTCGCCAATGAGTTTTATCGCGCGTTTTTGGATCCTGTCAAGTAGCTCCAAATAAGTTATTGGTGCACCGGACCAGATATGAGCGCTGTACTCGAATTTCGGGCGAATAAACGCCTTATAAATTGTAGCCAGATCAGAAGGGGTAAAATATTTCTTACAACGCTTAAGGAAGCCTAGACATTTCGCGGCGTTCTTGGCGACATCGAATATGTGGTCATTCCAACGAAAGTTGTCATTAACACACATACCGAGAATTGAAAGTCTTTCGGTTTCAGCGATGTAAGTGCCATTCATAGATAATGGCAGTGTGTGTGGGTTTTGCTTTAATGACAGGAGACAGCATTGAGTTTTGGAAGCATTAAATTCCACTCTATTGGTTTTACGCCACTGAGTTATGCTGTTAAGATCGGAATTTAATGAGCTTAACATACGTTGCCGTTCCAGTTCCACACCCGAAGATGAGGGGCGTGACCCAAGAAACGAATATGAAAAGCTGAGGGTACTGTTATCAGCAAAGGAATGGATTGGATTAGAAGTAACAGACAGTAGATCATTTATAAAAATCAGAAAGAGAGTCGGGGACAGAACAGAGCCTTGGGGGACACCAACATTTATTTGGTGAGTTGCAGACTGGGTCCGAAAGGTAATTTCTAATCCATTGAAGAAGAGTATCATCGATTCCAAATGCACGCATTTTCGACAAGAGAGCTTGGAGCCAAACTCTGTCAAATGCTTTTGAAATATCAAGCGCAACTTACTTTCACCACCTTGGTGAAGAGATTGGTTCCACTTTTCGGTTAGATATGTCATCAAATCACCAGTGGACCTGTTGCTGCGAAAACCATACTGCCGGTCATTAAGAAGTTTTCGCGATTCAAGATATTTCATTAGCTGACGGTTTATCAGCGTTTCCATGACCTTAGAAAGAAGGGACGTAAGTGCAATTGGTCAGTAGGAGGAGGGAGAAAAAGATTCACCTTTTTTGGTACAGGCTGGACAAATGCTGTTTTCCATTTTCCCGGGAAGAGTCCTGAAGAATAGGACAGATGGAAAAGCTTACGCAATGGTTTTGCCAGCGAAGAAGAACACCTCTTCAGAACGATAGGGGAAATACCATCTGGACCAGCGGATTTGTGAACGTCAAGATCTTGAAGTACTCTAGCCACTGTACGAGTGCGAAAGTGGATTGGTCCCATAGAGAATTCTACGCGCTCGAGTACAGGGGGAGACAAAGCACAATCTGGGAGCGTTGAGCTGACTGCAAAGTGAGCAACAAGCAGATTGGCCTTATCTGTAGAGCTGACAGCTGGAATGTCGTTGTAAATGAGTGTCGGGATAGATGACGAGGCCGAATTCTTGATGTTTTTAACAAATGGCCAAAAGTTTTTACTACCAGTGGGACTTTGTAGTATTTTTTGCCTCAACTTTTGGTCATAGGAGAATTTGACACGATTAATGTGGGCATTGCAGTCATTTCTGGCTCGTTTAAACTTTTTACGGCTTTCCTCATATGGGTTGGCTTTGAATATCCGAAAACTTACCTCTTTTAACCTGATAGCCTCTTTGCAGCTCGAGTCACACCACGCGTTAACCTTGGGTTTGATACTTTTAATCCTGTTAGGGATAAAAGTCCTCATACCCAGGTGAATTATGTTTGTGACCATATCAGCAGCAGCATCCACGTCGCTGTCGAGGAAGCTCAGCGACCAGTTAAAACTCTTAAAGAAACCGTTTAATTTTTCCCAATTGGCTTTCTCGTACTGCCATACGGTTCTTTTAGGAGTTTGTTCTTTAACTATGTGGTTGGAGTACGAGAAATTTGCTGATATGATGCAATGGTCTGACGAACCTAGAGGCGATAATACGTCCAAGCGTATTTATCAGGGTGAGAGGTAAGAAACAAGTCCAATGTGTTGGCAGTTTGGCTGCTAATGTCCGGTATTCGTGTCGGCTCATTTACAAGCTGAGTCAGGTTATTTACCTCAGCAAAGATCTCGACGTACCTTCCTTCGGGTGTTGTCTGACCAGAATGTCGAAGCCAGCTTGAATTGTGTATATTGAAATCACCCGCAATAACGATTTCAGAACGAGGATGAAGGGTCACAATTCTTGTAATAGAATCAGACAGGGCATCAAACTCATTATAAGTTGAATGTCTTTCCAAGTTGGGGCTTCTGTAAATAAAACAGTAGTGTATTAATTGCCTACGGACATGGAGTTTTAGCCAAATGTAATTAAATTCTGGGTTGGCACATTGGCCATATTGAGGCTGAAGTTGGTAGGCTACGTCACTACGTATATAAACGGCGATACCGCGATGGGCAAAGAATAAAGGCACTAAGTTGTACCCAGGTAGACTAAACTCTGTTAAATCAGAGCCAACGCTAACCTGGGTTTCACTAAGTGCCAAAACAGCTGGTTTGTTGTGAAAAACATGGGCGTATAATGAAAAAAAATTCTTTCTCAACCCACGAATGTTGCTGACATCCACAACGAAATTCCTACACATTATAAAAAACAAACATAAAAAAAAAACACAACTCCGACGCTAACTAAGCATAGGCCGTGAATTGAAAATATACGTTAGATTTCCAAAACAATCTACCGCAGGTGTTATGCCCGTACGGTAATTTGTTTGGTCCACTAACAGAATCAACAACTGACGACCCGCTATTCGCCCGATGCTGCCTTTACCCAAACATTGCAAGTGCACAAACGATAATCGATCGACACATGCAATAGTCAAGAAAGAGCAACAGTGATGAAGTGGGATGGGGGACGGAAGGAAAACCCTACGCTGTTGCTTTTTTTTCGCTTTTTTCGTTATCACTGCCACCGGCCACCGGCACTGGCTCTATGTGGATTTTTTTTTCTTTTTTCACACATACGCGATTTTGTATTTTTTTTTTCGCGAAACGTATTGGCGAGCCGGTAGGTATTATGTTTGTCGGTTTAGTGGCACCGAAATTGCGGTTAAAAGAGGCAACGCGTCCGCACGCGACGGGAGGCAAACAACAACTGATTGTCGAATAACCAAAGGTTATACCTGCGTGTTAGTATGTTTCTCAACGAAGGCGATACATTTAGAAGCTGCTAGCGACCTTTCCTCCCAAGTTTTTCTCGCCGTCTTCGCCAGGTTCGTAGGTCGAAGAGGTCTCCCTAAAGAAGTATTCAGATCACGGCACCAACTTCGATGCTCTACTGCGACGAGATTTTAAATATTTCTTACAATCAATCCCATCTAAGATCTCGGAGAAATATGCACCACAGTGTCTCAATTTAATTTTTATTCCTTCTGGAGCACCGCACATGGGACGTCTATGGGAAGCGGGAGTGAAGAGCTTCAAAGCGCACTTTAAAAAGATAGCACACCCAAACAAATTTTCATTTGAGGAATTCGCAACACTGCTATGCCGAATTGAAGCGTGTTTAAATTCACGACCGATTTCATCATTATCCAGCAGTCCAAATGATCTCCTCGCATTAACCGCAGGACATTTTCTCCGTGGAGGTCCATTACTCTCTATTCCTGAGCCCAATATACAAGAATCCTCATTGTCTTTAATTAACCGATGGGAGAAATTAAAGCATCTACAAATGCATTCTGTCGACGATGGAAGGACGAATATCTCACCGAGCTTCAGCAAAGGTACAAGTGGAAACATCCGCAAGAGAGCGTCAAAGTTAATGATCTGGTCGTCATAAAAAATGAAAATGTGACATCTACCGAATGGCGTTTAGGTCGAGTTACGCAGGTCTGCCCGGGGGTAGACGGAAGAGTGAGAGTGGCAACAATCAAAACGCAGATGGGCGAAGTAATTCGCCCTATTGTCAAACTTTGCATTTTACCATCACTATGATAGAAACACGCGATACTCATTTCATTGGATCACTCTCTTCCTTGCTGTTAGATGAAGTATCTATAAACTCTATAAACAATAAATTGTTTTTTTTTTTTCTTTTTTTTTGGATGAAGTATCGGTAAACTTATATTTAAGATGAAGTATCTATAAACTCGTAGGATTATCAAATTAATTTGGCAACTCCCTATTTTTACATATCAATACACATTTATCCTGAATTGAAATACGGAATTTACTACTTTCTACCACTAGTTTTAGTTTTTGCGAAATTTAAATTTATTAGTGTTAAGGTATCTGAAAATGTATTAATCGGCGTAATACGCCAAGGGGGGCGGCAATGTTCAAGTCAAAATATGCCCTTAGCATAAATACCAAGAAATCGTGCATATAAGCACTGTCATCTAGTACTTTTTCTCTCGTCTTTGAGAGTTCAGTGGCGGTTCTGGTTGAGCGAGTATTGCCGCCATCCTGAGTTTCCTCTATATATATTTGTAACCTCTTAACCCGTGGATGTATAAAAAAGATTTGCCATAAAGAACGACGAAGTTTCAATATTTTAAACTGTATCCAGTGAACCGACGCATACGCGTTGAATAAAGGGTGTGGTAGCTACCACCATTTCTTCCCCTAGCTGCAATAATAATAATCATAATAATAATAATAATAATTAATAGTACCTACAAATCATCAATTTTAAAATTCAGCTAGTTTGCCTTTCTTTTAGTTATTTATTTACTAACAAAAAACGGCTAAACCGATACTGGAAACTTAATCAGTTCTAAGTAACGTAATTACGCTTCGAATAAACCCGGTCCCATGTCAATATCATCTTTGGTTCTCGAGATAATCGTGGCGAAAGAAAATTCCGAACGTACATACGTACATACGCACATACGTACATACACACAGCCAGACGCAGACATCTCTATAATAACGTTGGATTTGGATTCTGGTGACCTTGAAACGTGGAGATATGTCAAAATTCGCGATTCACAAAATCGGGCCCGTTACAACAACTTCCACTGGGAAGTTAAAAAAGCAAAGCAGGTAGCACTGCAGAAGAAAATACACACAACGAGGATCAACTCGATACGCCTTTAAAAAAGCATTATAAAAAAAACCACAATCATTCGTCTTACGAAGCTGTGTACCGTTTTTTCCACTGCGGTCGTTGTATAAGCGTTAAAACACATCCTTTTGACCTGCTTCCACATATTGTAGGTTTTTTCTGCATTTTGCTTTGTAGTAGTATTAAATGCATATGTAGAGAGAGTGTCCCTACTCATTATATGGATATACTCTGGTCACTTGCCATCAAAATATACCCAATTACCGAAAGCCGAATGAAGATCATAATCATTAGGTAATAGGTGGATTCATCAGGAACAATGAGACTGACTGCATTCAGTGAGAGAATTAAAAAAAATATTTTGTGGACTAGATTTACATATTGCATAATTTTTTTTCGTAAGACCAAAAGTGGAGTAGATTTTATTTAAATGCAGTAGATTTATTTTTCGAAAAAAAAGCAGTAGATCTACTGCAATTGCAGTAAAGTCACAACCCTGGACACAGGTAGCGTTGGAGGTTGACGGTAGGGCGGAAAGATGAAGGAATTATTATCGGGTAGACTTATGCCATATTATTTGTTTGCTCTGAACTCTGATGGAAGTTTGTGGTTGGTTATGTTTTCTGGTATTTAATGCAACTGGTATGTATGTGTATGATGGTTGAAGGAGAGTCGCTTTTTAGCGGTGAGGATTCTCAAATGAGTTTTTTTATAATTCATGTTTGCAAGTGAAAAATGGATATTCATATTTAAAGGTAGTGGTGATGGTGCATAAAGGAAGGTGGGATAATTGTCGTCGAGTAGTTGATGGTATATTATTTGTTGGCTTTGATGGATGTTTGGGGTAGGTTATGGCATAATGCAATTAGACCATCACAGTCACCTGTAACTTTGTTTCTTTGTATTCAATACAATTGGTGTGTGTGTTCACATCGGTGAAGGAGATTCGCATTTCAGCAATGAGGATTCCCAAATGATTTATAAGCCATATTTACATGTGAAAAAATATTAATTGAGGCAGAGATAAAATAAGATAAGACAAGTTATATTGTGTGTACTAGCGAGTGCTCAGTTTTTCATAATAGCTGCGGGTATTCATGAACAACTGAAATTGGTTCATTTATTGGCCTTGGAAAAGTACATGCAAATTTGCGAGTATATGTTCCCAGCTACATTGCGAACGATCCTTAAGGGTTTCCACTTTAAAAAGAAAATCGTGGATATTTTCGGACCCGTCAAATGAAATTTGCCACTTTTCAATTTTACAAACTGAACTTACTGAAGAAGTTTGTTGATTAATGTGGTGCTTGTCTGCGTTGGGTCGAAAACGAAGCGTTATTTAAAAAATGTTCGACGTCAGAACGAGCGTTCGAAGGTCTCGTAGGATTCACATTGGGAGTATTTAAATTCAAATTGTGTAATCTTCCAACTAAGGTATCTCTAATAGACTGCATTTCACGAATGAAATCTCGTTGGTTTGCCTCGAGTCTGTGGCTTCTTCTTGAACAGGCGGACGCTGTTCATTAATATCTCGTCGCTCATTATTTTCATGACTATTGTAGTTACTTGCCTGACCGGATTGCATTGCTGCAGGAGGGTTGTCTACCAGTTGTGGTGAAATCATATTCTGGCTTAAGCCTACACTATCCCCAGGGGTGCCGTGAAATAAGGCCAAGTAAAATAAGGCTAAATTCAAAAGTTTGGCCTTATTTCGCTTTGTGAAAGTGAAATAAGGCCAAATTTCTACGTTTAACCTTATTTCACTTTATGGAAGTGAAATAAGGCCAAACGAATTCACTAATCTAAAGTGAAATAAAGCCAAATCAACTTATCCGCCGTGTAATCGGCGCAAGAGTCAACGGTCCTTTTTTTTTAAGGAAAATTATCTCCCATTTGGCTACCGATCTAGCAGGCATAGTGTGAAAAAAATATTGTTTTTTGGTATTACGGTAAATATTTCCTCAATGACATGTTACAAGTTTGCATTCCTTTCATTTGCATACATAGTTTCAAACGCAACGTGGAGCAATGGAAAATTCCGGTGAACTCATATACGTGTATGAATTGTGTGAAGGGTTAAGAAAAGGCAGTAAAGTGCTATACATTCCAGACGTAAAACAATTGTATAGATTTGAATGTAATTCAAACATGTGTAAGCGATACGTGTGCTACAATAAAGAATGCAGTGCAAGTGCAATTATTGACTTAGGAAACGAAAATTTGATACGAATCCCGAAATCTAGTGCCGCGCATAATCATCCCACTAACGAAAACCTAAGAACAAAAATGCAAGTGATTAGTGAGATCAAAAAAGAGTGTGCAAATGTTTCTTTAAAAAGAAGCGGCATTCGGGAAGTATTTGACGAAGTCTGTGCAAAGGACAATGAAAGTTCCATGCAGGTATGATGACCAAGGTGCTCTTTGGGCTGCAGTACATACTCCCTGTATGGAACTGGTTCATCAAGTTACCTTCATGTAATATACATACATACATATGGATGTACATATTTACGTGCATTGAACTGTACTCCGTTTAATGTTTGTTAGTATAGTGTTGTATTTTATGCTTACGTGTACATACTGTGTTTATTAAATCGTTTCTTGTGTCCTTTCGAGCATAATTTATCATATTCTCCTTTTTTACAAATCTGGATACCTTACTTACAGGTTCAATTCGGAAAAGTACGCAGGCAGCTTATAAATATTAGGAATAAATCGTTTCCAAAAGCTCCAGCTACGCCAAAGGAGGTGTCGAACCTATTTAAAAGTGAAAGCGTAATGTGTAGTTTTGGGATGTCACGATATAAAAATAGTGAACCGTTTTACCGGGGCACAGTCGTTGAGGAAACTTTTTCTTATTCGATTTTTTTGTCTCCGACCATTGCAACTGCAATCCAAAAATTACGTGGCGCAACTGCCCGAAACTATCTTTTGGATGGCATCTTCAGTGTTGTTCCATCTTGCGGCTATAAGCAGCTGTTAATTGTACACTTTGCCCATGACGACCATGTAAGTGAACATTATTTATTGATTGTTATTTATTTGATTGTTGATTACAAATTATCCTACTTAATCAATCGTTAACCTATTGTAAATAAATACAAACGTCATTCAACAACCACGAACACATTGCAATGGTTTATTTGTTAGTCAACAATGATCGTACTTAATCAAGCACTCGTCGTGTTAATGTAATCAGGTCAATTTTAGCACAAACATAAGTATTTATGAACAAACACGTTTACGATCAAATTAACACTATCGTCCTGTTTGTTCTATCAGGAACCGTGTTTGCTTGAAAACGAAACACTTTGGGTTGTGGTAGTTTTAACACGAAATTGAAAATGTCGTGATTGGTTTTAGCAAAAATAACAATAACTTTTTTCAAAACAAATTGACAATGTGAGATTTGTTGAAATAACAACGACCATTGGTTGACGCAAAATCAAACAAGCTTCATACTTGATTTTACCAACGTTTTTCTTTCGGTGAGGTATACGATGAATATTTACATACATATATGGATAGTAAGAATTTTCGTTGTTTTGCGTGGAGCTAGATTGCTAAATTCGATGAACGACATATTTTATAGGGATATTGCGAAATTTTATTATATATTTAATCAACATGTGAAATTGTTGGCATATACATATTTTGAAGTCCATGTACCTTTTCAATGAAATGAATTGAGGAAGGTCACTTGTTGGTATTTTTTGCTTAATGGAGGCTGCTTGCTTGTTTCTCTTTTGCAATAAACACGTTGTAACATGATACATGATACGTATACATACTTCGAGGCATTAAGAACGTCACTACAACGATTATTATGGCTAACTCTAGAGCTTTTAGCTAAGCTCCAGCAGTTGTAGAGTGTTCTATTGTGTCTCTTGGCGGTTCAAGTTGAGTATGACTTTCATTAAACTTCGCCATAGATTTCTATGCCGGCCCCAAGCCCGAATAAAGGAGGAGGGGTTAGGGTAACGGGGGGAACTCCATCCTATCCCTAGTAAAATTCTGACCCCTAGATGAAAAACTAGGCTAAAAAAGCAACAACAACAAACATGAACGACACAACAGAAAAGGAACAAATTCGAGTGGGGATATCCGCTCAGATGTCGGTAGAGACCGCGGCTACCGGCATGGGCTTGGCGCCTCCAGCTATTGGGGGCGATAAGTCGCCAGCGGCTTACACAAGTAACATGACAAACACGACAAACACGACATCACGAACGAAACGGAACAAGAAACGGAACAAGCAACGAGAACTGAACAAACTGACGCAACAGGCCACAAGACAGGACGAGACGAATTCTACTCCGGCGCTAAGCGCTGATACGAGACTAAGCTCGGAGCTCAAGCTGGCGGATGCACCCAGCGTACTGGCCGATCCTGGCCGGCACAAGGATGCAACTGCTGGTAAGTGCGAACTCTGTGTGGAGTCTGCTAAGAGGAGCTCGGACGCTACAAATGTTCCCTTGAGTCCCTCTGAGCGGGCTTCCCTGCCCAAAGATCACGCCGCTACTACTCCTGTGAATGACGCGGGGGCGGAGAACCTGACGAAGCGAGCACGGGATTTCCTGTCCAGCACGTCCAGCGATGCTCCCCTCTGCAGCCCTTCCAGGAAGCAGGCGGCCCTCAGGAAAAAGCTGAAGAAGCTCTCTCTTGAGAAATGCGAGAAGGCTCCTTCCGGCTGCTCCTCGGAGGATTCCGCGACTGATGAGCTCTGCGAATCGGTTAGCGTTGAAACCACCAAGGTCTGTAGGAAGCGAAAGAAACGGAAGAGTGGTAAGAGGAAGAAGCGAGGAGGAATGGTGGACTCGGAGAGAAGGGTTGCAGTAAATGCCGACCCCAAACCTGTTGGCCCCGTACCTACTGCCTCTGATCTGTCCGCTCCCAATGTCTCAGAGACGGTCACTGAAACAGAGAAGTCTGTGCAGGTGACGGACACAAGAGTGGCTAAGGGGTCACCTAAGGTAGCTGGTGCAGCATCCAAAGGCACAAAGAGGTCTTGCACTAGCAATGATGCAGGAGCCCCCCTACCAAAGAAGAGCTACACGGACTCGGCCCTGTCTGGTTTGCGATTGGCGGTTGTTTTCCCGGGTGATCACCTGAGGAATTATACTGCGGAAAACATCTGCATACTGGACAAGGCCTTGAAGGACGCTGTAAGGAGGCGAGTCAAGGAAGGCAATAGCCCGGCGTTTGAGCGCATCATCAAGACTAATGGAGGCTTTGTCCTCTGCTGTAGTGATGAAGCCACGAATGCCTGGGTCAGAGCTGATCTTGCTCGGATTTTCCCTAAGCTTGACGGGAGTGACCTTGTCTGTCTTCACCCGTCAGAGCTAGTGGGATATACCAAGATGAAGGTCTTTGTTCCAGAAACTGATCTGGAGACTAAGGAAATCATCGATCTTCTTAAGGGTCAAAACCCGGGACTATCCACCTATAAGTGGAGGGTCTATCACTTCAACAAAATGAAGGATGGCCGTCTGTATACTTTTGGTGTTGATGACGATTCGGCGAAGATGCTTGGGAAGTGCTCTTACCGGCCTTTTTTCCTCACTGGTCGCCTGTTCTTCAGGCCAGAAAAGAGGGGAGAGAAGACTGGAACTTCCTGTGGTAATTAGCTCTATGGCTAGCTCATCACTGGAGGTCCTTCAAATCAACTTGCAACATTCCAAGGCGGCTTCACCTACATTGTGTCGTCGTCTTGGAAAACTGCATACAGAGGTGTGCCTCATACAGGAACCTTATCTGTATAAGGGGGCGGTAAGTGGCATCTCGGGTGTTCCAGGAGCAATTTTTGTAAAGCCTGGGATTGTTAATACTCGCACGTGCATCTTTGTAGCAAAGGGCTTAGATGCTAGTCTTATGCCTGAGTTCAGTTCTCGAGACTGTACAGCTATTAAAATGTGTCTTAAGCGAGGAGGGTTGGTTACTGAGATTATTTTAGCCTCAGTGTACCTCCCATTTGACTCACTGGCCCCACCTCCAACAGTGGAACTGGTAAGGCTTGTCGAGCATGCCCGACGAGGTAACAAGCATTTGATCGTTGGTATGGACGCGAACGCGCATCATCGCGTTTGGGGTAGTACTGACTCAAATAGCAGGGGTGAATCCCTACTAAACTTCTTTGCTGCCAGCTAGCTCGATATACTGAACACTGGTAATGAGCCAACCTTTGTCACTCGGCTGAGGCGGCAAGTTATTGATGTGACAGTAGCAACCGCTGCTGCATCTGGCATCGTTTCGAGCTGGAGGGTTTCAAGGGAAGAAACTGCATCTGATCATCGGTATGTTATTTTTAAGCTAAGCGCAGATCGACCGATCAGAAGCAAAATCAGGAATGTGCGGCGCACTGACTGGGACGTCTATTCCACGGAGTTGCGGGGTCAGATAGGTTCCCTGCCTATCAGGATCCTTAGTAGCGATGACTTGGATAAGGCGACCGACACGCTACACAGCGGTATTATTACGGCCTTTCATACTGCTTGCCCGGAGAAGGAGGTTGGCGGTGCGAAACCAACCCGATGGTGGAACGCTAAGCTATCCCTTCTCAGGAAAAGAGTGGGGAGGCTGTTTAACAGGGCCAGGAAATCTAACCTGGCACCCGATTGGTCTTCTCATGCGGATGCGCAGAAGGAGTACAAGAGGCAAATTAAGGGCCTTGAAAAACTGATTGACGTACGGCTTAAGAGTATTCCAGCTTCGCTGGGTATTCATGATAGCCAACACGCCTATCAAAAAGGCAAGTCCACTGAGATGGTATTAACGGATCTGACGGCCAGAGTGCGTAGGGCGCTCGACCGCAAGAGCTATGCTCTTGCTGTCTTCATGGATATTGAGGGTGCCTTTGACAATCCCACCTTTTGCAGAATTGAGCCTGCCTTAACACTGAAGGGCATCGATTCCACAACTGTGGAATGGATCCTGGAAATGCTTAGGAGCAGAGAAGGTACAGCTGCTGTTCGCGGCTGTGTCAGAACTGTGCGCGCTGTCAAAGGCTTTGCGCAGGGCGGTGTACTTTCCACTACATTGTGGAACCTGTTGGTCGACTCCTTGTTGAGAAGACTTGATGGGGAAGGTCACCCTGTTATTGGGTACGCTGACGCATTATTGTCAGCGGCAGGAGTTTACCAACTCTTTGTGAGCGGATGGAAACAGCGCTCAATAGTGTTGGGAGTTGGTGCTGCGAGCAAGCTCTGTCAGTCAACCCCGCGAAGACTGAGATGATGCTGTTCACGAGTAGAAGGGCAATACCTCAAGTGAGGTGGCCTTACTTCCAGGGCACTCAACTAAAGCTATCAAGCAAGGTTAAGTATCTGGGTATTGTTCTAGATCCAAAGCTTAACTTTTCTGAACATTTGGTTGCTAGGATTTCGAAGGCAACTAACATTCTCTGGCAGTGCCGTAGGATGTTCAGCAGACCCTGGGTCTTAGTCCCAGGCTGGTTCACTGGATTTACACGTGCATTGTTAGGCCATACCTTATGTATGGTGCGATTGTATGGTGGGCTAGAGCTCACATCCTCAAACGTCAACTGTCGAAGCTACAGCACCTTGCGTGCTTATGCATTACAGGTGCGATGAGAGGAACTCCCACTGCTGTTATGGAAGTGTTGCTCTGTTTACCTCCCTTGCAGTTCCTTGCTGAAAGTGAGGCCAGAAAATCACTATACCGCATGTGTGTAGTACTTGGACGGCAGGTCAATCTCAGCGATGGGGCCAGAGGTGCTAGGTACAGAGCTCTCTATGACAGCCTACCTGGCCATCGGGGAGGAGCACTTGACACTGTGTGCATGAAGCAAGTCTTTGAGTGCCGTTTTCAGGTCATCCTTCCTGAACGGCAGGAATGGAACAGTGAGGGGTGGAATGGCTTTAGGCCGGGTGATGTCATCGTCTATACTGATGGCTCACTTATTGACGGTATCTCCGGAGCCGGAGTCTACTCTAGAGACTGTCGGATAAATCTATCTGCAGCCTTGGGTAGACAAACAACTGTTTTTCAGGCAGAAATCTTTGCGATTGCCACTGCCGCCAATATCCTGTTAAGGAGAAGGATTAAGGGTAAAACCTTATACATCTGCTCAGATAGCCAAGCCGCTATCAAAGCCTGTTCGGCTGGCTCTCTCAACTCAAAAATAGTTGAGGAAACCATGGTTAGGCTTAACCGTCTGGGAAGATGTAACTCGGTATCACTTGCCTGGGTTCCTGGGCACACAGGTATCGAGGGTAATGAAAGAGCGGATGCTCTGGCCAGGAAGGGCTCTTCAACAGCCTTCATTGGGCCACAACCATCCATAGGATGCTGCTCATCCGTTCACAAACGTGAAATGGATTCGGCTCTACGCCAACAACATTCCGAATACTGGCATGACCTGGTCTCATGCAGGTATTCGAAGAAGCTAGTGGACGGTCCAAAAATCAGCAGAGCTAAGTATTTGCTTGGACTAAACAGGAAAGACTTGAGATCCTTGACCAATCAAACCGTCACCGGTTTCAGTCCTCTTAACGAGCACCTCAAAACCATTCACTTTAGGAGCCCGGGCCTATGTGAGTGCTGCATGGAGGCGGATGAAACGGCATCTCACTTCATCTGTGAATGTCCGGCTTTCGCCAGAACCAGGCTCACCATTATAGGCAAACAATTCGTTAAACAAGATGAGATGGGGGAAATTGAACTTGCAAATATTCTTCGCTTTGCCAAGGCTACTGGCAGGTTCTCCCTCATTGAATCTTACTAATCGCCAATAACCAGCGAGCGGGCAGCTATGCTGAAGTACAATGGACCAATAGGTCTAAGTGCTTGTCATCTACTGATGACCCCACTGCACATACAATACAATAGTCCCGTTATATTCATAGTTTTAATTGTAATCCGCGTTGCGACTATTGGATATCGGAAAGAGTTGAACTGCTTTTTGTATTCATATTGGTCTAATTTTATTCGTGAAAGGATAAGTTGTGCATATGAATATTTTTATAATATCTAAATCCTAATTCTTTTATAGTATAGTCCATTGTCTGGTAGTTATTACAATGGACTATGTTGCTACTATGTTACCTATAGTTGCCAATTATATACAATCTTGGTCGTATTGCGTGCATTTGCACAGTTCGTCTGTTTACCATATCTAGCTCTTAAGCATATTGTATCTAATCTTATATAATTTAATATCAAATTTAAAATCGAAGCACCGACCGCGCTGACCCCAAATTATGCATGTATTAATTTTTTTTAATACAGATTTATTAAAAGATATTGAAAGTTAAAAATTTTTGAAGTTGTAGTTAAAATCCGAAATTTCCTATTATGGATAATAGAGTTCCAAATACACGTTCTAGAGGAAGACCAAGTAATTTAAGAAATTCGTTCACTCTTCGAAATATAACTCCCCGTTCAGGAGCAATGGAATCCAGGTCAATAGTTAGTCATACTCCACCTGGGGAGGTGCCGTGAAATAAGGCCAAGTGAAATAAGGCCAAATTCAAAAGTTTGGCCTTATTTCGCTTTGTGAAAGTGAAATAAGGCCAAATTTCTACGTTTGGCCTTATTTCACTTTCTATTAGTTTTAATTTAGCTTACCCGGCATAAATCAATTACCATCCTAAGAAGTTTGAAATGAATAAAGTGAACACATTTGACTCAATTGTTATAATATTTTTATTTTAAATGTATAGTTAAACGAAAATTTATATATTTTCGTACATATGTGCATAAATATATGTATGTACTTGTCAATATAATGCTTCAGTATAAACTTTTATGAAAAAATTCGTGTACTATTTTCGACAATTTGCCTACGAATTGGACACAGAATCGGTGTTATTTTTCATGTACTTCTCCGACAACCGTGTATAACAATTTAAACATAATTTAAAATGATTACACGGTTGCAGGAGTATAGTTCGAGCATTCTCGGAACAAATCACGCAAAGAATTTGGGTTTCATCAGCATTTAGCGTTTGTTCATCAACTTCCTGAACTTCTTCATCTTCATCACGGCAGAGTGTCAATTTTGAAGTATCTTCAGCAAGTATGTTATTATGATCATTCGTCATCTGATTTAGGAAATCAGTGATGGAAATGATTTTTCTGTCTAATTTTTGTAAAGCTGCTTCAATATGTGCCTGCTTGTCCTTTACTCGTTTCTTAGGAGGTTCAAAAATTTCAAAAGTCCCATCTAAGGACATGATGAACTCTCTGGATTTAATTCTATCCTCGTCGAGCAAGCAATCTAAGAACTTAAAAAAGTTACCATGCTTTGTAAGCTTTCGGCTTAGCCGACTGTTGTATCCTTCGAGAGCACTTGTTGTTTTCATTGGAGCATTGATAACAGAAAAAACTGGAGGGGTTTCCTGTATACATATGTACATATGTATTAATATTAATTTATGCTTACTGATATAAGATATATTTCAAACCAATTTAAAATACAATACCTTTTTCATCCATTGTTTTTTGAAATATAATAAAAAGTCTGCGAATATATTTTCATTATTTTTCTTGAACTGCGCCCCATTTGCTTCTTCCTCCAGTAATTCAAAAGCTGGAAAAATATCGTCAGGCCTCAAAAGTGGAAAAACTAACAACTTTCGAAACAGTCGGTTGGCTTCCTTGTTTTTATTAAGTGATCCCACAAATGCTAATATTTTACAAGCCTTTCTTCTAAGTGCTTGACAGTAGTGGAACCAACATGTAGTGCATTTAACCATGGGGTAAACATTTTGCAGACTGTTCCTCAAAGCCTTCTCAAAATCTTACACAAACGAATTTGGTTTCAATTGAAACAAATTTGCTTCAATATATTTAAATACATGAAGATACGCTTGCTCTGTTTTATTTGTCATGAGAATGTAAATTAATGGGTAAACCTGAAATGAATTTTCGAAATTCTTGCTATTACTTGCCCAATAACTAACTACCTACATATAAGTTGTTGTTTAAAAAAAAAAAAAAAGTTTCAATTTATTTGTGTTTTAAACAATTTTTTTATCAGTTTCTTTTAGCGTACACATACTCAGGCATTTAGTTTTTCTTATTGAAAAAAAATAATAGCAAAAAATTCACGCGAATAAGAAAAACTAAATGCCTGAGTATGTGTACGCTAAAAGAAACTGATAAAAAAATTGTTTAAAACACAAATAAATTGAAACTTTTTTTTTTTTTTTTTTAAACAACAACTTATATGTAGGTAGTTAGTTATTGGGCAAGTAATAGCAAGAATTTCGAAAATTCATTTCAGGTTTACCCATTAATTTACATTCTCATGACAAATAAAACAGAGCAAGCGTATCTTCATGTATTTAAATATATTGAAGCAAATTTGTTTCAATTGAAACCAAATTCGTTTGTGTAAGATTTTGAGAAGGCTTTGAGGAACAGTCTGCAAAATGTTTACCCCATGGTTAAATGCACTACATGTTGGTTCCACTACTGTCAAGCACTTAGAAGAAAGGCTTGTAAAATATTAGCATTTGTGGGATCACTTAATAAAAACAAGGAAGCCAACCGACTGTTTCGAAAGTTGTTAGTTTTTCCACTTTTGAGGCCTGACGATATTTTTCCAGCTTTTGAATTACTGGAGGAAGAAGCAAATGGGGCGCAGTTCAAGAAAAATAATGAAAATATATTCGCAGACTTTTTATTATATTTCAAAAAACAATGGATGAAAAAGGTATTGTATTTTAAATTGGTTTGAAATATATCTTATATCAGTAAGCATAAATTAATATTAATACATATGTACATATGTATACAGGAAACCCCTCCAGTTTTTTCTGTTTTCAATGCTCCAATGAAAATAACAAGTGCTCTCGAAGGATACAACAGTCGGCTAAGCCGAAAGCTTACAAAGCATGGTAACTTTTTTAAGTTCTTAGATTGCTTGCTCGACGAGGATAGAATTAAATCCAGAGAGTTCATCATGTCCTTAGATGGGACTTTTGAAATTTTTGAACCTCCTAAGAAACGAGTAAAGGACAAGCAGGCACATATTGAAGCAGCTTTACAAAAATTAGACAGAAAAATCATTTCCATCACTGATTTCCTAAATCAGATGACGAATGATCATAATAACATACTTGCTGAAGATATTTCAAAATTGACACTCTGCCGTGATGAAGATGAAGAAGTTCAGGAAGTTGATGAACAAACGCTAAATGCTGATGAAACCCAAATTCTTTGCGTGATTTGTTCCGAGAATGCTCGAACTATACTCCTGCAACCGTGTAATCATTTTAAATTATGTTTAAATTGTTATACACGGTTGTCGGAGAAGTACATGAAAAATAACACCGATTCTGTGTCCAATTCGTAGGCAAATTGTCGAAAATAGTACACGAATTTTTTCATAAAAGTTTATACTGAAGCATTATATTGACAAGTACATACATATATTTATGCACATATGTACGAAAATATATAAATTTTCGTTTAACTATACATTTAAAATAAAAATATTATAACAATTGAGTCAAATGTGTTCACTTTATTCATTTCAAACTTCTTAGGATGGTAATTGATTTATGCCGGGTAAGCTAAATTAAAACTAATAGAAAGTGAAATAAAGCCAAATTGGCCTTATTTCACTTTGACAAAGTGAAATAAGGCCAAACGTAGAAATTTGGCCTTATTTCACTTTCACACATCGTCAGCGTACCCAATAACAGGGTGACCTTCCCCATCAAGTCTTCTCAACAAGGAGTCGACCAACAGGTTCCACAATGTAGTGGAAAGTACACCGCCCTGCGCAAAGCCTTTGACAGCGCGCACACTTCTGACACAGCCGTGAACAGCAGCTGTAACTTCTCTGCTCCTAAGCATTTCCAGGATCCATTCCACAGTTGTAGAATCGATGCCCTTCAGTGTTAAGGCAGTCTCAATTCTGCAAAAGGTGGGATTGTCAAAGGCACCCTCAATATCCATGAAGACAGCAAGAGCATAGCTCTTGCGGTCGAGCGCCCTACGCACTCTGGCCGTCAGATCCGTTAATACCGTCTCAGTGGACTTGCCTTTTTGATAGGCGTGTTGGCTATCATGAATACCCAGCGAAGCTGGAATACTCTTAAGCCGTACGTCAATCAGTTTTTCAAGGCCCTTAATTTGCCTCTTGTACTCCTTCTGCGCATCCGCATGAGAAGACCAATCGGGTGCCAGGTTAGATTTCCTGGCCCTGTTAAACAGCCTCCCCACTCTTTTCCTGAGAAGGGATAGCTTAGCGTTCCACCATCGGGTTGGTTTCGCACCGCCAACCTCCTTCTCCGGGCAAGCAGTATGAAAGGCCGTAATAATACCGCTGTGTAGCGTGTCGGTCGCCTTATCCAAGTCATCGCTACTAAGGATCCTTATAGGCAGGGAACCTATCTGACCCCGCAACTCCGTGGAATAGACGTCCCAGTCAGTGCGCCGCACATTCCTGATTTTGCTTCTGATCGGTCGATCTGCGCTTAGCTTAAAAATAACATACCGATGATCAGATGCAGTTTCTTCCCTTGAAACCCTCCAGCTCGAAACGATGCCAGATGCAGCAGCGGTTGCTACTGTCACATCAATAACTTGCCGCCTCAGCCGAGTGACAAAGGTTGGCTCATTACCAGTGTTCAGTATATCGAGCTAGCTGGCAGCAAAGAAGTTTAGTAGGGATTCACCCCTGCTATTTGAGTCAGTACTACCCCAAACGCGATGATGTGCGTTCGCGTCCATACCAACGATCAAATGCTTGTTACCTCGTCGGGCATGCTCGACAAGCCTTACCAGTTCCAAAGTTGGAGGTGGGGCCAGTGAGTCAAATGGGAGGTACACTGAGGCTAAAATAATCTCAGTAACCAACCCTCCTCGCTTAAGACACATTTTAATAGCTGTACAGTCTCGAGAACTGAACTCAGGCATAAGACTAGCATCTAAGCCCTTTGCTACAAAGATGCACGTGCAAGTATTAACAATCCCAGGCTTTACAAAAATTGCTCCTGGAACACCCGAGATGCCACTTACCGCCCCCTTATACAGATAAGGTTCCTGTATGAGGCACACCTCTGTATGCAGTTTTCCAAGACGACGACACAATGTAGGTGAAGCCGCCTTGGAATGTTGCAAGTTGATTTGAAGGACCTCCAGTGATGAGCTAGCCATAGAGCTAATTACCACTGGAAGTTCCAGCCTTCTCTCCCCTCTTTTCTGGCCTGAAGAACAGGCGACCAGTGAGGAAAAAAGGCCGGTAAGAGCACATCCCAAGCATCTTCGCCGAATCGTCATCAACACCAAAAGTATACAGACGGCCATCCTTCATTTTGTTGAAGTGATAGACCCTCCACTTATAGGTGGATAGACCCGGGTTTTGACCCTTGAGAAGATCGATGATTTCCTTAGTCTCCAGATCAGTTTCTGGGACAAAGACCTTCATCTTGGTATATCCCACTAGCTCTGACGGGTGAAGACAGACAAGGTGACTCCCGTCAAGCTTAGGGAAAATCCGAGCAAGATCAGCTCTGACCCACGCATTCGTGGCTTCATCACTACAGCAGAGGACAAAGCCTCCATTAGTCTTGATGATGCGCTCAAACGATGGGCTATTGCCTTCCTTGACTCGCCTCCTTACAGCGTCCTTCAAGGCCTTGTCCAGTATGCAGATGTTTTCCGCAGTATACTTCCTCAGGTGATCACCCGGGAAAACAACCGCCAATCGCAAACCAGACAGGGCCGAGTCCGTGTAGCTCTTCTTTGGTAGGGGGGGTCCTGCATCATTGCTAGCGCAAGACCTCTTTGTGCCTTTGGATGCTGCACCAGCTACCTTAGGTGACCCCTTAGCCACTCTTGTGTCCGTCACCTGCACAGACTTCTCTGTTTCAGTGACCGTCTCTGAGACATTGGGAGCGGACAGATCAGAGGCAGTAGGTACGGGGCCAACAGGTTTGGGGTCGGCATTTACTGCAACCCTTCTCTCCGAGTCCACCATTCCTCCTCGCTTCTTCCTCTTACCACTCTTCCGTTTCTTTCGCTTCCTACAGACCTTGGTGGTTTCAACGCTAACCGATTCGCAGAGCTCATCAGTCGCGGAATCCTCCGAGGAGCAGCCGGAAGGAGCCTTCTCGCATTCCTCAAGAGAGAGCTTCTTCAGCTTTTTCCTGAGGGCCGCCTGCTTCCTGGAAGGGCTGCAGAGGGGAGCATCGCTGGACGTGCTGGACAGGAAATCCCGTGCTCACTTCGTCAGGTTCTCCGCCCCCGCGTCATTCACAGGAGTAGTAGCGGCGTGATCTTTGGGCAGGGAAGGCCGCTCAGAGGGACTCAAGGACACATTTGTAGCGTCCGAGCTCCTCTTAGCAGACTCCACACAGAGTTCGCTCTTACCAGCAGTCGCATCCTTGTGCCGGCCAGGATCGGCCAGTACGCTGGGTGCATCCGCCAGCTTGAGCTCCGAGCTTAGTCTCGTATCAGCGCTTAGCGCCGGAGTAGAATTCGTCTCGTCCTGTCTTGTGGCCTGTTGCGTCAATTTGTTCAGTTCTCGTTGCTTGTTCCGTTTCTTGTTCCGTTTCGTTCGTGATGTCGTGTTTGTCGTGTTTGTCATGTTACTTGTGTAAGCCGCTGGCGACTTATCGCCCCCAATAGCTGGAGGCGCCAAGCCCGTGCCGGTAGCCGCGGTCTCTACCGACATCTGAGCGGATATCCCCACTCGAATTTGTTCCTTTTCTGTTGTGTCGTTCATGTTTGTTGTTGTTGCTTTTTTAGCCTAGTTTTTCATCTAGTGGTCAGGATTTTACTAGGGATAGGATGGAGTTCCCCCCGTTACCCTAACCCCTCCTCCTTTATTCGGGCTTGGGGCCGGCATAGAAATCTATGGCGAAGTTTAATGAAAGTCATACTCAACTTGAACCGCCAAGAGACACAATAGAACACTCTACAACTGCTGGAGCTTAGCTAAAAGCTCTAGAGTTAGCCATAATAATCGTTGTAGTGACGTTCTTAATGCCTCGAAGTATGTATACGTATCATGTATCATGTTACAACGTGTTTAATGCAAAAGAGAAACAAGCAAGCAGCCTCCATTAAGCAAAAAATACCAACAAGTGACCTTCCTCAATTCATTTCATTGAAAAGGTACATGGACTTCAAAATATGTATATGCCAACAATTTCACATGTTGATTAAATATATAATAAAATTTCGCAATATCCCTATAAAATATGTCGTTCATCGAATTTAGCAATCTAGCTCCACGCAAAACAACGAAAATTCTTACTATCCATATATGTATGTAAATATTCATCATATACCTCACCGAAAGAAAAACGTTGGTAAAATCAAGTATGAAGCTTGTTTGATTTTGCGTCAACCAATGGTCGTTGTTATTTCAACAAATCTCACATTGTCAATTTGTTTTGAAAAAAGTTATTGTTATTTTTGCTAAAACCAATCACGACATTTTCAATTTCGTGTTAAAACTACCACAACCCAAAGTGTTTCGTTTTCAAGCAAACACGGTTCCTGATAGAACAAACAGGACGATAGTGTTAATTTGATCGTAAACGTGTTTGTTCATAAATACTTATGTTTGTGCTAAAATTGACCTGATTACATTAACACGACGAGTGCTTGATTAAGTACGATCATTGTTGACTAACAAATAAACCATTGCAATGTGTTCGTGGTTGTTGAATGACGTTTGTATTTATTTACAATAGGTTAACGATTGATTAAGTAGGATAATTTGTAATCAACAATGAAAGCGTTGTACGGTTTTCGTGATGCTTTTAAAATATCCATGCTTACGTTAGCATGTAATACTAAGGGGTGAAGTATGTCCATTGCTAATGATAATCAACAATGAAAACATTGTAAAGTTACGTGTTTCTTTTAACACGTCCATACTTACGTTATCATGCAAGCGTTGCTAATTTACACCCACCTGAAAATAGTAATAAAAACCAAAAACGATATTGTGCTTTGATGCCTTTTTTTAATATTATCTATTTCCTTTTTTTCAGTTCATACATATTACAATTATATTTATTAAAATTATTTGTGGTTACATTTTTAGTTAGGAAAGTTATTGTTACAGTTTTTAGTTATATAGTTATTACAATTATAATTTTGTTGTAGGTACAGAAATAGTTTTAAAAAATTTTTATAAAAGCAAACCGCTGTCCGTTCGGATTTGGATACAGACAAAAAGGTGGCCCATCAAACTCATTAATTTTATAACAGCTGGCGCAAAAGTCATCACCCAGTGGCGTTCACCAATCCGACTGAAAACTACATAGGATAGATGTCAAACGTCGTGGATCATTTAGAACATTGGCACACAGAATTGCCTAAGGCACACCCAAGGCTGAAAACCCTATCGGAAGATGCTTTAATTTTTGCAAATAGCGGCAAATGTCAATTTTACTTTGACATTTGTGAAGTAAACAGATGACAACTTTTGCGCCACCTTGTATATATAATAAATGTCAGTTGGATTATAAATTTCGAATGCATTAAAATGATCGATGTATTCTGAAGTTTCTATTTTTTCGCAAATAATATATGGACAGTTGTGAAATATTAATAAACATTCTATTCGATAAATATTTACTGTTAAAGTGGATATACTAACATACTCATTATTTTTGTAAAGCACTTTACAATAAGTAAGCTCAGTGTAACACAATTCTTCACGAAAATGTTCATATGCAAAAACGTTTCGTATTTTTGGAAAATAAGCTTGATCTCTAAGTAATATTTCAGTTTTAGATACTTTAGATATCATAGCCGGTATTCCAGAATTAGAAATCATTCTTTGACAAAAAATTAAACATGATTTTATTCCTAAAGATAAAGGTAAATTTCTACGAGATGTTGTGTTATTACAATAACTTTTTAGCACTTTATGTTTTGATTCAAATCTGAATGACCAAAAATGTTTTAAAGGTCCGAGCATTTGCATAACATAGGGATAGTGAATCATATAATGAAATTTAGGTTTTAAATTTGTATTAAAGAGCGAAATATCTGTCGCTCATTATAATAGTGAATTATCTCCATGCAATTGCAATCCGAGATATTATTCTTTTTACAAAATGATGCATAGAAATAAAAAAAAAACGATTCGCTTTAATCCAAGATTTTTTTATTTTTTGTAAAAGCTCAAATATTATAATAACCTTTGCAGCTAATAAAATAAAAGCAAAACTAGTTTAAAAAATTAAGTTAAAAAAATTTATTTGGAGTTACTTCACTGTTATAGTAACAACTCGAGCTTTAATCATACATGATTTCGTCATCAGATGAACAATCGTGAGCACTATATTGTCTTGAACGAGTCGCAATCTCTAAGGGAAGGTTTTTGTAGTACTGATGGTAAATTGGTGGAATATATGGTAGAAGATCAAGCATATCTTTTTTCTTTGCACCAGTGACAGGTCTTCTTGATGGGTAGAGTAGGTCCTGTTGAATGTTGTTTAAGTTGGTAACTTGTCGTCCTTGCTTTTTTTTACTCAGATCAACTTCATAAAACGGTGTGTCTGGGTTAACCGTTTCTTTGAATTTAAACTGAAGAGGATGATCTTCTTCAAATCTCAGCCATCTAATATTAAGCCAACTAAAGTCATAACCACATTTTGTCTTTTTCCTGTTTGTAATGGATGCTTCTAATGGAGCAGTGCTTAAGAACTCTGTATTTTTCATCTCACTGACTATGAAATGAGGTGTTTTGGGTTTGGCTGCCTTTATGATCTCGATCTATTGAGCGGGGCTATAAATGTGAGCAAGGCGACGACTGGCGCTCTCTATTATGCCGAATTCTCCATCATTGGGAAGATAAGAATGTCCTGATACCAAGAACTTGTAGTCGATAGTCTTAATACTGTTATCAGGGTCTTGTACAAGCTTCAAAAGAGAAAGGGAGGTTTTAATGTTTCGATTTTGTCCAGTGCAAGAATCCGAGTACATAATAATATGTTTTTGCAGCGTCGCATGTGTTTTTAAATGTTTAATTAGGCAAAATGCAATGTCTTGCGAACCTCTTCCGCCTTCAACTTCATCCCAGACATTCATGTATCCTGTACCACTATTAAAGCAATGTATTCCGAAATTATATAGATAAAGATTCCTTTTGTAGTATGCTACTGAGGTAGTTAGTTTTGGAAAGGCTAGGGCTTTTTGCAGATCAAAAGTGAGTACATAAGCTTCTTCAATTTTGTTTGAATCGTTTTGAAGGCTTTGTCTTGCTGATTCTGCTTTTCGTTGATGGAGTTCTATTTCGGTCTCTAACTTTTTTTTGACGATTTCATTGCTTGCTCCTTCAATTTTTAAGCTCAAGTCATCACAAGTCTTGCAAGTGTCTTGTCGTGGTGCTTTAAAATGGAGATTAAACTTTGTATTAAATATTTTCATATAATATTTTAGTTTCTTAGCTTCAGTTCTTTCACTAGCACATTTTTCTTTATATAGACCGTACATTTAAGTGATAGTAAGTCCAGGATTTAAATACTTTCTGTTTGGATTACTCTTACGTGTATAATGGCTTTGGTAGGCAGGAAAACTTTGAATGTGTGCAACTATATCCGACTCATCAAACTTTCGTGAGCTAGTTGTGCCTCGTTTATCCCTGCATTGTGTTATTTTGTCTTTAGAAAGGCATCGATATAATCTTCCATCGCTGACTTGAAATGTCTTAAGAAAGTATTTCTTACATACTGCTTGCGTGGTATTGGAGCTTAGAAAATACTTATACGATACGCTTTTTCCTGCACGTGACCGATCTTTTGGGCGTTTTCTGTTAACAATTTTTTTTTTGCACTAGTGCATACAGATATAAGTTCTGCGCATTGAAGTCTTTCAAATTCCAAAACGAATCAAATAAATCACGTCTTTCATTTTCTGTAAATAGCGCAAAACATTTTTTTGGACACCTGCAATCAGCATTTTCGAAAATTTTTGCATCTATCTTCTTTCGCTTTACAGTTGAATATTCTCTTCCACTGTTTCGCAGAAGTCTCGTTCCATTAAATGCCCAATTTTGTTTGTTAACTGACCTTTTTCTAGATGTAGATGGTTCAGGTTCAGGCTGAAGACCTGCCTCGTTATGAGATTCATCGGTTTGTTCATTAGCGCTTGAATCTGTGTCTGAAACAGATACACACATTAACTTACACTATAGAATTGAATTCGGTTGATATGTATTTTGATTTTAAAAGCGAAATATGAGAGGAGATACTAAAAATGCCGGCTATTAATATTATTTTTATAGTACAAACAATTAATTTTTATCACCAAATTCAAAAGAATTTTCGTCTGATGCAGGGAGATATTCCGAACCAAAATTACAAAAGTCTTCAGATTCCATCACAATAAATATTTGAAACACAATAATAGACTCTCTTCACTTAATTAATTTTTCCACACTTTGAACTATGTGCACTTCTCCGCTTAAACTTAAACGGTCGAATGTAATTATAGCCCCGTTACCTCATACACCTCGTACTGCATATATTTGGTCCAAATTACAACTGGTGATCGAAAGCAAATATAGATATGCTTGCGCCACTCGAGGAATACCGGTACTTACGGTTTTTTTTCTTTTTTTTGCTAGACGCTGTCTATTTTCTGTTAGAACACCATTGTCACAGTAACAGTGAATCAACTCCGGATTTACTTCACTATTAAAGTGATTTAAGACTTACTTCACTTTTATAGTGAACAATTATGCATTAAAGTTCACTACAAAAACAAAAAAATGTTACTATGAAATATATTATAGTGCATTTCAAATTGATTCACATTTATATTGGAAGATTGAAAAAACCTGATAACATTAAGCGAAAAAATCTTTTTTTTTTTTAATGGAGTTACTCCACTATTATAATGAGCGACACATATATAAGTCGTGATGTTTTTATATAAGACCTTCCAGTGTAACTACATCAATTTGTTGAAAATTGAACTTCAAGATAATATCAATAATTTTGTTGAGTACGGTTAATAACTCCCAGTGTTTATTTTCTTTAGGAACAAGATCACCAATGACTATTGGCAAGAAACGGCAAAAAGTCCACATTTCCTTGGCTGACATATTTAATTTTTTTTTATATGCTCTGGTTTTATTATAGTCGATATGTTTCCATACTCAGACTCACCATATTTAAAAAATTGTGTTCTATTGTTCAGAACATCTAATGTGAAAAACGTGTCCTGAATAACAAACTGATTTATAAGTTCACATAAGTCGTAATGGCATACTCCCTCAAATACATCGTGCATTATATCGACTGTTAAGTTTTGAATAACATGGAAAGATGGAATATTGTTAAACACAGATACTTGTCTTATGCCAGTGTTTGTTAGTCGTTCATTTATTTGTGTATATCGCATAATATCACGGCTATAATTTTCAATCGTTCTGTAAAACCTATCGTTATCAGTACAGTTTTTGAAGATTTCGGACTTAGAACATTTACAAATACGACAAGCAAATTGCGAACTAAAACTGTATTCTCCCAATACAAAAAAAAGTTGATGAGATTCACCCGAAGGTAATTTAATAAAAACACCACTTTCTTCAAGCCTTTTTATCTCGTTTACAAGTTGGGAAAATATGACGTTTTCACCATGTCTCTTATATTTGGAATAAAACAGCATTGCCACAAATATGTTGTCCAATTCTGAACTAATCCACTGTGGAAGGCTGGGAAAATTGTTATAAACAGCCCCAATAGCATGACATCCATCGTGGGACCCTAAATGGTTGTTTGATTCAAAATCATCAAAGTACAAGTTAAAAGGTATAATATTGTTGCGCTTTTCATCAGGAAATTTTGAAATTCGTTCTTTCCAAATTTGAGTTGTAATCAAATGTGGAATAGAGTTTACACTTATGTTCTTCATATTTTCAGTAACAGATTTATAAACACCGGGAAGCTCAAAAAAATTTTGAAATTGAAATTTCAAAGGCAAGAGAATGCCATCGCTTTGAACCACATCAACAGATGGTGTAATACCACTTAAAACAGACACCTCACTATTAATAACAAAATTGTAGGGACTGCTATACAAATTATAGTCTGTTGCAGTCTGAACAAATTTGTAAAAGGTTTTCACTTTTTCAAACGGATTTTGTAGAGCAGATAAGGTATTTTTGAAATGCTCTCTTTTGTTCGGAATTATGTATGAGGAATATTCTTGGTATATTTTTGAAAATATGGATTCAAAACATAGGGACGGGCTACAGTCCGCTTGGGCGAACTGTTGGATACCCTATTCTTATTCCTATCCCTCATAAGTGGGCGTGACAAAAGTCTAAGTATGGTTGAATTGTTAAAAACGCTCTACATATTTTGTTATATAACATTTAAAGGATTTTATAAAAAAAACGCTGCCTAGCTCAAACTTGTTTCAATAAAATTGTTTTATTTAATTGTGGGCGTGTCAGTAGGCGGATTTAAAAAAAAATAAACACATGAGAATAAAGGGCCCCTAGAGAGTATATATTATAAATTTCAGCTCCCCAGATCAAACTTTGAATTTTCAAACAAAAAAAAAAAAATTAATTGTGGGCGTGTCAGTGGGCGGATTTTGAAAATATTTACACATGAGCATAAAGGGCCCATAGAGAGTATATATTATAAATTTCAGCTCCCTAGCTCAAACTTTGGATTTTCAAAAATTAATACACCCTTAGATTACGGTATAAAAAAATTATTTTATTTATTTGTGGGCGGATTATGAAAATTTTTTATCCCGAGCAGTTTTAGGAGTCATAGATCATATATAAAAAATTTCAGCTTTCTAGCTCAAAATTCGATTTTTTCCAAAATTTAGTTTTTTTGAGTTTGTGGGCGTGTCTGTGGGCGGATTTCAAAAATTCGTAAACTTGATTATTTCGGGACCCTAGAGAGTATATGGTTAAAATTTCAGCTCTCTAGGTCTAGTTTAAAGGCCTAATTTTTGCCGACAGACGGACGGACATGGCTAGATCGACATTACTATCGATGCTGATCATAGATATAGTAACTTTTAGGGGTCTACGGGCAATATTAAGGTATGTTACAAACTATGCGACAAAATTAATATACCCTTAGAATAGGGTATAAAAACCCTTCTGTTAAATCTAATACTATTTCATTCACAATTTTTCGAGATAGATTTGGTTTCCCGTATAAATTGCAAAGGAAATTGAGAGCAGATTTTTCTATAGCTTTTAAATGTCTTCATTTTCAAATAGTAGTTGACTTTTGTCATTTTTAGTTAGATATTCTAATGTCTCATCATGTGGCTCAGTTATTTTAAAAGGATAAATATTGTCAGAAGTCGAATTATTATGGCAATCTACAGCAATGTTTTTGCAAGAGCGTTGAAAATGCCTTTTAAAACTTTTCAAATTATAAACTTGTTTACAATTGAAACACTGATAATCGTCACTTTGCCTTAAGTTATGATCAATTTTATAGTGCAAAACTAGACTATTAACCGAATCAAAAAATGTGTTTTGAGTGCATAAGTGGCATTTATACATTATATCTGTTTTAATATGTCAATCAATATAAGAATGTCTGGTGAAACTCTTTCCTTGGTTTCAATTTCAAAAAAATATTTTTGCAAAAATAGCCATACAGATTTTGAAGCCAGAGGATATTAAAGATTTAACACGAAAAATATTTTAAAGCATATGTCTAACGCTGGTACTAAGGAGTCAAATTTATATTTTACTTCGTTATAGTAAACTATAAATGTTTGATCGAAACTACAAAAAATAACTAGAGGCTGCAGGCTTTGGCCAAGCTCCCTCACATTGTTGGCTAGCCGATCCAATGCAGGGTTGAAATCGTTCGCCTCGTTCACAAACAGGATTAGCGATTGTTGGGAGTTCTTGATTGTTGACTGGTAAAACTTCCTCTTCTTTGCACCCTCTTGACTTGAAACGGTAGATTGTCTGGCGGATGGAGGAAGAACTGCATGAAGTAGATTTATGATGAGAACATCTTCCGGACCTGAAATAAATCAAGAATGGCAACTATTTAATAAATTTATTAAAAAGAGGTGCACCGACGAAATACCTTTTGAAAAGTTTTTTTTATGCAAGAAACCAAGTAGTTCTTGGCAATTCCTGTCCTTTATCTTTTCATCGAAGACCGGAACAATTAAGGCTTTAAAGTCTTTCCATTTTTCTACAAGGCTGTTTTGTTTTTCGGGAAATAAATCTGCGAAATCGGAATTTATCTAAAAAATTAAAGAAAATTAGATGTAATTGTATTAATTACTTATTGTTTAGCCTTAAACTATCTTAAAAGTATTATCAAAATGCTGTTGCACCGATTTTTAAAATACAATTCAATGAATCAAAAATAAAATGTCTAAATCAGAAAACTTAGTTCAAATAAATATGTACTATCTACCTAAACAAATTCTCCAACCAACAACACCTACCAGTGTTACTACAGCTGAGTGCTTTATTAACGGCCAAGTACTTAGAAAACTTGAAAAGTTCACCGTTCGCGCATCTTTCTGTCTGCATACAAATGTTTTTCTCCACTTTGATTTAACCTCGTCTCATGGTTCCCTGTAGATCTGGAGCCACAAAATATCGGCCGAGCAGTCCTCTAGTTCTAGAACATACAGATATGTACTCCTCTTCGTATTTCTTACATTTTTATTTAAATATGGAAATAATTGTACCTTGGACATTTTCAGTTTCATGTTCACATGAATTTGTTGTTATAATGCTAGTACTAGGCTCCGTGTTAGACGCTTTTTCTAAAAAGTCGAGCCCAATCTGTCGATAGCGTCTTTTTGCATTATAAAAGCGGCTATATAGTCGTCCTGAAGAGTTCTCTTTTGATCCTCTTGGTGGTGGTGCAAAATATATGCTCTACGAATAAAATGCTACGTCAATTTCAATCAAATGAGTACATACACTGTTCTCGCTAGATTACTTAATACAAGCAATATACTTAAAAACGACCACCAAGGCCTAACAACAGAATTAATTTATTCCTAAATGATTCCCTACTAAGATGAAAATCTACGAGTAATATACTACAATATTTATTGGATTCCCTTAGGCATCTAGAAATTGGTTCATTGTATCCATAGTTAACTTTATAAAATAAAAGACGATTTCTAAGAGCTCTCGAAGGAGCATAAAATCCAATAAATAATAAAAGTAAAGGGCAATCGATATGACCATTTATCAAATCACGAATAAAAATAATTGAAAAATATTGCCTCCGTTTAAAAAGAGGTAAGATACAAATAGTTTATGTCCCAATGGAAAACGACATAAGGTTAATAAACTAAAACGCATGAGGTTTGTTTGACGTGGTCCGTCCTAGTTCGCGGAAATGAACACTGAGACTATAAAAATCTACATAATTTGGAGATTTAAGACTTGCAAATACATTTAACTACATAAATTGATAAAAGATTTTAATATTGAAAAGCTCATGCGAGGGTCCGCGTCAACCATACCTACCTATCGACTCTCTGGTGAAACTGTTCACAAAAGTTAAAAAACGATTCATTTAATGATTTTTAAGAACTGTTACCTTGTCTTCTTGAAATCGGTCTTGTATTTTATCAGCTATATGTTGAAAGTCTCGACGGGATACCGATTTTTTATTTTGAATTAGCCAACTCGATAGGCAATCAATTAAAATAGTGCGTGCTGAGTCACCAATCCGGTTGTTCTTTTGAAATTCGTTAATAACAAAACTTCCAGAAGGATATGTTTGGAGTACACTGTCAATGTCCTTAAAATTATGATGTCGGAATCGAAATGTTAGATTAACGAATTATATAGGAAGAGATAAATAAGAAAATATGTATGAATTGAAATGGAAAAATGTCAGCGTACAAAATTTCCGAAACCGATGGTGGGCCATGAAGAATTTGACATATTTAATGAAGGCGATGGTGATGGTGTTCGAGAAATGTCGTATGTTCTGGCATTATTATTGATATGCTCTGCAAAATTTTTTTTGACCAGGTCTTCTAATAACGCTTTGACATTAACAAGCGACTCGGATGGATCTGATGGAATAATGATGCCCTAAAATTAAAATGAGACATTATGTAAAGATATATGATTCCAATTAAGCTTGATGGCTGTATTCACATTATCTCTCCGCCATTGGTGAAGTTTTTGTTTAAACTCTACCCTTGTTCCAAAGGGTCTATTTGAAAATAATTCTTTTAGATCGTCATTATCGATGAATTTTAATGTATTAACATTCAGCCTCAAACTTATAAAATAATCATACAAGTCAACAAAGCCCCATAAAGATAGTAGCTGGTACATCTCAGCATCGACAGTGTGCGATTCTTTATCTTGAGGATGGCTACTATCAATATAAGCATTATCAGCTGAATTAATGAGTTCGACATACATATATAGGCGACTGACATATATCATGATTTTTTGCAGCTGACCCATTATTTAGGTCTATGTTAATTTTACTTGAATCAAATATAATATCTTCTTCATATAGAATATTTCTTAGGTCTTCCATATTTAAAAACAAAAGATCTAGTAAAAGAGAATTTAAACATAAAAATGTATTAAATTGATTAATTCAGATTTTGAATGGCTGAATTGAGAAGCTTTCGGAAGTCATTTGATATTTACAAACGGGGAAGTGGAAAAATACCTTAAGGTTTAATTTGCTCGCTTAGTAGTTCAGCAAACTAAATTGATTTGAGTAGGTATGCATTTTACAAACCCGCTTTTATTTTGCATATTTCTCAAACTGCGATTTATTTATAATTTTTATTTTTTTTTTTCATAGGCAAATGTTAAGAAACCTTTGAAAGAAATCTGCTGGTTGAATTTAATTACGACTTTTGTGTTATACATATGTACAGGGTGGGCCAAAGGAGATCACCCTATTGGAAGATGCTGTTATTTTTGCAAATGACCGCTAATGTCAAATCTGTTTTGACATTTGCGGACTAGACAGATGTAGAATACAAGTGAACAAGCCATGGAGCGATACACTCCCCAAGAACGCGAAATAATCGTGTCTATTTTTTGCGTAACAATTCGTCTGTAGTGTTGGCGCAGCGCGAATTCCGCCGCAGATTTCTTTTGTGGGGTTTTTTAAAGTCCCGTGTTTACGTGAACAAGCCCGAGACCCTAGAAGCCCTCAAGGACAACATACGACACGAGTGCGAGAATCTGTTCGCCCGAAGTTCTCGCCAAAGTGATAAAAAATGCAATAAAACGAGCCCGTATGGCAATCAATCTCGACTTGACCAATAAAATTCTTAAGGTTCAAATAAACATAATCAAAAAACAGAATCGAAGTTTTTCATTTAGAAAAAAAATTAGAGCCAAACAACATGACATGGATGACTTCTTTTGGCCCACCTTGTATTATGGTTGCCCTTGTTCTACACGAAAATAGATTATGGAACACATTCGTGTTCGATTATTTCCCTAAGGCCCTAGTTATAGCCATACGTAAAATGCAACCGAAAAAGCTGGAAAAGCGTGAAAATGATTTTTTACGTTTAGGCGGTCACAGCAAAAATTGTCAGAACAAACCAACCACCACTGATGGGAATCCATCGGAAAAATGTTCGTACGAAAAAATGAATAAATAATTTTTCTAGAAAATTTAAAGATTATTTGTTTTTTTTTTTTTTTTGATAAACTAACTTTATAATACATAAGGAACAATTAAAGCCAAAGATTGTGTTCAACCGTTAGGTTTAAGTCGTCAAAAAAAGCAAAAGAAAATTTGTACGGTTTCGTTTTACGTATGGCTATAACTAGGGCCTAAGACCGAAAGACAATTCTAGGGAGCGTTTCTTTTTGATAAAATCCTTTAAATGTTATATAACAAAATATGTAGAGCGTTCTTAACAATTCAACCATACTTAGACTTTTGTCACGCCCACTTATGAGGGATAGGAATAAGAAGAGGGTATCCAACAGTTCGCCCAAGCGGACTGTAGCCCGTCCCTATGTTTATTATACTTTTTACAGTAAATATGGACGGTTTTATAAATCAAGTCAAAGTTTTTAGCAACGATTACACATGTCAAAATAAATGTACAATTTTGACGTGATAACGTCACAGGAATTAGATTTATACTTGTGTCTGCACCGGCGTACTGACATCCGTGTGGCATTCCGCCACACACGTCACACCAAATAACGTTTGTCCCAGAACTGCGCAAACGAATTTAGAATGTATTGATTTTGTCTCTCTTAAAACGACAACACTGCTCTGGTGGCAGTACTGTGCTTGCGGTCAATTTGGTTATTCTCGTGGTAGTTTAACAAGGTTTGTGTTTCTTCAACAATTTTTATGCTGGATTGACTATATTCGTAATAGTTTCACAACGTTTGTGGTTCTTTAGCAATGGTTATGTTTGATAACATTATTGTTTTAACATTTCGGTTATACATTCATAACGTATCTATTCCTACAACAATGTGTTATGCTTGATTGATATTAAACATGATAACTTCAACATTTCATTGTTAGATAAACATGTCCGCAGAAACGTATAACATGTTAGTAGTTCTTTAACAAGGAATACGATAACTGAGGGCTAGCGCTATTCTACTTTGAATATCTTTCTGCTTAATTGCACACTACTCGTAGTACTGAAGCTACGAATATGTTTAATTTATAAGAAATATGTTTCATTTTAATTTTTTGACCATATTTGTGTTTAATCAAAAACACTTGACATCAAATTATTTGTAAAATCCCTAAGTTGTAACTTTATTACATTTATTGTTATTTAACAACTAAATCAACAATTAAATTGTATGCTAACAGTAAACAATGTTTGAAACAAATTCAAACATTTTTAAATTAAACATATCTGTGATACTTGCGAAAATTTTTATCAACAACGCCAAAGTAGTTGTTTCAAAAATGTAGCCTTGTTTGTTTCAAATACTTACGTATTTGATTTGAAAATTTTAAGCCCATTTTCGGTTAACAATGAAACATTTTTGATTCAACCAAGGTTTTTTCTTTCGGTGCTATTGACCAAGAAGTGATGGTGCGGCATGGCACAATAGGTACTGACAAAAAATAAATTATGTTATTATTTTGTAAATTAGATCGAATATTTCTAAATCAATTAAAAAAAAAATGATAGAAATCGGTACCTTTTGCGACAAGATATAGCCGAAACAGTGAGAGTCTAAATTGCGACAAACTCATAATATGTATCTCATTTGATGAAAAAAACCGAAATCAAATTTTATTCAATTTTTCCTTTCAAACGAATCGCCTCTTCCATTATAAATTCTCCTCGCAGACGAAGAAGCCAGATTTCTTATTTTTCCATCATCTCCCTCTCATTAAACACACTACTTGCCGAAGCGCAGGCGACTATGCAAATTATCAAAAGTATTCGGCTGTTACATTTACACAGGAAAATAAATACATACATACACTTCCATAAGAATGAAAATCATATGGCATGAGGGCATGACCAGAGAGTCGATAATGCAAGATCCTACATGCTACCTGTGCTGTGCTGCCTGTGTGCAACAAAAATGCCTATGCTCAAAAAAGAAAGAAAAATAAATCCTAACATAATATAATAATAATAAATAAGTCATAAGTGCTTGTGCAGCATGGCGCAATACTGACACAAAATAACATGTCATTGCTTTACACATTAGATTGAATATTTCTTAATCAATTACCAAAGAAATCATACAAATCGCGAAAAGATATACCCAAAATAGTAAGAGTCTAAGAAGCGATAAGCTCATAATTTCTTATTTGAGGAAAAAGACTGAAATCAGATTTTATTAAATTTTTCATTTCAAAACTATTCGTCCCTTCCATCATCGCCCTCTCATCAGTCATCATTATCATACACGCTACTTGCCGACGCGACGATGGGAATCGTCAAAAAATCTCCTTGCTCATGCTCCTTCTTACAAAGAAAAATAAATACTTACATATTATCAAAATGATTCGATAAAGAGAAACAAACCAGTTTATTTGGTTTTCTTTCTTCGTTTTCCTTTACCTGTATCCTTTCCTCATACCATCATCAAATTTAAGACACAAACCTTCAATCGCTACCCGTTTTGTTGCCATTTTCGTGGAGGTCGACGTTTTCAAATTCGTGTTGATGAAATTACTATGGAGTCTATATACAATGTCTGAACCATCTTTGCAACAAACTTAAAAATGAGCTACAGGATCTAAAAAATTTCGAAACTTCTACTAACCTCGAGCGCTTGACTGCTGAAAAGAGCTCAAACTACTCACTTTGGAAAGCCTTGAAGTCCATAAGGTACAACGTGTATTTCCCAGCCGGGGTAGGCTAAGCGGGAGTGCCTGGGTCCTGGAAATAGAAAGGGGGAAAAGTCGACCCGCGAATAAGCACCCAGGAAATGTGCGAGAAATCAAAAAAAAAATGCAAATATTAATATAACTTTGAATTCACTTTATTTAACTAAATTAAAAATAACTTGTATGCTTCCTTTCGTCGATGCGGCGTTTCTAAGCTCCGGCGGTGAACTCCTCGAATCCTATGCGCGGTCCTCTTTTATAGGCGCCCATGGAGTGAGTTTTCCCATTTCGCTGTGGTGTCTCTGTGTGGTGCCTCTGTGGTGGTGCTGCTGTTGTAGTGTCTGCTGCTGTTGATGTTGATCTGCTGTTGTTGTTGTTGGTGTTGTTGATGTTGTTGTTGTTGTTGCCGTCGTTTTTGTTGTTGTTCTCTATATACACTACACTACCTACTGCCAACCAAACTGAGTCCTAGGAGGGGCGAGTACCTGGGCCGCGATAAGCTGCGTACCATGTGTCCCCACTGCCCGCTCTTACCACTTGGGCCCGTAGTGTCCGTCAGAGCGCATCTGCTAAACACATGCTGACTGGATCCAGCTGTCATGTGTCTGATCCGGCGGCCACCACTCGACTGAAATTGCATTTCGTGGAGGTCATGCGCATCCACTCGGTGGTGACTTTGAAAGCTGAAGTGTGTTAAGTGCGGGCGCGCGTGTTGGTAGTGGTGAGAGTGTGCGAGTGTGTATGCTGTGGTGGGTTGGTGTTGGTGTGGTGAGTTTTGTCGCTGTGTTTGGCGTCGCATTCGGCTTGCTGATGTATTGGTGGTGGTGGGCAGGTGTTTTTGTGCGACAGCACATGTGGCGAAGATTACTACGTTACATCCCCCTCCTGCTTCAGCAATCAACATCCGGTGGGTGGGATGTAGGCGCCGGAAAGAAGCGGTGGTTTTCCTGCCATCTGAGTACCAGATCTCTCCTCTAGTTGATGACAACTCTCACCAACCCGGTGGGCGAAGGGATCTTTAAACGACGTTGCTTGCCCCTTATGGGCTCTTCGATTGAAGACAGGATTTCTGCCAGCCAGGGGTCGTCCGTTGGTTCCCTCCTGACTTCTGACACGCCCGCCCACTTGGGCTCTTGTTGCTTAATTGACCTGCTGTATTCAAATGTTCATCCTCGGGGTCTGTTTCGGCTAAGGGCCTTGCCTTCGTCGCCTGGTTGTATATCTCCTTCCGGAATTGTTGTAGGTCTTCGCGATTTAACTCCGGTATAATGTTTTGTGTGGGGGAAATGATAATTTTTCTATAAGCAAGTATGTGGCATATCGCCCTATGCTGTATTAAGCGCAACTCGCTGTGGTATTTTGCTGTTTAAAGCGCAGCGGCATGTGAGTGCCGCTGTGTATTATGAGTCGAGATGCTGGATTGAGACTAATTTTATTTAAATCGATATCGCCCTTTTATACAAAAATCACTTACAACTAACTCAGAATATATATCGCTAACAATCATACATGACCACTATAAGAATAGACATAATTCTTTTAACCTACATTATTCAAAAAACATTCATGCTCACATTTCATTATTACAATCAATTAATTGTCCTAATTTCTATTACCTGGGTCAATGAATGCAAATGAAAACAATAACAGACACGTGTACTATGTTGAACTATTCCATAGCATGAATCACTGTCGCTATTACTTGGATGCCATTTGACACCTTCCGTATTCGAAGCAAAGCGCAGCGATTCAATGTTACGTAGTCGTTTTCATTGTTTACTTTGTGCCTGTATTGAGTCACACTACATCCTTCCCCCAAAAAAATTATGATATTTGTTTAGATTTCTTAAAATTTAAATAATGTCATTTGTATTGGATATCATTGTTCTTATTGTACATTATGGTAATCTTAGATCTATGCCTTATTACTTATTCTGTATGTTCTTAGTTCTGTCTAGATTTAATTATATTATTATTGTGTATTTCATATTCCTTATTCTCTAGTAGTATGGTATTATTTACGGTGCAGGGAAATAACTTCACGGGCAATAACTTCACATGGGCAATAACTTCACTTTTTTTTTGTGAAGTTATTGCCCACTGATGGTGAGCAATAACTACACTTTTTAGTGGGAAATAAATTCTCTTAACATTTTATGATAATTCAAGAAACGTACCTCGCACCTACCCCAAATCAAACAATGACCCCAAGCAGGGGGGTTGCACTGTTTATGGAATCTACTTGCGATTTCGCAACTAATCCCATAAACAGTGCAATGCATATGGGGGGGCATGCTGCCCCCCTGCTTGGGGTCACTGTTTGATTTGGAGTGGGTGCAAGGGTCTTTATTTATAATAGACAAATTTTCAAATTATAGGTGGGAAATAACTTCGCAAAATTTTGGGTGAAGTTATTGCTCACCATCAATGGTTTTACGATAAACTCGGCCATCACGTAATGAGTAACCCTGGCAGATTTTCTCCTCTTGTCCTGTCGTAGGTTTCCTCGTTAAAATTTCACGAATTTCTTTGATTTTGTCGTCTGTAAGTTGTGCTGATAGAACCCAATCAGTTTGTTTAATTTGCATTATAGATTCTTGACAGGGATTTCTGCTGAGAGCATCAGCGTGTAGCATTATGTTGCCTGGTCTATACTTCACATCAAAAGTGAATTCCATTAAATTAGCCACCATCTAGCTATTCTAGGAAGGAGATGTTTTTTTTCGTTAGATGTCTTAAGTGCGTTACAATCAGTCACAACTGTAAATTTTATTCCTAAAAGATAGCAACGAATTTGTTTTAACGATTCAACAGCAGCAAGTGTTTCAAGCTCGTAAGAGTGAAACTTGTCTTCCGGCTGCCTTGTTTGCCTACTAAAGTAGAGAACTAGGTGGAGTCTTCCGTCATCTTGTTGTTGTAGCAATATACCAGCCAAGCCTTGTGAACTCGCATAGGTGTGTACTTCGGTGAGAACGTCTGGCTGGAAAATCGCCAGTACCGGTTTTTCGCATAACACTTTCTTCAGCATATTGAAAGCTTCATTCTCTTTCTCTGTCCATTGCCAATTAGTTAGGGGTTTAACTATTTGTGCATAGTTTCTGACAAAATGCCGAAAATAACCCGTAAGCCCTAGAAGTTGTCTGATGTGATGAACTGTTTTAGGTGCAGGAAAATATTCAATAGCTTTAGTTTTGTCTGATCCTGGCTGAACCCTACCATTTTCTATCTCAAACCCTAAGAAGCTCACACTTTTCATAAAGAACGTAAATTTTTTTATATTTAAGGTTAATCCTTCCTGTTCAAATATATCCAGTGTAGTTCGAAACATTTTAATCAATTCGTCGGGTGATTTCGCGTGTAACAGTATGTCATCGAGGTATACTGCGGCTGTATCTAGTTGCCTAGCAAGTATGTTGTTCATAAATCTCCTTCTCCAAACTGTCCTTCTGGTGTTACGAAGGATGTAAAATGTTTTGGATTCTCTTCCATAGGGATTGGATAATACCCAGATTTCAGATCAAGGCTGATGAACGATTCACTACCTCTCAACTTATCTATATGATCGTCTATTCTAGGAAGGGGTGACTGTCTTTGACGGTTACTGAATTTAGTTTTCTGAAGTCGATGCATAGCCTTTGTTCCCCATTCTTTTTAGTGGCCAATAAAACAGGAGACACAAATTCAGAATTTGACTCTCGCATTATTTTATTTTCAAGTAATTGTGTCACCATATCTCTCACCTCTTGTTGTTCCTTTAGTGCCATTCGGTATGGACGAAACGAAAAAGGTCTATCATCACTAAGTTGAATTTTCATTTCGGTGCTCTTCGCACAACCAAGTTCATTAACGTTCATTGAAATGCATTTCCGAAATTGGTTGAGAAGATTTAGAAGCTGCTCTTGCATGTGTTCTCCGACGGGTCCAATTTTCAAGTATGATAATTTGATTGGTTGATACTCACGATGTTGCATCTGTAAGATTTGTTCTACATCAGCATCAGTTTCTACACAGGTCCACCCTCTAGCTACGATTTTGTTTTCTTTAATAGTTATATCGCGGTCGGATAAATTTATTAAAGGCAAATGTGTAATAGGGTGGAGCGTACAATTTTTTTTTCGATTTTCATTTTCGAATAGCGTTAAAAAGTTGCATAATTACGTAAACTAACCGTAAAAAATATTTAAAAAAATAAATTTCACATTTTTTAGCCCTCTACCAGAAGTTTTGCAAAATTGGCAAAAAAAAAGCCTTAATTTTTGTTTTCGACTCTTTAACTTTGAAAGTATAATTCCAAAAGAAAAATATTCTAAACAAAAGAGAAAGATAATTCAATTTCCTATAAAAAAGATATGAAAAACTTTTATGTACGATAAGCCGTTCTTGAGATACTTATTAAAAGGCGCCATAAGGACACAACTTAAAATCATTTTTTTTATTGCAAATATTTAGAAAAAAAATACAAGATTACAAGATATTGGCTTGGTAACCGCAGAGAATATCGAAAACGTAATAGATCGAAGTTAAGTTCGTAGGGCCAGAAAACGGCGACATGATGTTCTCCAAACTGAAGAATGTCTTTCATCCATAGAAAGTGCTTATTTCGATGGAGGAAAAGGCAAGAGATTGGTTGTGAAAAACGAAGTCAACGAGCTCACAGAGTGATCAAAGTAATGGAGCATATTTCACTACTCACCGAGCCGGGTTCATACTACCTAGGACATCTAACTATAAGCACACCTTCTGCAACAGGGAAAACTATAGCGGACTCGATAAACTCCTTTCTTTCGGACATACACCTCGACTTGAGCAAATTATCTGTTATTGGTTGCGATGGTACAACTACAAGCACTGGAGGGAGAAGTGGGGTTTTCCGTCTTATGGAGTTGAACTTGCGGAGACCGTTGCAATGGTTCATATGTCAACTACATGCCAACGAATTGCCACTACGTCATTTATTTATTAAATTGGATGGAGCTACATTAGGACCTCAACTCTATTCGGGACCCATTGGAAAGGCGTTGGAAAATTGTGCTGACCTTTCCGTTATTCAGTTTTCACCAATCTCAGGTAACCTATCTACTTTATCCAAAACTATTCAAGATTCCTTAAGTATGGATCAAAAATATTTATTCTAAATGTGTGATGCTATAAGCAAAGGTTCCTGTCCTATAGATCTCTCCAACAGAAACCCGGGAAAAATGGCGCACTCGAGAAGGTTAACAGCCGCCAATAGCATATTGAGGCTTTATGTAGCCACATCGAATCGATAATTTGACAATACTTGCTAAATATATATTAAAAGTGTATGGCCCAGTTTGGTTCAGTATTCAAAAAGACAGTTCATTCAAAAATGGCTCAAAGCATGTATTCAGGTTAATAAATGTGTCAAGATGTTTTAGGTCTGTTGTAAGGGAAATAATGGATCCCGTTATTTAACGCAATTCATATTTCGCACACCCAGATATCATATTGATGGCAATGCTAAACGATGAAAGACCACATATTAGAGAATTAAGCTTAGAAAAAAACAGCGAGTTGGGGGTTCAGTTAGAATTTTTAAACTTCCAAAATTAAATTGTAAAGCAAATGATTATCTTGACTTAATAATCTGGGCTGAACCACAAGTCACATCACCCCCATTGCTGGATAGAATGAGTGATCAGGAATTGGAAGAACTTTTGCAAAACAAATCTTCAATTGAGATGCCATTTCCAAACTACCCTTGTCACACTCAAGCTGTTGAGCGCTGTTTGAAGATGGTGACCGAAGCTTCAACCACAGTAGTTGGTTAAAAGGCCAGAGATGGACTTATTAGATCAAAATACATTCTCGAAATATATTAACAGTTTCCCACACAAAAAAAAAATAATAACGTGAAAAATTAAAGAATAAAGATCTAGTATTGGTAGCTTTTTAATTTATTTACTATGAATTTTTGGATTTCTATTTTTAAGTTTATGTACATTTCTTGTCCTAATAAAGCTAATATATATTGATTTTTGTTTTCTTATTTCATTAATGATATAATATTAAGATATTTCAAACTTGTGGACGAATCTTTTCTTTAACAAATTTTTTTTTTTTTCAAAACCTCAAAACTTCAAGCCAAGGTAGAGGGCTAAAGACTTTATCAAAAAAAAAAAATTTAATGTCAAATTATTCTACTCATTAAAATGCAACGAAATGGAGATATTCGAAACTGATGCATCAACTTTTTTTTTTCTCCATACATTGACGCTCCACCCTAATGTGTTCATTTATATGTAGTATAGCTCTTGGTTCGCACGATTCTTCTCCTTCTTTTGGTCGTAGACTGATGTCTAGAAAGATGTCTTCATTGGCCTGTTCCGTTTGTGTTTCCACGAGCTTTATATGTTTTGATGGTATCACCGTTCTTTCTTTTGATACTAAATTAACTTTTTCAGAGTTTTGGACACCTGTTGCCATTTGCAGATTTGTTTGGTCTTCCAAAAAGAACTTTAGTGAATGTTGCGTTTTCAGCACACAAATATGAGGCAAATCCGTAAACGTTCGGTCGACCAATATTGGAACCTTCTGTGCATCGTTATTGACTAAAACTACCTTCACATCAGCTTCGACACTGTCAATTTCCAGTTTCGCATTTGCAGAACCTCGACTAAGCACAAGACCTGTTAGTTTCCAATCCTAACTCCATTGCCTTTTCTTCTGTTATGAGTGTGCACGAACTTACGAAATCTATATAACCTGTCATTACTGAATCGTTTACCTTTATTTTCTTGAAATACTTTTCATTTCCTTCATCAACACGGGTTGTAGGTAAAACGGACAGGGTTTTTATAGATTCTTTCCGTGGACAGAATTTATTTTCGTGGTATTTGCCTCTGCATAGAGAAGATTTTCTGGTAATTCAGTTGCTGGACAAACATTGGCAAAATGCCCTTGTTTTCTGCATTTAAAACAAAGAGTTGTTTTATTGGCTTGTTTCGGTCGCTCAGGTTCACGTTTAGTCCATTGTTGAGCCTTGCTTCGGATGTTTGCAGGATATGTTGGTTGTCGTGTGTATGATTCGCTTCCGTTCACTTGGCTCAAATACTCGTAAAGTTGTTCTGGCGTTTTATATCCCCCAGATTTTGCACTAGTTTTAACAACACGATCCTCAATGCCTCCCAGGATACATGAAACAGCCTTTTCTCCTTCCAACTCACAAGCGTTTAACATAGCAAGTTCTTCATGGAAATATTTAATAAAAGTTTCATCCGCCTGTTTTTTTCGCTTGAGCATTTCCGTCAATTGTTCATAGAAGTCTCTCTTTGAAGGAACAGCTGCTTGAATCTTGACCTTCCACTCAACCCATGAAAATTTTAGACTTGAAAGACCTTTGTACCAAAGTTGTGCAATACCTTTTAATTTCGAAAGCAAAATAAATAGTCGCTTCCTTAGACCACCCAAATATTCCCATTAATTCGTCAACTTTATGACACCATTTAGTCGCTGACTGGTTTTTATCTTCCGGATCAAAATCTGGAACTGTATCACCTTTAAAGTTTGGGGCTTGATTCCTAACGCTTGTTCTTTCCATTACCGACGTAAGTAAGATGCAGGTGGCAATGGTGCGATGGTAGTGTATTCACTAAAGTGATTGGCAGGTCGTGCGTTCGAATCCCGACCACGGCCATGATTTTTATAAATTGAATACACACAATAAAAACTGATCTCCCTAAAACAATTTAGGCGCCACCTGTTGAGAAATAAAAAATCCCATCGCACCAAACTTCTTTCCTATCCTTCTATTCTTTCAGTAAGTAGCACCCAAAAATAGGCAATGAATTGCTGGGAGCCACTTGCGCAACAAACTAAATGCCTGCGCTGTGGTTTTACCATTATAAGGGTACTGTGTCCCTACACAAAAAAGAAATCCCTTTAGCGCACGCAAATTATAAAAAAAAAAAAAAAAAAGTGCATCTATTAGCCTATCTAATGAATCTACAGTCCCTAAAGATCTCGAAGATCGTTCCCTATCTTTTCTGTTTCTTTTACGCTTTGACCTGTAGCGCTCAGTTTCAATTGAACTTCTGCTTGAGCTCCGCTCTCTGCACTTTTTATTCTTATTTCTTCCCATCTTCAACTTTCTGTGCAAAATCAGAATAGGCGAAAAACAAAAAAATAAAAATAAAATGAGAAAAGCAAAAGTTGAAAGTTGCCACCACTTGCGAGTCTTTATCCCACTTCTGAATTATAAGAAAAAAATTATAAACTTAATGTTTTAAAAAACTAGAGTCACCTCATTCTAAATCGTTTTTTTTATTTATTTTTACATTGATTATAAACGGTTATAAAACGTGGATATGACCGATGAAGTGGCAACTCTCCCCTTGACAGAAACTCTCCTGTAAAGAAATAAAGAAAAGCCTATGAATATAATCATCCACACAGGCGTCTACTTAATTTTAACACCCTTAAATTGCACGATACACAATTTCAAAGTAGGTACTACTACTCATACTACCACAACCACTACACCAGGCGGCCGTCAGTCAACGGACTTACACCATTTGCAGGATTCTCTTCCTTCGCCAGGCGACCAACACATACACCGTTGAGTATCACACTCGCAGGGTAGTCGATGGATGTTACACCAATGCTTTATCCGAGACCAGGTAAGCCAAGCGACCACCTCACACACCATTGAGTATCACTCTCGCAGGGGAACCGGTGGATGTTATCCCAATGCTGTATCCGAGACTTGTAAGCCAAGTGACCACCTCACACACCATTGAGTATCACTCTCGCAGGGGAACCGGTGGATGTTATGCCAATGCTTGATCTGCGAACCGTGAGCCAAGCGACCACCTCACACACCATTGAGTAATACTCTCGCAGGGGAACTGGTGGATGTTATGCCAATGCTCAAATATCATGAACAAGGAGACCAAAAAAACACACGATCGAGTCTCTCACTCGGACGCCACTTGTTTGGTTTTATTCCAATGTTCAAAGAAATTATTATTCTACTTCAAATATATACAATTAATACTATTCTACAGATAATTAATTAAGATTAATATTCAGCGAGTTAAACTCACCTCTCTTCAAATTCCTTCTTTTCTTTTTCTTTCTTTCAATTTTACTTTTTCACTACTCACAAACCACTTGCTCTTTTTGCTAACAAATCATAACTGACTGAGAAAGTCAACAGAGAGAGAGAGGGTTGTGAGTATCGCGAAATATAACTAGGTATACATTAATGAATTCTGCGGCATTGCCAAATTAGTAAAAACAAACCTCAAACTATAATTAGTATTACCAGATAAACAACATTATTGAAGTTTTACTTTCAATTTACCTGACTTTCTTACACTTCACATCAGGGTTGATATTTTAAAAATTTGTATAGTACCTAATTTGGTAAAAAAAATGTACCTAAAATGACAAAATAGTACCTAAAATTTAGAATCAAAGTCTATTATATTGTTTTAAGGGTATTTATTAATAAAAATTAACAGGTACATAAATTCATAGTTTAAAAAAACATCACCCAACATAAGTTAATAAAAAAATCACAAATTAAGTTCTTTTTTTGTTTAAATAGTTAAAAAACAAAGCAAATACATGAATTATGTATGACCACATTAAAAAGCAAATTAATCAAGTAATTCATCTCAACATAATTCCCTATTTGGCAATGCGCGTTTAAGTACACTTTTAGTGTTAAAGTTGAAGCAACACATATCACTTGATTTCATCAAGTCTTTTGTTTGAATCAATGACGAACATGTCTGTAAGGCTTATTTATTTCTGCATTTAGTTTTTTTTTTAAATTTTGAATAGAAAAAATGCGTTCAACCGAAGCTGACGAATGTGGTAATGATAGAATACCTTGTGCAATGCTATAAACGTTAGAGAACATCAATTCGTTCAACTGGTTTCTTAATTGTCTGATTTCCCACCAAAATTGACATATATTTAATTTAGCAAAGATTTTAATTTCTGGGTAATCAGATAAAGCTCTGTACTCAGAATTAATGCTTTCAGCTATTTTAATCTCTGATTCTGGAAATAATTTAACAATTATTTTTAAAATACTATTTGCCTCACCATTAATCACGTTGTTTGGGTCAAATAGCGTAAAATATTTCATCACAACATTACTAAAATCTGCTCGTTTTCTTAGGTCTTCACAACATGTTATATTAAACTTTAAAACATTTTAAAACAACTAATAGCTGTCAGTGTCACTATTCACAGAGGTACATGTCAGATTGACATCAATAAAAAAAAAACAGTGTGGGAGTGGGTACACAAAAAGTGGTGCCAAATTTTTCATATTCTACTTTATTGCCAATTTAAAGGTTTTTCAATGCAAACATCACGTTAATATTTGTAATAAACTGAAATTATGAAATAAAAAATTTTGATTTGTACCTAATTTGAACAAATTATACCTAATGTACTTTTTATTTGAAAAAGGTCGGAAAAAGGTACAAATGTACCTACCAAATCAACCCTGCTTCACATGGCAGTGTACACAATTTTCCAAATACGAGTTCAAAAGGTGAATATAAGGTTGATGTATGTGGCATAGAATTATAGAAATATGAGTAGTATGGTAACCATTCTTCCCAATTATCTTTATCACCTATGCTCATAATGTATGCATTAAATAACCTATGGTTTCTTTCAAGAGATCCCATCGTTTCATGATGAAACGGTGTGGAAACTATTTTCTCTATATTCAATAATGTGCAAATATTTTTCAGCAATTCATTCGTGAATTCTGTTCTCTTATCAGTTTTTATTTTTCTAAAACATCCGTATTTCAGAATAAATTTTTCAACAATCGTTTTTGCTACAGTCTTAGCTTCTTTGGTTTCTATCGGGAAAGCTTCTACAAATTTCGTTAGTTCACACTGTACAGTGAGAATGTATCTGTAACCATTTGATGGTCTCAGAGGTCACCTCATATCTATGGTGATCGTTTCAAATGATGTATTCGGTGTGTCCGTAATTACCATATTCTCTCTAGTATATTTTGTTACTTTAACTTCATTACAGGTCTTGCAATTATTAATGTACCTTTTTTCCATTTTGTTCATATTTTTCCAAGCATATTGTTGTTTTAGTTTGTTGACGCATTTCCTTATACCGCAATGTCCTCCCAGTTTTGAGTTATGATGATCTTTAATTATTTTGTACATTTCTCTTTCATCTTTTATTTGTTTTGGAGGTTGAAATAATATTACGTCTAGACATTTTCCTCTGTTTTATTTTCTTGCAGCTTGTTAAATATTAATTTAAATTCTTGTATGCATACATATTCAAATATTTGGTTATTTCCTGATAGCGCTAATGTTTTAACACGTGCATTATTCATATTGAATATCAGCTTTCTCAGAATCAATTTTATCTCTGATAAAGATTTATCGCTAAATTCTACAATCACAGTGTTTGCTGCTATTATTATTTTATTTCTTTTTCTTTCTGTAACGTTACTTCCTTTAAATTCTATTTTCTTTAATTATGTCCGATATTGATGTACAGTCCCAAACATGAAGGTGATCAGTACCCATATTTGAGTTCAAGGCTTTTCCACAATTTTCAACTGGTTTTTATACCCTATTCTAAGGGTATATTAATTTTGACGCATAGTTTGTAACATATCTTAATATTGCCCGTAGACCCCTAAAAGTTACTATATTTATGATCTATATTTATGATCGATAGTAATGTCGATCTAGCCATGTCCGTCCGTCCATCCGTCCGTCCGTCTGTCTTCAAAAATTAGGCCTTTAAACTGGACCTAGAGAGCTGACATTTTAACCATATACTCTCTAGGGTCCCAAAATAATCAAGTTTACGAATTTTTGAAATCCGCCCACAGACACGCCCACAAACTCAAAAAACAAAATTTTGGAAAAAAATTGAAATCTGAAATTTATAATACTCTCTAGGTGCCCTTTATTCTCATGTGTTAATTTTTTTTAAATCCGCCTACTGACACGCCCACAAATAAATAAAACAATTTTATTGAAAAACCAAAATTTGAGCTAGCGACCTGAAATTTATAATATATACTCTCTAGGGGCCCTTTAAGTTCATGTGTAAATATTTTCGAAATCCAAACACTGACACGCCCACAATTTAAAAAAAAAACTTTTTGAAAATTCAAAGTTTGAGCTAGTGAGCGGAAATTTATAATATATACTCTCTAGGGGCCCTTTATGCTCATGTGTTAATTTTTTTTAAATCCGCCTACTGACACGGCCACAATTAAATAAAACAATTTTATTGAAACACCCAAGTTTGAGCTAGGGAGCGTTTTTTTCGATAAAATCCTTTAAATGTTATATAACAAAATATGTAGAGCGTTCTTAACAATTCAACCATACTTAGACTTTTGTCACGCCCACTTATGAGGGATAGGAATAAGAATAGGGTATCCAACAGTTCGCCCAAGCGGACTGTAGCACGTGCCTATGTTTCTTCTTCATTTTTCTATGCTCTTGTTACTACGTCAATGGTATAATTTGGTATCATCTCTTTTAGCGTTTCTGAATCAATTTTTATTCTTGATAGCGCGTCTGCGTTCGTGTTCAGTTTTCCCTTCTTGAATATTATTTCGATATCATAGTCCATTAAATCTACACGTATTCTTGTCAGTTTGGATGAAGGACTCTTATGCGTGAATAGACTTACTAGTGGTCTATGGTCAGTCTAAACTATAAATTTTCTTCCAAATAGGTATGGTCTGAAATAATTTATTCCCCAATATATCGCTATTAGTTCATTTTCTATGATTGGCTTGTTTAGCTCATTTTTGTTAAGGGATTTACTTGCGTATGCTATGGGTCTATCTGCTCCGATTTCACCTTGTGACAGTACTGCTCCTAGAGCAAAATTTGAAGCATCTATAGTTAGTATGAATGGTTTCTCGAAATCAGGATAGCTCAGTACAGGTGGCTCCATTAAATTTTGCTTTAATGTTTTGAAAGTCTTGTCACAGTCTTCTGTCCAAGTGAATATTTGTTTCTTTTTTAGTAATTGGTTCAGTGGTCTAGAAATTTCCGCAAAATCTCTTATAAATCTCCTATAATAATTACAAAAAGCTACAAATCTCCTAACATCGTCCACATTTGTTGGTACGGGATAGTTTTTTTATGGTTTCGTACTTTCTTGGATCTGTTTTAATTCCATTAGATGTTATCAAATGACCTAGATAAGTTACTTGTGGTTTTAAGAAGTCACACTTCTCTGTTTAGTTTTAAATCATATTTGCGCAACCTCCCAACAACTTTAATTAAGTTTTCGTTCTGTTCTTTTAGATTTTTACCAAATATAATTATATCATCTACATAAAGAAATGCTGAAGCCTGTAAACCACTAAGACCTATCGAGAGCATTCTTTGAAAACTATTTGTTGAGATTTTTAAACCAAACGGTAGACGTTTGAATTGGTAATGTCCTTCATTCGTTGAGAATGCCGTTAATGGTCTAGAACTTTTATTTAGTGCGATCTGATGGAATGAGTTTGTCATATCCAAAGTAGAAAATTATTTTGCTTTACCTAGTTTATCTAGTACTTCTTCTAACCTTGTAAGTGGGAATTTGTCGTCTACCACTTTCTTATTTAAAGATCTAAAATCTACTACCAGTCTCCATTTAGTTTGTCCGTTGAGGCTCTTCTTGGGCACAATGAGTAATGGCGAATTATAGGGACTGACTGATTCTTCTATTATGTCATTCTCCATTAATTCGGCCACGGTTCATGGTTAGTTTTTCGTTTTCGTCACGAAAAACGTCTTGGAACTCTTCGCAAATTTTCAGTATTGACTGAACTGCGGAGTTATCTAAATGTTCTATATTTATCTTTTTCTCTAAGCGTTGATACCTTGCTTTGTCTTTGGGTTTCATGATGTTTGATAGTATGTTATATGATCATCGCATTTTCTATGATTTCTTCTTTATCTCCTGTATTTAGTATTTTTACATGCTTTATTCCCTCAGCTGGTAATATTGCATTTGATATGAAGACTCCTTTCTTTATCTCATTGCCAATTACCACACTGTCTTGATTCAGATCTATTTTGATGTTTGTGATTAGTTATGTTCTTGGTGGAACTGTCAATTTCCCAATGTTTCTCATTGTCATGGTCATTGGTAATACTATTTCTTCATCTGGCAACAGTACTAGTACACAGGTTTCATAATTAATTTTGCAATTATACGTTTTAAGGAAATCTCTTCCTAGTATTCCGTCAGTCGTTATATTTATATCTTCATTTACTATGTGGAACTGATGCTCTATACCTGCTTCTCCTAATGCAAGTTTCAGTTTTGATACACCTATCGAGAATATTGTTTTATTTGTTATACCGTTTATTTGACATGCAGAGTTCTCATTTAATTCTTTCACCAGATATTCCTTACAAACAGAAATATCTGCAACAGTGTCAATCAAAAATCTTAAAGGTTTTCTTAAGTTTGTTACAAATATGTTCACGGAATTTGTATCATTTTCCCCATAGAAATTTAGAATCTTCTTTGGTTGCCCCGATTCTGATGACCGGGGACACCTCTGTTTTCCGAACTAGTATTTCCGTTGTGGTATCCTCTCGTGATACCTCTGCCTCTGGCACTGCCTACATTGTTGTCTCTGTCGTCATTATTACGCCTATAGTAACTATTGTGGTTGTTATTATTATTTCGATGTCCTCTAGTAAAAGGTCTTCTACCCCTGTTATTGCTGAAATTTCTTTGATTGGAGTTTTCATGATTTCTTTGAAAACTACCTCTGTAATTTGTTCTAAACTGCATAACATTGTTTTGTTTGCTGGTTGCTTCTACTTCAGCTGCTATTAGTACAGCCTCACTTAATTGTGTCTCTCTGGACGCCTGAATTACAGTTTTAATGGAATGGTTAACGCCGTTCTTAAATGCAATTAAACCTAATTGGTCATTTAACTTTATAATGGTCTCCTTGTTTGCTTCTCCTTGTTCGGATATCTGAATTTCATTGAGCTGAGATATTAGGCTATCAATCTCTCTGAAAAACCATCAACATTCTGAGTCCCTTGGTGTAGATTGAGTAACTCATTATGTAATGTGAGCGGATTTACTTTTGGTTTGTAGCTATCTGTTAATGCTTTCTGAAGCGTCTCATAGGTCGTTGGTTTATCTTTCACTAATAACCTGTTCCTAACTTTATCTGTTAGCTTTGTTGCAAAAACGAATTCTATTAGCTTATTTCGTTCTTGTGATTCACCAAGTGTGTCACTATAAAATTTTATTAGTCCTAAGAAATTTGCTAAATTTTTCTGTTCCCCATTAAATTCTGTAATTAGCTTTGCAGCTACCAATATTTCAAATCTTGCTATTGTGTCTAATTCTCTTTTTTCTGATTTTGGTCTCAGCAATGAGCTATCTTTGTATTAGTATTGATTATTCAAACAAAATTAGAATCATCGTTCTATACATTAGTCAATTACAAAATGCTTAAAATTAAGATGGCATTTACAATATATCATATAGGAAGTACATATGTGTTTGTTCTACGTTCAATTATTCAATTAGATATAAATTAACTTCAAAAAAAAAATTATTTCCGTTTATTATTCTATTATTAATAAAAGTCAATTATTTGGAAATTTTTTTTTTTTGGACACCTGTTGCCATTTGCAGATTTGTTTGGTCTTCCAAAAAGAACTTTAGTGAATGTTGCGTTTTCAGCACACAAATATGAGGCAACTCCGTAAACGTTCGGCCGACCAATATTGGAACCTTCTGTGCATCGTTATTGACTAAAACTACCTTCACATCAGCTTCGACACTGTCAATTTCCAGTTTCGCATTTGCAGAACCTCGACTAAGCACAAGACCATTTCCGTAGCCTTGTAACGGAACGCAGTCTTTTCTTTTAATTTCCAATCCTAACTCCATTGCCTTTTCTTCTGTTATGAGTGTGCACGAACTTCCGAAATCTATATAACCTGTCATTACTGAATCGTTTACCTTTATTTTCTTGAAATACTTTTCATTTCCTGCATCAACACGGGTTGTAGGTAAAACGGACAGTGTTTTTATAGATTCTTTCCGTGGACAGAATTTATTTTCGTGGTATTTGCCTCTGCATAGAGAACATCGTTTATCTTCTGGTAATTCAGTTGCTGGACAAACATTGGCAAAATGCCCTTGTTTTCCGCATTTAAAACAAAGAGTTGTTTTATTGGCTTGTTTCGGTCGCTCAGGTTCACGTTTAGTCCATTGTTGAGCCTTGCTTCGGATGTTTGCAGGATATGTTGGTTGTCGTGTATATGATTCGCTTCCGTTCACTTGGCCCAAATACTCGTAAAGTTGTTCTGGCGTTTTATATCCCCCAGATTTTGCACTAGTTTTAACAACACGATCCTCAATGCCTCCCAGGATACATGAAACAGCCTTTTCTCCTTCCAACTCACAAGCGTTTAACATAGCAAGTTTTTCATGGAAATATTTAATAAAAGTTTCATCCGCCTGTTTTTTTCGCTTGAGCATTTCCGTCAATTGTTCATAGAAGTCTCTCTTTGAAGGAACAGCTGCTTGAATCTTGACCTTCCACTCAACCCATGAAAATTTTAGACTTGAAAGACCCTTGTACCAAAGTTGTGCAATACCTTTTAATTTCGAAAGCAAAATAAATAGTCGCTTCCTTAGACCACCCAAATATTCCCATTAATTCGTCAACTTTATGACACCATTTAGTCGCTGACTGATTTTTATCTTCCGGATCAAAATCTGGAACTGTATCACCTTTAAAGTTTGGGGCTTGATTCCTAACGCTTGTTCTTTCCATTACCGACGTAAGTGCATCTATTAGCCTATCTAATGAATCTACAGTCCCTAAAGATCTCGAAGATCGTTCCCTATCTTTTCTGTTTCTTTTACGCTTTGACCTGTAGCGCTCAGTTTCAATTGAACTTCTGCTTGAGCTCCGCTCTCTGCGCTTTTTATTCTTATTTCTTCCCATCTTCAACTTTCTGTGCAAAATCAGAATAGGCGAAAAACAAAAAAATAAAAATAAAATGAGAAAAGCAAAAGTTGAAAGTTGCCACCACTTGCGAGTCTTTATCCCACTTCTGAATTATAAGAAAAAAATTATAAACTTAATGTTTTAAAAAACTAGAGTCACCTCATTCTAAATCGTTTTTTTTTTATTTATTTTTACTTTGATTATAAACGGTTATAAAACGTGGAAATGACCGATGAAGTGGCAACTCTCCCCTTGACAGAAACTCTCCTGTAAAGAAATAAAGAAAAGCTTATGAATATAATCATCCACACAGTCGTCTACTTACTTCTAACACTCTTAAATTGCACGATACACAATTTCAAAGCAGGTACTACTACTCATACTACCACAACCACTACACCAGGCGGCCGTAAGTCAACGGACTTACACCATTTGCAGGATTCTCTTCCTTCGCCAGGCGACCAACACATACACCGTTGAGTATCACACTCGCAGGGTAGTCGATGGATGTTACACCAATGCTTTATCCGAGACCTGTAAGCCAAGCGACCACCTCAAACACCATTGAGTATCACTCTCGCAGGGGAACCGGTGGATGTTATCCCAATGCTGTATCCGAGACCTGTAAGCCAAGTGACCACCTCACACACCATTGAGTATCACTCTCGCAGGGGAACCGGTGGATGTTATGCCAATGCTTGATCTGCGAACCGTGAGCCAAGCGACCACCTCACACACCATTGAGTAATACTCTCGCAGGGGAACTGGTGGATGTTATGCCAATGCTCAAATATCATGAACCAGGAGACCAACAAAACACACGATCGAGTCTCTCACTCGGACGCAACTTGTTTGGTTTTATTCCAATGTTCAAAGAAATTATTATTCTACTTCAAATATATACAATTAATACTATTCTACAGATAATTAATTAAGATTAATATTCAGCGAGTTAAACTCACCTCTCTTCAAATTCCTTCTTTTCTTTTTCTTTCTTTCAATTTTACTTTTTCACTACTCACAAACCACTTGCTCTTTTTGCTAACAAATCACAACTGACTGAGAAAGTCAACAGAGAGAGAGAGAGGGTTGTGAGTATCGCGAAATATAACTAGGTATACAAGTTTCCTTTTGTTCGTTAGAACAATAATTCAAATTTCCTCTTGTTCGTTAGAACAATAATTAATTTTATTTTATATTACAAACGAGTCTGGCTCGGATTGAATCTCACTTAAGACTGACTTACTTGCTAATAAAAATATATTCCAACCATAGAGAACCCCCACGCGCTGGTATCGTGACACTTGAACGATGTGTCGATCTTGCAGCTTGTGCAAGATCTCATGTTGCGAGCTCACGTCTGAGATGTCCGGCGACGATGATTACTTGGCGCTGGCATCCGCTGCGTAAGCATATGACTCTGTTGTGTTAACTCCTCCCTTCCTTAAGTTAAGACCGTCCTCGGTCTTTCCCAGAGTTCCAATCATATTCTGAAGTTCAAGTTCTTTGCATTTTTTCCTCTGGTGCTGTTTCAGTTTGAGGATGGCATAACAGACAGCAAAGATGGCGGAAGTCACGCAGCAGGCCAGCACTGAATGCGTTGTTATTTTCGTCTTCATCTCCTTAATGTGGCGCAAGTTTTCTTCATTCATTCTATGCAGAAATGGGAGGCTTAGTATTTCGTGGTGACCGGTTATATTAAGTAGCGCTAACGCTGCGGTGCCTGGCCGTCTCTTCTGGATGTTGTTGCGATTAACGAGTATGGAGCCGTTGACCCAAACTCTATCGTCAAAAGTGAGTAGGTATGTCCCATTGATGGTTTCCTCGACATCATTTGGCTGTCTCACCTTGGCTGGTCTGTCATTGATTATGATGATGCCATCATCGACTACTACCACGGGATCCAGATAATTAGGTTGAGTGTTGCAATGTGCTACGCTTCCAGAGTGCAGTTGCTGGGCGCAAGTTTTACCAGGTACCTCTTTACAGAATGTTGATGTCGTTGTTAGGCTACAACTACCAATCGCCAGCACTTGGTTACCGCATTCTGCTACCATGTTGTTGTCAGTTAGGTAAAGAGCCGTTCCGCCATGCGAGACCGGGAAAATACTAACTTTTTTACAAACTAACTTAGGTCTAGGATATTTTATAAGAAAATGCAAGACATCATTATTTTGTAAAATCTTAACGCTAGCTACTTCCATTAGTTCTGTTACGCTAATATTTGTGAATTGCTCATTAATTATTGACTTTAAGTCATTGTCGTCAAGAATTGTCGGATTTATTACATTAATTTTAGCAAGTGTTATAGACAACATTAAATTTTCTATCACAGTGATCATAATTCTATTTCTAGCTAATAAGATTTCATAAAGGTGAGCGATTTCAACATGCTCCTTTTTAGAACTTGATATGATAATATTTACGGTGTCTGTTAACTTATTGATTTGCTCTTGTGTTCTTGTATTTATTAATATCTGCCTATTATTTGATTCTGTGAGTTGAGTCTGTGTGAATTTTATCAGTTCAAAGTCGTCAAAATCGGGGGTCCCAGCTATTACCTTTAAAGCTGTGCCTAGAATGTTTAAGCTTCTGGCATGCCTATGATGCACGTTTAGGGTGTTAAGTAGTGTCTCCAAATGTCCGGCGTCTATTTCGAAGATTTTCTTCATGTGAGTTTGCGGGAAAAGTTCAAACATGCTGACCATTTCGTCCCTCATTTCAGAGTAAGCAGTCAGGTTAGTCGTGTGTATGAGGTAGCCATGGTCCTGCCAGATGACGACGTTTCCATCTACGATTGGGATATAGTCCGAATGAGTGTAATCCGTTAGCCTCGCGGCTACTGTTGTCATGATTAGAAACAGTGTAATAAGAACCCTGAAAGAGATGTCTCGTTTTTCTTATAAAAAGGATAAAACAAACCTTTAAGGTACAAAATGTCAAAGTTTTCTTACTCTATCCTATTCTATTCTATCTTAGGTTGTCCTTATGGACCACCCTCCCTCTAATGAGAACTGTTGTCCCTAAATCTGCTTCAACTTTTTCCTCCACGTACAGTGGTGTGAGCTTATTACCTACATAACCTTCTATTGGTCTTCACCAATACTTTTTCTCCGACTCGGAAAGTCCTGTTCTGCCTTGATTCATTGTGTCTCTGTAGTAACATTTCTTGTGCTTTTTGAATTTTATTCTTTATTTCTTCCCTAAACTCGACAGGGGCCGAGTGAATTATATTAAGTGGTTTCTGGTTAGTTACCGAATGGATAGTTCTGTTGTATTCTATGGTAGCTTGAAGTATCAGGTCAACCGTGTCTTCTATTTTTCTTTCGAGTTTGAGACATCTTGCAATTTCTAGCAGGGTGCTGTGCAGTCTCTCTACTTGGCCATTAGACGTGCTGTGTAAAGGTGGTGCGTTAACTATGTGGACGTTAAAATGGTTTAGCAGAATTGACCTTATAGTTTCAGAATTCAACGATGCCTCATTGTCGCAGAAAATGTTTTTGTCTGAGGAAAAATGTTCATTAGCTGTAGGATCGGCGTTTTTACGTCCGCGATTGTACGGGACAGTATCGGTTGGACTACCGCAAATTTAGAATACTTTTCGACGCAAGTTAGGAAATATTTTTTGTCTGTGGAGAATATGTCAATGTGCAGTATTTCGCCTGCTTATGATGGAATTGGCGTCTCGCCGATTAGTTGTTTTGTTGGGTGTCGGTCATACTTGGCCTTTTAGCAAATTTTGCAATTTGCAATAACCTCGTTTGCCAGTTTGGTCATTTTTGGGAAAAAGTAGTCACGTAAAATCTGTTTTACGTTCTCCTGAGCAGCTCTGTGTGCCCGGTTATGTTCTGCAATTACAATTTCTTTTTGTTCAACTTTGTCGAAAATATCCACCACGAATTCTTTAGAATACCACACTTTGTTGTTGGGAACAGCTCAACGAGCCTGTGCTGAATGTGGGCCAAAACTGGTAGTTCACAATGAATTGCAATGACCACATCTGATTTTACCATATCTTTCACTGTTTCTATAAGTGTGCCCCTATCTGAGAAATGGATGAAGTGCCTGCTCTTCGCTCCAAAAATAATGAAAGTGCGGGTTAAGGCTAATGGTGCCTCCTCTATAATTATTTGATTTCTAAAACAGTTTATTGGTTTTTGTGTCGTTTCGATCGTGTAGGTCAGGGATAGTTCACTGTGAATTGTGGCCACGTCAGAGGCTGCTTCGTCCTCTAGAGCGTGAACGTTTTGTCGCGACAGTGCATCAGCGACATGATTTTCCTTTCCTGGTTTGTAAAATATGTGAGCGTTGTGCTCTTCAATAAACGCTTTCCAGCGCTTTATCTTTGCATTTGGGTTTCGGTCTGAAACCGCAAACGTGAGAGGTTGATGGTCTGTAAAAATGTTAAGCGTTTTTACCCCATAGAGGTAGTTACGCAGATTTTTTAATGCCCATACTATGGCCAGGAGTTCTCTCTCATTTGTTGCAAAGTGCATTTCCTTGTCTTTGAGGGTCCTTGAAATCATTGTTATCGGTTTTCCGTCTTGAAACAGAACCGCTCCCAGTCCATGTGACGAAGCATCCGTCGTTAAGTCGAACGGCTTCTCATAGTCTGGGTACAATAATGTGACATCTTCCGATATCAAAATTTCTCTCAATTTGTTGAAAGCTTGTAGTTCTTTGTTATTTAGTTTGATCTTAATATTTTTGGACTGTTGGGCACTCACCCTGCCGTTTTCGCCTTTTAAGATGTCAGATAGGGGCCTAGCTATGGATGCGAAATCTTTAATAAAGCATCTGTAATAGCTGGCTAGACCTAAAAAGGATCTAACTCCGAACAATGTTGAGGGCTCGGTGTAGTTTTGGATTGCCTCCACTTTGGACGGGCTTGTTTTTATACCCCCTCCTGACACCGTGAACCCGAGATATTCCACACTCTCTTTAAAGAAGTTGGACTTTTCCCGTGAGACCCTCATGTTAGCCTCGTATAAAGCTTGTAAAACCCAGTCAATGTGCTTTACATGGTCTGCCTCAGTTTCAGAGTAGATGATAACGTCGTCGACGTAAACATAGCAAGTCTTTCCGATTTTTTCGCGAAGGACATCGTCTATGGCCCTCTGAAAAATACTAGGAGCATTTTTCAAGCCAAATGGGAGCCGGCAGAACTCGTATTTTCAGCCATTTACGGAAAACGCGGTTTTTTCTCGATCTCGATCCGCGAGTTCGATTTGGTGAAACCCTGACTTTAAGTCGAGGGTCGTAAAATACTTTGCCTTACCCAAATTTGATAAAATAACCATAACGTTAGGTATGGGATACTTATCGTCAATTGTTTTTTGGTTGAGTTTCCGAAAGTCTATTACTAGACGTTTCTTCTTATTGCCCAACTCGTCAGTAAATTTCTTATCAACAACCCAGACAGAGTTATTGTAAGGGGATTTGGAAGGCCTGATGATGCCATTCCTTAAAAGATCCTTAATTTCGTTATTAACAAAATTAGCTACACCCATAGGGTATGGGTACAGTTTTGAATAAATAGGCTCGATACTTTCAGTTCGAATAGTAGCGACAATGTTTGTGTTAAACGGCAGCAACTCGTTAGAGTCTGCAAATGCCTTAATTCGTTTTTTCATTTGGAATTCAGCCCTCACCAAAAGGGGAATCTGTATATCATCTATTTTTACAAAATTAACATTTTCGCATCTGTAGAATTTAATTGCTTCTGATCCAGAATCAAAGCAAATTACGTTTTCTCTCAAACAAATTGTGGCATTGACTTGCGTTAGCAGATCAAGACCAATTATCCCATCGAAGGTCGTAAGACTAGGAAGTATAAAAAAGGGACTGCTAATTCCAAACACTTTTAATAAACATTTATACTTAATATTGTCAAAACCATGAATTGATTTTACTAGAAAAGGGGCGTCAACCGACAAGACATTTCTTATCTCCTGCAGGGGTTTGATATAATTTTTCTATGCCCCAGTATCAATTAAAAATTTCATTGGTCTCCCTGCCATTGTTCCTTGTATGAACGGCAGCAGGGAGGTCCCCCTAAAAAATTAACGCAATCGGAATCGGGTGTTTCCGCTTCTACTTCGGCTGCTTCCGATTCAGCTAAGGTCTCATACCCTTCCTGGTTTTGTGGGGAATTTTGCTGGGACATATGGTTAATCCTCTGCCGCCTCTGCCCAGACTGTCTTTCCGAGCTATTCGACCTCTTAAATCCATATCCCTGCCCTTGGTTATTGGCATTATTACCAAAGTTTTGCATTGGATAGTTGGTCGACTGTCGGAAGCGCGACGATGTGGGATCTACCTCCATTCTTTCAACCGGTTCGCGCCTATGAGGGCCCTGGTTACCATAACTGTGTTGCCTACTATAATAGGGGTTCTTTCCCTGAATGCCTGCATTATACGCTTGGTTGTTGTAATTATTGCTATTGTTTCTATTATTTAAATTGGCTTTATTTTGCGGTCGGATTTGCGATCGCTGATTTTCAAACCTTTGTGCTTTCTCTTCTGAGTTCTTGGCATAGTTCGTTGCGAACATGTACCTTTCATGGTTCGACTCAACTTCTTGAGCCAATGCCAGAGCGGCGGGTAAATCGGACGGACGGGCTGAAAATAGGACGTCGCTGAGTGATTTTTTCAGACCAGATATGAACACGCGAAGCGCATCCGTTCTGTATTTCTCGTTCATAGAGCTAGCTAAAACGCTGTCGAATGTCATTATAGTTTTATTTGCCAGAAGTGTGAGTTTCCTCTCAACTTCATCGTAGTACTGTAAAATTGTAAGATGACCCTGTCTGAGAGTACTCAGTTCCTGTTCGATCAGGTATATTGGCCTTTTGTCGGCGTATGTAAAATCTAACCTAGCTATGATAGCCTTAAAATTTAGAACTGTATTGAACGAGGACAAAACGGCGTCGGCCGATCCCATAATCTTATTTCTGATTATACCTATTGCTTGGTAGTGTCTTGAGCTGCCATTATATTTCTGAAAGACTTTATATGCGGAATGTGCTGCCTGTCGCCAAAAAACATAATTTTCCTGCTTGCCATTAAACTCGGGTAAAGATTTAACTATGTCGAGAGTCTCACCGCATTCAACACCCTCTACTATTTCTGTATCTTTATACACTTCCACTTCCGGTTTATTTAATTTGGTGCTTGAAAATTGTTTAACTATCTCATCTAATTTCTCATCGAATTCCTCCCTCTGAGTCTCGAGTGCGCTGCGTACTGCGGATTCTATTACAACTTTCAAACCGTCCGCGTTCATATTTATTTCTTTTTCGTTGTCTCTTTCGTTAATACGCAAATACCTAAGGTTTTCGAGCGCTTGACTCCAATATGAATCACTATCGCTATCACTCATTAATTTTTAAGCACTTGGTTAATAGACACCGCAATTTGGATCTAGTTTTATTAATAATTCTAATTCGAATTCACACCAATATTTCACAACATGTATAATGTTTGTTCAACAATTCTTGACCTCCTGACTTTAGATATATTTTTATTTATTATTATTAGATATGATGAGCAAGTCACTTACATTATCTCAAATTCCTTCTATAATCTGCTCATAGCCGCTGTTAGTATCGTCCCGTGCTGCTGGTATCGATTTTTGTTGCTTTGCTGCTTGAAGAGAAGTTGTGTGCTTCGTTTCTGAATGTATCTCCGTTGTGGGTTTTTGTTTACTTTTCAATAGTTGCCTTTTCGTGGCAGTTATGCTTATTTACTTTGTAACAAGAAATTGAAAAAATAAAAGTATTTAAGAAGCCCCTACGCGTGGGCGCCAGTTTCCTTTTGTTCGTTAGAACAATAATTCAAATTTCCTCTTGTTCGTTAGAACAATAATTAATTTTATTTTATATTACAAACGAGTCTGGCTCGGATTGAATCTCACTTAAGACTGACTTACTTGCTAATAAAAATATATTCCAACCATAGAGAACCCCCACGCGCTGGTATCGTGACACTTGAACGATGTGTCGATCTTGCAGCTTGTGCAAGATCTCATGCTGCGAGCTCACGTCTGAGATGTCCGGCGACGATGATTACTTGGCGCTGGCATCCGCTGCGTCAGCATATGACTCTGTTGTGTTAACTTAGATTAATGAATTCTGCGGCATTGCCAAATTAATAAAAACAAACCTCAAACTATAATTAGTATTACCAGATAAACAACATTATTAAAGTTTTACTTTCAATTTACCTGACTTTCTTTCACTTCACATCAGGGTTGATATTTTAAAAATTTGTATAGTACCTAATTTGGTAAAAAAAATTTACCTAAAATGACAAAATAGTACCTAAAATTTAGAATCAAAGTCTATTATATTGTTTTAAGGGTATTTATTAATAAAAATTAACAGGTACATAAATTCATAGTTTAAAAAAACATCACCCAACATAAGTTAATAAAAAAATCACAAATTAAGTTCTTTTTTTGTTTAAATAGTTAAAAAACAAAGCAAATACATGAATTATGTATGACCACATTAAAAAGCAAATTAATCAAGTAATTCATCTCAACATAATTCTCTATTTGGCAATGCGCGTTTAAGTACACTTTTAGTGTTAAAGTTGAAGCAACACATATCACTTGATTTCATCAAGTCTTTTGTTTGAATCAATGACGAACATGTCTGTAAGGCTTATTTATTTCTGCATTTAGTTTTTTTTTTTAAATTTTGAATAGAAAAAATGCGTTCAACCGAAGCTGACGAATGTGGTAATGATATAATACCTTGTGCAATGCTATAAACGTTAGAGAACATCAATTCGTTCAACTGGTTTATTAATTGTCTGATTTAACACCAAAATTGACATATATTTAATTTAGCAAAGATTTTAATTTCTGGGTAATCAGATAAAGCTCTGTACTCAGAATTAATGCTTTCAGCTATTTTAATCTCTGATTCTGGAAATAATTTAACAATTATTTTTAAAATACTATTTGCCTCACCATTAATCACGTTGTTTGGGTCAAATAGCGTAAAATATTTCATCACAACATTACTAAAATCTGCTCGTTTTCTTAGGTCTTCACAACATGTTATATTAAACTTTAAAACATTTTAAAACAACTAATAGCTGTCAGTGTCACTATTCACAGAGGTACATGAAAGATTCGGCGCGTTCAATTTGCAAGTCAACTGCAAGTTCACTACTAATTAAATGTCTATCACTTGCCAAACGATGGTCACGTGAGTTATTTGTTCAATGAGAAAAGGTAAAATAGTAGTCACTAGTAGTTGACTTGTAAATTGAACGCGCCCATTGACATCAATAAAAAAAAAACAGTGTGGGAGTGGGTACACAAAAAGTGGTGCCAAATTGTTCATATTCTACTTTATTGCCAATTTAAAGGTTTTTCAATGCAAACATCACGTTAATATTTGTAACCCACCTTTCTTTATACACCATCACCCCTGCCTTTAAATATGAATATCAATTTTTCACTTGCAAATACGAATTATAAAGAAAATCATTTGAGAATCCTCACATTAGCTGAAATGCGACTCTCCTTCAACGATCATACACACACATACCAATTGTGTACATCAAAGCAAACAAAAAATATACCATAAATCTACACGAAATCTGCTTTGCCAACCACCACCACTACCTGCATCATCCTCCTACTCATATTCCCAGCACGAGAATGGTGTAGAACTAGACTATCATGATTTGTTGCGGGCGAATGCGCACTGGTGGCGTATCGTCGTTTACCCACGGTTGCACTACTATAAGGTTTATATACAATGGTAGTGCCATCATGTCGATTTTTTTGTTTTAGCCGACTAAATGCAGATGGTGTTATGAATTGAGCTAGAATGTTTGTGTCTAAACTTTTGCTGTCATCTTCATTTTAAATACACACTTTGAAAACGAAGAAAGCAAGACCAAATAAACCGGTTTGTCTCTCTCGAATCTTTCCGCCGAACGAATTTCATTCCATTGTGTATGCATTTTTTTTTCATTGTAAGAAGGAGCATAGGCGTAGGCAGCGCAGGTAGCATGTTCATGTACGTATGCTTTGCAAGTAGCAAAGGTTGTTGATGGAAACCAAGTAAGTTATTATTTGTATGGATAATGGATTTCGCATTATCGACTCTCTGGATGGAAGGGGCGATTCGTTTGAAACGAAAAATTTAATAAAATTTGATTTGGGTATTTTTCTTTCAAATGAGAAATTATGAATTTATCGCATTTTAGATTCTCGCTATTTTGGCTATATTTTGTCGAAAAATGTACCGATTTATATCATTCTTTTTGTAATTGATTTAGAAATATTCAGTCTAATTTTTAAAGCAATGATATAATTTATTTTGTGTCGGTCTTGTGCCATGCTGCACCACCACTTATTGGTCAATAGGTACCTACACGATGAATATTTATATGGATAATACGAATTTTCGTTGTTTAAAGTCCCTGCACCTTTGCAATAAAGCATTGAGGAAGGTCACTTGTTTGTGTTTTTTGCTTCTAATGAAGGTTGCTTGATTGGTTCTCTTTCGCATTACCCATGTTGTAACATTAGATATATGTGTTTTTAATCACCGAGCTTTAATCAGGCGGCTTACTCCTCGTTTCGTTCTATTATTAGTTGTCATGCCCTGTGGTAAATGGTTCTGCTGAAATTTGCAATATATTTTTTTTTTAGCTTCTGGTTCGCCAAGGCGAAGAAAAAGGTACTGCGACCTATGAGGTCGTTTGTACCGTCTGGGCCAGAAATATGTTAAGCTAGTAGTATTTCTTCTTTCCGTATAAAGCGGATAATGCTACCAGCAGACCACTTCTTTATATCTTCGGAACTCAGTTGTTCTCTGAGGCCGGACATTCACCTAGAATGTGTTCAGCTGTTTCGTCTTCCTCAAGACATAGCCGGCATTCTGCAGAGTCAACTATTTTCATTATGATGCTTTATTGTGTTCTTCGGCTGTTTGGTCATTTAGTTTTTTTGTAAAATGAAAGATTAATTCATTTACTTTCCCAACGTTTCGGCGGGGGTTGCCACCTTCCTCAGGGGAATCTTTATTACATACACAACAAATAAATAAATAAAAGTAAACATTAAGTCAACCAAACAACTATTGGTTATAGATAAAACTTACAAATTAAGTTTAAAAAAGAAATTAAATAAAATAAAATAAAATAAAACCGTCAGCTATATTATCACTTCGACTTGTTGAAGTTTTGTCCTTGGCTGTGTGTCCGTTATTGTTTTGGTATGAGGGAGCAGTAGACAGCGGAGATGTTCTGTGTGTCCTGTTTTCTGTTCATGTTGTTTTTGTTGTTTAAGATATGCAGGGTTTCCAGGGTGAGGCGTTTTGATTTGTGTTTTTCTGTTTGTAAAATTTGTGTGTTGTCGAAGTCCGGTCTATGGTTTGTGTCAATGGTATGGCTGGCTAACGCTGTTTTGTTGGGGTTGCCTGATTTAATGTCGGATTTGTGATTTGATATACGCTGTTTGAGGAATTGCTGTGTCGTCCCAACGTAGCATAGGTTACAAGGTTCATAATCTTTTCCTTTGCAATTAATTTTGTATACTACGTCGGTCCATTTTCCTTTTTCCGTTCTTACTGTAAGCTTGGAGAACAGTGTCGCAAGAGTCTGATTGGACTTGTACGCCAAATTGATACCCTTAGTGGTGGCGATGATCTTTTTTAGACTCTCAGCAATTCTTGGGACATAGACTACTCCTCTGTATGTCCCAGATTCTCTCACGTTCTCTTCTTGCGGAACTGTTCTGCGGCGGTGTCGGAGGAACAGGCTCCGAATAACCTCTACGGGAAAACTGTTGTCCTTCAAAATGCGTGTGACAATTTTTTCGTTTGCGTTGTGGAACTTTTCGTCACTCAGTGCAAAGACCTTTCTGATTAGGTTGCCAGCAGTGTTAATTATGACATGTTTCGGTTGATTTGACCGAAAGTTGACTAATCTTCCCGATGCTGTTTTTTTCCGGTACCAATTGAAGGAGAGATGTTCGTTTTCGCGATGAACTTTGACATCCAAAAACGCTAACGACCTGTTTGTTTCTTTTTCCACAGTGAATTGAATTCTGGGGTTGAATGCATTGAGGCATAGCAGCAGAGTGTCGATGTTACGGTAATCAATGACCGCGAAGAGGTCGTCCACGTACTTAACAATAAGCCGTGGTTTCGTAGTCAGTTTGAAACATTCATCTAACAGATGGTCCAAAACTAGATCGGCTATGGTTGGAGAAAGTGGATTGCCCATTGGTAAACCGTCGATCTGTCTATAAACCTTGTCCTTATGTTGCAGGTAGTTGCTTTCTTTAAGGCAAAAGTTTAAAATTTCCAGGAATTTATTTTGGCTGAGAGACGTGCTGTTCTTTATAATATCCCACTTCATTTTTATTGTGCTGACCGCTAGTTGGATGGGTACGTTGGTAAAAAGGGATACTACATCATATGACACTAAAACTTCATGCTCGCGAGTTTCGAAATTTTTGGCCTTTGCTACAAACTCTAAAGAATTTTTCGCAGAGTATGTTGAATTTTGTGTCGCAGACTGTAGCAGCTTTCCAACATATTGACTAAGCTGGTAGCATGCCAAGTTCATACAAGATGTGATCGGTCGGAGGGGAACCTCTGGCTTGTGGATCTTAGGAAGACCGTAGATTGATGGTATTTTAGCTGTGTAAGTTGTCATCTTCCCTTTCTCTCTGTCATCTATGAGTTTGTTGTTATGCAGCCATTTCACCAACGTATTATTTTTGGTTTGCAATGTTGTTGTTGGGTTGGTTCTTTCTTGTCGGTATGTAGAGCGGTCTGACAGTAGTTCAGTCATTTTAGCGTCGTATTCTTCCCTCTCCATTGCAATGGTAATATTTCCCTTGTCAGCCGGGAGAATTAGGACATCTTTGTTTTTCTTGAGGAAAGTTAGTGTTTCTTTGTGGACTTTTGTTATGTATTTGTCCAATTGACTACATTTGTTGTTTCGTTTGAAAGAGTTCAGCATGTTGCAATATTGAGCTCTTGCTATCTCCTGCTCTCTCTCACACTGAATGTTTCTTATGATCTCTTCTCCATCAGCAATTAATTGGAAGAGAGGGAAATTCTTCGTGTCAATGGGTATTGACATTTTTTTCCCCATAGACAGTAGCCATCGGACCTCTAGAGGAAAATCGACAGGGCTCTTGTTTATGAACCAGCCTTCATTGAATTTTATGTCATATTTAGTCCAAAGTGATTCTTTAAGCCTATCTATTTTTTGTGAATTTGTTTGTTGTTTCTTGTCATATGTATCTTTGTGAACTTGTTTTTGTTTCGTAGTGAATTGTGAGTATTCTTCATTTGATAGATCGTCTTTGATGCGTGTGTCAAGTAGTCTCAATGTGTTTGTTGTTGTTTTTATCTTGTGGCAAATTTCTGTAATTTCTAAGTTAAGAATTTTTTGGTGGAATTTAAATGCAATTTTGTCGTAAATGTTCTGGGATACTTGGTTAATGAACAGCTTTTTTGTGGCATTTGTAGAATTTTGTAGGTGGCTCGGAATAAGTCCATATTCACGACAGGTTAACAAAAAACGTAAATTTTGTTTCTGTTGCGCTAGTTTCCTTTGCGTATTGCTATAATGTTTCATGTTTATACATACTTGTTCACCATATTTATATTTGATGTGTAGTTAAAAGTGTTTCATTATGATGTTTTTGTGTGTTCGGCAGGCCGTCCGAAGTATAATTCCGATGTGTGATTTGTTGACCAAATTAAATTTTAATGCTTTATTGTGTTCTTCGGCTGTTTGGTCATTTAGTTTTTTTGTAAAATGAAAGATTAATTCATTTACTTTCCCAACGTTTCGGCGGGGGTTGCCACCTTCCTCAGGGGAATCTTTATTACATACACAACAAATAAATAAATAAAAGTAAACATTAAGTCAACCAAACAACTATTGGTTATAGATAAAACTTACAAATTAAGTTTAAAAAAGAAATTAAATAAAATAAAATAAAATAAAACCGTCAGCTATATTATCACTTCGACTTGTTGAAGTTTTGTCCTTGGCTGTGTGTCCGTTATTGTTTTGGTATGAGGGAGCAGTAGACAGCGGAGATGTTCTGTGTGTCCTGTTTCCTGTTCATGTTGTTTTTGTTGTTTAAGATATGCAGGGTTTCCAGGGTGAGGCGTTTTGATTTGTGTTTTTCTGTTTGTAAAATTTGTGTGTTGTCGAAGTCCGGTCTATGGTTTGTGTCAATGGTATGGCTGGCTAACGCTGTTTTGTTGGGGTTGCCTGATTTAATGTCGGATTTGTGATTTGATATACGCTGTTTGAGGAATTGCTGTGTCGTCCCAACGTAGCATAGGTTACAAGGTTCATAATCTTTTCCTTTGCAATTAATTTTGTATACTACGTCGGTCCGTTTTCCTTTTTCCGTTCTTACTGTAAGCTTGGAGAACAGTGTCGCAAGAGTCTGATTGGACTTGTACGCCAAATTGATACCCTTAGTGGTGGCGATGATCTTTTTTAGACTCTCAGCAATTCTTGGGACATAGACTACTCCTCTGTATGTCCCAGATTCTCTCACGTTCTCTTCTTGCGGAACTGTTCTGCGGCGGTGTCGGAGGAACAGGCTCCGAATAACCTCTACGGGAAAACTGTTGTCCTTCAAAATGCGTGTGACAATTTTTTCGTTTGCGTTGTGGAACTTTTCGTCACTCAGTGCAAAGACCTTTCTGATTAGGTTGCCAGCAGTGTTAATTATGACATGTTTCGGTTGATTTGACCGAAAGTTGACTAATCTTCCCGATGCTGTTTTTTTCCGGTACCAATTGAAGGAGAGATGTTCGTTTTCGCGATGAACTTTGACATCCAAAAACGCTAACGACCTGTTTGTTTCTTTTTCCACAGTGAATTGAATTCTGGGGTTGAATGCATTGAGGCATAGCAGCAGAGTGTCGATGTTACGGTAATCAATGACCGCGAAGAGGTCGTCCACGTACTTAACAATAAGCCGTGGTTTCGTAGTCAGTTTGAAACATTCATCTAACAGATGGTCCAAAACTAGATGGGCTATGGTTGGAGAAAGTGGATTGCCCATTGGTAAACCGTCGATCTGTCTATAAACCTTGTCCTTATGTTGCAGGTAGTTGCTTTCTTTAAGGCAAAAGTTTAAAATTTCCAGGAATTTATTTTGGCTGAGAGACGTGCTGTTCTTTATAATATCCCACTTAATTTTTATTGTGCTGACCGCTAGTTGGATGGGTACGTTGGTAAAAAGGGATACTACATCATATGACACTAAAACTTCATGCTCGCGAGTTTCGATTTCTATCATTTCTTTTGTAATTGATTCAGAAATATTCGATTTGTTTTTTATCAGATATTTATAAGCGAACACGTTGTTGGATACGTATATCTGTTAGAGGCAGCTCACCTGTCGATTAACATTTTTTTTTTTATTATTTGAATGAATGTCAAACAAACTACCTACCTATTTAGACATGCAAAAATATATGTTTTCATTGCTTTCTTAAAAGAAAAAAAAAACAAATACTGAGAATATTATGTATGTACTTTAAAGATAAAGAAATGTTCATTTAACCAATTTGGATATTCGAGGCATAGGTACCAATCACAGCATTGAATATTTTATTTAAATTTTTTTTAATGCTGTGGTTGGTACTAAAAAAAACACAAGTCTGTTCTCTTCCGCAACACCCAGGAGGTGGAACAGTTGATGCGTTTTTTTTTCACCGAGGTATCCCCATTAGGCCTACTCCTCGCGCATAGTTCATAAATAAATAAATAAAATATTACGTAACATAACAACGCATAGGGTCCTTTAACCAAAAGCGCATACCTAAAGTATATATAAAAAATAAATAAACTATATAATAATATTACCATAACTAAAAACAAATAAAAATAAATATGAGTACATATAAATATTTATATATGAAAATCAGAAAAACACACCCATTCATTTATTAAAATATAACTTTATTTATAGATATTTATTTACATGATGCTTATCCTTAAAGTTTGGCAGCCTTAAATCCTTGTTGTTTTTTTTTTATTGTAAATTTAATCAGTCCGATTAAAATAAATTTAACGATGTCTTCGTTGTGTCCATAATTGCTACACGTCATGGTTTCTGTCACTTCCAACTGGTTTATCATCTGAGACATGAGGTTTTCAACCAAGTTTGCTTGTTTGCGGTCCTCCGGAAAAACTGTTTCGAATATCTCCTTTATTTTTTCGCAGTATTTTCGAAGCTTATAGTAGGCACCGTAAGCTTCCCAAACTCTGACACAGTTTGTGTAGTCTCATATGCCTTGAGACGTGTTAACAAGGCTTGTTCTCGATAAGAATTTGTCTCATCGATCATAAATTGCGTGCAGGCTTCGCAATTAATCTTGTTCCGTAACTTAAACGCTGCAAATCCTGCTTAGAACGTCAAAGCTCCTTCCTGTAGCTTCTCTGAACATCCTTTCGTTAGCACTGTTTCTATAGTGTTGTTCCTTGCGTAGTCTTCATCTGCGTCATCGTACTCGATATTGTTTAAAATATCGGTCTCCGTGATGTGGTCTTCTAATGGGACTTCAACTGAAAATTCTTCATTCGCTGCCTGCTCATTATCCAGTTCTTCGCGATCTGCTTCATCCAGCAATAGCTCTGCTCCAGAATCTTCATAGCCCGAATGATCTGAAGATTTAAAATTTTTAAATATAATTTGCTTAAGATTTCTTATGAATCTGTAAGCCGAGGGGTTTTTCTCATACGATCCCCTATTTGTCCGCACCATCGAAAATAAGTTCTCTGCTGGATCTGTGTTAAGATGCGCAGTCAGGAGAAACTTCTGCTCAGTACTCTTAAGATGTGTCCACATCATCTCAATTCCTAGCAGTGTCTGCTCCAAGCCGAAAAAGCAAGGAGGTTTTTGCAGTCTTACGGTATATTCCCACGTTTTTATCCACTGGCGAGCATTTCGTATTGACTTAAGTGTGTCGGTCGAATCTGAAATTGGCTGACGACTTGGATTCCTGGAACTCAGTGTGTCGCTATTCAGGTTGTCGAACAAGTCATTCATTTTTTGTATGAAAGTTGCTGTTGATTCGACAACTTTCTGTCTCTCAACTGTTTTGTAGCAGTTTGCTTTCACTGCATACAAAATTCCGGCAGCTACATTAGCGCTGAATATTTGTGTTGCCAGTTTAACCGATAGTTTTTCAAAACCATTTGGGCAAACATGGCTCTTAGTAAGCTTGAAGAAGACTTGCAAAACTCCTTTCGAGTCTTCTTCATACAGCTTAACAACTACGTTCCAATCTATAATTTCTCCTGAAATTATGATTTTGTGCTGTAACAATATATTCCGCACGCTCTTGAAGAGATGCGGATAATCGTACAGCATGAAAACCCTTTCATTCCCAACATCGTAATAAGGCTTTTCTACTGACACTCCTAGCAGTTTGTAAGCCAGTACGTTGTTTGATCCTTGGTCGCAGCTTGTCGCGACGACATTTAGGCCGCATGCCATTATTTTGCTGATGTTTATTTTTAACATCTCTGCAATATCTTTTCCTTTTGGGCATCCCATGTAGTAGGAAACGGTTTGCTTCCAATTTCCATTATATTTAACTTATATTTTTTCTGGCTGAGGTATTAACGAGGCTAGAATAAAATATGTGGGTTTCTATAACATGCGATACGTCTAACCATGCGTTTGATGTAGTTCAATATTTTAATGCATTTGGGTACCTACCTATAAAATTTCATAATTGTACCTACCTACTTCAAAAGATAAATTTAAACTATACTTCATTTCTTTAGTACCTACTGGGACATCCTGAAACCGAAATTTGCATTAAGTATATCGGCCGCTAGTGGTCGGTATGACGGTATCAAAAGAAGTAGGTATCAAAAAGAATACCTAAATCAATGATATTTAGCTGCCCAAACTGAGGCACTCAGGTGCTTGTGCAAAACCGAATGAAAAAATTATGTTTATATTCGGAGATTCGATTGTGTAACATAAAGCAAACGAAATATGAACCTAATATGATTTTGAATACCGATTATGAATGAATGCCCTTTTTATTTGATGAACCAATAAATAAACCAATTTGAGTTGTTCATGAATAACCTACGGCAGCTATTATTACAAGCAGGGCACGCGCTCGTACACACACTCTAACTTGTCTTATCTTATCTCTGCCTCAATTAATTTTTTTCACATGCAAATATGATATGCCTCACTGCTGAAATGCGAATCTCCTTCGCCGATCTTAACATATACACACCAATTGTATAAAATACAACAAAATAAGTTCCAGGTGACGGTTTTGTTCTAATTGCAATATGCCATAACCTACCCCAAAAACTTTGATCAGAGCAAACAAATAATATACCATCAATCTACCCAACTACAATTATCCCACCTCTCTTTATCCACCATCGCCCCTACCATTAAATATGAATATCTGCTTTTCACTTGCAAATACTCGTATGAATTATAAAAGAAAAACATGAGAATCTTCACTGCTGAAATGCGACTCTCCTTCAACGATCATACACACACATACCAATTGTGTTAAAATCCAGAAAACATAACATACCCCTTCCATCAAAGCAAACAAAAAATATACCATAAATCTACACGAAACCTGCTTTGCCAACCACCACCACTACCTGCATCATCCTCCTACTCATATTCCATATTCCCAGCACGAGAATGGTGTAGAACTAGACTATCATGATTTGTTGCGGGCGAATGCGCACTGGTGGCGTATCGTCGTTTACGCACGGTTGCACTACTATAAGGTTTATATACAATGTTAGTAGCAGGTTGTGTAACTAAGCGGATGGCAACTAAAAGTTGGTTAGTTTTTTAGCTGTAGCTTTTTAGTTGTCTACATAACAACTAATACCTAAATCAAAATTTATTGTTTTGCTACGAGTATAATGGTGATAATTTATTGGGATTTGTTATGCGTATTGCGTTTAAAATAAAAATTGATTGAATGCCCCTTTTATTTTACATCATGTTTTCTTACAAAGAGGTCCCTGGAGCCACAATAAAGTTCCTTTAAGCCGAAAAAGGATATTTTCCCAAAATGTCTTTAGAAACGGCGCGGTATACATGAGTTCAATGTTATTCGTTACTAGAAACAACAAACATTTTGGAAAAATATCCTTTTTTCGACTTTTAAGGACATTTTTGTTGTTCCAAAGACCTCTTAGTCAAATAACTCTGAACGCAGATATATCTTGCGGATTCTAATGGCATTTTGGAAAAACATTCTGTATTCGACAATTGAGGACCTCTTAGTCAAATAACATTGAACACAGATATACCGTGTGGATTCAGACGGCATTTTGGAAAAATATCCTTTTTTCTACTTTTAAAGACTTTTTTGTTGTTCTAAGGATCTGTTAGTCAAATAACATTGAACACAATATACTGAGCGGTTTTCTAGGAGTTTTTGAAAAAAAAAGTTTCTTTCGGGTTTAATGACCTTATTTGGTGCTCCAAGGACCACTTGGTAAATAACCTTATGACAACTAAAAGTGACATTATTAAATCGGCCGTCGGTTGTTGCACTGTAAATTCGCGAGAAAACTACTTTTTACTGAAGCTAAACAACGAAATAATTTTATTACGAATATTGCGGCCGCCACCGCCGAGAATGAAATTTCTTGAACTGTCAGAGTTAGGTGCGAAGAGCGCGAGTGCAACAGCCAGCAGATATGTATGCTGGTTTTCGCCGTAACTTGTGGGTGGTTGGGTTCAGGAGATAAGAAATAGGCTTTGGTGAATCGCACCAAAGGAAAACGTAGGTACTTACTGCGGTGGTTTATAATATAATTGGTATTCAAGTTACCATCTAAGATCTGAAAAAGAATTAGAAAAATGGGCGCCACACAATTTTAGGTTAATTGTGAAACCGAAATATTCGACCAAAAAACGAGCGGAACCAAGAAATAAAAGAGGACAATTTTTGTAGCACGTTATAAAACTCCGTTGGAGTACGGCAACTTTTTATTACGTTACTGAACAGCCGTTTGGGATGAAAGAAAAAGAAATTTCCAAAATACCACACGATCGCGTTCTCCCGAGGGGTGGAAAATATTCCGAAATTAATGGGTCGCGTGTCCCGTCGATAATATATAATATTATAAATTATCCCAATCACTGCCTAACACTATCACGAACTAAATTATAGATACTTAGCTTTTTTTCTCAACTCCTTCGTCGTTGTCCTGCAAGTTGGTGGGTCTAATCCCGCCACGACAATCGTCCGATCGCTCCATCACAATTACCCTGAGCTCCCTTTACTCGATCCTTGTTCCTACTTCCTTCCTCGAACTTCACCTTTATTCACTTTTTGTTTTTTTTTTTGTATAATCAAAAATCCAAATTTTTTTTTTGGACGAGCGAATGCTGGAGTTTTACGTTCTGTGTCGCTCGTTTATAGTGAGGGTGTTTCACAGGGCCGCCCGCCCGCACTCCTTTGCTGCTCCTTCGGTGCTCCCACGACGGAGTTGGGTCAAAAGGGAGCGTCGTCAAATCCCTCATCGAACCAAGCTCACTACCGTGTCTGTGGTAGATCAATATTCGCTTTTAGGCCTTTGACTTATTCGGACCGTCCGCCCGCGCCCGCGAATTACATTTCAATTTGCAGGGTGGATGTTTCGGTGGGTTGTATTGGTTCCACACTGCCGTTGCAGACACTTCGTCTGGTTGCGGAGTGCTTTTTACTTGCACCCCGCCTTTTCAGACCGTCCGTCTGCAGTCGTTGTCACAGACCGCCCGTCTGTCTTGGCTTCCACAGACAGTCCGTCTGTATTCGTCTCCACAGACCGTCAGTCTGTATCAGCTTTGGGCCTGGGCCTTCTGCCCTTCCAGTCACCTGTGGTGGTTGCTCCCCAAGGCTCCAGAGACGTGGACCAATGGCTGATGGAACCATGGTTGCCCCTCCACTTCTTTGGACCATGGAAACGCAGACCGATAGAAGAGGGAAATTACAAGGAGGGTCAAGGGAAAAGAGAATGGCCCTTGTTGCGGGCAATTTGACAGCAACAAATTCCACCCTCACCTCCAAGGAAATGTGCTTGGTTTTCGAAGAACCCCAAGCCATTTCCAGAGGCTAAGGAAAACAACACAACAGCGGAAGGGTTTATCTATCATTGGCCAATATGCCTTTCTAGACTTCCAAAAAATTAAGATAAAATATATTACTTTAACAAACTAAATTGGGGACTTGCTAGACTAGTCGTCGGCGGCTCTGTGATAGGGCTTAAGGTCCTTCACATGCCATGTGCCGCGATCTCTTTCATTCTCATCGGTCAAAGTATAAGTCCACGGGGAAACGCGTTTCTTGATAATAAACGGGCCGATAAATTTCGGCGCAAGTTTCGCCTCATAAAAGTTAGCGGCGTCGGACAACGCGAAGTTTCTTCGCTATACAATCTCATTCGGGAGATATTGAACATCCCTCCGCGGGAGTTATAACCCTTCCGCAAGTAACCATCTCCCTCCCAAAAGTAGCATAATATGGAGTTATGTCTAAGACGTCGTGCTGTGCGGTGCGTATTGCACACGCTACCTTCGCCAGCTGCGAATCCCAACCTAATCTACCACCGTCAAGATATAAACGAAACCCCTACTGGACTTGGGAAGTGGGCCTACCAGATCTACACAAACCATTTCCCCAGGCTTCGAAATTCCAACCCTCTCTTTCAGTAAACCAGCCGGTTTCTCGTACACCGGCTTCACCTGTTGGCAAACGCTACAACGCTTAACGTAATTCGTGATATCTTTCTTCATTTTCGGACAATAATTTTTCTCCATACCCTAGCATATGTTTTACGAACCCGCATATGCCCTGCTAACGGACTATCGTGACATTCTCTCAAAATCCCTAATCTGCCTGCTTAGGTTAGGTTAGATTAGAGTGGCTGTCGGCACAAGGCCGACACACTTAGACCAGGGTTAGGTCCATTGTGATGCCACACGGATCGAGGGGTTTCCCCACTAGTAGTTAAACCATTTAGAGCTTCTTATGAAGCGCGATAGACTTCTAACGTCAGCGAATAAATGCCAAGCCTCGATGCGTGTTTGCCTATCAGACAGTGCCCTGTAATTGCACCTATAGTGGAGCTAATATGCAGTCGGTTTAGTGAGATCAGACTCTTAGAGCGTCGCAGATCCAGCTTTGGCCAGATGTACTTAGCCGCTAGACATGTATTACTACTTGTCCACCTAAGGTTTGTTCTCTCGATTGCAGATAGCTTGAATAAAAGTTTGCAGGTAGCTATTGGGATACCCAGAGAACCCTTTTCAGGTAAAAGGGGCAGTTTGGTTCCCTTTTGCCTGCTTTCCCCACAACTAATTTCCATTCGTTGTTGTCCGCGGAACACGACATTGTTCGCTTTACTGAATTTGAAAAGTCGACCGTTGCTGGGTAAGCCAGTGGATTCGACTCAACAGCTGACACCATTTTCGCCACCCAAGGGTCCATATCCGCTTTCGAGATCTCGGCTACCACCGGGACTCCTCGCGACAACATATCCGGAACGACATGTTCTTTCCCCTTCCTGTGGACGATTTGGAAATCAAACTGCTGTAGTCTAACTGCCCAGCGTGCTAACCTACCCGACGGATCCTTAAGGTTACTTAACCATAACAAAGAGTGATGATCAATCACGACCGTAAACCGAATTCCTTCGATGTGCGGCCGCAACTTCTCGATCGCCCATTGTATTGTATTGTGTTGTATGTGCAGTGGGGTCATCAGTAGATGACATGCACTTAGACCTATTGGTCCATTGTACTTCAGCATAGCTGCCCGCTCGCTGGTTATTGGCGATTAGTAAGATACAGTGAGGGAGAACCTGCCAGTAGCCTTGGCAAAGCGAAGAATATTAGCAAGTTCAATGTCCCCCATCTCATCTTCGTTGACGAATTGTTTGCCTATAGTGGTGAGCATGGTTCTGGCGAAAGCCGGACATTCACAGATGAAGTGAGATGCCGTTTCATCTGCCTCCAATCAGCACTCACATAGGCCCGAGCTCCTAATGTGGATGGTTTTGAGGTGCTCGTTAAGAGGACTGAAACCGGTGATGAGACCAATCAAGGGTCTCAAGTCTTTCCTGTTTATTCCAAGCAAAAACTTAGCTCTGCTGATTTTCGGACCGTCCACTAGCTTCTTCGAATACCTGCATGAGACCAGGTCATGCCAGTATTCGGAATGTTGTTGGCGTAGAGCCGAATCCATTTCACGTTTGTGGACGGATGAGCAGCATCCTATAGATGGTTGTGGGCCAATGAAGGCTGTTGAAGAGCCCTTCCTGGCCAGGGCATCCGCTCTTTCATTACCATCGATACCTGTGTGCCCAGGAACCCAGGCAAGTGATACCGAGTTACATCTACCCAGACGGTTAAGCCTAACCATGGTTTCCTCAACTATTTGAGTTGAGAGAACCAGCCGAACAGGCTTTGATAGCGGCTTGGCTATCTGAGCAGATGTATAAGGTTCTACCCTTAATCTTTCTCCTTAACAGGATATTGGCGGCAGTGGCAATCGCAAAGATTTCTGCCTGAAAAACAGTTGTTTGTCTACCCAAGGCTGTAGATAGATTTATCCAACAGTCTCTAGAGTAGACCCCGGCTCCGGAGATACCGTCAATGAGTGAGCCATCGGTATAGACGATGACATCACCCGGCCTAAAGCCATTCCACCCCTCACTGTTCCATTCCTGCCGTTGAGGAAGGATGACCTGAAAACGGCGCTCAAAGACTTGCTTCATGCACACAGTGTCAAGTGCTCCTCCCCGATGGCCAGGCTGTCATAGAGAGCTCTGTACCTAGCAACTCTGGCCCCATCGCCGAGATTGACCTGCCGTCCAAGTACTACACACATACGGTATAGTGATTTTCTGGCCTCACTCTCAGCAAGGAACTGCAAGGGAGGTAAACAGAGCAACACCTCCATAGCAGCAGTGGGAGTTCCTCTCATCGTACCTGTAATGCATAAGTACGCAAGGTGCTGTAGCTTCGACAGTTGACGTTTGAGGATGTGATCTCTAGCCCACCATAAAATCGCACCATACATAAGGTATGACCTAACGATGCGCGTGTAAATCCAGTGAACCAGCCTGGGACTAAGTCCCCAGGTTCTGCTGAACATCCTACGGCACTGCCAGATAATGTTAGTTGCCTTCGAAATCCTAGCAACCAAATGTTCAGAAAAGTTAAGCTTTGGATCTAACACAATACCCAGATACTTAACCTTGCTTGATAGCTTTAGTTGAGTGCCCTGGAAGTAAGGCCACCGCACTTGAGGTATTGCCCTTCTACTCGCGAACAGCATCATCTCAGTCTTCGCGGGGTTGACTGACAGAGCTTGCTCGCGGCACCAACTCCCAACACTATTGAGCGCTGTTTCCATCCGCTCACAAGGAGTTGGTAAAAACCTGCCGCTGACAATAATGCACACATCATCAGCCTACCCAATAACAGGGTGACCTTCCCCATCAAGTCTTCTCAACAAGGAGTCGACCAACAGGTTCTACAATGTAGTGGAAAGTACACCGCCCTGCGCAAAGCCTTCTGACGCAGCCGCCAACAGCAGCTGTAACTTCTCTGCTCCTCAGCATTTCCAGGATCCATTCCACAGTTGTAGAATCGACGCCCTTCAGTGTTAAGGCAGACTCAATTCTGCAAAAGGTGGGATTGTCAAAGGCACCCTCAATATCCATGAAGACAGCAAGAGCATAGTTCTTGCGGTCGAGCGCCCTACGCACTCTGGCCGTCAGATCCGTTAATGCCGTCTCAGTGGACTTGCCTTTTTGATAGGCGTGTTGGCTATCATGAATACCCAGCGAAGCTGGAATACTCTTAAGCCGTACGTCAATCAGTTTTTCAAGGCCCTTTAACAGAAATGATGAAAGGCTAATAGTCCTGAAGCTTTTGGGAAGATCATAGGAGGCCTTTCCCGGTTTGTGAATGAAAACCGCCCTAGCTCGTCTCCAGGCCAAAGGAATATGTCACAGAGCCACGCTAGCTCTGTAGATTCTAGTTAGCAGTGTGAGCAAAATCTCGATACCCTTTTGCAAGAGTATGGGATAGATGCCATCAGGTCCAGGAGCCTTGAAAGGAGAAAAGGTCCGGATAATGGCTCTCGCCCTCTCTCTCGTAACAATGCTCGCCGCGACCCGCCACTGCTCAGTGGTAGCTCTGCCTTTGTTTGGCCACACACAACTATCCACGGTTTTGCAGCCAGGAAAGTGGGTGTCCATTAGCAGTTGAAGTACCTCCTCATTGGAGTTGGTCGAGGTGCCATCAGGCTTCCGAAGGACGTCAAGCCTGGCTCCCGGATCAGCTGAGAGGACTCTCTGCAATCTCGAAACCGCGCTAACATCCTTCAGTTCTCCGCAGAACCTCTGCCAAGCTACCTTCTTAGCGCTCTTAATTTGCCTCTTGTACTCTTTCTGCGCATCCGCATGAGAAGACCAATCGGCTACCAGGGCAGACTTCCTGGTCCTGTTAAACAGCCTCTTCACTCTTTTCCTGAGAAGGGATAGTGTTAAAAATTAATAAAAAAAAATCTGAATATGCTATTTGTCGTCATATAAGATGGTAACACTTACGAGTACTTACTACATACACATATGTGTACTTACTACTTTGCATTAATAAAAGTTCAGTTCTCTTTTAACTGTCAAACTTTAAACATCGTTTTTTTGTTGGTTACTTTTATTAAAATTAGTAAGTCGATCAAAGCGTTAAAAAAAAATTATAGACATACTTCGGAAGTATTTAGTTTTTTTGGTACTCGGTTTATATTAACGCGTTTATTTTGATTGAATTTGCCGTTTGGATATAACAATGGAAGTTGATCAGCAAAGGATCGAAAAATTGCAGGGCGGAGAGGAATGGCTTATCTGGAAATTCCAAATCAAAGTTTTGCTAAAAGCAAATGATTTATGGGATATTGTCGATGGATCGATGGAAAAGCCGGAAGCAAAGCCAGGAACAACAGAAAATGAACCATTAAAGAAATGGTTAAAAGCAGATAGCAGGGCGCAAAAATTAATTGTTACATCGATGGGCCAAGAGCCATTATTACATATAATGAGTTGTGATAATGCACTCGACATGTGGACAAAACTTGAAAACGTATATGAGCAGAAGTCTAGAACAACTGTTCATCTACTTCAACAAACCATCTACAGTTTTGCAAAAAACGAAGATGAGAGTCTGTCCATTCATATATCGAAGCTACAAAAAATCGTACAACAGCTGAAAGATGTTGGCGAGCAGGTGTCAGACTCAATGATAATCACCAAGATCCTCATGACTTTACCATCATCGTATAATAACTTTTACAGTGCATGGGAGTCGACAGCAGCAAGTTAGCAAACATTAAAAAATTTGACTGCGAGGCTTTTAATGGAAGAGTTAAGAATAAATGCGCAAAATAAAATTGAATGTGAGGCTTTAGTTGCACGAAAAGGCATACATTCATCGAAAACCTCTTCCTATAGTAACGGAGGTGGTAGAAGCAAAAAACCCGGAAAATGTTTTATTTGCAATAAAACGGGACATTGGAAATCAGAATGTCCAAGGAGGCAAAAAGAGAAGGCGGCTTGCAGCACTAGCGGCAAATGAGGTGATGCATTCGTAAGTCAAACACTCCTAGAGAAAGCGACAGAGCGAGATAGATGGTTTCTCGATTCTGGAGCCAGAGACCACATGACATCTCGAAGAGAATGTTATTCCGCTTATAAAAAATTTGATAAAACGGTAAAAATTCGTGTCGGAAACGGTGAGGTGATATTGGCATACGGTACTGGAGACATTAATATCGTTGCATATGACAATCGAGGTTGGAAACGGAAACACATATCGAACGTATTATATGTTCCCGATATTAAACTTAATCTATTTTCGACAAGTTCTGCTCTGGACAAGGGTTTGGAGTTGAGATCCAATAGAGACCGGTGTGAACTGCTAAAAGATGGTGCTGTTGTTGCTGTTGGGATGCGAGAGAACAAAATGTTTAAGCTTCTGTTTAAAGTGGTGATGGAAGTGGCAGGTGAAACTCATGTAAATAGTGCTGTTCGAGATTCAAATAATCTGCGATTGTGGCATGAGCGACTATGCCATCAAAATATTAAACATGTGAAAGAATTCCTATCAAAACGAAATATTACTCCGACTGAAGATCTTTCATTCTTTTGTGGTGGCTGTGCCATGGGAAAAAGCCATCGTTTACCATTTGCGAGAAGTGTCAATAGAGCCACTGTACCAGGTGAGCTAGTTCATAGCGACTTCTGCGGTCCCATGAATGAAACGTCTTATGGAGGATCCAGGTATTTTTTGCTATTTAAAGACGATTTCTCTAACTTTCGTTATATATTTTTCTTAAAAAAAAACTGAGGTTACTGGGATCCTGCTAGTCTACATCGATCAGGTAAAGACCGACACGGGTTATGCTGTAAAAACTCTCCGGACTGATAACGGATTGGAGTTTGTTAATAAAGATGTGCAGTCACTACTGAAAGCTCGAGGCATATGTCACCAAAGAACAGTACCCTACACCCCTCAACAAAACGGTCGAGCTGAACGCGACATGCGCACAATTGTTGAAGCAGCTAGGTCGATGATGTGTGGCAAAAATACTTCAGTCAAAATTTGGGCTGAAGCAGTAAACACAGCAGTTCATGTGTTGAATAGAACTGGTCCATGTCAGATTCAACTCAAAACTCCATTTGAGATTTGGTTCAACAAAGAAATTGATGGTTTAGATTTCAAACAGTTTGGCTGTGAAGTTTTCATGCACGTGCCAAGTAAGAAAACAAAAAAATGGGACCGCAAGTCGAAAAGGGGAATTTGGGTTGGTTATGCTAGCAACACAAAGGGGCATAGAATTTTTCTGGATGATAGTAACACTATCGAAATTTCGCGAGATGTTCTATTTAATGAAGGTGTTGTTCAGTATGAAGATGACGGTATGAGTATGATTAGTTCAGAAAACAATAAACATATATATGCCGATGTGTTCGATGACCATTCAAATACTGAGCAAATAGATGACAACATTTGTGCTGATGGTGATGATGAGATGATAGAGAACCGAGGAAGCAGCTCGAAAGAAGAAGGTGACGTTTAACAAAATACTGTTGGTGAACAATCAACTCATGAAAGCGAGGAAGATCAGCATACAAACACATGTAGCGGTGCAGGTGAGATTGATTCTGTTCCTGAAGATTGCATAAAACTTCGGCTGCGAAATAAGAAACAAACAAACGTCGTTATATCTGATGACTTCGCTTTTGTTGTCAATGTTATTGAGCCTTCCAGCTATGAGAGAGCATTACAGAGTCCAATGGCTTCTAAATGGAAACGGGCGATGGATGAGGAAATCTCTAGTTTGCTGAAAAATAATACGTGGAAGCTTGTCGAAAAGTAGTAGACAACAAATGGGTCTATAAGGTTAAGCTAACAGCAAACGGCGATGTTAGCAGTTTTAAAGCACGGCTTGTAGTTAAGGGCTTCAATCAAACGTATGGATTGGATTACCAAGAAACATTTAGCCCAGTTGTTAAATTTTCGTCCATCAGGACAATATTAGCTGTAGCTGCAGCAGCAAATTTAAAATTATTTCAATTCGATATAAAAACCGCATTTTTAAATGGCGAGCTTTCCGAGGATATCTATATGAAGCAACCTATGGGGTACGATGACAACAGTGGAAGGGTATGCAAATTACAGAAGAGTCTGTATGGTTTAAAGCAATCATCAAGGTGTTGGAACCAAAAGTTTACCAACTTCCTTCACAAGTTTGATTTCAAGAAGAGTTCATCCGATCCGTGTGTTTATCAGCTACTCAAAAGGAAAGAAAATTTTGCTGGCCATCTACATTGATGATGGACTTGTAGCAGCTTCCAGTGCAGAAGATGTTGACTATCTTCTTAAGTGTTTAAGGCAAGAGTTTGACGTTACTCATGGTGTTGCTGATTACTTCCTTGGTTTGGAGATAATACGTGGTAGAGAGGGGGAAGTACTGATTCACCAAGCATCTTATGCACGAAAGCTGCTAAGGAAGTTCAACATGGATGATTCGAAACCAGTTTCAACCCCTTCTGAGAAGACATCGAATGCGGTCAGCAGAGCTTATGACGGAAAATTTTCGTTCCGGGAAGCAGTCGGTAGCCTTATGTACTTGGCTATATTCACTAGGCCTGACATCTCTTTTGCTATCAGTTCTGTAAGAAGGCATTTGGAAAACCCTGATGAAACCAGTATTGGCGCAGTGAAGCGTATATTCAAATACATCAAAGGAATCATTGATCACGGTATAATTTACAATAGACCTAATCAAATGTATCTAAATTGTTTTAGTGACGCTGATTTTGCGGGTGACCTTGACACGAGAAGATCGACCAGCGGCACTGTTGCTATGCTATGTGGCGGAGCAATATCTTGGCAATCTCAACGGCAGAAGTGCGTATCATTGTCTACTACTGAAGCGAAATACATCGCGGCTTCTGAGGCCGTCAAGGATTTGGTGTGGTTGCAGAAACTCGTCCGTGAGCTATGGGAAGAAGACGACGCATACCCTACGCTATACTTAGACAACCAAGGTGCTATACAATTAATTAAAAACCCTGAATTTCACAAGCGCACAAAGCATATAGATGCGCGATATCATTTTATAAGAGAAAATTACGAAGATAAATTATTTAAATTAGATTATGTTCCAAGTGAACATCAAATAGCAGATATTTTTACAAAATCCTTGCCAAAGGAAAAATTTAAAAAATTTAAAGAAGCATTGAATTTGTATTCGCTCTCACATTTTCGTAAATAATTTGTGGTTCACAATGTTTAACAAAATTATTAAACTGAATTGAATTATATAATATGATATTGAAATAATAGTAGCATATATTTTGCTTAGAAATCTTCTATGTATGACAAAAGTGGAAGTGTTAAAAATTAATAAAAAAAATCTGAATGTGCTATTTGTCATCATATAAGATGGTAACACTTACTTACTACATACACATATGTGTACTTACTACTTTGCATTAATAAAAGTTCAGTTCTCTTTTAACTGTCAAACTTTAAACATCGTTTTTTTGTTGGTCTCGAAATTTCACAGATAGCTAAGCGTTCCACCATCGGGTTGGTTTCGCACCGCCAGCCTCCTTCTCCGGGCAAGCAGTATGAAAGGCCGTAATAATACCGCTGTGTAGCGTGTCGGTCGCCTTATCCAAGTCGTCGCTACTAAGGATCCTGATAGGCAGGGAACCTATCTGACCCCGCAACTCCGTGGAAAAGACGTCCCAGTCAGTGCGTCGCACATTCCTGATTTTGCTTCTGATTGGTCAATCTGCACTTAACTTAAAAATAACATACCGATGGTCAGATGCAGTTGCTTCCCTTGAAACCCTCCAGCCCGAAACGATGCCAGATGCAGCAGCGGTTGCTACTGTCACATCAATAACTTGCCGCCTCAGCCGAGTGACAAAGGTTGGCTCATTACCAGTGTTCAGTATATCGAGCTGGCTGGCAGCAAAGAAGTTTAGTAGGGATTCACCCCTGCTATTTGAGTCAGTACTACCCCAAACGCGATGATGCGCGTTAACGTCCATACCAACGATCAAATACTTGTTACCTCGTCGTGCATGCTCGATAAGCCTTACCAGTTCCGGAGGTGGGGCCAGTGAGTCGAATGGGAGGTAAACTGAGGCTAAAATAATCTCAGTAACCAATCGTTCTCGCTTAAGACACATTTTAATTGCTGTACAGTCTCGAGAACTGGACTCAGGCATAAGACCAGCATCTAAGCCCTTTGCTACAAAGATGCACGTGCGAGTATTAACAATCCCAGGCTTTACAAAAATTACTCCTGGTACACCCGAGATGCCACTTACCGCCCCCTTATACAGATAAGGTTCCTGTATGAGGCACACCTCTGTATGCAGTTTTCCAAGACGACGACACAATGTAGGTGAAGCCGCCTTGGAATGTTGCAAGTTAATTTGAAGGACCTCCAGTGATGAGCTAGCCATAGAGCTAATTACCACTGGAAGTTCTAGCCTTCTCTCCCCTCTTTTCTGGCCTGAAGAACAGACGACCAGTGAGGAAATAAGGCCGGTAGGAGCACTTCCCAAGCATCTTCGCCGAATCGTCATCAACACCAAAATTATACAGACGGCCATACTTCATTTTGTTGAAGTGATAGACCCTCCACTTATGGATAGACCCGGGTTTTGACCCTTGAGAAGATCGATGATTTCCTTAGTCTCCAGATCAGTTTCCGGGACAAAGACCTTCATCTTGGTATATCCCACTAGCTCTGACGGGTAAAGACAGACAAGGTCACTCCCGTCAAGCTTAGGGAAAATCCGAGCAAGATCAGCTCTGACCCACGCATCCGTGGCTTCATCACTACAGCAGAGGACAAAGCCTCCATTAGTCTTGATGATGCGCTCAAACGCCGGGCTATTGCCTTCCTTGCCTCGCCTCCTCACAGCGTCCTTCAAGGCCTTGTCCAGAACGCAGATGTTTTCCGCAGTATACTTCCTCAGGTGATCACCCGGGAAATCAACCGCCAATCGCAAACCAGACAGGGCCGAGTCCGTGTAGCTCTTCTTTGGTAGGGGTGGTCCTGCATCATTGCTAGTGCAAGACCTCTTTGTGACTTTGGATGCTGTACCAGCTACCTTGGGTGACCCCTTAACCACTCTTGTGTCCGCCACCTTCACAGACTTCTCTGTTTCCGTGACCGTCACTGAGATATTGGGAGCGGTCGATCGCACATAGTACAGCCAAGCACTCCTTTTCGGTCGTCGAATAGTTTCTTTCGCATCTATTGAGGGATCTGCTAAGGTAACAAACGACCTTCTCGCCCTCATCAAATTCCTGTGACACTACGGCCCCGATACCAAAATCTGACGCGTCGGTTTGCACCGGACACATCAGGATCGGTGCTGTCACTAGACATTCTAACTAACTCGGCGAAATTGGGTACAAAGCGCCTGTGCCAGGAAATTGTCCCTACAAAGCTCATAACTTCCTTCACGTTTTTCGGTGCAGGAATTCTAACCATGCTTTCCACCTTTTCTGGATCGACGTGGAGTCCGTTTCTATCAAAAACGTACCCTAGAAATTTAAGAGAGGACCTACAAAAGTTGCACTTTTCTCTGCTAACTTTCAAGCCCGCTTCACATAGTCTCTTAAATACTTCTTCCAGTATCTCAAGATGTTGTTCAAAGAAATTGGTGACGATGATGATATCGTCTACATACACGAAGACGTGTGGTTCGATATCGGCACCAACAACGCTGTCGATGAATCTCTGCCACGTCGCCGGTGCATTATGCAAGCCGAAAAGTATTCGCTTGAACTGGAAAAAGACCCTATTCGGAACCGTGAAGGCTGTGAGCGGTCGTGATCCCTCTTCCATGGGAATCTGCCAGTAGGCCGACTTGATATCTAAAGAAGTGAGATATTTTGCATCTCGAAGTTTATCTAGGGTCGTTGAAATGTAAGGCAGTGGATAAGCATCCCTATCTGTAACCTTATTTAATTTTCTGTAGTCGACGCAGAACCGAAAAGACCCATCCTTTTTCCTGATAAGAACGATTGGAGATGCCCACGGACTGCTTGGTTTTTCAATAACTCCCGCGTCTAGCATCTCCTTCAGCTCTTTATCAATATGGACCTGCATTGCAGGCAAAACCGGGTAATAACGCTGTTTAATCGGTTCGGCCGACATCCTAATCTTGTGTTCTACCAATTGTGTACAATCTAAACCCTCTGGCATATCTCTGAAGATTTTCTCTTCTAAAATCTCCAGTTGCCTTGCTTGAGCCTCGTCCCATACGGACTTTTCCTTAAGAATGGAAACCGAGCCAACCGACTGCTGACTCGAGAAATTCCACACGCCTGATCGCAAATCCGGGACTACACCCGACAGTGCCCAAAAATCTGCACCAAGGATCATCACGTGTGGTAGAGCTGGTAATACCAAACACTCCAAAAATACCGATTTATCCCGCACCACAATTGGAAGAGATACTGCCCCCAAAACTTCTATACCCGCCCCATCTGCTAAAGCTACTGAGCTTATTCTACTCTTGGACAAAACTAACCCTAAATATTTGAGAATGTCCCACCCGTCCCTACAGACAATGGTGCGTGAAGCACCGGAATTCAGTAAACCGAGGAACTGAATTCCGTAAATAGAAATGTTAAAAAATGGCCGATTGTCTAACTAGTTTGCCTCGAGAGTGAAACCTAAATAAACCTGAGGTACCAGCTGGTCGTCAGCAGGCGACCTAACTAGTTGCGACGGCGCTCCTGTCCTGCTGTTCCATGAGTCCGTTGCGCGTTTCCCGCACAACGTCGGCAATCCCTACGGTAAACCCCTGCTGCACCACAACCGTAACACTTTTTCGGAGCAGAACATCTATTTGAAAAATGGCCCTTACTACCACAATTGAAACAACGCATTTGCCGACGTTGTTGGTTGTCTTGAGTGACAACCGAAACCCTTGGTTCTTCTACGCTGATGTATGCTAGGTCTGGCTCCAGCAAATGTCTATTGCGCGTCGTTGGTAGTGGAGCAAATGTTTCCACATTCGCCCGCACCGTCTCCAACTTGCGTCCCAGCGCCACCAAATCACTGACACACTTGGAATCCGCCAATCCCAATTGCGTCTGCTAGAATGGCGCAAGGTTCCGTTGCAGAATCGAAAGCTTTCTCCGCTCCGAAATCGGTTCTGAAAGTCTTCCGAACATGTTCTGCATCGTTGCGACGTAAACTCCTATCGATTCCTCCTTCCCTTGGGTTGGTCGCCTGATCTCCTCTAATAAGAGATCATCATAATTGGGCGGGAGAAACTCAAGTTTCAACTCCCGAACAAGTTCCTGGGTTGGGTCCGTTTGCCCGCATATCAAAAGCCCGCACACGAATGCCCGCACACGAATGCCCGCATATCAAAAGCCCGCATCACAAAAGCCCGCACCACAAAAGCCCGCACCACAAAAGCCCGCATGTCATGGGGAAATATGAAGTTTCCCTTAAGAAAACTCTTTTCTGTGATTCTCACAAGATCGAGTATCTAACATTTTGGAAATTGAAGTAAACCAATCAAAACTCTTATAGAAAATATTTTGTGGCTTCGAAAATGGCGGGAAGTAGTTATTCACCACACTCACCTCTTCCCCTCTTTTTTTTTTTGAAAACGTGTAAAATCTCTTAAAAATTTTTTGGTCGTCCTAAAAAGAACCGATTTATTTACCATATCCACCTCTACCCCTCCTAAATTGAAATTGGTCAATATCTCTCATTGAATATTTAGTCGTCCTAAAAAGAACGATTTTGGTTCATAGAACCCAATACACAAAATCACTTCACTTGCATTGTTTTGGGAGCAACCGCACTGCTCCAGGCATCGTCGAAGAATGCGACAATTCAGAAAAATACCACTTCTTATATACACTTTGTCGAAGACATTTCGAATTGATAATATTTTTGACAACCAATCAAAACTCTTGCAGGATATATTTTACACAACTTCCCTCTCCGTGATTCTCATGATTTCTTGCATCTTAAAGATGGATTTCTGTGTGAATTCAATGGATTTTAAATGTACATTACTTCTATTTTAACACGCAATTGTTTAGGAAATAACCATAGCCCAAGTGCGGATAGTACATGTGTTGAATAGATGCTCTTACCGTTGAAAAATAATAGCATTCCTCCCAATAAAAGAGAAAAAAGTTCATAAAATGGACAGAATTTGTATACATTTGATTAAAGCAGACCGCAAATCATGCGAGTAAAAGGAGTTCATATTTGGAATTATTCGTTTATTTAGTGGAAAAACCAGTTTAAATCCTAAGATTCCGCGAGCGGGCTACATAGACCCGACATGATGCGCATAAATTCGCCTTGTCTTTTCAATTCGGCGCTTATTTGCATTGTTTATATACACTTTTTTTGTTTCGTTTTTTTCATCCTTTCATCCTTTTTTTCTATTCGAAACTCTGAAAATAATGAAGAAGGAAATCCTTTTAGTAATCATTTTTGCCTAGGTGGCCCGCTTCGCGGGTTCTTAGGATTTAAACTATCTTTCCGCAGGGTCTAGCACGCTCACGCAACTTCGTTGCTCCGCTAAGGGTATAAGCTGGCTGTCTGGCAGGCGCCATAAACACAAACAAATAAGCCCCCAATTGTAAGATAATTATTCGCATCATTTTCGTTCTGGGTGGCCCGCTTCGCGGGATCTTAAGATTTAAACTATCTTTCCGCAGGGTTTAGCACGCTCACGCAACTGCTCCGCTAAGGGTATATGCTTATTGTCTGACAGGCGCCATAAACACTTACAAATAAGCGTCAAATTTCATAGATAATGCCATTTAACTCGCATCATTTTCGTTGTGTGTGGCCCGCTTCGCGGGATCTTAGGGTTTCACCTATCTTTCCGCAGGGTTTAGCACGCTCACGCAACTTCGTTGCTCCGCTAAGGGTATATGCTTATTGTCTGGAAGGCGCCATAAACACAAGCAAATAAGCGCCGAATTGAAAAGATAAGGCGAATTTATGCGCATCATGTCGGGTCTATGTAGCCCGCTCGCGGAATCTTAGGATTTAAACTGGTTTTTCCACTAAATAAGCGAATAATTCCAAATATGAACTCCATTTACTCGCATGATTTGCGGTCTGCTTTAATCAAATGTATACAAATTCTTACCATTTTATGAACTTTTTTTCTCTTTTATTGGGAGGAATGCTATTATTTTTCAATGGTAAGAGCATCTATTCAACACATGTACTATCCGCACTTGGGCTATGATGGTTATTTCCTAAATAATTGCGTGTTAAAATAGAAGTAATGTACATTTAAAATCCATTGAATTCACACAGAAATCCATCTGTAAGATGCAAGAAATCATGAGAATCACGGAGAGGGAAGTTGTGTAAAATATATCCTGCAAGAGTTTTGATTGGTTGTCAAAAATATTTTCAATTCGAAATGTCTTCGACAAAGTGTATATAAGAAGTGGTATTTTTCTGAATTGTCGCATTCTTCGTCGATGCCTGGAGCAGTGCGGTTGCTCCCAATCCAGTGAAAGTGAAGTGATTTTGTGTATTGGTGGTTCTATGAACCAAAATCGTTCTTTTTAGGACGACTAAATATTCAATGAGAGATATTGACCAATTTCAATTTAGGAGGGGAAATGAGGGGTAGAGGTGGATATGGTAAATAAATCGGTTCTTTTTAGGACGAACAAAAATTTTTTAAGAGATTTTACTTGTTTTCAAAAAAAAAGAGGGGAAGAGGTGAGTGTGGTGAATAACTACATCCCCCTCCATATTACTCGGAACAAATATTTCTTTCAAGCGATTTGATTGGCTTTAAAAATTTTAAAATTGAAGTGATGAGGTGAATAACAAAACAATAAGCCCGCATCATATGCGGGCTAAATCTGAAATTAAATTGTGCGGGCTTATGGCATGCGGGCTTTTGTGCTGCGGGCTTTTTCATAATTTGGCGTGCGGGCTTTTGTTACGCGGGCTTTTCATATGCGGGCTTATAGGGGTTTCCCCAAGTTCCTGCCAAGAAAAGATCGACCTCCTAATCGCCCTAAACCAAAGAAGAGCCTTCCCTTCGAAGAGTTCCACTGCCGACCTAAACAACTGCTGGACTGAAACCCCCCTTGCTTCTCTAAGTTCGTCAACCCTTTCCAAAAAGGCATTGACGGAACCACCGCATCGTTCCCCTGAAAACCTTAATTGCCATTTGGACAAGTTTTCAACCCTTTCGTTGGTAAAAGGCTGTTCACTTCGCCCACCATCGTTTGACTGGGAATTCCTATTCTTGCCAAAGGCGGAGGTCGATGGTGGCGAAGGATCCCGGGTCGTCTGTCTGGGTGGAAGTGAGTCCGCCCGTGTTTGCCGCTTCAATTTGAGTCTGCCATCGTCCTGGCTTTCGTCGTCGAGGCTTTCATCGTCATCGCTCTCCCCGATGTCCCCGAGTAAGCCCAAGAGTTCCGTCTTTAGACTCTTCAACATCTTCGGGTGTTGAAGCGTGTGACCTGCCGATCCTGGTGGTCGCCCACTCAATCTTTGAAATATTTATCAAAAGTTAACATTTGGTCAGGGATTTGGATTACAAATATTATGTTGGGATGTAGTGACTGCAGTGTCGTAATACTTATGTCCTAATTTTTGAGTATTACTCTAAGCTCTCCAGACGCTTCATTCCGAGCACCTGAAGTGCACGATTGTGATGTATTATCTTAGCTCTTCAGCCGAGAAGTATTATCTTAGCTCTTCAGCCGAAATAAAAGGAACTCAGGATTTACGATATAGATGTCGTTCTGACTCTGAACTTCTAATGACTTATTTTATTGGCAAAATATTCTTATTATATATACAAAGAAATTAATTCAATTTGGTTCAATTTCTTTGCCACCAAATGCCTCATATTTTCTTAATTATCATGCCCTACAAATGTTGGCCTGTGTGACAACACAAAAGAATCAAATTGCAACTTGAACTGAGTTAACCCATGGTTCACTCCACCCAAGTGCAATCCGATTCTATGTTCACCGCGACACATTCACCTGTGGTCATGATCAAAGCAAAATCAAAATAATAATTCTTATTCTATGAATCATTGTGTGCAAAGCAATCCACTGGCGATGTGTAACATGATCAGTTGAAATTAATTGCGGAAGTGAACGTACATGTGAATGTACATGATCATGTTTAAATCAAAAGTGGGTTACTGTGCACACGTGATCTGATTAATTGGGTGCACACACAACACCCTCACCCTTTAAAAATAATTTTATCCTCTTTTAGAGTGAGAAAATTATTACATCTTACATATTCCTTGTTTTTATTAAATTGTTATTGTGCACTTCTTTGTTTTTGTTTTCAATACTTATTATCCTATTTGGCCCATTTTGTGCAATTATTTTATATGGACCTTTAAAAGGTTTATCTAACTTTTTTTCTATTTCCTACTTTTAAATATACATAGTCACCTATCTTAAAATTCGATTGATATACATTAGTTTGGTCTTTACTTATTTTATTCTTATTTTGTTCTAAACTTTCTTTAGCTTTATTATGTGCATACTTTAATTTTATCTTAAATTCGTTTACATAATTATCAACGCTATTAATACCTTCATTATTCTTTATAATCTCACATGGTAGAGCACATAACTTTCCATATACTAATTCAAATGGTGAGTAGTTTGTAGTACTGTGTGGTGTAGTGTTGTACGTGTAAGTGTAGTATGGTAGTAGTTCTTCCTAATCGTCTTTTCCATCTGTGGTCATCAAGTAGTCATTTAATACTCTATGATTTCATTCTACGGAGCCTAAAGTTTCATGGTGAAAATGTGTAGACGTTGTCTTTTCTATTCTTAGCAATTTACAGATATTCACCAACAGTTCGTTTGTGAATTCCGTGCATTTGTCTGTCTTTAATTTCCTAAAACAACCATATTTCAATATTAATTTTTCTACAATTGTTTTTGCGACTGAGATGGCATGTTTCGTGACTAGTGGAAATGCTTCAATGAATTTTGTCAGCTCACATTGAATGGTGAGAATATCCCTGTATCCATTCGATGGTCTGAGTGGTCCTACTGTATCTATCGTTACTACTTCAAATGATGTATTTGGTGTCTCTGGCTCTGTGAATCGTTCTTTATTGTATCGTGTAATTTTCACTTCATTACAAATCTTACAATTATTTATATACTTCCTAACCATCTTATTCATGTTCTTCCGCACATATTTCTGCTTCAGCTTTGCTATACATCTTCGTATTCCAATGTGTCCTCCTTCTTATTTCTCATCATGATGCTCCATTATCAATTTCTCCATTTCTTCCACACCTTAGCGGGTGGCAATGGTGCAGTAGTAGTGTATTCGCTTACGGAATGGATGGTCGTGCGTTCGAATCCCGGCCAAGTCCATTACTTTATAACGAATACATGAAATCGTAATCTCCTTAAGTAACTTAGACACCACCCGTGGAGAAAAACCCTACAACTGCACCCAAACATTTCTTTCCTATCTCTCTATTCTTTCTAATACCAAGTAGCTTACACTGTGTTCTTAGCATTATAAGGGTACTGTAACAACAGAAAAAAAAATCCCTTTAGCGTAAGCAAATTATAAAAAAAAAAAAACACTTTATTCTTTTCGGTGGGTTGTATAATATAATGTCTAGACAATTTTCTTTCTTATTCTTTTGCAGTTCGTTAAATATCTCTTTAAATTTGTGCACTGATATTGTTTCAAAGATTTCATTATTCTTTGCTAACGCTAGCGTTTTTATTTTCACATGCTTTGTATAGGATAACAATTTCTTCAAGATCAATTTTAAATCTGATAGAGAATTATCATTGTATCCAACATGTATTATGTCTTTTACCGCATATATTCTTTCTTTATGGGTCCCTTTTAAATTCTTATTCTTCTCGAGTTGCAACTTCTTAATGTTTCTAGTATCTGATATCGATATGCATTCCCATATGTGGAGGCGTACCGTCTCCACTGGGGTCATACTTTACAAATTTTCTTCTTTTTCGCGCGTATCTTCACTATTTCTCAACTTCATAGCTCTGGATAGGACATTGATACTTTGTTGTGGAGTCATTTCTTTTAACTCCTCTGAACTTAGCTTTATTCTAGATAATGCATCAGCATTTGTATTCATCTTTCCTTGTTTGAAAATTATGTCAAAGTCATAATCCATTAAATCTACTCTAATTCTAGTTAATTAAGACGAAGGGTTCTTATGTGTGAATAAGCTAACTAAGGGTCTATGGTGTTGAAGTTGGAAATGCTATTCGAGTTCCTGTCAAGGTTACCTCTGGGATTACTCCTATATCTCTGTACCCTATTGAAGTGCATGATCTGGTTTAATTGGTCTGGGTCTATTTCTAATGCTATTTGTACAGCATCTGCTAGCTTTGTTGGTCTTGCAGCTATCACCAATGATCTATATGGTTCAGTTAGACCATTCTTAAATGCTGTCATCCCTATCTGATCATTTAACCTTACCATGACCTCTCTATGCTCTTCTCCTTGTTCAGAGATCTGTAACTCATTTAAAGCAGCTAGTAGTGTTTCTACGTGTGAGGAAAAGCTTGTGACAGTCTGGTTACCTTGGTAACATTTCGCTACGTCATTATGCAACCTGGATGCAGTTTTGTTTGACTTGTATACCGATTTCAGAACTTTTTTTAAATCTTCGAAATTCGTCGGTGTTCTCTCAGTTTGGATCTTATTTTTGACTTTTTCTGACAGTTTAGTGGCTAAAACGAAATTTATTTATAGCTCTTTTTGTGGTTCGTCTTTAAGAGTGCTATTGTAGAATTCGATTAAGCCCAAGTAATTGTTAAGGTCTTTATAGTCACCTTGAAATTCAGGTATGATCTTCGTAGCCGTCATTAGTTCAAAATTTGCCATCTTGTCGGTATTGTTAATGCTTTTTTCCTTTTGGTTTTCTTCTACATTGGTTTTTGTGTCTGTGGGTTTGAAATGTACTCGGATCTGGGATGCTACCTTGTCAAATTTGTCTTTCAAGCCTTTTATGTCCTTAACGTCTACTGTTTGTGCTATTCGTTAGCTTCTGTAATAATCTCTCTAAAATGTTAAATTCCATTAATTTTTATTTTATCCACATATTTTTATACATTGCTAATGTTCTTTAAAATGTTAAATTCTATCAATTTTTATTCTATCTATACATTGCTAATATTCCTTAAAGTATGTTTTCTTAGATACTTCTTATAATGCGAATTTATTTTACTTAAAAGCTATGTACAATCATTTTTTTTTATAAAATAAAAGTGAATCTATAACGGAAAATGTCCAATTTAAATATGTATTTATGTACTTATATATAAAAGTATGCAAAGCAGAATACATTGTAACGATTTTACAAACATTGAATACAAAAATAATAAGTTACAAAAGGTTCCGCGTTTGAATAATGATTCACAACACAGCGGCACATTACTTTAATTATTATTTTAATTTGTGTTAATCTTCTTCTCAGTTTTATACTTGTTCTGTCTATCTTTTGTCTGCGTACTCCTCCGTAATTTCTTTCATTCCTACTGATCTCCCTTTTCGGCATCATTTTCACTGTTTGGGGACAGATTTAGGATTTCTGAATTTGTTCCACTCTGGCGGGTATGTCTTGTTGACCGCAACTCCCTTCTTTGTTCAGGGAGAGGTATTGGTATTCTAATAGTTTTTCCTTCATCTTAGTACGGAAATAACGACTTTCCTCTTGATTTCTTGAGGTTTTCTTAGTTCATTCAAAAAAAATCTGGTCGCAGGATTCCAAGTTACATCGCCATGTTGGGACGTAGTGACTGCAGTGTCGTAGTACTTGTGGCCTAATTTTTGAGTATTACTCTAAGCTCTCCAGCCGCTTCATTCCGAGCACCTGAAGTGCACGATTGTGAAGTATTATCTTAGCTCTTCAGCCGAGAAGTATTATCTTAGCTCTTCAGCCGAAATAAAAGGAACTCAGGATTTACGATAAAGATGTCGTTCTGACTCTGAACTTCTAATGACTTATTTTATTGGCAAAATATTCTTATTATATATACCAAGAAATTAATTCAATTTGGTTCAATTTCTTTGCCACCAAATGCCTCATATTTTCTTAATTATCATGACCTACAAATGTTGGCCTATGTGACAACACATAAGAATCAAATTGCAACTTGAACTGAGTTAACCCATGGTTCACTCCACCCAAGTGCAATCCGATTCTATGTTCACCGCGAAACATTCACCTGTGGTCATGATCAAAGCAAAATCAAAATAATAATTCTTATTCTATGAATCATTGTGTGCAAAGCAATCCACTGGCGATGTGTAACATGATCAGTTGAAATTAATTGCGGAAGTGAACGTACATGTGAATGTACATGATCATGTTTAAATCAAAAGTGGGTTACTATGCACACGTGATCTGGTTAATTGGGTGCACACACAACAATTAATAAATTTTCGTGAAATTCTCCAACTGATAATTTAATTTGTTTTAGTTTAAACAGTTTAACTTCATAATTATTAATTTCCTAAGATGTTAGAAGACTTTCTACCATTATTTGCAATCTACTAGCTAGTACTATATTTTGGATTTTTCCAATAAGTTCGTTTAGAGAGATAGATAGATAGATTCTTTATTTTTTCATCATAAAGTTTACAAATTGGTATACTTCAGAATAAGGACATGGCAATACTGCCGTCTGCCTGAGATGACATTTCATAATATGATTTAAAAATAAAAGAAATAATAAAAAGCAAAAATTTTAAAATATAAAGAAAAGGAAAAAAGAAAAAAAAAAGAAAAAATGTTTAACAAAAGATATGAAGAAATATTACTATATAAAACAATGCTATCAATTTTAACGTGATTTGAAACACAAAATATTATACAATTTGGTTAATTTGATTAGCTGTTTATACAAAATTTTATCAATTTTAACATGATTTGAAACCCAAGATAATACACAATTTGGTTAGAAATAGCTGTTTATACAATATTATCAATTTTAACGTGATTTGAAACACAAAAGTGATATTATCAAATTTAGTATGATCAGAAACAAAACAATAAATAGTTAGGTATAAAATTTGGTCAAAACTGCAATAAGTGGGTAATCGACTAAGTTTAATATGTGAAACTGTTACGGTAAGAAAGAGCATGTTGGCAATATTTAAAGAGGCTGAGCCAGCCCATTGCTCCATTTAAAATTTCAAAAAGTTTGTCCAAAGATATAAAACTTTCCCGAAAATGCAACCGGCGAAAGGACAAGCAGCAACGAAATGGTATATATCTTCATTCACTCTTCCGTTACATAGATCACATAGCTGGGGCAAGTCTGATCGATGAGGTATAAAGTTCAAATTTAAAATTTCAACTCTTGCTCTAAAAATAATACTTATAACCGAGGCTGAAAATTCATTACTAAAGTAAGAGACTTCCGAGGGCAGTTCATGGTTTAAATGACTATAAATAGCTCTTGAAGTAGATGAAGATGCTCTGGAAAGGTTATCCAGAAACATTTTGTGATCCACCTTAGCAATCACATCAGAAAACTGAGCCTGCCAATCGGTCACATTAGTTTCTGTTAAGTTTAAACTTGTTTCGTAAGATAAAGCTAGTTCGTTCCAGTTTTTAAACGGGGAAGCATTCACTCGAAGTAATTTTCTTAAGATGATTTTGTGAAGACAAGTTTCACTTCTTTTCATCACTCTAGTAATGAAGTTCGCATTTGCCTTCAAATTTTGTATATATATAGGGACTATTCCTGACTCTACATATATGGCGTAGTTGGGTGTTGAGCTAGGCAAACGAAATATCCTCTTAAAAAAGTTCCTTTGTACAGTTTCAAAAGCTTCGAAGTGTGTGTATCCGACGGGTTGGACGCCATATGCCATGCATGCATTTACTGTCGCGTTGAAAACTTTGTACTTGGACGTTAAATCAACATTTTGGTTCGAAAAAAACTTTGGCCACATTATATTAAGAGCCAATTTAGCTTCGTTGCTTTTTTCTTTGGAGTGCTTTAGATAGCTTAAATTGTAGGTCAAGAGGACACCCAAATAATTAAACTCTTGTAAAACCTCAATGTGTGTATTGTTTAGAGACCATTTTTCTTCCGCTCGCCTTCTTGATTGTCTCTTTTCAAATATAACAATCTTAGTTTTTTGGGTATTAATTTGCAAGCCCCAAGACTCGCAAAATGAACTTAGACGGTTTATTTGCAATTGAAGCGTGAAAGGATTATCAGCAAGCATGACTAGATCGTCCGCGTACAACAGGACTTTGATTATAATGTTAGCAAAATTAACTCCACCCGGAAGAAGCTCGCAGACATCATCTATGAACAGGGCAAATAATAATGGGCTGAGGATACAACCCTGAGGAACACCTGTAATTGTATCAAATCGATTTGAAAATGTGAAACCGTCCCATACCCTTGCATTTGTTGACGAAATAAGACTTGCATACACTTCGAGAAACTTTCTTGACAAACCAATGCAAGAAAGTTTGTATATTAATGCTTGTCTATTGACTTTATCGAATGCAGCTTTAAAATCAACAAAGCAAGTGTATAGTTTCTTTTTTCTATCTATAAATTGTTGAGCAATGCTTGAAATGGCCAAGATATGATCCATGGTTGAAAAACCTGGGCGGAAACCGTCTTGAAAGATGCTCAAAAGACTGTTATCCTCAATCCATTTTGAGAGCCTTTCATATAGGATTGCAGTGAAAGTTTTTCTTATTGAATTTAAAATTGAAATACCTCTATAATTTTCCGCAGCGTTAGCATCACCTTTTTTAAAAATGGCAAAAATTACAGATTCGTTGAAACTGTTAGGGACACATCCATCATTGTACACTTTGTTATAGAAAGACACGAGGTAGTTTTTAAAATCAATAGTGCTGTTTTTATAAAACTCGACTGGTATGCCGTCTAGGCCAGGAGCCTTGCTGTTTTTCAATCTTTGGAGCGTTACTTCCAATTCGGGCAATGAGAATTCTAAATCCAGCTCGTTGACTCTAGTATCAGGTAGCGCGTAATCAAAGGTATGAAGGTCTTCATCAGCTGAGAGTAGAGTTTTAAAATGAGCTGCTAACGTCTCAGCTTCTAAAGAGAACTTCATACCCTGATTGCGCCCACCAAGATTGCGCACTGTCTCCCAAAATATCTTTGAGTTTGTGCAGTTTTCCAATTTCTTAGCCACGTTTTTTAAATAGGTGATTTTCTTAACTGAGCACATTTTTTTAAAATCATTATTAACGCGAAGATAGATGTTTTTGAAAAATTGAGAATTGGTCGTTCTAAACAGTTTTAAGTAAACGAACGAAAGTTTACGGAGATTTCTGCAATCCTTATCAAACCATACATTTTTAGCTACAAAAGTGTGTGTACTCTTCAACGCAAAAGGGGCTGCGGTCTTTATAACCCGTTCTATACTTTCACATACCACTTCAGACGAGACTGCGGATTGTTGGGGCAGAGATAGTAAGTGCCGAGAAAGGAGGCTTCTATAGAGGGTTGCATTGTTCTCCGACCACTTCAGCTTATTAAAACTAGAAGGTGTAGCTTGCTGGTTTAACTCCTTTAGCTGAATTTTAATTACAATTGGAAAATGAGCCGAGTAGTTGACTAGTGCAACTTCAAAGTCATCGATAATGTTCAGCCAGTCCCCTGAAATCGCAGCAAAGTCAATCACGGATTGTCCCTGCCCGCTAACAAAAGTGAATTCGCCACATGCATCACTAATAGAAGACCCATTCAAAACAAATAGACCGAAAACTTCAAAAAATTCTGTTAAACTCCCCCCGTTGCGGTTATAAATTTTATCCTTAGAACATCTACTCTCGGCCAGTGCAACTCGTGCTCGTATAATATTGGCGGAAGAATTTTGATATTCACCAATCCTAGCATTTAAATCACCGACGATTAACACATGGTCAAGAGAAGTGTTATTCATAAATTCCACTAGTTCATCGAAGTCGCTAAGCCAATGATTGCAATTTAAATAAATAGGAATAATATAATAGTTTAGGTTGTTGCTAACCATATGAAAAATAATTTTAGATTCAATAATTTTAAAATTAATAAGATTACCCCATAAAGATTTTTTAATCCCATATAGAATACCCCCACTGGCTCTTCCATGCAAATTAGATCTTATCGCGGGTGTAAACATTACTTTAAAGTCTTTGAAATATTTTAGAAATTCATTTTGATTCTTTTCTTCAATAAAAGTTTCTATAAGAATTATAACATCAAATTGGTGTAAATATTTAAAAAAATCGGAATGTAAAAGCTTACTTTTGAGACCAGTTATATTATACGAGCATATATTTAATTTTTGAAAAATAGTTGTGTTATGGCAGACGACAGAATTTACCTATTGTGTTTTATCCCTAACATGGTGTGAACTCTGATTTCCAAATGGCGCTCGCTGCGGTTGGAGGCCAAAAGCGGAAGAAGAGCTTGGAACCACGGCCAACCTCGCTCCCTCGCTGCAGTCAAAGTACTCGTAACCACTGTCACCAAATAGTTCACTAATGAGTGACATGTCCGCTGCTGATTTGACAACTAAACCTCGTGAAATTTGATAAACAAAAAGTTGATTGTTGATTTGCAATAAGTTCGTTTAATGAGTCTAGTCTTCTCTGATATTCTAGAATATTAAGCCTTTGCTCAATAAAATTTAATTTTCCTTCAAGTCCTAACTCTATGTTGACGTCCATTGTTAAGCTTTGTTTTAAAATATTTATCTCTTCTTGAAACCGGTTATTGATTTTTATATTGTTGTTATTTGTTATGAGGTTATGATTGTTGTTGCTAATTGTTTCTAACTGATCTTCTATTTCTTTTTTAACTTCATCGTCCATAGTTCCAAACATACATTTTAAAACTCGTCCGCCAAAGTTTAATAGTCCTCTTCTTGACCTTTTATTCTGGTACCCTTTAATACTTTTTAATTCATTATACCCTATTCTAAGGGTATATTAATTTTGACGCATAGTTTGTAACATACCTTAATATTGCCCGTAGACCCCTAAAAGTTACTATATTTATGATCAGCATCGATAGTAATGTCGATCTAGCCATGTCCGTCCGTCCGTCCGTCCGTCCGTCTGTAGCCAAAAATTAGGCCTTTAAACTGGACCTAGAGAGCTGAAATTTTCACCATATACTCTCTAGGGTCCCGAAATAATCAAGTTTACGAATTTTTGAAATCCGCCCACTGACACCCCCACAAATAAATAAAATAATTTGTTTATACCCTATTCTAAGGGTATATTAATTTTTGAAAATCCAAAGTTTCAGCTAGGGAGCTGAAATTTATAGTATATACTCTCTATGGGCCCTTTATGCTCATGTGTAAATATTTTCAAAATCCGCCCACTGACACGCCCACCATTAATTTTTTTTTTTGAAAGTTCAAAGTTTGAGCTAGGGAGCTGAAATTTATAATATATAATCTCTAGGGACCCTTTATTCTCATGTGTTAATTTTTTTAAATCCGCCTACTGACACGCCCACAATTAAATAAAACAATTTTATTGAAACACCCAAGTTTGAGCTAGTTAGCGTTTTTTTTTTTTGATAAAATCCTTTAAATGTTATATAACAAAATATGTAGAGCGTTCTTAACAATTCAACCATACTTAGACTTTTGTCACGCCCACTTATGAGGGATAGGAATAAGAATAGGGTATCCAACAGTTCGCCCAAGCGGACTGTAGCCCGTCCCTATGTTTTTGAACTAGATTCAATTCTTTTTCGATTAGTGCGAACGATTTGGATTGACTAGTTAGATGGTATTATTAATTTTTTTTATCGAAGTCCATTGTTCGGCTAGTGTATTACATATAGAATTTATTTCAGTTAAATTTATGATATGTATTATTGAGTTAAATTTATTCACTATTTGTATTTTTTATAATTTGATCATAGCATTGTATTGTATGTGCAGTGGGGTCATCAGTAGATGACAAGCACTTAGACCTATTGGTCCATTGTACTTCAGCATAGCTGCCCGCTCGCTGGTTATTGGCGATTAGTAAGATACAGTGAGGGAGAACCTGCCAGTAGCCTTGGCAAAGCGAAGAATATTAGCAAGTTCAATGTCCCCCATCTCATCTTCGTTGACGAATTGTTTGCCTATAGTGGTGAGCATGGTTCTGGCGAAAGCCGGACATTCACAGATGAAGTGAGATGCCGTTTCATCTGCCTCCAATCAGCACTCACATAGGCCCGAGCTCCTAATGTGGATGGTTTTGAGGTGCTCGTTAAGAGGACTGAAACCGGTGATGAGACCAATCAAGGGTCTCAAGTCTTTCCTGTTTATTCCAAGCAAAAACTTAGCTCTGCTGATTTTCGGACCGTCCACTAGCTTCTTCGAATACCTGCATGAGACCAGGTCATGCCAGTATTCGGAATGTTGTTGGCGTAGAGCCGAATCCATTTCACGTTTGTGGACGGATGAGCAGCATCCTATAGATGGTTGTGGGCCAATGAAGGCTGTTGAAGAGCCCTTCCTGGCCAGGGCATCCGCTCTTTCATTACCATCGATACCTGTGTGCCCAGGAACCCAGGCAAGTGATACCGAGTTACATCTACCCAGACGGTTAAGCCTAACCATGGTTTCCTCAACTATTTGAGTTGAGAGAACCAGCCGAACAGGCTTTGATAGCGGCTTGGCTATCTGAGCAGATGTATAAGGTTCTACCCTTAATCTTTCTCCTTAACAGGATATTGGCGGCAGTGGCAATCGCAAAGATTTCTGCCTGAAAAACAGTTGTTTGTCTACCCAAGGCTGTAGATAGATTTATCCAACAGTCTCTAGAGTAGACCCCGGCTCCGGAGATACCGTCAATGAGTGAGCCATCGGTATAGACGATGACATCACCCGGCCTAAAGCCATTCCACCCCTCACTGTTCCATTCCTGCCGTTGAGGAAGGATGACCTGAAAACGGCGCTCAAAGACTTGCTTCATGCACACAGTGTCAAGTGCTCCTCCCCGATGGCCAGGCTGTCATAGAGAGCTCTGTACCTAGCAACTCTGGCCCCATCGCCGAGATTGACCTGCCGTCCAAGTACTACACACATACGGTATAGTGATTTTCTGGCCTCACTCTCAGCAAGGAACTGCAAGGGAGGTAAACAGAGCAACACCTCCATAGCAGCAGTGGGAGTTCCTCTCATCGTACCTGTAATGCATAAGAACGCAAGGTGCTGTAGCTTCGACAGTTGACGTTTGAGGATGTGATCTCCAGCCCACCATAAAATCGCACCATACATAAGGTATGACCTAACGATGCGCGTGTAAATCCAGTGAACCAGCCTGGGACTAAGTCCCCAGGTTCTGCTGAACATCCTACGGCACTGCCAGATAATGTTAGTTGCCTTCGAAATCCTAGCAACCAAATGTTCAGAAAAGTTAAGCTTTGGATCTAACACAATACCCAGATACTTAACCTTGCTTGATAGCTTTAGTTGAGTGCCCTGGAAGTAAGGCCACCGCACTTGAGGTATTGCCCTTCTACTCGCGAACAGCATCATCTCAGTCTTCGCGGGGTTGACTGACAGAGCTTGCTCGCGGCACCAACTCCCAACACTATTGAGCGCTGTTTCCATCCGCTCACAAAGAGTTGGTAAAAACCTGCCGCTGACAATAATGCACACATCATCAGCGTACCCAATAACAGAGTGATCTTCCGCATCAAGTCTTCTCAACAAGGAGTCGACCAACAGGTTCCACAATGTAGTGGAAAGTACACCGCCCTGCGCAAAGCCTTTAACAGCGCGCACAGTTCTGACGCAGCCGCCAACAGCAGCTGTAACTTCTCTGCTCCTAAGCATTTTCAGGATCCATTCCACAGTTGTAGAATCGACGCCCTTCAGTGTTAAGGCAGACTCAATTCTGCAAAAGGTGGGATTGTCAAAGGCACCCTCAATATCCATGAAGACAGCAAGAGCATAGTTCTTGCGGTCGAGCGCCCTACGCACTCTGGCCGTCAGATCCGTTAATGCCGTCTCAGTGGACTTGCCTTTTTGATAGGCATGTTGGCTATCATGAATACCCAGCGAAGCTGGAATACTCTTAAGCCGTACGTCAATCAGTTTTTCAAGGCACTTTAACAGAAATGATGAAAGGCTAATAGTCCTGAAGCTTTTGGGAAGATCATAGGCGGCCTTTCCCAGTTTGGGAATGAAAACCGCCATAGCTCTTCTCCAGGCCAAAGGAATATGTCGCAGAGCCACGCTAGCTCTGTAGATTCTAGTTAGCAGTGTGAGCAAAATCTCGATACCCTTTTGCAAGAGTATGGGATAGATGCCATCAGGTCCAGGAGCCTTGAAAGGAGAAAAGGTCAGGATAATGGCTCTCGCCCTCTCTCTCGTAATAATGCTCGCCGCGACCCGCCACTGCTCAGTGGTAGCTCTGCTTTTGTTTGGCCACATGCAACTATCCACGGCTTTGCAGCCAGGAAAGTGGGTGTCCATTAGCAGTTGAAGTACCTCCTCATTGGAGTTGGTCGAGGTGCCATCAGGCTGCCGAAGGACGTCAAGCCTGGCTCCCGGATCAGCAGAGAGGACTCTCTACAATCTCAAAACCGCGCTAACATCCTTCAGTTCTCCGCAGAACCTCTGCCAAGATACCTTCTTAGCGCTCTTAATTTGCCTCTTGTACTCCTTCTGCGCATCCGTATGAGAAGACCAATCGGCTACCAGGTTAGACTTCCTGGCCCTGTTAAACAGCCTCCACACTCTTTTCCTGAGAAGGGATAGCTTAGCGTTCCACCATCGGGTTGGTTTCGCACCATCAGCCTCCTTCTCCGGGCAAGCAGTATGAAAGGCCGTAATATTACCGCTGTGTAGCGTGTCGGTCGCCTTATCCAAGTCGTCGCTACTAAGGATCCTGATAGCTGATAGGCAGGGAACCTATCTGACCCCGCAGCTCCGTGGAATAGACGTCCCAGTCAGTGCGTCGCACATTCCTGATTTTGCTTCTGATCGGTCGATCTGCACTTAACTTAAAAATAACATACCGATGATCAGATGCAGTTTCTTCCCTTGAAACCCTCCAGCCCGAAACGATGCCAGATGCAGCCGCGGTTGCTACTGTCACATCAATAACTTGCCGCCTCAGCCGAGTGACAAAGGTTGGCTCATTACCAGTGTTCAGTATATCGAGCTGGCTGGCAGCAAAGAAGTTTAGTAGGGATTCACCCCTGCTATTTGAGTCAGTACTACCCCAAACGCGATGATGCGCGTTCGCGTCCATACCAACGATCAAATTCTTGTTACCTCGTCGGGCATGCTCGACAAGCCTTACCAGTTCCACCGTTGGAGGTGGGGCCAGTGAGTCGAATGGGAAGTAAACTGAGGCTAAAATAATCTCAGTAACCAATCCTCCTCGCTTAAGACACATTTTAATAGCTGTACAGTCTCGAGAACTGAACTCAGGTATAAGACTAGCATCTAAGCCCTTTGCTACAAAGATGCACGTGCGAGTATTAACAATCCCAGGCTTTACAAAAATTGCTCCTGGTACACCCGAGATGCCACTTACCGCCCCCTGATACAGATAAGGTTCCTGTATGAGGCACACCTTTGTATGCAGTTTTCCAAGACGACGACACAATGTAGGTGAAGCCGCCTTGGAATGTTGCAAGATCATAGCATAGCGACTACTATTATGAATCTCTTCAACTTGAATCTTACTATGTACTAAACAGGTAATCACTAAAATTATAACGATCTTCATTTCTTGACTTATTCGACTGGCGTTCACTATTCGACTGATGAACTCTTTTATCTTTTATTCTGAGTCAGGTACTATGTTATCTACTACTCGTATTTTCGAAGTTGAATGGCAATTTTCTGTGGTTTGTTTTCTAGTTTGAGTGTATGTATGTGCTACTGGGGTTTGCTTTGATTATATTGTCGTTATTTTTATACCCTATTCTAAGGGTATATTAATTTTGACGCATAGTTTGTAACATACCTTAATATTGCCCGTAGACCCCTAAAAGTTACTATATTTATGATCAGCATCGATAGTAATGTCGATCTAGCCATGTCCGTCCGTCCGTCTGTAGCCAAAAATTAGGCCTTTAAACTGGACCTAGAGAGCTGAAATTTTAACCATATACTCTCTAGGGTCCCGAAATAATCAAGTTTACGAATTTTTGAAATCCGCCCACAGACACGCCCACAAACTCAAAAAAACAAAATTTTGGAAAAAATCAAATTTTGAGCTAGAAAGCTGAAATTTTGTATATATGATCTATGACTCCTAAAACTGCTCGGGATAAAAAATTTTCGAAATCCGCCCACTGACACGCTCACAAATAAATAAAACAATTTTTTTATACCCTATTCTAAGGGTATATTAATTTTTGAAAATCCAAAGTTTCAGCTAGGGAGCTGAAATTTATAATATATACTCTCTAGGGGCCCTTTATTCTCATGTGTTAATTTTTTTTAAATCCGCCTACTGACACGCCCACAATTAAATTAAACAATTTTGTTGAAACACCCAAGTTTGAGCTAGGGAGCGTTTTTTTTTTTTGATAAAATCCTTTAAATGTTATATAACAAAATATGTAGAGCGTTCTTAACAATTCAACCATACTTAGACTTTTGTCACGCCCACTTATGAGGGATAGGAATAAGAATAGGGTATCCAACAGTTCGCCCAAGCGGACTGTAGCCCGTCCCTATATTTAAATTTTGATTTTCTTTCTTTCTGTATGTTGTTGTGGTGTTGTTCTTCTAATCTATTAAATTTATATCGCGGTTCAGTTTTGTGTAGTGCTGTTCTAGAATTTGTCACAAAGCCTTGGGTTCTCTGTTCTTCATAATCTTCTTCTTCTCGTCCCTTTTATTGATAATTTTTAGTTTGTTTGTGTGAATGTGTTGGTATATTTTTTCTTTAGCAAAATTACCCTTCTGAATTTCATATGGGGTATGTTTTGTTGTTGAGTGAACCGAGTTATTATAATAAAGTGTTGCTTTGTGTACAGCCATGCGAATTTCGTGTATGTTGGGTATAGTTTTTCCGTTTAAAATAGTACGTACTTTTTCAGCAAGTGTTCTATGAAATACCTCTACATCAGAGTTCCCTGTATAACTATTGGGCTTAGAAAAATGAAATTCAATACCTAATTTTTCTAACATTTTTGCTATTCTGGGGAAGTTGAATTCATTATCCACAACGTATCGTTTGGGCTTACCAGGCGAAGCTATTAGTTGTAAAATTGTTTCTTCTAAAGTTTCGTGTGAAACATTGGGTATTATGTGGTTGTGGTTATGCTAGTTAAATATTTTGTCTTAGCTATACAATACAGTAGATATCCAAATGAACTATTTCGTTCATATCTTTCGGCGTGTCTGATAAGCAGAATTTCTTTTTAATGGGGTGTTTATCGTATTTGCTTTATTTGCAAATATTGCATGAATTTATCACGTCGTTAATTAGTTCTCTCAGATTTTTGAAATAGATTTTTGTTTTTAATCCTTGTTAATTCTCTTCGATACCAGAATGTCCGGTTTCTTTATCGTGGTATAATTTAATCTGTTGAACAGCTTCTTCTTCTGAGTTAATGTCTTTTGCGTAGAACATGCATTTTATAAATTTGATCCTATTTCCGTATAATTAATTGTTGTTGTAGTATATTGAAGTCACTTTCATTTACTACAGGGTTTACATAAATTCCCGTTATTTTGTTTTCTATCAGAAGTATTAACCTATCTTCTATATCTTTTTGTTTTAAAGAATATTCTTCGTTTTTTATTTAACATTTTAACTTTCGTTTGATAGCCTGATGCCAATATTATTTGCTGACTATATATATTTATACATGTATCTTTTATGGGGAAGTGGTCATTTGCTTCTTCGTGTTGAGAATGGATCGTTGGTTCTACAGAGTCTAAAGCGTTTATTTCTTCAAATTCATACGGACATTTATTTTTATTCCTGTAATTTTCGAAATAAGTTTTCCTATTATTTATTTCAATGAATCCTTCTCCTAGCTCTATCTTTGCTTTGATGGGCTTTAATAGGTTTTGACCTATTATTCCATCGAATTTTTTATTTTTTATTTTCATCAACTTCCATGCCATTGTTGCTTCATGTTCGTTGAATTCAACAGACACTTTAGTTATGATTTCTTCTTTAATGGTACTAACTGTATTGTTAGCGACTTTTATTCGAGTTGGTATCCGTACAGGATTCCGCAGTATTTCTAATAGTTTAGATTCATCAAGTATACTTGTAGTCGAACATGTGTCTATTAGAATTTTTAGTTTTCTATTGTTTATGGTTGCAATTATTATGGGAAGTGCTTCGTTTTCCCTATTAAAGTAAAATTTGCTTCATGTTGTTCTACGTCTACATTGTTAACGTCCATGGGCTGTTGTCTTGAATTACTAGTTCTAGGATTATTAATGTTATTCTGCATATGGTGATTATAAGGTTGCCTATACTGGTAATTATTTCTAAGTATATTATTATTATTTGCCCTAATCTGATTACTATTCATTTCTATGTTACTTCTTTGATGAAATTGTTGATTGTTCTGTATAAATTGAGGTCTTTGATTATAATTATTATTTTGATATTGCCTCTGGGGTTGATTTGAATTGTTTTTTTTTGGGGTTAGGGTTTGATTTTTCACTAAGGTTTTTATACCTAATTAATAATTCATAGGCTTCCCTTAATTTTTTAATTGTTTGAGCAATAATAATAGATGCTTGATTAGCATTTAAATTATTTATAAATTTGTTCATAACTAAGTTTTCGTTAATTGTAGGGCTATATATAGAACTTACGTTCAATATACTCTTTTTGTTAAGTTTAAGGAGGATGTCTACAGTCTGTCTGTATAGTTGATGGACGTCACTGCTTTGGATGGCATGCAAATCTTGCAGGATCTCTTCGTAAGTCTCATTTACATCACAATCCTGGATGAGGGCTGCTTTAATTAATGGCCATGTGGGGTGCAATATCCTTTGCAGTGTGTTTATTGCGTTTCCTTGTATCCGGTTTCTAATGATGAGCGTCGCTATTGCTTTATTTGAATCCGTAATGTGAGAGTGCACATAATCAATGTAATCTATGAACGCAATGACATCTTCTTCGGGTTTTCCTGAGTATATAGGGACTTTCTCTAGTCTTTCTAGAGTCACTTTCTGGTCTGCTATTACTGCTTCTGCTGGTTGAGTCATTTTCGTTGGCTTTCTGGAGAACGAGTAAAGTTGGTGAATTGATATATGGAGTTGTTTGAATATTTCTTCAAACAGTTACGATTTTCTGTATCAATTTCCTCTGCGGATTTAGTGTATTGGGCTATATTTTTATATATAATTTGCTCCTGAACACTTTAACACATTCACTGATTTTACTTCGTAGGTTGTAAGTTGATTTTCAAATTTTTAACTTTATCACTGGATATTTTTTTCTCTCACTATAATATGCGTGTATAGATCTGAGAAGTATCCTACCGACTGCCCCCCCCCCCCCCCCCCCCCGGATTCATTGCCTACCTCGTCGTGGTGGTGGGGCTTAAGTTCTTCCCTCTCTGTTGTTAATCGACAAAGAGGGGGTGTAAACTAAAAGGCATCAAATCCAAGGTAAGGATCGACGCGCCGAGACCTGCATGGCTGAGGGAGTGCTCAGTCGCTAGTGCAAACTCTGGAAACCTGGGGACCTCCAGTTTTAACCCTAATTCCCCTTATCGGCATACAGGGGGTGAGTGCAGATGGACCTTCCTCTCACCTTACTCATGGGAATGCGGGACAACGATAAAGAGACTAGGAACGAAAAGATGGGACGAACTTACTGAGACTGACCGCAAACGGCTACATAACGCACGTGCGTATCTGCAGGAACAGCATCTATTGGAGAACGAGCCTACTGCTCGTACACCGGTGGATGATAATCCTGGGGATAACACCAGCGGTAAGAAATTGATGGGGCCACCTTCCTCCCAGATTGGCAAAGTCCATCCAGGGGGAAGGCCGTACGCATCAACCACTATGCCAAAGGATGCCACCGAGGAACCATCAAACCCTTCAACTGGATGTTGCATCGAGCCTCTTGCTCGTACGGGTCTAAATAAGAGGAGATGCTCCCTGGGGTAAAGAAGATGTTGCCTGCGGACGATCCGATGAAGAAAAACCTGCTCGGCTCACCGCAGACAATACCTTCGACTCCTAAGACAAACGTGACAATGACAGACACGAAGACTGAACGATTACAGGAACCGACCACAGGACTACCAGACTCACCGGCCAGACGTTGCATCGAGCCTCTTGCTCGTACGGGCCTGGAAGGAGAGAAGATAGTCACTGAGGAGGTAGGAGAGAGGGAACTGCATCTGGAGAACATCCAGAGCCTCAGCTCCACTTGCAATATGGATGCGGTATCCTCCCACCAACCAGGTAACTGCAGTCGTGACGTCTCGGGGGGTAACTTGACGATTGACAGTTGCCAAACAGTCGTGGAGGCAAAACCTACCAATCCCGAACGGGACACTCAGAGAGCGTCAGACTCCAATTCGCACAGACGAACTCTGCAGAGGTTGCGGGGACGAGGAGGTGAATGAGGATACCCCTCATTTCCTCTGTCACTGTCCTGCGCTCTGTCGCATAAGAAACAATGTCCTTGGCAGATATTTCTTCCAGGACTTAGAAGAACTCTCCGGCAAGTCTGTAAACGACTTGCGCAAGTTCATCAACGCATCGGGATGGTTTGTAAGCCCGCTAGCTTTTTCATAGGTTTTTCATTGGTCCCAAGTAAGGGAATCATAACCTCCAGGGTATCACAAAGGGTCTACATAGACCTAAGTGTGACGGGAGTAGGACTCTCTTGCCCCGTCAACTTAGTAACCTACCGACTGCGCCAAATAAATTACTAAGAGTTTGTTTATTTTAAGAACGATTTACTTTTATTACTTAAAATTTCTTAGGAGCTAAATAACGTGGAGTGTTCCTCTACGATACAATTCTATAACTATCTAGGAACCAAAATGTTCTCATATATATACTTCGTCGATATGAGGTATCGATACTGTTTTATGATACATACCTATAAACAGATAACGAGTGTTATATTGTTGCTTGGGTCTTTCCTTGTTGTTTCTCTTAATCTCTTCTCAGAAGGCTACTTGGGATGTCTGTTCGATCTGTTGATAATGAGGGTATTCCGTCGCCATCTGGTCGACATGTGTGTTGTCTGTTACTTGTTATATCTACCATAACTCGCGCGGCCGGTCCTCATAGTGCCTGTCTGAGGGGTGTGGTTTAGCTAGTAGGCATACTAGATAATATATGAATCGGGCATAACCAATGGTGTGGTCCATTGGTATCTTAAGAAGATTCCTCACCTCCAGGCGCAACCCAAAAAAAAATGCCTCTAAGGCTGTACCACATCCAGAGCACAATCTCTGATTGCGATTTGATTCCAAGCCTTCCAACTCTTGCAAAAAAAGAACATTCGATTGTAGTGCTCCCATCTCCGAATCTCAGTTTACTGACGTTGTAGACTGGGAGACTCTTAATTATGGTCTTGGATGCAACTTTATCGATTTGTGAAACTGTGATTGAAACTAAAATCGTACAACCATGAATTCCATATGCATTTACCATCCCTTAATGGAACTATCCCTAATTGAATGCGTTTCCATCAGCGGCTTTTACATATTTGATTATTCTACGAATGATTCCATTCGTTTCTTCCATTATACGTAGCACATAAGTTTGCAGGTAGTCATTTCCTCAACGTAATTCATTTCTTGCTCTTCTGGATTCAAGACTTTCATCTTCAGCGATAATACCTCCAACTTAAGGCCCTTGATGGGATGCTTCTCGAGATGTTCCTAAATAAGATTTTGATCGTTGATCAGGAGGTCATTATTGCCACGATTCCAACAACAACTGAAAATAAATTATTTGTACCGGAAAATTAATGGGACGACATTTTTTTTTTTTAAATTTCGCTTACGCTAAAAGGGCTCTGTTTTTTCTGTATGTGTACAGTACCCTTAAAGTGTTTAACACAGCTTATGCATTTTTTGTTGAACAGTTAGCAGCGCGTAGCAATGAAGTATTGTATTGCATGGTTTTAGGTGCTACTTACTATTCGAAAGAATAGGAGGATAGGAAAGAAGTTTTAGTGCTTAGTATTCTTTTTTCTCCACGGGTGGCGCCTAAAATTGCTTAGGGAGATCTCTATTTATGCGAATTCAAATAAAAATTATGGCACTGGCCGGGATTCGATCGGACGACCTGCCAATCATTTAGTGAATACACTACCATCGCACCAATGCCACTCATTATTTTAACACTGAATAATTATATATATACCCATATTCATATTACACTGACTGACCCTATTTTGACAGCGAGAACCGTCAGAAATGGTCATTATTTGCCCACTTGGCATACAGTCTAATCTTACCTTTAGTCGCCTTTCGCGACAAACACTGTTTGGGATGGGGCTACAGTGATATTCTAAGCCCGTCCCTGCACGGGAAGTAGCATAATATTTGTAAATGTGCAACTATATGCATATGCATACATACATACATTATGTCTATATTTTTTTTATTAGTCTTCATTAAATAAATTTGTAATAGCGCTTCTCAAAGATCAAAATCTTGAATAAGCTTTGTCTGGTTCGGAGCATTTTTGCCACACCGCCCGTTACCTTGCCATTGTAACTTTTGTCTATGGGACTTTTCGACACGGACGTGTTTAACGGATATACCGCTGTAGAGGGGCGCGAGGGATTACCAATACAGGGCGATCATGAAACTGCTAGAGACACCTGTTTGTTCGAGCGACTACAAAAACTTCAAGTTTCTGTAATTCGTTTGGCTTGTGGTTAGTGGGATGTCAAGGTTATGGGTTTTTGTTGTTTATTGAAAAAATGTTTTGAACTCAGATGTTAAGAAAGGGTGCCAAGCTAAAATCTACTTTTAGAACAATGTTGAATGATACCAAATACATGGTTTGCGCTTTTGTTTTAGTCGAGTGCTTCGAATGATCATATTCATGGTGATTGCTTGATGCAGCTATGGTAATAATTTGCTTATGGCTGTTTTAATGATGCGAAACTTATAAGGATGAGTTGGGATTGTTGCAGCCCTCGGAAGGATTATTTATTTGGTATATGAGTTTGAAAGTGGAAATGGTAAACATATATCAGGATCTCAATATTTCATGTTTCAATAAAACACTATATAGAAGCAAAATTCCAATTATGTGCCATCCAAGGAATTTCCATAAGTGTAGAAACGAGCAGTGGGCAAATATCTGTTGCAGCAGTATACTGCTCTCCTAGCTATAGACTAAAGAGAAATGATTTTTAAAGTCTTTTCCGCATATTTCACAATAGATTAATCGCGGGAGAGGATTTTAACGCCAAAAATAGGTATTGGGGATGTAGATTAACTAATACTAGAGGCAGAGAACTATATGAAGCAATTAAAGAAGATGGCGCCAAATATTACTCACCGGGAAAACCTACCTATTGGCCAACAGATAGGAATAAAACCCCAGATCTTGTCGACTTCTTTCTATCCAAAAACATATCTTGAAATAAAATAAGCGTAGATCAGATCATTGACCACACTGAACAACTTAAATTATAAGCTCAGAAAATCTGTAAGAGAATTCAATAATGAGTCTTTGAAAACTTACCTCACAAGTCTTACTTATGATGCTAGGACCGACTACTCGCTTTCGAAGGCAACGAAGACAATGAACAGGCCAATAGCTCACATTCCGCCAGTAAAACCAGAGAAGCTAACTGGGCGAAAAGCAGCCAAAGGAAAGCAAACAATTTCGCAGAGTATCTTGAAGACGCATTCAAACCTTATGAAGATAAAGATTATCAAGGAATCGAAATATGGTGCGAAGAAGATAGACCTATTCGGTCGGTAACAGTTAACGAACTTGCCAAAGAAGTAAAGAAAACATAAATATAAAAAAGGCCCCAGAGTTTGATTTGATATCATGAAAAATTTTGAAACATTTTCCACGAAAATGTTTTAAATAACTAGCGCATATTATAAATCCTGCATTTAAATTAAGATATGTGCCAAGCATATGGAAAGTCGCGGAGGTAATAATGATACATAAACCAGACAAACCACCTAACGAAGTTACCTCATATCCAATATCCATTCTACCAATGATGTCCAAGTTATTCGAAAAAGTGCTGGCAAAACGTCTACAGAAAATAATAGATGAAAAATCGCTAGTCCCAATGCATCAATTTGGATTTAGAAATAAGCACTCTACCATTGATCAGGTGCATAGAATGACAGAAAAAAGCAGTATGCGACCATTCTGGTGTACCGCAAGGGAGTGTGCTAGGTCCACTTCTATTCCTACTTTTCACTAGCGATCTGCCTGAAAGTGAAGAAACCACCATAGCTACTTTTGCAGATGATACAGATGTCCTTGCTGTGGGAGCAACTGTCGAAATAGCAACAAAAAAACTTCAAACAGCAATTAACAATATTTCAGAATGGACTAAGAAATGACATATTAGATTAAATGACCTTAAGTCAGTTCATATTTATTTTACGTATAAAAACGTACCACACATTCCAGTCACATTAACGAGGGATGTAGTGGAAAATTAAAACACAGCCAAATATCTAGGCATGGAGTTGAACATGCGATACAGTAAAATGTATTGGCTTATTCGGAGATACTCATACTCATCCCTCTCCAACTACAATAGTTGTTGCTATACACGCAAGTTCTGAAACCAGTATGGACCTACGGGCTCCAGTTGTGGGTATGCACAGCACATGCCAAACAAATTTACAAAAAAATCAGGTTTTCCAAAATAAAGTACTAAGGAACATAGTTAATGCACCTTGTTTTATACGCAATACCGATCTGCATAAAGATCTAAATGTTGAAATGATTGAAGATGAAGTTAAGAAAGTTGCTCAAAGGCACAGAAGTTGGCTTCTCAACGACGTAAACACAGAAATAACAGAACTTTTAAATAATGACAGTGTAATCAGGAGATTGAGACGGGTAAAACCTCTTGATCTATAACAGTTAGCTTGGGCTATGAAATCAGGTATTGTTTTCAAAGAAAACGAAGTTTAGAAATCCTACAATTGGGGGATTTATCTCTTAAATTCAAATAATTCAAAAACAAATTGCCGATTAGTCGTCGAATGTCAGTCCCCCAGGAGTTTTTTAGATGAGTTTAAGTCCATCACTATTGCAGAAGCATCCCTCGCGTACTAGCTCTGCAATGTCTTTCAATGATTATTTACTTCCAGCGAATTCCCAACACAAAACAAAAAAAAAATATTTCATGTTGCCATCTGAAGGAGAAGAGATATGTATACTAAAATTAGATATGAGCAATGAAATTTATTTGCTAACAGTTACTTTGTAAAAAGTCAATTAAACCATTGCCTCCAGCGATTATATTCACGTTTCAAGATGTTCAGATAATGTGTGTGTGTGTACTATGCAGCAGCTTCGGTCATAATTATTTGTATGTTAATGCACGTCGGGCAAAGATTTGAAGTGGAAGCGAACCGTTTGGAAATGTAGGCTAAACCTAACATTTAAAGAAGTCGTATATGTTATTATGTACTCGTACATTAGCATGATTGCGAATGAAAATAAATAAAGCTAATAAAACGAAATTATTTCTTTTAACTAAATTTTTGCAGTTATAATTCTTGAAGAGCAATCGCCTGTTTTTTTTTATAATTTGCTTACGCTAAAGGGATTTTTTTTTTTTCTGTTGTTACAGTACCCTTATAATGCTAGGAACACAGTGTAAGCTACTTGGTATTAGAAAGAATAGAGAGATAGGAAAGAAGTGTTTGGGTGCAGTTGTAGGGTTTTTCTCCACGGGTGGTGTCTAAGTTACTTAGGGAGATTACGATTTCATGTATTCGGTATAAAGTAATGGACTTGGCCGGGATTCGAATGCACGACCTTCCATTCCGTAAGCGAATACACTACTACTGCACCATTGCCACCCTGTGCTGGGGAGATGATGCGGGGATTCTGGAAGCTTCTTCTTTGTTTGATGAGTCAACTTTATGCATAAGAGAATGCTGGAATTAATACATAACATCAGCTTCAAGCAGTTCCTCTACGATTAAATTTATTTCATTCGGAATGTTATTGTTAATGCTGCTTGTGATTCCAATGCATACAGTCTACGGGATTTTTAGAGTATGACATAAAAAATTGCCAAGTTTTTCGTCTTCCGGCGAAATTTCCATTATAAGAGGTTTAATAATTGATGTATTTTGTAAGCCTCTGTTACATTTAATTTGTAGTGGATATTCAATTTCAAAACATAGAAGATTGACAAGAGAGCATGTTCATAGCAGGCGCTGATATAAGGTTGTCCAAAGATAAAACCGTGAACACAACAGGGAGGCAATTTATGGAATTTTGTAAGGATAATGGATTAATTGTAAATATTACCTATATGGAAACACGAAGGGTGATGAGGACGGACATTTTACGTTTATAACCCCAGTTGGAGAGTCAGTTAACGACATTTGTGCAATTTTGGAGGAGATGCTACCATATATTCATCATTTCATTGTAGGGAATACAATATATTTAGCACACGCACAATTGAACAGGACAATGACTCGGGTGGATTAAGGATGAAATGTCCTTTTTAATGTTTTTAAGGATATTATTAGTATTTTGTGAAGGATAATAATCTGTGTTAAAGGACATTTTGGGTGTTTTTAAGAATGCAATTGTCAGTTAAAGAACATTGTTATAAATTTAAGGACATTTTGGAGGCTTTACAAGCTTAGAGTTAAGGCGCCTTTTTTTAAGATTTTGAAGGATGCCAATCTTGGCATCAGTAAAATAAGTTTTACTAACTAAAAAATTGCATGCAATCTTTAATGCCATCACAAGGGCGTCTGTTGAAGTGAATTTATTAATTATATAACTACATAATGTTAAATCTAAACTGTTCAGTTACTGCAATTATTGCCCATGTAAATGTGCATTAACCCTACAATAATATTATGACAGTTTTGTTTTTGTGAATTTATGACATTTTCTACCCAAAAAAAAGACAATACATTTGTTCATAAGTACAAAAGGAAGTGTTTTAATTTGATTGAGTTTTATAAGAGATTTTAGATTGGAAATAAAGTGAGTAAATTAAATTGAAAGAATCAGCGAAGGATTACACAAAAACATTTGAGTTTAGATTTAACATTACACGAAATGTATAAAGGAGTATATTCAACTAGGTCACATGAATCTACTTGAAGAAGAGGACAACACAATACTTTCAACTCCTTACCATTATGCTGTTCCGCACCATGCTGTATTCAAGGAAGCGAGTTCGACTACCAAGTTGCGAGTTGTCTTCGATGCTGCAGCCAAAACTTCCGATGGTACTTCGCTGAACGATCATCTGCTAGTAGGTCCTAAAATACAAAACGATGTTTTAAATATCATTCAGCGTTGGAGAAAGCATCAATATACGTTTACGGCTGATATGGAAAAAATGTATCGGCAGATCTTCGTGGACAGACAGGATGCCTACTATCAGCTGATATACTGGAGAGATGATCCACAGCAGCCCGTGAAGCTTTACCGACTGGACACAGTTACCTTTGGTACTGCATCTGCTTCATATTTGGCGATTCGGACGCTTCACAAGCTGGCGAACGACGAGGAAGCAAATTTTCCCAAGGCTGTCGTTGTTTTGCGTGGGGATACGTACGTGGATGACGTTATCACCGGAGCAGATACAGTTGAAGAAGCCCTAGAAAAGAGAGAACAGTTAAGATCAATGTTATCATCAGCAGGTTTTAACTTACGAAAGTGGACCAGTAATTCCTTGGATCTTCTGCAACATCTTCCACCGTCAGACTGCGAAGTCGACTTTTCATTGCCGTTTGACTCAGCCAACACACACGTCAAAACCCTCGGCATTAAGTGGAAACCGTTAAGCGACTCATTCTCGTTCCAGAACGTCGAGTTGGGAGAGGCCGAAGTCACCAAACGCACAATGCTTTTGACGATTACCAGGCTTTTTGATCCACTCGGGTGGATTTCACCGTGTATTGTGAAGGCGAAGCTGATGATGCAGGAACTTTGGTCACGAGGCTTGGACTGGGACAAACCCATTACGCCAGAGCTGAAGCAAGAATGGCTTGCCTTTCGAGAAGATCTTCCAGCTGTTGAGCAGATCTGCATTCCTCGGTCGATCCAGGTACACGGCAAGAGCAAAAATCTGGAAATACATGGTTTTAGTGACGCTTCCGAGAAAGCTTATGCAGCGGCAATTTACCTGCGAGTACTGGACGAGGGGAACAGGATCCACATGAATCTGTTGATTTCCAAAACAAAGGTTGCGCCTTTAAAAATGATTATTTTTCCACGCTTGGAACTTTGTGGCGCCGTCATGTTAGCAAAACTTTTGAACGAGACATCTACAGCACTAGGATTTCAAAATGTCAGGATGTTTGCATGGACGGATTCGCTTACCACTTTATGCTGGATTACAGCCACTCCTTCGAGATGGGAAACGTTCGTGTCCAACCGAGTTGCGGAAATTCAAAGGCTCACTAAGTGCGATATGTGGAGACATATTCCATCCCAACACAACCCAGCAGATCTTGCGTCTCGTGGCGTACTTCCCACCTCGCTCGTCGGAAACAAATTTTGGTGGAACGGGCCAGAATTCCTTCGCCAGTCTTGGAAAATTCCTTTTCAAGCTCAACCCGCTTCATTGGAGACCAACGAAGGGATGCGATTTACGAGGGTACACTGCATCACACAGGATGAAAATCAGCTTAGCTTTTTAATCCATAGGAAGTCGGAGTTGTCTTCAATTGTAAGAACAATTGCACGCTGTAATCGTTTTATTTTTAATGCTAAAAGACCCACATATGAGAGAAATTTCGGCCCACTATTGTTCAAGGAACTTCATTCAGCATTATTGACAGCAGTCTATGTCGTGCAACAGGAAATGTTTTCAAAGGAGTTAGCAGATGTTCGACAAAAAAGTACAAAAATTAAGGGGTTCAAATCCTTAAAACCGTTTTTGGACAAACACAACATTTTACGAGTAGGTGGTAGGCTACAGAACTCCGCGCTCAATTACGAGCAACAACACCCAATCATTCTTAGGCCCAATCATCATTTTTCGCGCATTGTGATAAAAGAGGCACATGTAAGGACCTTACACGGTGGCGTTCAGTTGATGATGTCGTACTTGCGAAGCAAATATTGGATTTTCAGCATGAAGAATGCAGTAAAGAGGTGCATCCATAGCTGCAACACGTGCTTCCGGTACAAGGTTCGACCGATGACGCAACTGATGGGAAACCTACCCGCCCCTAGAGTACGGGTTTCGAGACCGTTTAGTCACGCAGGTGTGGACTATGCAGGCCCGATCGACGTCAAGACCTGGAGAAGACGAAACGCCAAGAGCTTTAAGGGCTACTTTGCAATTTTTATTTGCATGGCGACTAAGGCGATTCACATCGAGGTCGTCAGCGACATGACGACTCAGTCATTTTTAGCTGCATTTAGGCGCTTCACTTCACGAAGGGGACTCTGTAGTCAAATGTACAGCGACTGCGGTACGAACTTCATCGGCGCGAATAAGGAGTTACAGAAACTTTTAGAAGCAGCGAAATTCGACTGGGATCATGTAGTCGAGTCACTTGGCAAGGACGGAACGCAATGGCATTTTATTCCACTAGCTTCCCCCAACTTCGGAGGATTATGGGAAGCAGGGGTAAAATCCATTAAGTTCCATCTCAAACGAATTGCTGGAAACCAAACGCTAACATACGAGGAGCTGGCAACTCTACTTACGCAGATCGAGGTATGCCTCAATTCGATGCCATTATGCCCTTTATCGGAAGACGTCGAGGACCTTAACACGATAACACCAGGACATTTTCTAATAGGAGAAGTCATCATCACCGCACCACAACCGGAGTATGCAATCGACAAGGTTGCCCATTTGGATCGATGGAATAGGGTACAGGCAATTATGCAGTCCTTATGGAAGCGTTGGAGCAGCGAGTATCTCACCCGTTTACAACACAGACCGAAATGGCTAAATGAGGAGTCGGAGCTATTGCCAATGGGGACCTGGTTTTAATGAAGGACGAAAGGTTGCCGCCTTCGAAATGGAGTTTGGCACGAGTCATAGCATTACACCCAGGCGCTGATAATTTGGTACGTGTCGTAATACTGAAGACTCCTAATGCCGAGTTAAAACGACCAATCAACAAATTATGCCGCTTACCTTCAAATTCATGCAACGTAGAAAACACAATAATTTAAACAAACACACATATAACATGAATAACATGAATTAATCAAATACACATCACATAGTACATTATTTTAAAACAAAATCAAATATAATAATATTAAAACAAAATAATACTAAATAGTTCTATTTTTCAACGAATACAACACGAAAGCACTAAAGTCACATCACTAGTACAATTTCTACTCAACACTTGCACTCAATCTACGAATTTCATTCAAGCCCTACACCACACAAATACACACACACTAATAGTAACATGTTTACACTGAAACGCAATGAAAAATGAAACATTCAACAAAAAAAATTAAAACATAAATAATAAAATATTATCAATATAGATAAGGTGCTCACCTGAAATTACACAACACAACACAATATAATAATGTACTTTAAATTCAACCCGACTGAACAAACGCAAATTAAATAAAAACAAACTTTAATCACCAAAAAAAAAACAACCGAGCGACGCCGACGCCGATGCCAACAACTGATAACGATTATAGGCCTAGAAATATTATCTACGTTAGGGTAAAAGAGATAGCTATCATGTTTTTTTTGTACCTATGCTTGTTATTGTTTATGTTTGTCTCCTTTATTAATCAATACAATTATATATTCGCAGAGAAGAAGATAATGATAACAATTTCAAGCAAAATGAGGGAAATAGTAAATTGGCGATTATGTTGGAGCTTTGAAGTCAGGGACGTCCATCTTATTACCTCAATCAGATCTGTTCGATGATGATAATGATGCTCGTTGCGAACAGAGTTCACGGGGGGGGGGGAGAATGTTGAAGTGAATTTATTAATTATATAACTACATAATGTTAAATCTAAACTGTTCAGTTACTGCAATTATTGCCCATGTAAATGTGCATTAACCCTACAATAATATTATGACAGTTTTGTTTTTGTGAATTTATGACATTTTCTACCCAAAAAAAAAGACAATACATTTGTTCATAAGTACAAAAGGAAGTGTTTTAATTTGATTGAGTTTTATAAGAGATTTTAGATTGGAAATAAAGTGAGTAAATTAAATTGAAAGAATCAGCGAAGGATTACACAAAAACAGCGTCTGCGACACATTTTCCATTATTCTCATTGGCTTTATCCCAGCAAATTTTAAGAACGAATGAATAATGTTTAGCAACAGTTGGTGTTGTCATAATAAGTAAATCAGCAGCCCACAAATTATTTTTTCTTTACTAATTATTTTTCTTCGCTTATGTAATTTTTTTCTGGTTTATGTAATTCTTTTGCTATTTTTAATTTAATTTTCATTATGAAAGTAAGTAAATTTATTTATAAATAAATGTCGAAAACTATTTTATTTGTTACCTTTTTTAAAACAAGAAGGAATTGATACTGAACCAGTCCCATCTAGTTCTAACAAAGTTGAAAATAAGGAAATTTTTTCACCAACTATTAATACACTAATTTCAAAAAAAGTATTGAATTCAAGGATACTTTGTCGACTCCAGTTCATTTTGTTGAAAATAGAATTGGAAATATGACAATGAAATATTTGAATTTACAACAAATGAATTACACAGGCGCTTAAAATGTATTAGAAAACATGTTTTTAATATTTTGGAAATTCTTCTGAAATCGCTTCAGGCAAGGGTACTTTCAATTCTGGAATTTTCCGAAAAGAAAAAGAGAATTAAAACATAAATTTTTAAGTTATATAGAAATGCGTTGAAAGGCATTTAAAATTAGTAAGTTTTGCCATTTTAAAGTCAACATTTTCTTATAGGTGCCAATGGCTGTATTTCATTTATTTCGAAATCACGAAATAGGACTTAAGGTCAATAAACATGTTGTTTTCTTTTACAAATGCATAGTTAGAAAATAGAAATCATCATAAGCATCCGTGCAGTTCATTTAAAATTGAAATGTGAAACGTTTTGACGAACTAATGATATTCTTCCCATATCGGCTTAGGTCTAACTCAGGTTGGTTTAAATAATTTATTGATAAGCATTTCAAACCCTGAACTATACAGTAACTTTTTTTTTGTATAGATTCGGGACTAAATGAGGTTATTTACTTCGGACAAGTTCGGTATACTGAACATGAGTGCTTCTGTTCAACCTTATACCAAATACATTGTTATTTGAAGTATTGTGTCAAGCTCCTGAATCAACAATGAAAATGTATTTCATTTTACCTCAACCCCATGTTAAACATCGTAGTGATTAAAATTTAATATCATTTTCCGATGGAAATCAGAATACCAATAGGTAAACAGACTTTATATATTGATTGATTGATAATAGGTCATGTTTAAAGCAAACATTAGCTGGATGAATAAACGCCAATTTTCAAAGAGTATCATTCATGTATTAACTCATCTAATGAAGTTTTCGTGTAATGTATTCATGGCTGGGTTAATAACTCTCTAATTAATTTGAGGTAAAACGTTATTGGAATTTTAATTGCTTTTTCTACTAATAATAACATTTAAGAACCCTAGTTAGCACAATAATATAATTAATTACTAAGGTTAAGTAAGGTTGTAAACCCTCATACAACACTTAGCACCAAAATGGGCTCATCGCGATCTCTGCGGAACCAGTCGAATTAAAATGAGGCTATGATCAATATTAAAGAATCATAACCATCCCGCCGTCCGCCGATTCTATCAGATGCTGGTGTTGTTGCATTTTCGTAGTGGCACCTTTGGCTCTGGAACTGATAAGTGTGACGGGCCGGCTTCCGGTTCGTTTGAATTTATCGGTGTGCCAGAAGATTGTGGGGGTTGATCTTCTGACAAGTTAACAATTGCAGGGTTGGCGTCGGGATTAATGAATACCTCGTCATCACCAATGCTGTTATGTTGTTGGATTTGACAGGGAAAAGAACCATTATTAGAAAGTAGATAATTAGGACTTGCCTGTGGTAAATCGATAGATTCTTGGTTGCGCAGAGAAAGGTCAGGGCCACTTTCTTTTCGTGCGTAAGCTCTTAACTGGTTCTGGTGACTTCTGCAGCTTCCTTGGTCTGTATCTACTTGGTACATCCTTCCACCCAGAGTTTTTTTTATTTGTCCTGTGATCCACTTCTTTCCTCGCAGGTATTGTCGTAGAAATACGGATTGACCCTTGTGGAACTTCGGTGTATTTAGCTTGATCATTGTTGTTGGTTCGGGTATCATAGCAGAAAGTGAAGTTCGATATTGACGACCGTGAAGTCTTTCTCCTGGAGATATTCCCATTTCGTCCGGAGCGGTACGAAACGTTGATAAGAATGTGGCGAGTGCGTCATCGCCATTTGGATTTTCCGCCATGATTTTTAGAAATGATGTTTTGAAAGTTCTCACCATCCTCTCGGCCAAACCATTTGACTCAGGGTTGAATGGAGCTGATGCCATATGCCGAATTGAATGATATCGACAGAACTGCTGGAACTCTTTCGAGGTAAATTGTGTGCCATTGTCAGACACGATGACTTTTGGTAGACCCTCTAAAGCGAATATAGAATGTAAAGCGTTAATGGTTGACTGGGAAGTTGTTGAAGACATTCTAATGACAAAAGTAAATTTTGATTTCGAGTCAACCACATAGACTTTTGAAAAGGACCGGCGAAATCTATGTGAATGCGTTCCCATGCATTCTCCGATGTGGTCCAACTGGAATACTCCTTTGGTGCGCGGCTGGCATTCAATTGGCAAGCCTGGCAGTTGGCTACTGTTGACTCAATGCTGTCATCAACCTTGGGCCACCAACAGCATCGGCGGGCCAATTGCTTCATCCGAGTTCCTCCCCAATGACCTTGATGGAGAAGTGTTAGTACTTACAGTTGCAGTGCGGCAGGTATAACCACCCTTGGACTTTGGCTGTGAAAGAGAAGAATGTTAGCAGACACACTTAAACAAAACCTTCTACGAAAATAAGGAAGTAAATTATTTTGATTCGCGGGCAATTTTGTTGGCCAACCCTGATGTATGTATTCGAAAACTTTCCGAATATCCGGATCCTTCCTTGAAATTTTAGCAATAACTTCGGAATTGATAGGAAAATCTTCTAAAGCTGAAATACTGTCATCCACATGATGGCACGATTCTTCCGACTTATCGAATTCCTCGTCAGGGCCTACAGGCAATCGTGATAAGCAATCGGCATTTCCATGTTTATACCCTATTCTAAGGGTATATTAATTTTGACGCACAGTTTGTAACATAACTTAATATTGTCGGTAGACCCCTAAAAGTTACTATATTTATGATCAGCATCAATAGTAATGTCGATCTAGCCATGTCCGTCCGTCCGTCCGTCTGCTGCCAAAAATTAGGCCTATAAACTGGACCTAGAGAGCTGAAATTTTAACCATATACTCTCAAGGGTCCCGAAATAATCAAGTTTAAGAATTTTTGAAATCCGCCCACAGGCACGCCCACAAACTCAAAAAACAATTTTTTGGAAAAAATCGAATTTTGAGCTATGGCTCCTAAAACTGATCGGGAGATAAAATTTTTAAAATCCGCCCACTGACACGCCCACAATTAAATAAAACAATTTTATTGAAAAGTCAAAGTTTGAGCTAGGGAGCTGAAATTTATAATTTACACTCTCTAGGGGTCCTTTATGCTCATGTGAAAATATTTTCAAAATCCGCCTACTGACACGCGCACAATTTAAACAATTTTTTTTTTGAAAATCCAAGGTTTGAGCTAGGAAGCTGAAATATATAATATATACTCTCTAGGAGCATTTTATGCTCATGCGTAATTTTTTTTCAAATCCGCCTACTGACACGCCCACAATTGAATTGGAAAATTTTATTGGAAAACCAAAGTTTGAGCTAGGGAGCGTTTTTTTACAAAAGCTTCGTTTTTTCGATAAAATCCTTTAAATGTTATTTAACAAAATATGTAGAGCGTTCTTAACAATTCAACCATACTTAGACTTTTTTCACGCCCACTTATGAGGGATAGGAATAAGAATAGGGTATCCAACAGTGCGCCCAAGCGGACTGTAGACCGTCCCTATGTTTTGTTGTTGGACGATAACGGATTGTGTAGGTGTATCCCATTAGAAAAATTGCCCAGCGTTGTACCCTTTGTATAGTCATATGCGGCAATTTTTTACTAGGGCTGAGAATGGTGACTAACGGTTGGTGATCCGTTATAAGCTTTGAGATGCATCCAGTGTTTTTGAGGCGAACGCAATTGGTTTTTCTGAGCCATCTGGGTACACATGGGAAATAACTGCCCCAATGCCGTGCGAGGAGGCATCGGTAGCCAGAGTGATGGGCAGATCATCTTGGAAATGAGTTAACCGTGACACCTTTAGAATTTTCTCTTTAAAAAGCTTGAAAGAATTTTGTTGGTCCTTTCCCCACTTGAAAGCTTCGTCTTTGGCTCTTAGTTTGTTGAGCGGTGCGGCTATTTGGGCAAAATTATCTATGAATTTGTTGTAATAGTTGAGCTTACCAATAAAAGCTCCCAGGTCCTTTAGGTTTCTTGGTTCCGGTAAATCGACAATAACTTTGACACGGGTTTCTGATGGGCGAATGCCTGTCGCATCAATGATGTGACCTAGGTATTCCACCTCAGTCTTTGCAAACTGACATTTGGCTAGTCGACATCGCAGGCTGTGGTTTTCTACTCTTTCAAGAAGCATTTTGAGGTTGCTTAAATGTTCCTCATTTGTGCGTCCGGATATGATCACATCGTCTAGGTACGAGACGCAAAAATCCAAGTTGTCCGTTAGTTGATCCATATATCTCTGAAAAATGCCTGTTGAGCTGGAAGTACCAAATGGTAGCCTTTGATATTCAAATAATCCAAACTCGGTACTAATTACGCAGACTTTCTTCGATTCTTTGTCCAGGGGAATCTGGAGATAAGCATCGGACAGACCAATTTTGGTGAAGTATCGCCCTCCTTGTAATTTCTGGAAAAGTTCCTCAATTCGTGGCACAGGATAGCGATCTATTTCCAACTGCGGGTTAATTGTGATTTTGAAATCTCCACATATGCGTAAGGTTCCATTTGGCTTTTTTACCACTACAATGGGTGCGGCCCATTGGCTTGATTCGATGGGACGTAAAATATCCAACTTACGCAACCGTTCTAGCTCCAGCTGGACAGCTTCCTTTTGAGAGAACGGCACTGGACGGTGTTTACAATATTTAGGTTTGCTATTGGGCTTTATTGTTAAATGTGCTTCGTAAAATCGACTGCGTCCTAATTCGTATTTGAAAACAGCTCATGTTTTTTGCAGAGTGCCATTGCACCCGTTAAAAGTTGGTCTTTAGAATCCGTTCCCATTTGCAAAACTAAATCGGAATTCGCACCTTGAATATGTAAATCAAATGCTTGGAACCAATCCATACACATAATGCCTTGTTCACTATTGCAAATTAAAAGTGGCAAGGTTTTTGTTTTTGTTTTCCACTGTGCACTTACGTTTAGTATACCTTTAACAGGCACCGAAATGTTCACGTAAGCTTTGAGCGCTCTTGAAGAAGGTTCACACGGTGGGCTACCAAGTCTGTTGTGCCCCTCAAGACCTATGAGTGAGCATATGGCACCTGTGTCTATCTGAAAAGTTAACGGGCACTGATTAATGTGAAGTAAGACGAATATTTTGTTTTTTTTTGATATGGGTCTCTAACTGTGCAGAGGAGACCATTTCAACTCCACCATCGAGCACTACATTTTTGTCTTCTATTTCGTTTATAGAGTGTGCAGATTCTGTCTGCTTTTGTGGTTGATTGGATCGATTATGGTAACGTCGATTAGCACCTGTGCTTCGCGACCGTCTCCTACGGTCTTTCGATTGATAACCTGACTTTGATTGTGATGCGCAAGAACCTTCTGATGGTTTTGCAGATAAACAAACACTACGTATGTGACCGCGTCGTTGACAAAAATCACAAATTGAATCAATGTGTTTGCACTGATTTCTAAGGTGCTGAGTGAAACAATTAGGGCACGATTTCCTAACGCTTACAATATTATTATAAGATTTACTTGCGGACTTGTGATACTTGGAGCCGTCAATGATGGGTTCTTGTTTTGCGTTGCAGCAAGACGAACAGCGTCGTGAGGCGTGTAAAAGACGATCATGTCTCTTATCATGTTGTCAGCATATGACGTGTTACAATCAGGTTTGGAGCAGACAAAGGCGCAGCCTCTTGCTAGGCCTTTCAAATCGGCAATCCATTCTGCATATGATTGGCCTGGGAGCATCTTTTGTTTCAGGAACTTACATCTCGAAGCAAGCACGTGATGTTTGGATTCGAAATGTTTGGTTAATTTCGTAGAAAGGTCTTTGAATGTGAGTCTACTTACATCTTCTGTTCCTACCAACTTCCTGAGCAAGTCGTTGGTTTGAGTCCCACATGTTGATAGAAAGTGTGCCTTCTTTAAGTTGTCATCTTCCAAAGAGTTTGCGGTGAAATGCTGCTGCAGTTGAAAAGGGTAACTTTCCCAAGATTCTTTTTCGTGGTCAAAAACATGGAACTGAGGGATTGTGGGCTTAATCGCCGATGGGCAATTATTCACCAAAAGCTCCAATGAAGCTTGGTTGTTAGCTAACATTTGTTCCATCCATTGCTTTTGTGAAGAAAGAATTTCTCTCAACGCTGCCTCCATTTTAAAATCCTCGTCGCCACTTGATATACTTTGAGTAAATCTTTTTTATACTTCAGTTATATTTACAGATATATAATTATGAACTTCCTTAAACAAACTATATTAAACAACTTAGCTTTAAAAAGGGGAAACAGGTTTCTTATATAGGATACTTTGCGCGGGATAAAATATCTCCTTCTCGCGCCAAGAACATTTGACGTCTCTTATATAAATATTGTTTCCATATTCTGTCATATTGTCAATGACTGAATTTGCATGTTATGATAGGTATAGGGTGTATCAGAAAGCATTAGTTCAGCTGTTCTACATTATAAATGCTTGTCTGAGACTTTCATATGTTCCAAGACAATGAAAAGTAGCCGAAGTCATTATGGTTCCCAAACAGGGGAAAAGTACAAATGATAAGAAGTCATATAGACCTATTTCGCTACTGCCGATAATATCCAAGGTCTTCGAGAAACTTCTGCAAAAACGATTAAAACCAGTAATTGAAGAAAGACGCTTGATACCAGATCATCAATTCAGATTCCAGGTCAAACATTCCACAATCGATCAGGTGTATCGAATAGCGAATGAAATTGAAAAAGCTATAGAATGGAAAAAGATTTGCTCTAGTGTTTTTCTTGACGTATGGCAAGCCTTTGACAAGGTATGGCACGAAGGCCTAAGGTTAAGTTAAAGTACAAATACAAATACCATACGCAAACGAGGCAAAATATCTAGGAATGACCCTAGACGCAAAACTTAAGTGGAAGCCACACGTTAAGAAAAAGCGTGACGAGCTCGCAATCAGATTTAGAGAAATGTATTGGCTACTCGGAAGATATACAACAAACTGCTCCTATATAAGCAAGTGCTAAAGCTAGGACGTTTCAACTGTCAAAGTGGAATTGCAAAAATTTTCGAAGCTCCGTATTTTTTTTCAAATTAAATTATAAATCCAAGTAACTTCCTAAGAAAAACCACGTAAAAACACTCATTTAATCACTTTGAACTAACACCGCAAATTGCTAGTTAAATTTACTCAAGTAAATAAGCTCAAAAAGGAAAACAAAAAATAAAAAAAAAAAAGTTTTCTCCGTGTTGCATCGAAATCAAATTGCGGTACAACGATTTGCCGATGAACCGCAAGCGATACTTATTTGAAATTTCTGCTGAACAAAACACTACCAACAAAAAGATTTCTCATCTAAAAGCAGCAAATATGGGAATAGGCGATTTATCAGTTGCTGATCTAAAAACTATCTTAAATGAGAGTCTCGAAGAAAAGCTTAAAGATCTAGTCACAAAAAATGACTTGTTGGTGCTCTCGAACGAGATACTTTCTTTGAAGACACTTAACACCCAACTCAGCAGAAAACTCACTTTAATGACAGAAAGATGCGATTTGCTTGAAACCCAATTGGAAATTCTCTCACGGAAATCAAACGATAAGTCTATTGTGGTACACCTTCCTTTAGACACAGAAACCGATGCAATCCAATTAGCTAAACAGACTTGCAAGGGGCTTCTGAAGTTAAATGAAGACGAAGAAATCCAATTTAAGAGCTCCAGACAAATACGCAACAACAACACTGAAAGAGCAACTGTCATCATCGAACTTCCAACAGCGGCGATCACCGATAAACTTATTACCTCCGCGCACAAGCTCAAAGGCTCCGGAATAAGTATATTTCGCGAGCAATCACTTTTATCAAGAAGAAAAAGAAAAACACTAATAGAAATAAAAAACAAACTGCGGCAGATAAATCCAAACGCCAGAATTTTCGTTAAAGGAGACAACAAATTGCAAATCAACAATCAACTTTTTGTTTATCAAATTTCACGAGGTTTAGTTGTCAAATCAGCAGCGGACATGTCACTCATTAGTGAACTATTTGGTGACAGTGGTTACGAGTACTTTAACTGCAGCGAGGGAGCGAGGTTGGCCGTGGTTCCAAGCTCTTCTTCCGCTTTTGGCCTCCAACCGCAGCGAGCGCCATTTGGAAATCAGAGTTCACACCATGTTAGGGATAAAACACAATAGGTAAATTCTGTTGTCTGCCATAACACAACTATTTTTAAAATATTAAATATATGCTCGTATAATAAATATAACTGGTCTCAAAAGTAAGCTTTTACATTCCGATTTTTTTAAATATTTACACCAATTTGATGTTATAATTCTTATAGAAACTTTTATTGAAGAAAAGAATCAAAATGAATTTCTAAAATATTTCAAAGACTTTAAAGTAATGTTTACACCCGCGATAAGATCTAATTTGCATGGAAGAGCCAGTGGGGGTATTCTATATGGGATTAAAAAATCTTTATGGGGTAATCTTATTAATTTTAAAATTATTGAATCTAAAATTATGTTTCATATGGTTAGCAACAACCTAAACTATTATATTATTCCTATTTATTTAAATTGCAATCATTGGCTTAGCGACTTCGATGAACTAGTGGAATTTATGAATAACACTTCTCTTGACCATGTGTTAATCGTCGGTGATTTAAATGCTAGGATTGGTGAATATCAAAATTCTTCCGCCAATATTATACGAGCACGAGTTGCACTGGCCGAGAGTAGATGTTCTAAGGATAAAATTTATAACCGCAATGGGGGGAGTTTAACAGAATTTTTTTAAGTTTTCGGTCTATTTGTTTTGAATGGGTCTTCTATTAGTGATGCATGTGGCGAATTCACTTTTGTTAGCGGGCAGGGACAATCCGTGATTGACTTTGCTGCGATTTCAGGGGACTGGCTGAACATTATCGATGACTTTGAAGTTGCACTAGTCAACTACTCGGCTCATTTTCCAATTGTAATTAAAATTCAGCTAAAGGAGTTAAACCAGCAAGCTACACCTTCTAGTTTTAATAAGCTGAAGTGGTCGGAGAACAATGCAACCCTCTATAGAAGACTCCTTTCTCGGCACTTACTATCTCTGCCCCAACAATCCGCAGTCTCGTCTGAAGTGGTATGTGAAAGTATAGAACGGGTTATAAAGACCGCAGCCCCTTTTGCGTTGAAGAGTACACACACTTTTGTGGCTAAAAATGGATGGTTTGATAAAGATTGCAGAATTTTTTTTTACTTAAAACTGTTTAGAACGACCAATTCTCAATTTTTCAAAAACATCTATCTTCGCGTTAATAATGATTTTAAAAAAATGTGCTCAGTTAAGAAAATCACCTATTTAATAAACGTGGCTAAGAAATTGGAAAACTGCACAAACTCAAAGATATTTTGGGAGACAGTGCGCAATCTTGGTGGGCGCAATCAGGGTATGAAGTTCTCTTTAGAAGCTGAGACGTTAGCAGCTCATTTTAAAACTCTACTCTCAGCTGATGAAGACCTTCATACCTTTGATTACGCGCTACCTGATACTAGAGTCAACGAGCTGGATTTAGAATTCAAATTGCCCGAATTGGAAGTAACGCTCCAAAGATTGAAAAACAGCAAGGCTCCTGGCCTAGACGGCATACCAGTCGAGTTTTATAAAAACAGCACTATTGATTTTAAAAACTACCTCGTGTCTTTCTATAACAAAGTGTACAATGATGGATGTGTCCCTAACAGTTTCAACGAATCTGTAATTTTTGCCATTTTTAAAAAAGGTGATGCTAACGCTGCGGAAAATTATAGAGGTATTTCAATTTTAAATTCAATAAGAAAAACTTTCACTGCAATCCTATATGAAAGGCTCTCAAAATGGATTGAGGATAACAGTCTTTTGAGCATCTTCCAAGCCGGTTTCCGCCCAGGTTTTTCAACCATGGATCATATCTTGGCCATTTCAAGCATTGCTCAACAATTTATAGATAGAAAAAAGAAACTATACACTTGCTTTGTTGATTATACCCTATTCTAGGGGTATATTAATTTTGACGCATAGCTTGTAACATACCTTAATATTGCCCGTAGACCCCTAAAAGTTACTATATTTATGATCAGCATCGATAGTAATGTCGATCTAGCCATGTCCGTCTCTCCGTCCGTCCGTCGGCAAAAATTAGGCCTTTAAACTGGACCTAGAGAGCTGAAATTTTAACCATATACTCTCTAGGGTCCCGAAATAATCAAGTTTACGAATTTTTGAAATCCGCAAACAGAGCCCACAAACTCAAAAAAAAAAATTTTGGAAAAAATCGAATTTTGAGCTAGGAAGCTGAAATTTTTTATATATAATCTATGACTCCTAAAACTGCTCGGGATATAAAATTTTCAAAATCCGCCCACTGCCACGCCCACAAAAAAATAAAACAATTTTATTGAAAAACCAAAATTTGAGCTAGGGAGCTGAAATTTTTAATATATACTCTCTATGGGCCCTTTAAGCTCATGTATAAATATTTTCAAAATCCGCCCACTGACACGCCCACAATTATTATTATTTTTTTTTTTTTGAAAATTCAAAGTAAGCTAGGGAGCTGAAATTTATAATATATACTCTCTAGGGGCGCTTTATGCTCATGTGTTAATTTTTTTAAATCCGCCTACTGACACGCCCACAATTAAATAAAACAATTTTATTGAAACATCCAAGTTTGAGCTAGGGAGCGTTTTTTTTTGATAAAATCCTTTAAATGTTATATAACAAAATATGTAAAGCGTTCTTAACAATTCAACCATACTTAGACTTTTGTCACGCCCACTTATGAGGGATAGGAATAAGAATAGGGTATCCAACAGTTCGCCCAAGCGGACTGTAGATCGTCCCTATGTTTTTAAAGCTGCATTCGATAAAGTCAATAGACAAGCTTTAATATACAAACTTTCTTGCATTGGTTTGTCAAGAAAGTTTCTCGAAGTGTATGCAAGTCTTATTTCGTCAACAAATGCAAGGGTATGGGACGGTTTCACATTTTCAAATCGATTTGATACAATTACAGGTGTTCCTCAGGGTTGTATCCTCAGCCCATTATTATTTGCCCTGTTCATAGATGATGTCTGCGAGCTTCTTCCGGGTGGAGTTAATTTTGCTAACATTATAATCAAAGTCCTGTTGTACGCGGACGATCTAGTTATGCTTGCTGATAATCCTTTCACGCTTCAATTGCAAATAAACCGTCTAAGTTCATTTTGCGAGTCTTGGGGCTTGCAAATTAATACCCAAAAAACTAAGATTGTTATATTTGAAAAGAGACAATCAAGAAGGCGAGCGGAAGAAAAATGGTCTCTAAACAATACACACATTGAGGTTTTACAAGAGTTTAAATATTAGGGTGTCCTCTTGACCTACAATTTAAGCTATCTAAAGCACTCCAAAGAAAAAAGCAACGAATCTAAATTGGCTCTTAATATAATGTGGCCAAAGTTTTTTTCGAACCAAAATGTTGATTTAACGTCCAAGTACAAAGTTTTCAACGCGACAGTACGCCATATATGTAGAGTCAGGAATAGTCCCTATATATATACAAAATTTGAAGGCAAATGCGAACTTCATTACTAGAGTGATGAAAAGAAGTGAAACTTGTCTTCACAAAATCATCTTAAGAAAATTACTTCGAGTGAATGCTTCCCCGTTTAAAAACTGGAACGAACTAGCTTTATCTTACGAAACAAGTTTAAACTTAACAGAAACTAATGTGACCGATTGGCAGGCTCAGTTTTCTGATGTGATTGCTAAGGTGGATCACAAAATGTTTCTGGATAACCTTTCCAGAGCATCTTCATCTACTTCAAGAGCTATTTATAGTCATTTAAACCATGAACTGCCCTCGGAAGTCTCTTACTTTAGTAATGAATTTTCAGCCTCGGTTATAGGTATTATTTTTAGAGCAAGAGTTGAAATTTTAAATTTGAACTTTATACCTCATCGATCAGACTTGCCCCAGCTATGTGATCTATGTAACGGAAGAGTGAATGAAGATATATACCATTTCGTTGCTGCTTGTCCTATTCTACAAGAAATTCGCCGGTTGCATTTTCGGGAAAGTTTTATATCTTTGGACAAACTTTTTGAAATTTTAAATGGAGCAATGGGCTGGCTCAGCCTCTTTAAATATTGCCAACATGCTCTTTCTTACCGTAACAGTTTCACATATTAAACTTAGTCGATTACCCACTTATTGCAGTTTTGACCAAATTGTATACCTAACTATTTATTGTTTTGTTGCTGATCATACTCAATTTGATAATATCTCTTTTGTGTTTCAAATCACGTTAAAATTGATAATATTGTATAAACAGCTATTTCTAACCAAATTGTGTATTATTTTGTGTTTTAAATCACGTTAAAATTGATAAAATTTTGTATAAACAGCTAATCAAATTAACCAAATTGTATAATATTTTGTGTTTCAAATCACGTTAAAATTGATAGCATTGTTTTATATAATAATATTTCTTCATATCATTTGTTAAACATTTTTTCTTTTTTCCTTTTCTTTATATTTTAAAATTTTTGCTTTTTATTATTTCTTTTATTTTTAAATCATATTATGAAATGTCATCTCAGGCAGACGGCAGTATTGCCATGTCCTTATTCTGAAGTATACCAATTTGTAAACTTTATGATGAAAAAATAAAGAATCTATCTATCTATCTATCTAAGTGCTAAAACCTTCTTGGACATACGGTATACAACTTTGGGGTTGTACCAAACCAAGCAATATGACTCACTATAATACAAACATTCCAAAACAAAACGCTAAGAGCAATCGTGAATGCTCCATGGTATTATAAGGAATATTGATATTCACAGAGATCTAGGAATTGCTACCGTGAGTAACGAAGTAACAAACGCCAACTACAAAGAACAAGACCGTTCAACCGTTCGACCGTTGGACATAGCGCCATAAGGAAAAACCGCATATAATGACGGTATTAGTAGGTGCGTTCGCTGGAAAGCTACCTACCAAACGCGATTAACACTACAGAAGCTTAAACTTCTTGTTAAAGTAACTTAGTCGTAGTCATCAAAAAAGTGAAAAAATGAGAGGAACGAATTTCATACTACTATGAGCGCGCGTGTTACAGCCCACATCAACACATAGCCCAAAGTCCATTCGAGGGCCAATCAACCCACAGTATACCCGTTGCAAATCCAGCAAGCTAAACAGTTTCCCACAAACAGTGCAATACACCGAAGCGACTAAGCAGTTTCCCACATTTTCGTGTTAAACCAACCCAGACGCTGACGCAGCATTTAGAATTAAGTACAAATAAATGTTATAGTTGTAAGCAAGAATCAATAATAAACGAGAGTTCGTAGCAACATGTTGTTTTTTTTAACCCCGTTCGTTCCCCACGACGTAATTGGCGCAGTCGGGTAGTCTGGTGTCGATGTCCAAGTAGAAGATTTTTTTTATCTATTCGGCGGTTTACCGAACAAAAGTCAACGGATTATTGGCAAAAACTAAAGATCGCAAAAGCTTGTACACCGTGAAATTCCGATTTCTTTAACACCGGGAACCAACTCAAGTGATACGGCGATTACCGAAAAAAAAAGACACAACATATAATAAGTGAAAATGTACACAAACAGGAAGTACAAGACCAAATTTCTAAAATGTTGGAACAGGGCATAATTCGTCCAAGCTACTCCCCATGGAGCTCGCCTGTATGGGTAGTTCCTAAAAAGAAAGACGCGAACGGGATACAGAAATGGCGACTAATGATAGACTATCGGAAATTGAACGAAAAAACAATATCCGATCGCTATCCCTTGCCCAACATAAACGATATACTCGGTAAACTTGGCAAATGCCTCTATTTCACCACTCTTGACTTAGCTAGTGGATTCCACCAAATAGAGATGCATCCAAAGGATATCCCAAAAACGGCTTTTACGATAGAAGGAGGCCATTTCGAATTTCTAAGAATGCCATTTGGACTCAAGAATGCTCCTTCAACTTTCCAAAGAGTAATGGACAACAGTCTTAGAGGTGTACCAAACTGCCTTGTCTATCTTGATGACATAGTAATCTTTTCTACTTCCTTACAAGAACATATAGAGAACCTGCGAAAAGTCTTCGAAAAACTCCGCTCATACAATTTCAAGATTCAATTCAATCAGAATTCCTCCACAGAGAAACAACATTCCTTGGTCAAGTAATTTCCACTGAAGGAGTAAAGCCTAACCCGGAAAAAATTAAGGCCATTAAAGAATTTCCTATACCCCGAACACAAAAGGAAATCAAATCATTCCTTGGATTATTAGGTTACTATAGGAAATTCATTAAAGATTTCGCACGTCTAGTCAAACCAATGACACAATGCCTCAAAAAGGGAGCATCAGTCAAACTTACCGAACAATACGTCAAAACATTTGAAAATTGTAAAAACCTTCTAACTAACGACCCTATCTTACAATACTCTGACCTCACGAAACCGTTCTTACTAACCACCGATGCTAGTAATTTCGCCATTGGTGCCGTTTTGTCACAAGGAAACATCGGAAGTGACAAACCAATAGCTTATGCTAGCAGAACATTAACTACCTCAGAAACAAATTACTCCACCATAGAAAAAGAACTCTTAGCCATTGTGTGGGCTACTAAATACTTCCGTCCATATCTCTTCCTACGCCAATTCACAAACATAACAGACCACAAGCCGTTAACCTGGCTAATGAGTCTAAAGGAACCAAACACAAAACTCGTCTGGTGGCGACTTAAATTGGCCGAATGTGATTACTCCATATTCTACAAAAAAGGAACACTTAACACAAATGCAGACGCCCTCAGTCGAATAAAAATCAACGATCCTAACACCAAGCATTAATGACGCAACAACCACAGTTCATTCAGCAGAGGAAAATCTCAATGACGGAATCCCATTTTCCGAAAGAGCTTTAAACGTATTCAACCTACAACTCATACTTTCAAAATCTCACGAACCTCCCACCACAACGTTGGAAGTCCCCTTCAGAAATAAACAAAGACGATTCATTCAAATGACGGAATTCACAGAGGACGTAATCACTGACATCTTCAAAAAATGTATACATCCTAATAAAATGACCGCAATTCTTACTGACAACGACACCTTCAGATTAGTGCAATCTGTTTTCGCAAAATATTTCTCGAACAATAAGCTCTTCAAAATAATAATATGTACTTATCAACTGACTGACGTAACAGATAACGACGAACAAGCAAAACTCATAGCCGACTACCATGCAAAAAATAACCACAGAGGAATCGACGAGACCTTGCTGCATCTGAAGAGAACCCACTTTTTCCCATATATGAAATCGAAAATAGCCGAAACAATAAACAACTGCGGAAAATGTCAAACACTTAAGTATGACAGGATTCCACAAAAACCCAAATTCGAAAAACCAGAATCCCCAGCAAAACCCCCGGACATCCTTCATATCGACGTCTACACAATCAACAACAGAAACATATTAACAATATTCGACAACTTTTCCAAACTTGCATCCGTTTACACACTTAATTCACGTAATAGCATTTTTATAACTAGACATATGAACAGCTTCTTTAGCCTTCACGGTACACCAAAGAAAATAATCTGTGACATGGGCGAATTCAACAGCAACCTATTCAAAGAACTCTGCAAACAATACAACATCCACCTTCACTATACATCCGTTCAACAGTCAACTAGTAACTCCCAAGTAGAAATACTCCATTCGACATTAACGGAGATCTATAGAATTATAATAGATAAGCGTAAAGAAAATAACCTAGACTTAGATCATGACGACATACTGACAGAAACAGTAACGACCTATAATAACGCAATACACTCAAGCACCAAATATACACCATTCGAACTCTTTTATGGTAGAACTTCCGAATTCCATAAAAACATAGATTTTAGTAACGAATATGATTATCTGAAAAAACTAAATGAATATAAAGAAATATTGTATCCTAAGATTAAAGAAAAAGTAGAAAATTTAACTAATAACAGAATAGAAAAATTAAACGCGAACAGAAAAGACCCCGAAAAACTAGAAACCAATAATATATTTTATAGGAAAGAAAACCGTAGGAATAAGCTAACACCGCGTTTCAAGAAATATGTAGTTAAAAGAGACAACAGAATCACTGTATTAACGAACGATAATAGAAAAGTACACAAATCAAAAATAAAATTAAAAAGAAACAAACAACGACTAACTTAATATAGCAAATATTTTAAAGGCTTACTGTACTTATTGCCTTTTTTTACTTTAAGGATATTGTGCGCGTCAGCGCAAAAACTACAAATACAGGAACTCACCGAAAAACAGACAATATTACCAGTAAAACTAGGAACAGGACGAACAATTAAAAACTACTACAACTTAGTTCATATAATAGATCTCGAAATTTACCGACATAACGTAAACAACATTCACAATGCATTAAGAGCTTTGGACAAATTCCACAACTTAAAAGACTCAATTCACGTAACTAAAATAAAATTACAAGACGTAGAACTAAAACTGACAGCACTAACGCCCAGATCTAGAGCAAAAAGAGGTATAGCTAATGGATTAGGCACTGCGATCAAATTCATAACGGGTAACATGGATGCTATAGATGCGGACAACTTAAACAACCAATTAAAAAACATTGATATCGAACAAGCAAAAACTAAAGAACTGGTAAATAACCATATTATAATTAATACAAATATGATCCAAAGGTTTGAAAACATAACAAACCATATAAATAAGCAACAAACCGATATTGAAAACTTCCTTAACAAATTGAATGACCTTAACAGCAATCGAATGCGAGCAAACGAGGAGATTCTTTTGAGAACGCAATATCTTAGTCAGATTAATTATTATATAGATCTTTTGAACAACAAATATAGCAGAGTCAATTGTCATGGCTAAATTAAATATTATTCCAAAATTTATTCTCAATCAAAACGAACTAGAGCAAATACAAGAATCATTAGTCAACCAATCTGTTGAAATTAAATCTAGCGAATACATATACGTAATGCTTGGCTTGCAAGCATACTACAATGATTCAAAGATCGTACTTAACGTCCAGATACCAATACTTTCTCCCGAAACGTATTCTCTTCTCCATATTATCCCACTCCCCATAAACAAAACGAAAGAAATAGAAAGCCCTCCCTACGTCCTATAGAATTCCCAAAAAATTAAATACTTCTACGAAGCATGTCCCGGAATCGAAAATGTATACTACTGCAAGGAACCAACATTCCAAGAAAATACGCAAGATTCACCATGCCTGGGAAGACTCCTGAACAACCAGCCTGGACAATGTAATATAAATGACGTCGGACAGATTTCAAACATTTCAGAAACCAAAGGTGCGGACCATTGGTATCTTAAGAAGATTCCTCACCTCCAGGCGCAACCGAAAAAAAACCTGCTGATAACGGTCTTTCCTGTGTTTTTGAAACATGAACTTATTTCGTTACGTTAACGGTTGTACAAATCATATCTTTTACATATTTTTATAAGGATTTCAAAAGTATCGACTTTAACCACCTGAAATAGCGTTTTATCAGATATATTGTAAATCACTATTTTATGAATTCACCTGATTGAGTTACTTTTTGCAGAATGCCACAAAATGCTGTTAAATTCACATGTCTAACCTAAGACAAAACGTATTGTTACACTTCAATTTCCCGAACACTCTTCTAATTTGAATAATGAAGCAATGAACGAAATATCAAAGAACACATTGCGGCCGCTACCTCCCGAGAGAAAAATTCGAAATGTCAATGCAGGGGAAAGTGCAACAGCCAGCAATAACAAATGCTGGTTTCCGGTTCGCTCATCTAGGGGTGGGTTAATTGGAGGCTACTAGCTAATGTAGAAAACAATAGGTACTTACTTTATCGTCGCCCTAGTATTGAGTTGCCATATATGCCATTTTTGCATTTTTGGGAAATCGCGTTTAAAGGTTTGGAAGTCTATTGCGTAAAAACCGACCCCTGGAATTTTTTTATTTTTTAATATAATATACATTTTTTTAATTTTCTTTTTATTACTGTTATTATAATATTATGACTCTTTCAGTGTTTAAGATATTAACATTTTCGTCGAAAATGAGTTTGCCGCATACGCCATAATAATCAAGTTTCTTTTCTTCATACATGTACGTCAAAAAATAAGCACATACGGCATTACAATAACAAACTAAGTGAATTAAGATTTTTTTCTTTCTTTTCAAATATTTTTTATTCTTAATAAAAGAAACATTTTGAGAAGAATAAATTTTATTTCAAAATTTTACTTGGTGGTGTAACTTTTTTAACATTTTTTCCTCTTTTGTAAGGATTTTGACAGCCGCTTTAATTTAATTTATTAAAGTAGTAGTGAATTCTTTTTTCATTTATACATAGAGTATTTAAGAAAAATATTTTGCAGACTTGATGAATTCTCTCATCAATTTGCATATAAAAATGGAAAGTTTGATGTTTTTTTGTTGAATCACTTACTCGCCTTCGCTTTTTTGGGACTTGCTTAACGAATTTGCAATAAAATGTTGACTTTTCACTGTCCGGTAGCCTCCAGAAAGAATTATGTATCACTTTTCTATTTTCATGAGAAAAGTTTTTTGAACACAAATAAAAAACATAGCGACGGGCTACAGTCCGCTTGGGCGAACTGTTGGATACCCTATTCTTATTCCTATCCCTCATAAGTGGGCCTGACAAAAGTCTAAGTATGGTTGAATTGCTAAGAACGCTCTACATATTTTGTTATATAACATTTAAAGGATTTTATCAAAAAAAAAAAACGCTCCCTAGCTCAAACTTGGGTGTTTCAATAAAATTGTTTTATTGAATTGTGGGCGTGTCAGTAGGCGGATTTTAAAAAAAATTAACACGTGAGCATAAAGGGCCCCTAGAGAGTATATATTATAAATTTCAGCTCCCTAGCTCAAACTTTGAATTTTCAAAAAAAAACAATTTAATTGTAGGCGTGTCAGTGGGCGGATTTTGAAAATATTTACACATGAGCATAAAGGGCCCATAGAGAGTATATATTATAAATTTCAGCTCCCTAGCTCAAACTTTGGATTTTCAAAAAAATTGTTTTATTTATTTGTGGGCGTGTCAGTGGGCGGATTTTGAAAAACATTTTTAGGAGTCATAGATCATATATAAAAAATTTCAGCTTTCTAGCTCAAAATTTGATTTTTTCCAAAATTTTGTTTTTTTTAGTTTGTGGGCGTGTCTGTGGGCGGATTTCAAAAATTCGTAAACTTGATTATTTCGGGACCCTAGAGAGTATATGGTTAAAATTTCAGCTCTCTAGGTCCAGTTTAAAGGCCTAATTTTTGCCCACAGACGAACGGACGGACATGGCTAGATCGACATTACTATCGATGCTGATCATAAATATAGTAACTTTTAGGGGTCTACGGGCAATATTAAGGTATATTACAAATTATGCGTCAAAATTAATATACCCTTAGAATAGGGTATAACAAGTGTGCTTACATGGTTCCAGGACTTGCTTCTTTTGGTTAATTTTTTCTGTAGCACTCATGTATTCCTTTCCGGATTCTCACAACCGTTTTCGAATGTGTTGTTTCCACATTTCTGGTTTCCGTTCTCGTTTTCGGGCTGCATTTTGAGGGCTCATATCACTTTCTATTTGGAGGAAACTGGTGTAAGAATTTTGAATTTAAACTATATTAGACAACTTTTTACCAGAAGTGTCATACTCGGTCGGAATACTTCTCATATCGACCCTTAAACCCTGTGGAAACCTTGTATCATCGCTTCCTATAAAAATAGCGAACAATAAGATTCCTAAACAGTTTTGAGGTTATTGTTTTTTTTATACCAAAGTCTGTACTGCTTGAACTTAAAGCATCATATTTATTTGTGTCATGCCTAAACTGATTTTCATTTGGGACCACTTCGTCGATGAATCTAAAACATGAGAAAACATTAGAATAAAGACTTCAATGTTCAATCCATTTGAATTATAAGTCCTTACGAAAGGAGTTCTGCATTCATATCAGGCACTGGGGAATTAATTTTACGCTAGCGAAGCACTTCCTCTCTCCACAAAGCTTTGCGGACCACTGATAAATAATTTTTGTCGGCTGTGATATTTATACTTTTTCACCAATACAGCAAAAATAGTATGCACGTACGGCAAATTAAGGATAAAATATTTTTCGTGCTTGTGGCGTACGTGTATACGATTTTTAAGCATTTTACTACAATTTGTATACACACGGCAAAACAATTCTGAACATAAATTTAAAATTCTTTGACTTATGTTGCACACCCATAAGACGTACGTCAAAACAATTGTTATGGTAATTTTTTCGTTAATTGTATGAAAAATTTGACGTATACGCCAAAATTTGGCATTTACGTCAAAACAATACCTCAAATGATGATTTTGCTGGATATACGTCAAAACCATTCTGAATATCTCAGCAATGGAAAGAGATAGAAAAAAACGGATACCAGATTTGAAAAGAGTGCCACTGAAAACATAAGACTTCATTCTTAGTTCAAAAAGTGCAATTTGGCGTAGGTATACGGCAACTCAATACTAGGGCGACGAAATTTTGTCGAGAAGAATTTATTTGCCGATGGCAAAAAGTAAAAATGAGCGCCATACAATTTTTAAGAAAAATTGTGAAACCGTGTAGAACCGATGAAAGAGAAATGCTGACCGATGGATCACAAAAATAAACGTTGAAAAGCAACTGAAAATTCAGAAGTAACTGTGTTTCCACGTTATAAAAGTTCCGTTGGAGCACGGCAAATTTATCTTTTGTTAGAGGTAAAGTCGATTGGATTCTTCAAAGCACTACCCTACCGAGATTTAAATTTGTGTTCCCACCCACACATACATACATACAATGGGGAAGACAGTTCTTACATGACAATTCAGCTGTGGTGCTGACAACTGTTTCGTACTCCCCATCCTCACATATACCGCGGTAGTGGAATCAACGGCTCCAGCTCGATAATTCAGCCATCGTTCTGAGATTATCAACCGCTGTTCCTTGTCGATTCACTCGCACTCGCACATTTAACTGGACCCTGTCGTTTCTGTTACACTCTGTACTCGTTACAAAAGTGCGAAAAAAAAAATTAAATCGAATTAATTTGATTATTTCCTGGGAATCAACTTCAAGGCCCCTATCCCAAATGTGGAGCCCGAAGAAGATTACGCCTGCAAAGGGATAGGATTACGAAAATCCCTAGAACCAGGTTGCCATTTGGCAAAAGCAATTCATGAAAAGTTATGTGAATGAAAGAAATTATTAATTATAGCGTTATTTATTATTTTACGAACTTCCTACATGGGGTTGCGCGCAGATTTGGGGTCGAATGGAAATGTAAATCTTGTACCAGTTCTTACATGTTTTTGTAACGTATGTATGTTGGTTTCGCAGGCATCATATTTTTATTGTCGTTCTGTATTCCATCTCAAACGATATCGCTGGTCTTTTCCGTGTTTTCATTTTGACCAGTATTTGTGGTATTATGTGCTTGGCAATTGAGTGGGTGTATCTACATGGGGGTCCGCCAACCCTCTCTGCTGATCCGCCGGTGCTCCCACGACCGTGTTTGGTCAAAAGGGAGCGTCATCCCTTTCCTCATGGAACGTGGCTCAGTACCTGTGACGACGTTAGATCTCTGGATCTATATAACATCGCCATAGGCAAACTTGGCTGGAGCATCAATCTCCCTGACGACTCAAACAAGTCTGTTTCCACTCCGCCTTGACAACACTTTATCAAGAATGGACACGGCAGACTTCCCCAACAAGGTTCTTCTAAGTGGGGGCGAGCTCCTGGGTTCATCTTCTGAATCAGAAGGCCTATACAACACCGTGCTGGAGCTTGATCTACCTGATTGCGATGATAGATTATGCGATAAGTACAAATCAACCTCTAGAACTCCAAAAAGGCCTCGGCCTCTCTTATCCGTCTTTCTAAAGATGGAGAATATATCGTCCTGATCCTAGAGCCATGGGTTGTTAACAACCTGGTTCGGAGATCCGGACTCACTGATACAAAATACTGTATGCAACGACGGTTGCCAGATTGGGCGCTTTGTCGTATTTTGTTCTATCTATTTTCTTAAAAAAACGATAGAAATTTCTTGCATGAGCGCCCAACACAATTTTGGGCTATATATTGCTTTACAAATTTCGTATTAATTTTGTTTGATTTAAATTAAAAAAAAATTTCAACTGAAATTGCTTTTAAAGAAAAAAGTTTAATTAAAGAATTTGTAACAACATTTTTGTTTGAGATAGAAAAGCAAACTCCTGAAAATTATTCAATTTTAAGAAAAATTCGGAATTTCGGTCCGGATATCTGCTTAAATCATACGCGTCCCGGATTCAGAGAACTTCCAATCGAAAAGCTTACGCAGGTTGAGAGAAATACATCCTTCCTTGATATTTTGGAGGATCAGTGGAATAAATTAATATTATTTGACTGGAAAGTTGTGTTTCCGGTGACATACCACAATATCGTGAATATTTTTGGGGTTACGTGTTAAGAAACAGGTCCAATAAAGCAATTTTTAAGGATTTAAGTTTATTTGCAATCCAATTGCTAACACTTCCAGTGAACAATGCTGTAGTAGAACCGTGATTAAAAATATTAGTTGTAAAGATTTTATACCAACATCAGACATTTATACAGAGACTGTAGTGATGATGATGACAACGAATATTTTATAACTGAAGAAAGCAAGAATAATAACTAATTTGTGATGTATTTGTTTAAGTGTTTGTATCATAATGATAAATATTGATTGTGATATTTTGTTTTTTTTTCTTTGTCTAAGTTTTGTTTACTTTAATAAACATAATACATGTATACCTGTTTTATAACAAAATTCCAGAACCGAATTATTTTCAACGATTTTTGGGCTTCTTTATTGGCAACGACATTGGGCTAAATTTTTTTAAGGTTTGGGCGCTAAATCAAACAAAATTCTGGCAACCCTGTATGCAACAGATAAAGGTAAACCTAGAACTTGCATATTGGTCAAAAGTAGCTTAAATGCATTTTTGCTCCCAAATTTCAGCTATCGCGATACAACCGTGGTGAGCCTAGAGACAGGCTGCGGCACCTAATGGAAAGCCTCAGCTTATCTGGCCCATGACCGCTTATGGTCCTTGCCTGGTGTCAACATACAGGGACTAATCGCAAAAGCAGAACAACATAAAAAAGAACTCATAATTGGATGTGATGCCAACGCGCACCATTCAGTATGGGACAGTTCCGATATCAACGGTAGAAGTATGTCTCTTTTTGATTACATTTTAAGTACTAAACCTCATAGTTTGTAACACAGGTAGCGAACCTACATTCAGAACAAAAAATAGACAAAAAGTGTTAGATATAACTCTTGCAATGCAATCAATGCAATTTAATTGATGATTCTCCCCGCCAACCAGTATTTAGAAATTATAGGTAAACTGACTTTCTCAATTAAGTAATAAAAAGTTCAATGAAATCTGAACTCGTAAGTCCCCGCTGTATTCGTGTGGGGCATGCAAACCCCCTGCAATGCTAGCCCCCTCCAATCCCCCTGCTTGGGGATTGAATTCGGAGTAGTTGCTATATTGTGTAAATCATTAAAATTCTTTACGTTTTTGTAGACTTGTATTGCAAAGAATCGTAGTACACTTTTCAATTCGAAAAAATATTCAATTTCCTGGGGGAGAAACTTTTAATGCACTTTATGTCTTGAAACTGACATACGACTCATATTATTTAACTGCAATAATAATGAATTCTATTACAAAATATTGCACGTGGGCGTGGTTGAAATTGCAATTACACTTAAACGCAATTAAAATAATATATATATTTACTATAACTTTAGTACTTTAGCAACTAATGCTTAAAGAAACCGTGCTAGAATAAGGCATGTCTTTATACCCTATTCTAAGAGTACATTAATGTTGGCCATAGTTTGTAACACACCTAAATATTGGCCGTAGAACCGAAAAAGTTACTTTATTCGTGATCGGCATCGATAGTAATTTCGATCTAGACCGTTCGTCCGTTCGTCGGCAAAAAGTAGACCTTAAAATTTAAGCTAGAAAACTGAAATTATAACTATAATGAAATAATCAAGGTTAAGAATTTTTTAAATCCGCCCACTGACAGACACATTTCATTTCATTTAATTTATTAATTAAGAAGAGCCTATACACATTAAGATATAATATCTTATAAACTAGTGATAAGCTATAAAAATTAACAAAAGAGAGCTTAATGTATGACGATATTTCTGAACAATAGTAACAGCAGTAGGTACATAAACGTAAACGAAAATATAGGGACGGGCTACAGTCCGCTTGGCCTATTCCTATTCTTATTCCTATCCCTCATAAGTGGGCGCGACAAAAGTCTAAGTATGGTTGAATTGTTAAGAACGCTCTACATACTTTGTTATATAATATTTAAAGGATTTTATCAAAAAAAAAACGAAGCTTTTGTAAAAAACGCACCCTAGCTCAAACTTTGGTTTTTCAATAAAATGTTTTATTTAATTGTGGGCGTGTCAGTAGGCGGATTTAAAAAATAATAATACATGAGCATAAAGGGCCCCTAGAGAGTATATATTATAAATTTTCAGCTCCCTCAAACTTTGAACTTTCAAAAAAAAAAATTAAATTGTGGGCAGTCAGTAAGCGAATTTTGAAAATATTAACACATGAGCATAAAGGGCCCCCTAGAGAGTATATATTATAAATTTCAGCTCCCTAGCTCAAACTTTGGATTTGCAAAAAAAGTTGATTTTAAATTGTGGGCGTGTCAGTGGGCGGATTTTGAAAATATTTACACTTGAGTTTAAAGGGCCCCTAGAGAGTATATATTATAAATTTCAGTTCCCTAGCTCAAATTTTGGTTTTTCAATAAAATTGTTTTATTTAATTGGAGCAGTTTTACGAGTCGTAGATCATATATAAAAAATTTCAGCTTTCTAGCTCAAAATTCGATTTTTTCGAAAATTTTGTCTGTGGGCGGATTTCAAAAACTCGTCAACTTGATTATTTCGCGACCCTAGGGAGAGATATGGTTTAAATTTCAGCTCTCTAGGCCCAGTTTAAAGGCCTAATTTTTGCCAACAGACGGACGGACGGACATGGCTAGATCGACATTACTATCGATGCTGATCATAAATGGGTCAATACATATTTCAAAATATTAATATTTTGCACCTCAAGATGGACCATACGAATATAAATAAATTTAATAATTTTTCGATTACTCTGTATTTAAGAATAGTTATTGAACATTTTAAGCCAATGGGGAACCCAATTTAGTTATTTTTAACTGATTTTATTTTCCACGGGAATGACAGAACTAACATGGAAATGACAAATTCCTATCATGGTAATGACGACACAGCATGGAAATTACCTTAACCTTATTAAAGCAAATTAAAACACATCTGAAGTCAGTTTTTTAAATAAACGTTCAAATAACAAATAAGCTACAAAAAAGGAACGTTAGGAATATAAAAACGTAGGTATTTAAATTAAATTTCATACTTTGCTACTTCAGTACAGATTAGGAAACATTAGTTTTGTGGTGGAATTTATAAAATACACGCTTTCCTCGCAGAACCGTGATTGGTTTCGGTAAAATGGCCAATATTTGTATAGAGCTTATATATGATACATCATCATGGTTTAGTATGAAATATCTTTGGATAAAGTAAATCTGCTTGCTGCTCACTTTGCAGCTAGCTCAACGCTCCCAGATTGTGCTTTATCTCCCCCTGTACTCGAGCGCGTAGAACACTCCATGGGACCAATCCACTTTCGCACTCGTACAGTGGCTAGAGTACTTCGAGATCTTGACATACACAAATCTGCTGGTCCAGATGGTATTTCCCCTATCGTTCTGAAGCGGTGCTCTTCTACGCTGGCAAAACCAGTGCGTAAGTTTTTCTATCGGTCCTATTCTTCAGGGCTCTTTCCGGGAAGATGGAAAACAGCATTTGTCCAGCCTGTACCAAAAAAAAGCAGAACCGTGATTGGTTTCGGTAAAATGGCCAAAATTTGTATAGAGCTTATATATGATACATCATCATGGTTTAGTATGAAATATCTTTGGATAAAGTAAATCTGCTTGCTGCTCACTTTGCAGCTAGCTCAACGCTCCCAGATTGTGCTTTATCTCCCCCTGTACTCGAGCGCGTAGAACACTCCATGGGACCAATCCACTTTCGCACTCGTACAGTGGCTAGAGTACTTCGAGATCTTGACATACACAAATCTGCTGGTCCAGATGGTATTTCCCCTATCGTTCTGAAGCGGTGTTCTTCTACGCTGGCAAAACCAGTGCGTAAGTTTTTCTATCGGTCCTATTCTTCAGGGCTCTTTCCGGGAAGATGGAAAACAGCATTTGTCCAGCCTACACCAAAAAAAGCGAGTCTTCTTCCTTTTCCTCTTACCGACCAATTGCACTTACGTCCCTTCTTTCTAAGGTCATGGAAACGCTGATCAACCGTCAGCTAACGAAATATCTTGAATCTCGAAAACTTCTCAATGACCGGCAGTACGGTTTTCGGGGCAACAGGTCCACCAGTGATTAGATGACATATTTAACCGAAAAGTGGAACCAATCTCTTCACCAAGGTAGTGAAAGTAAGATCGTTGCGCTTGATATTTCAAAGGCATTTGACAGAGTTTGGCATCAAGCTCTCTTGTCGAAAATGCGTGCATTTTGAATCGATGATACTCTTTTTCAATGGATTAGAAATTACCTTTCGGACCGTTCAATTCAAGTTGTCTTGGACGGTTTCAAGTCTGCAACTCACCAAATAAATGCTGGTGTTCCCCAAGGCTCCGTTCTGTCCTCGACTCTCTTTCTCATTTTTATAAATGATCTCCTGTCTGTTACTTCTAATCCAATCCATTCCTTTGCTGATGACAGTACCCTCAGCTTTTCATACTCGTTTCTTGGGTCACGCCCCTCTTCTTCGGGTGTGGAACTGGAACGGCAACCTATGTTAAGCTCATTAAATTCCGATTTTAACAGCATAACTCAGTGGGTACAAGCAATAGAATGGAATTTAATGCTTCCAAAACACAATGCTGTCTCCTGTCATTAAAGCAAAACCAACACACACTGCCATTATCCATGAATGGCACTTGCATCGCTGAAACCGAAAGACTTTCCATACTCGGTATGTGCGTCAATGGCAACCTTCCTTGGAATGACCACATATTCGATGTCGCCAAGAACACTGCGAAATGTCTAGGCTTCCATAAGCGATGTAAGAAATATTTCACCCCTTCTGGTCTGGTGCATCAATAACTTATTTGGAGCTACTTGACAGGATCCAAAAACGCGCGATAAAACTCATTGGCGACCGAGACATAGCGTGATCGATTGACTCTCTTAGTCATCGTCGCAATGTCTCCTGTCTTTCGTTATTTTATCGTTATTTCCATCATAAGTGCTCTAACGAAATAGCCAGTTGCATTCCACCCCTTGAACATTTCAACCGCAATAACCGCCATGCAATGAATGCCCATCAATTCACCCTCAAGACTGTATTCGGACGTACAGTGAAGTACAAAGAATCTTTCCTCTGCCGTACAACACGAATGTGGAATACTCTTCCACGCTCTATTTTTCCTCTACATTATAACCTACAAACATTTAAAACCAACGTGCATCGGCAACTCTCCCTTTCTTCTAATCCTAATTTCCCTAACGCCCTCGCTGTGTAGCCAATACATTACAAGGGTACCTAAAATCCCTTTAGTGCGCGCAAATTATATAAAAAAAAAAAACATAGGGACGGGCTACAGTCCGCTTGGGCGAACTGTTGGATACCCTATTCTTATTCCTATCCCTCATAAGTGGGCCTGACAATAGTGTAAGAATGGTTGAAATGAAATGACGACATGGAAATGACATCGAAAGGTATTTTCTACAATAAAACTGAACTTTACTGAATATTTTTTTAAACTCATCTTATTAATTAACTTCATAAAAAAGTCATGCATTGCATAAAAAATAGATTTAATTATTAACATATTATAATCAAAAAGACTTACCACGGTAATGACAAATTCGGGTAACGAAAACCTAAAACACCTTCACAATATGAAAGAAAGTTCACTACTGATGTATAATGGGATTATTGCAAAATGTGCCGAAAACAATCACCAGGTCCCGTTATTAATGTGAAATCAGCAGCCTTCTCTGCGGCTGTTAAATTCAAAATTTATAAAGAATTATTTTTTGTCACGGAAATGACAATTTTGTTGGGGACACTCACTAAATAATTTTCAAATAACTTTGAATATTCTCTAAAAATAAATTGACTGACCCATTGTTCTTTCTTTTTCAATGCTTCATCAATAAAATTTGCAAACCGGCTTACTTTTTACAAATAAAATGAATTTTTTGAAGAAAGGTACAGCTGGGGACATGCCATGGTAATGAGAATGACATTTTTTAGGTTTAAGTTAAAATTTCGGCGTTACTAAAAATGAATATTGGTTTCTTATATGTGCATATGTTAAAAGAGTTTTTATAGAATTGTATCTCAGTCAAATATTTAAAAATATATTTCATTTCATTTATTAATTAAGAAGAGCCTATACACATTAAGATATAATATCTTATAAACTAGTCATAAGCTATAAAAATTAACAAAAGAGAGCTTAATGTATGACGATATTTCTGAACAATAGTAACAGCAGTAGGTACATAAACGTAAACGAAAACATAGGGACGGGCTACAGTCCGCTTGGCCTATTCCTATTCTTATTCCTATCCCTCATAAGTGGGCGCGACAAAAGTCTAAGTATGGTTGAATTGTTAAGAACGCTCTACATACTTTGTTATATAATATTTAAAGGCTTTTATCAAAAAAAAAAACGAAGCTTTTGTAAAAAACGCTCCCTAGCTCAAACTTTGGTTTTTCAATAAAATGTTTTATTTAATTGTGGGCGTGTCAGTAGGCGGATTTAAAAAATAATAATACATGAGCATAAAGGGCCCCTAGAGAGTATATATTATAAATTTTCAGCTCCCTCAAACTTTGAACTTTCAAAAAAAAAAAATTAAATTGTGGGCAGTCAGTAAGCGAATTTTGAAAATATTAACACATGAGCATAAAGGGCCCCCTAGAGAGTATATATTATAAATTTCAGCTCCCTAGCTCAAACTTTGGATTTGCAAAAAAAGTTGATTTTAAATTGTGGGCGTGTCAGTGGGCGGATTTTGAAAATATTTACACTTGAGTTTAAAGGGCCCCTAGAGAGTATATATTATAAATTTCAGTTCCCTAGCTCAAATTTTGGTTTTTCAATAAAATTGTTTTATTTAATTGGAGCAGTTTTACGAGTCGTAGATCATATATAAAAAATTTCAGCTTTCTAGCTCAAAATTCGATTTTTTCGAAAATTTTGTCTGTGGGCGGATTTCAAAAATTCGTCAACTTGATTATTTCGCGACCCTAGAGAGAGATATGGTTTAAATTTCAGCTCTCTAGGCCCAGTTTAAAGGCCTAATTTTTGCCAACAGACGGACGGACGGACATGGCTAGATCGACATTACTATCGATGCTGATCATAAATGGGTCAATACATATTTCAAAATATTAATATTTTGCACCTCAAGATGGACCATACGAATATAAATAAATTTAATAATTTTTCGATTACTCTGTATTTAAGAATAGTTATTGAACATTTTAAGCCAATGGGGAACCCAATTTAGTTATTTTTAACTGATTTTATTTTCCACGGGAATGACAGAACTAACATGGAAATGACAAATTCCTATCATGGTAATGACGACACAGCATGGAAATTACCTTAACCTTATTAAAGCAAATTAAAACACATCTGAAGTCAGTTTTTTAAATAAACGTTCAAATAACAAATAAGCTACAAAAAAGGAACGTTAGGAATATAAAAACGTAGGTATTTAAATTAAATTTCATACTTTGCTACTTCAGTACAGATTAGGAAACATTAGTTTTGTGGGGGAATTTATAAAATACACGCTTTCCTCGCAGAACTGTGATTGGTTTCGGTAAAATGGCCAAAATTTGTATAGAGCTTATATATGATACATCATCATGGTTTAGTATGAAATATCTTTGGATAAAGTAAATCTGCTTGCTGCTCACTTTGCAGCTAGCTCAACGCTCCCAGATTGTGCTTTATCTCCCCCTGTACTCGAGCGCGTAGAACACTCCATGGGACCAATCCACTTTCGCACTCGTACAGTGGCTAGAGTACTTCGAGATCTTGACATACACAAATCTGCTGGTCCAGATGGTATTTCCCCTATCGTTCTGAAGCGGTGTTCTTCTACGCTGGCAAAACCAGTGCGTAAGTTTTTCTATCGGTCCTATTCTTCAGGGCTCTTTCCGGGAAGATGGAAAACAGCATTTGTCCAGCCTACACCAAAAAAAAGCGAGTCTTCTTCCTTTTCCTCTTACCGACCAATTGCACTTACGTCCCTTCTTTCTAAGGTCATGGAAACGCTGATCAACCGTCAGCTAACGAAATATCTTGAATCTCGAAAACTTCTCAATGACCGGCAGTACGGTTTTCGGGGCAACAGGTCCACCAGTGATTAGATGACATATTTAACCGAAAAGTGGAACCAATCTCTTCACCAAGGTAGTGAAAGTAAGATCGTTGCGCTTGATATTTCAAAGGCATTTGACAGAGTTTGGCATCAAGCTCTCTTGTCGAAAATGCGTGCATTTTGAATCGATGATACTCTTTTTCAATGGATTAGAAATTACCTTTCGGACCGTTCAATTCAAGTTGTCTTGGACGGTTTCAAGTCTGCAACTCACCAAATAAATGCTGGTGTTCCCCAAGGCTCCGTTCTGTCCTCGACTCTCTTTCTCATTTTTATAAATGATCTCCTGTCTGTTACTTCTAATCCAATCCATTCCTTTGCTGATGACAGTACCCTCAGCTTTTCATACTCGTTTCTTGGGTCACGCCCCTCTTCTTCGGGTGTGAAACTGGAACGGCAACCTATGTTAAGCTCATTAAATTCCGATTTTAACAGCATAACTCAGTGGGTACAAGCAATAGAATGGAATTTAATGCTTCCAAAACACAATGCTGTCTCCTGTCATTAAAGCAAAACCAACACACACTGCCATTATCCATGAATGGCACTTGCATCGCTGAAACCGAAAGACTTTCCATACTCGGTATGTGCGTCAATGGCAACCTTCCTTGGAATGACCACATATTCGATGTCGCCAAGAACACTGCGAAATGTCTAGGCTTCCATAAGCGATGTAAGAAATATTTCACCCCTTCTGGTCTGGTGCACCAATAATTTATTTGGAGCTACTTGACAGGATCCAAAAACGCGCGATAAAACTCATTGGCAACCGAGACATAGCGTGATCGATTGACTCTCTTAGTCATCGTCGCAATGTCTCCTGTCTTTCGTTATTTTATCGTTATTTCCATCATAAGTGCTCTAACGAAATAGCCAGTTGCATTCCACCCCTTGAACATTTCAACCGCAATAACCGCCATGCAATGAATGCCCATCAATTCACCCTCAAGACTGTATTCGGACGTACAGTGAAGTACAAAGAATCTTTCCTCTGCCGTACAACACGAATGTGGAATACTCTTCCACGCTCTATTTTTCCTCTACATTATAACCTACAAACATTTAAAACCAACGTGCATCGGCAACTCTCCCTTTCTTCTAATCCTAATTTCCCTAACGCCCTCGCTGTGTAGCCAATACATTACAAGGGTACCTAAAATCCCTTTAGTGTGCGCAAATTATATAAAAAAAAAAAAACATAGGGACGGGCTACAGTCCGCTTGGGCGAACTGTTGGATACCCTATTCTTATTCCTATCCCTCATAAGTGGGCCTGACAAAAGTGTAAGAATGGTTGAAATGAAATGACGACATGGAAATGACATCGAAAGGTATTTTCTACAATAAAACTGAACTTTACTGAATATTTTTTTAAACGCATCTTATTAATTAACTTCATAAAAAAGTCATGCATTGCATAAAAAATAGATTTAATTATTAACATATTATAATCAAAAAGACTTACCACGGTAATGACAAATTCGGGTAACGAAAACCTAAAACACCTTCACAATATGAAAGAAAGTTCACTACTGATGTATAATGGGATTATTGCAAAATGTGCCGAAAACAATCACCAGGTCCCGTTATTAATGTGAAATCAGCAGCCTTCTCTGCGGCTGTTAAATTCAAAATTTATAAAGAATTATTTTTTGTCACGGAAATGACAATTTTGTTGGGGACACTCACTAAATAATTTTCAAATAACTTTGAATATTCTCTAAAAATAAATTGACTGGGCCACAGTCCCCATTGTTCTTTCTTTTTCAATGCTTCATCAATAAAATTTGCAAACCGGCTTACTTTTTACAAATAAAATGAATTTTTTGAAGGAAGGTACAGCTGGGGACATGCCATGGTAATGAGAATGACATTTTTTAGGTTTAAGTTAAAATTTCGGCGTTACTAAAAATGAATATTTGTTTCTTATATGTGCATATGTTAAAAGAGTTTTTATAGAATTGTATCTCAGTCAAATATTTAAAAATATATATGTTTTTTTAGCCTATAAACGCCGGACCGCAGAATATTAATATTTTGAAATATTCACCCAAATATAGTAACTTTTAGGGATCTACGGGCAATATTAAGGTATGTTACAAACTATGCGTCAAAATTAATATACCCTTAGAATAGGGTATAAAAAGAAAGGATAATAAAAATAATAGGAGAGAAAGAAAAAGGAAAAAAGAAAAGGATGAATATTGAAAGAACTGAAAAAAGTGTATTAATTGGGTTTTAAATCTTCTTGTATTACTTGTTCTTTTGATATAGCACCGCAAGGAATTCCAAAGGCGACTAGCGTTAATAAAAAATTTGCGCTGAGATGTCAGGGAAGCGTGGATTGAATCAACTGGTTTTACCTTTCCGAGGAAAGTGTCGTAATTCGTTCGAATAGGTAGGGTGGTTGGTATGTTAGCAGAATATTCAAAAACACTAATAAGGTGCGGAATTGAAATTAACTCTCAAGCGGCATGTTGACCAGTCTATTGGAAAAATTCGATACTCGATCGTATCTTCGAAATCTAAAAAATTATATTGAACGGTACTTTTAAAGACAACATTGAGCTTGCTTTTGCATGAGTAATTACAACTGGAGAAAATTTCACAGCCGTAGACCAGGATAGGAAAAATTAAGCTTTTCGCAAGCATTAGACGTGTCTTTAAAGGAGTATACAACTGAGTCACCCAGAGACTACGTAACACTCCATATGTTTTTCCGACAATATAGTCATTTTGCTTATCGCATGTGAGGTTACGGGTGAAAATAATTCCTAGGTTTATAGCGGTGTCAATATATTCGATAGCGACATTATTTAATGTAATCCGAGGAAAATAAGTTAAGCCAAGGATATTTTTGGATATGACCAAGCACTTAGACTTCGACGGGTTTACAGCGAGGCCATTAAGTTGAGCCCAGTCTGCTACCCTCTCAAGATCCTCATTCATACTGCAAGCACCATTTTCGATCAGTGCAAGACGGCAGCTGTAGTACATTTATACATCGTCTGCATACAAATGGGACGAACAGTTCTTAATGATTAAAGGAATTTCATTAACATAAAGCGAAAACAGTAAGGGACCGAGTATGGATCCTTGTGGGACACCACTAATGGTTGGAAGGAAGTCTGATAAACTCTCGACTTATTTCAACTGCTTGCATCCTATTCGATAGATATTATGAAATAAGTTTTACAGCTTCAGGCGAAAAGTTGTATTGTCGACGGATCTTATCTGTAAGACTACTATGAACCACTGTGTCAAATGCCTTGGAGAAATCGAGAAGAAGAAGAAAGCTGACGTTGTCTTCATCCAGTGCTCGCCGGGGATCTTCTATGCCATTTAACAAAGCGGTAACAAAGCTGTGCTTTTCTCGAAAGCCACTCCGCTTCGGTGTAAGGAGGTTATAAGTCTTTAGGTACTCGCTCAACTGTTTTTTCAATATGCGTTCGAAAACTTTGGTTGGATAGGAATGGTAAAATATAGATGGGTCTAAACTCATTGCATTTAGCATTTTTGGGTATCGGCAGGACTTTCAATTAGTGATGGACGCATTCGAATGATATAATCGATCATAATCGATTTAGACAACATTTCGAGATATCTCGATTCTTCGCTCAAATCACTCGAATGATTTCACACATCTACTTACTCTATGCGAAATGAGAACTCGATACTCGAGTGCCGGTTCGAGACCGAGAAGAGAATATTGAACAAAAGAACGAAAGAACAAAAAAGAAGAAAACATACAAAATCGAGAACTCGAGAAGTTGGTTATTTGTGTATCTCGTGTGTGTATTCACGATTTTGGGTATATTTTTATATTTATTTTCGTAATCGATGCATTGTTGAGGGCTGAAGTTGAATATTGAATTCTAAACGAAAAGCGAGAAGCGAGAACCGTTATGTTATGATTTTTTGTGTTGGGTTTTGTTTATTTATTTTTATTAATTGTTCTGTTCAGTGCTGAAGTCTGAAGAAGAAGGTACGATACGAGTAATTTATGAATGTTTTGTCTATGTTTTATTTTTTTTAGAAAGCAATAAAGGTAGGTAAATTTAATTATAATCAGTAGTTTCCTGTGATTTATATTAGATATTTTGTGTAATCGGCACTGATTTAAAATGAAACCTGGTGGAAAAAATTGTTTCGAAGATAATTCGAATGATCATTCGATTCTTTAAATCATTCGAATACTAATATCTCGATTCTTTAAATCATTCGATTATGCCCATCACTACTTTCGATAGTTTCCACTCGCCACGATAGATACCTGTGGTCAGAATGGTGTTGAAAATGTACGTTATGTACGGCAGTACGACACGAAGAATCAGTTCTAAAAAGGAATGGTGCATTTCATCTAGCCCGATAGCATTAGACCGAATCGAAAGTACGCATTCTACAACTTCTACACAGCTAACCCCTATCAACCCGAAACTGGGATGACCAGGTTAATCTACTGTGGAATTCGCTATCGTTTCAGGGGCAGATAAAGGGGGAGGAGGAAGGGAAATTAATTTTGACATTTTCCACAACTGCCGACCATTTAAAGATGTAAACAACACAATTAAAAAAAAATTGAATTTTGAGCTAGAAAGCTGACATTATTAATATAATATAATAACCCACAATTTAAAAAAATACAGGTTTTTTCAAAAAGTCAAAGTAAGCTTAAATTTATAACGATACATTTTTAAAGACACGCCTACAAAGTTTGAACAAGAGCGCTGAAACTTGGAATATATACTCTCTAGTGGCCTTAATTCTCAGATATTTTTAAAATCCGCTCACTGACGCGCCCTTGACGCGCCCACTCTTTTATTGAAGAAATCATTGTAAATAAAAGTCCTATTCTTCACAAAGTATGTAGATAAAGTCGTTGTGAACAATTCCTTCTTATAAAGTTTTCTGTCATGCCCATTTTTAAGGGGTGTTTTTTTACAAAAACTTTGTTTTTCGATAAAATTAAATTAATTGAAAGTGTGATATTATAGCAAAATATGTAGAGTGTTCTCAACAATTTACCTATACTAAGACCACGCCCACTTTTTTAGGAATAGGGTATACAACAGTTCGCCCAAGCGTAGCCTTCCCTATATTTTCTTTGGTTATCTGCATAGACTTGGAAAATCACGCACTTGCAAAATACAACAGCAACTATATCTGTATATAATTTGGTAATTTGGACCCAAGAGGTCATTCCGTAAGACGATTATCGCTGACTAGATCATTTTAACGATGCTCTTGCGTTCCGTATTATCAATAATCATATACCGTCCGGACGATATCGTTTCGACAATTCCCTACTTACTTCCCGAAGGAAATCTTCTGTGCATCTTCGAGTCACTAAAGAATAAATATTTGGTTTGAATGGATTTTGTCCCACACCTCGTATTGAGACACCGGCCTATGGAGGCTGTAGACATTTTTTACTATGCTGTTTAACAATACGCTGAATACTGCACATTATCCGGCGGATTGGAAGGTATATATGGTATTATACCCTATCCCGAAAAAATGAAAAGATAGGACGAAACCTGCCAATCTCCGGTGGATTAGTATGTTTCCGAATATTGACAAGGTCTTTGAAAAAGCTGTCAACAGAGCCCTGTTGAAGTGGGTTGAGGACAATTACGGAATTCCGGACAGCCAGTTTGATTTCAGAACGGGGCATGACACTATTCATGCCGCGTCGAAGCTCGTTTCCGACATTCAGTGGAATAAATGCAAGACTCAATTCACGGGTGCTTTTCTGGTTGATTTTAAGAAGGCTTTCGACACCGTATGGTTAGAGGGACTTTTCAACAAGTTGACCAGACGGGAGATACAAAAACCTTTCCTATATGTAATTCATAATATGCTTATGGAAAAGAAGTTCGTTGTCAAATGTGGTAACGTGACTTCGAGCAGAGTCTTTGAAATTAAAAACGGTTTATAGCAGGAGGCCGTGAATTCTCGGATCCTATTTAACATTTACAGGAGTGATCTGGTGGGATCACTCAAACTTGCTATAGCGTAATGCCGACGATTTGGTGGCCTAAAATCGAGGTCATTGACATTCTTTTTCAGCGTAACTTTGGGATATTGCGACGACTGGAAGTTGAGAATCAACTTTCAGAAGACAGAAACAATCTTGTTCAGAGCAACATTTTCTGGGGCCTCTAGGGATACCAGAAAAAACTGGAAGAAATTGACGGTGAGAAGAGTAGTTAGATATCTGGGTATCTGTTGATGTTTCATAGCTGTCAACTTGACTCCAGAGTGAAGGTCATATGCTACGTGGCCCTTATAAGGCCGATCATCGCTTATGGTTGTCCATTGTGGTTTAATATAGCGCCTAGTTATATGGAAAAGATTCGGGTTTTGGGGAGACAATTTCTTAGGTCATGTCTCCGGTGGTTCCAAACGCCTGAATCCAACTATATAATATATACTATCCCAGCAAGGTCCTATACGATGGGGCTCAGTTGAATAGGATTGACAATTTCCTCATTAAGGTGTCTCGAAGGTACGTTGCAAGGGCGATGGCCAGCAACAATAGCCTGAACTTTGGGGCTTATTACAAAAATGAAATGTACATAGAGAGTACGCTCCGGTCTGGCTTTATCCCCCCGATGGAATTTATCCATATTGATGCAAAAGGGTTGGTCCACACGTGGTATTATACCACCGCTACCGCAGCGCAAGAGATTAGCGGCTCATCCACGGCGGGGACTTCGCCAATGCGCATTAGCTCCTCCGTTTTAGTACCGCAATAGCGGAGAATGATAAATCGATACGGAATAGCAATTCTCCGAATTTTGGTGGCTTATTGAGGCGGGAGGGGTCAACATGCCCTCCCAGGATGGTGCGTTACTCTAGGTAACATCCTTTTAGTTTACAAGTTAGATTTAGTTAGCTAGGGTGTTTCTAAGAGAGGCCGGTCTCGCCAAATTTGTGGTGTTTCTCCGGGATGTGATTGATGCTGTAATTCTTCAGTCGGCTCACAGCGGCGCGTTTGCACGTTGACGACTACCAGACGTACAGAAAGCAATTGGGTGTTTGACCACTTGTTGCTTAAGTGCTCAGAATATTATTTATAGTTAGAATACGTTTAGTAGTTTAAGTAAGTAGAGTAGGTAGTTTCTAATTTGTAATATATAAAATATAAAATCTATATAATGATGCCGAGTTTTTTTGTTAATTACGAGTATCTCGACGAATACATTATGTAAGATTAGTTCGTAAAATAGTTTTTAGTCCGAATGGCAATAATTATGAGGTTATAGTTAAGTTCAGAACGTATGCATAATTGCAATAATTTAGAATAAGTATCCTGTTAATTTTAAGTAAGATTTAATAATTTTTGTCCAGTGTAAGTTGATATCTAATAAAATAATGAATAAAAAAAAATTTAAAGTCAAAAGTCAGGTTGTTACTGAAAGAAATATTAAAAAGTTGCCTGGAAAATTTAAAATTTTGGGGAAAACCGATATAGTGTTTTCTATGGGAATTTTGTATACACAGAAAGAAAAAGGTACGTAAATACAATTAAAATGTACATTATATTAATTAAATTTTAATTAATTCTCGTCCAACAAATAGGTACATTAATACTATGCACAGCGATAATTAATTAATGCATGACTTCGTTAATCAATTAATATTAATTAATATCATAAAAGAAGTGCATACTATTAATACAAGTTTTATTAAACTTTTGATGAATAATCAACAACTTCTTACATCAATATTTTGCACAGCGTTAATGTATGACTTCATTAACTAATTAATAACAATTAATATCGAAAAAAATTTACGTACTATTAATTAAGATTTTAATTAAACTTTTGTCTGGTAATCTATAAAATCTTTCATCATTGTTATGCACACCGTTCAATGAATATTAATTATATTAATATCATAAAAAGACGTGCATACTATTATTGAAAGTTTTATTAAACTTTTGGTTGATAATCAACAAATTTTTACATTAATATTTTGCACAGCGTTAAATGATTAATGAAAAATTAATTATTAATTATTTAATTAGATATTAATTATTTAATTAATTAATATAAAAAATCAACAAACTTGTGTATATATTATATGCATTGCGTTGAATGATAAATGATAGGTTTTATTCATCCATGAAAATTTAGAACCCTAAAAATATACGTTGTTTTAATTAAAGTTTAATCAAATTTTTAGGTTCTGTTCTCTATTTTGACAAGCATCAGTCGTTGGAATCGTAATTGCGCTTAAATTTACCGGCGCACATCAAGCGGGTACATACAGTATTTCCCTATTCAACAAATTATGCACTAAACTTCATAATACTTCCCTTCCTTTCAGATGATCTACCCGTGAAACAGCTGATTAAAACACTCTATTAAACAAATCTTACCTAGAAATAATGCAAAAACCCAATGTAGCTTCAGGCTTCGCTTCGTATCAAAACGTTCCATCAGCTTTGAGTACGCTTTGAAATTATTATTCTCAGTTGCCGCAGAAGTTTTTACTTTTTTACTCCCTTTTCACAGCTACGAATTGTCAAAGCGAGCCAAAGTTCAACAATTTTAACCAAAGTTTTGCTATTGAATCTTGTTACGTAGCCATTACGTTTCTCTTTACGAATCTAAAGAGCAAGGTCAAAGCTAAAGCCACATTGTGATAGGATGTTCTGAAATCCTATAGCTAAACTAATAAACGTCAGGCAAAGCGAAGCCAGATTAGGATTTGTGTATAAAGCACTTTAATGCTGTAACTTTAAAAAAATGAAAAACCAACCTGTTTCCGATTTCATACTAGCCTTTTTTCATTTTCAAAAATCAACGTCCTTCCTTCTTTTGTTTCGGTCAAAGTTGCAACACCTCGAGCCACTCTTTAAGTAAGCTATTAGGCTGTTGAGATAATAATTTCTCCCTCATCGGGAGACCGTGGAAATGAAAACAAATTAAAACAGAATCGCAGTAAAAACTAAATTTATTTAACCTTGGTGAACTTTTTAAATAATATCTCCTCAATCAATCCCTGTTGGTTACCCATTTCAATATTTACAGCTTTGAATAGCTAAAGTTAATAGTTAATAGAATAGCAAATTCGCCAGTTGTGAATGCACCTTTAAGTTAGACGACTTCTTACAAGAATGCTTATTTTCGGACTAGTTTTTTACAATTTAATTTATAAAAAAATCTTTGCATGAAATTCTAAAAATGTGTACAAGCTTTAGGGTATTCCATGTTGAATAAAAAAAATATTTTGAAGCATATATCGACTGCACGTAAAAAATTTGTAAATTTAAATTTGATGCCATCTAAATATACAAACATTTCTCTCAAATTGAAGATATCGTCGCCCACTGCATCAATAATAAAGGCTGAATGTTTTCCATCCGAGATTTTAGGAAATCAATATGGTTTTCGATTTCCTATATGTTGTTTCCTATGTACGAGTATATAAAAGATTCTTGAGAATCCTTTATGGTGAATTTAACAGTTCTCTTTGTTCCGGTCACGTCTCTGCGAATTATCTTTTCTGTGGGGACCAGATACCCGTGAAGTGACCATAAAAGAGCACACGCATTTTTAGTTTGGGCTTTTGGAGATAAAATATATAATAGATTAATTATGTTTTCAAGTAGTATTTTAGAAGTATAAAGGAGAATGCTAAAAAATGTAAAGAGTCTGGCCCTCCTACTAATAACGGTAAGTCATATATCATTGAAAAGGTTGTACAGATCAATTGTTTGTATGAGAGTAAGAGTCAATTCGCTGTGTGGAAAAAAATTACAGGCGATAAAGTAGTGCAGAGCCAATAAGAATAGTAAAGTATCCGAAACATTCCTACATCACATTCTTTCTCTGTTGAACCTAGTTTTCGACAAAGGTATTATTATTGTATAGTGTATAGTTGTCCCAATTTCCAAACCAAAAAAACACAAAACAGATAAAAATGGTTACAGGCCGATTTCATTACCTACTCGCGTTCATGAGCAAAATCTTCAAAAAGATTATTTCAACAAGATTGTTGTGGTACGCTGAAAGGCACAAACTTATCGAACCTAACCAAGCTGCTTTCAATCATGGTCGTGGGACCATTGATACACTTATCCACATTGATAAGTTTGTAAAAATATAAAAATTGTACTTTCGTTTAATCTTTATTGAACCATAACTTTTTTCCCACAGCGAATTGAGAACTACCGCCATTTAAAATTTTAGTGTATATAGACATTCCTTTCAAACTAAACATTATAGTAGTGGCTATTGGGAAAAGGGCCAAAATTGGCGCTCTCCTGTGAAAAGCAGAATTCAGAGAAAAAAAATCTATTGGCTACAAACCTTTAACTTTGCAGGAAGCCAGCCTTCCTAAAATTGCCTTTATGCTCTTTAACATGAGATTCTGTTGAAAGGAAGTCCAGAATCCTTTGATAGCTGTCATCCCACATTTCTAAAATTGATGATCTGCTGCTGCTGTCAAACATTGTTGTAAAATCGTTTTCAATCTGAATAACAAAAAAAATGTTTTTGGGTAAATTTATTAATTTATTTAAATTACTATAAAATATTATTTTTATTTATTTTTTTTGTTATATATCTATTTGAACATTAATAATTTATTTCAATTCATATTTTACTTACAACAATGAAGCCCCTCGCTTGCTTGTAAAATGGCCAGTTTTTGAAAACGACATTTAAAGGCATTGTGGAAACTTCATGCAACAGGTATTGGCTGCATGCTTTCCAGCATCTATCAAACCGCGCCCAAATTATCAAATTTTATTGAACGGATACAGTACTCAGCATCAACTTCTGGAACTGTGAAGGAATACTAATTACAAATATGTACATAAGTGATTGTTGGATTTTTTCAAACAGGAATGGAGTTTGTAGTTGGTGACTCAATTATTTTGTATTGCTGCATTTACAGGAATGCCCAATTCGTTAAAATTAATATCAAGAATTATGACAGCATTTTGTTTAATTTTAGCAATAACTTTTTCGAAATGTGACATAAGGAAGAAAACAAAGGTGATAGTACCTACTCAAAAACAAGAATGAATATATTCGTTCAGCTGTTTGTCAATGATACTCTTATATATATAAAGTTCTCTTAAAAGGATATTTACGCGATATCATGTCAACATAGATGCCCCCATTTTTCGATTACCAACATTTATGATGTTTAAACGACCGATATTTTTCGACTTACATTTTGACGTATTTTTCAATTGTGTAAATGCAGTGAATATCTACAAAGCAGTCAGACTTACCAAATTCTTTGGTGATTCTTTTTTCGACTTTATCTTCATCTATTGCAGTCAAAGCTTTCGTAAAACTTGTGAGGGTTTTCGAACTTGCCTTAAGATTACTAAATTTGTTGTAGATTTTTCCCCTTTTACCGACACGGTAAAACTCAAGTTTCTCACTTGGGAACCTATGAACGATTTCGTTTTCCAGTCGGTAAGACAATCATATTTATAAGAATGCTTCGTTGCTCTTCGTGAAACATTGACTTGTGTTTGTAGTAGTCCGTCAACATAGGTTCTTTGTTTGAGAAGTTCAATATTGTGGCTAGAGATGGCTGACTCTGAGATATATCTGGCGAAGAATATTCTGCGTTATATGGTGACGATATTGAAGACCTGGATGAGCGTACAGAATGTGATGGCCGCCCGAAAATTGCATGCGATTTACTGGAAGTTGGAGTTTGTACGACGTTCTCGCTTTTATGTACAAGTGCCACAGGTATATCTTGACGACACGTGTCTAGGTTGTGTTCAAATCTAATTTGTATTCCATTTGAATAATCCTTGAGAATTATTGGAATGTGGTGCGGCTTAATCATTTTTAATGTTTCAATGCAAATTTCCTGATCTGTGATATTACTCGATTACCTATTATAAAAGTTAAAAGAAAAAGTGGTGTTTAGCAAAAAAATATTTTGTGACTTATTTATATTAAGTAAAAATATTATTCATAACAAACCAATTAGTGTTTGATGTAATTGATGCAAATTCCACGATGTTAATTTCCAATTCGTCCAAGTTTTCAATGACTTCAGTCCCAGATAGTACAAATTCTATATTCTGGTTGTCTTGTGGTGTCAAATCATTGTCCATCTGGACAATCAGATTTTCTATTATATCCTCTTGGTCAGCCATCCTGTTTCTGATTGCTCATATATCGCGATTTGTATTTATTTATAGAAATTTAGAAAAAAATTAATTTGACTAAATGAATCACTTTTTTTAAATATAATTTCTATAAAACCGAACTATAGTACTCCTTTATCCTAACCATACATTTTCCTCTTGGTGTTTTTATTAACGTTAAAAGCGGGCCTACAATTAAGTTTATATCAATCATTTGAAATTGGCGTAATGATTTAGGATCGATTTCGTGCGAATTCAAATGTGGAATATATAAGACAGACTTTATTTCTTGGCAAAATAAAATAATATTTTCTTTATGTAACACTATGCTAACGCTCGAATATACGAGTACTTGAACAAATATTTTTTCGGCTTGTTACGAGTATTACGTTTGCATATTTCTTAAATTCCTTGTGTTTTGCTTCAAATTTAAAACACCAAATTGTCCGAATAGGGCCAGCTTGTTTTATAATAGGGTATAAAAACCCGCCAAGTATGAAATCATACGTGGAGCGGTCTGTCCGTTATTAAAGGAGGAATAATGTAAAGCAAACCATTACGATACTTTATTCTTATCAAAAATGTTCTTATTATAGGTAGGAACTGCTAGCGACCTAGACAAAGTTGTTTCAATATAGTTTTCATTACATTTTCAGAGTATCTAACAACTTCGGTAATAGAGTGGGAAAATACCATTCTTAATGTTGTTTATTATTGCTTATAGTTCGACTTAAGGTTAAAAGTGTTTGAGTTATTGTCGAATTCAGAGTTATTGAGATAATGGTTCTACGATTTTTATAGCTTTTAAATATCAGACTTGGTATGCATTTTGTTGGTGAGAAAATTGGGTTAGTTTTTATTATGCGGTGTAGAAATAATAGAACATTTACGAATTCTTGAACCAACTGAAATGTTTTTAATTAAAAAGCCAACCGAAAGTATCGTTGCTTATGTTGAGGTACATCCTCTATGGCAGAGCCAAGGCAACGCCGTATACAAAATTCAAATTAATATTGATGATTGAAAAAATGCAACAATTTATAAATTAACAAACACTTACTTATAATGACTAGAAAATCTGTTCAGCAACTACCAAATGGCCATCGTCAGGCTCCTTTATATAAGTGAGACTGACATGTACAACATTTCCTACGGTTTCCCATAAGAGAGGAAATAATTGAAAATCAAAAATTAGCAAAAATACAACATCAACGCACACAAAAATGTTGCGAACTACCGACTACAAACTGCCAACTTAAGAAGCAAGGAAGAAATTGACGAAATTAAAACATATCTTTTTAATTAAAAACATATCAGTTGGTTTAAGAATTCGTAAATGTTCTATAACTTTTACACCCCATAATAGAATCTAAACCAATTTTCTCACAAACAAAAGGCATTTTATACCAAGTCTGATATTTAAAAGCTATAAAAATCGTAGAACCCCTATTCTATTACCGAAATCGTTAGACAGACATAGAACCACCCACGTTTCTTGTCTTTTTTCTCAATTTTTGAAAAACATAAATATACAAAAATAAAATAATAAAAATAATAACAAAAATAAGATTTTCAATATATTATCTAAAATGGTCAATTTGTCATGTCCTTATTGGTTGCCGAGTTCTTTTTGGAAAACCCATACCTTGCCTATCATATCAAACACAAAAAGTTATGTTAATTTTGTGTTTATGTACCTAGTTTTACGAAAAAAGTACAATTGAGCCCAAAAATAACAATTTAAACTCACTCGATAGTACAATTAAAAATGTTAATTTTTCATCCCTGTTACGAACTATACGGTAAAGTAAATTTACCCTGGGTAGGGTATAAAACAGAGGTTATCAAACATACACGTCGATTTTGGGCGCGGTAGTCAACGGATTTTAATAAATTTCACACGTGTTTTGTTGCGGGATGCATTCCAATACGTGTGCTAAATTTTTACATCATAGCTTAAAATTTTAGGCGTAAAAGTTGTTTACATAGAGAAGTGTGGACAGACGGACACGGCTCAACCGACTCGGCTATAGATACGAATCATAAATATATAGGTACATACCTGGTATATATTTATAATTCGTATCGATAGCCTAATACGAATTATGTACTCGTATATACATATTATAGTTTAAAATATATAAACTTACCTGGTGTAAGAAAACCACGAAACGAAAATATTTCGTAGAAGAATATACCTGACGAATATATATGGCGCTTTTATTTAGAACTTTTAATATCACGCACTAAAACTAGTTAGGTAAATCTTCCAACTTCAATCTAAGTTCACTCCTCGCAACACAAAATGTAAACTTAAACTGAATCGCAAACGCACGCAACCCAAACGTTTTACTTTAAATAAGTGTGCGTAAGTCACACACATATTGCACATCAGTAGAGCAGAGCATCTTTCGCATAACAGCAGAATAACAGATCCAGCGAACTCCTTTGCTTGTGTGTCGTATCCTCACGAATTTACATTTAGGTTTAAGGCCTTTCCCCACGAGCAACAAAATTGACCGCGGCAACATAAGAATATCTCTGCACAATATACCTAAACCCGACAACTAAACAGTTCTCTGGATAGTTGAGTGTGGCCCTAAGCCCCAATATAAATTTGCGGAGCTACGACACACAAACACAGCAATTGTGGATCTGGTTTTCAAAGGGATTTTATGGTAACGGTATGTCACACTTTATGCGGTGCAGCTGCTGCCATGCCAATGCCATACTCGTGTCGTGTTCGTGTCGTGATCATGAGTCATAAACAGGTACAATTTCGAGAATTTTGTACCTACGAGTAGAATACAGCAGGGTAAGGTATGCATGGTCCATACGTTTTTTTTTTTAATTTAATTTGGTGGGGGCATGCGCATGATTATTGAACTGTTGTATTGTATGCATGCGCGCTCAATTTATTGGTCAGATAATTTTTTTCTATTTTAGAGCAATTTTACTGGCAAAATAACAACAACAAAAATACAATTTTTCCAGGACACGCGCCTAAAAAGTGGAGCCATATACAATATTCAACAAAGTTATAAAGTTTTCCATTTCCCACACATTTAGCCAAATAATTTTTGTCTAGTTTTGAGAACTGATATAATTCTATTTCAATGTTCAGTTTATATAGAAAGTAGGCGTATGGAGGTAGGATGACTGAATTTGACCAAAATGAAGATATTAACGCAAAATGGTTTGGTGTCTTCAATTTTTCAGAGCCAGTATGGTCAATGGGTACTGGCTCTGAAAAAAAAACAGACGTCGCACATTCACACCGATTATGGGTGTGATTTCAATAAATCTCAAGCTTGATCTGTGCTGAATGACTTCAAACACGTGTGCCAAATTTCAATATCGTCACTTAAAATTTTAAGAGTAAAACCTCTTTACATACAGAGATGGCTCATTCGACTTACCAATCGGTCTCGATCATATGCCCTAAGGTCTTCGGGGTCTGCGGTCATTATTTTTCTATGTTAAGAACTACGCATTAAAACTAATACATCCGCTTTGTGATAGGGTATACAAATAAAGGTATAGGTTGATTGATGTTTATATATAAAATATTCTACATACTCCTAAAAATAGCTTGATGGTTTTAACCCAATTCAAAATTGATACTCTGAACCAATCTCGTACTTTCATTCTGCTAGGCTTTTACACGCAACTAAGATTAATTAAATTTTCATTAACTAATGAAAGCAATAGTTAAAATATTTGCTAATCATTTCGTACATAATATTAATAAATATATTAATTGCCTCAATTAAAAAAGCATTTTAAGTGTAGTTAATAGTATTAATAAAATGGTTATTACTTAATGAATCTTGTTTTATTGTAATTAATGAACAAATTAATTAATACTACATTAATTAATTAAATTGTACATTGAAATCAATAAAAATCCATTGATAAACAGAATTTATCAATATTACGTACAATATTTTTTTCTGTGTAGAGAAGGGTTAGAATTAAGAACAAAAACAATTTAGATGGCGTTGTGAGATAAAATTATTTACAGTATTTGTTTGTCTATTACTCCTCGTGTATTCTTTAGGGCTGCATCCTTTTTCGTGAATCGAACATCAGAAATTTGATTTTCTCCCCACGAACCGGTAATTTGGATGTTAACAATTGGTCTGATAGTGATTGAATAGTGATTCTATCGTTTTTTTTTTCTTTGGTGTTGCTGTATACATCCAAAAAGAAAGCTGACAAAACACACAGGCATCTACCATAAGCCATGCGGAGAAAAAGGTGCAGTCCTTTTAACTACCGAACCGACTGAGCTCTTTAGTATTCGTGTTAAAGTGTTTCTGTGAAGTGTGGTCAGAATCGGTCCACCATAAATAAATAGTAGAAAGGAAAGTTGATGTGGAAAGTAAAAAAATATATTAATTGTACAGGAATAATAAATACAGGACTTGCTTGCGTTGCGTTAATACATCTAACAACAAATTTTAATTTCACCGAAAACCAGCTGTTTTACAAAAGAGTGGAAACAGCCCCGTCTGAAGTTGAGCATTGTGAATCATTTATCAGGTTCATAACAGGGGTGGAATTGGTTTAGGAGATAGTCGACAATCAAAATAATTCTTTTTGCTCCATCTTAGGTGATTATCAAATTGATAATCGTTTTTTGCTGTCGATTTCGTTCGACACATGTTTCTGTGTCGTTTTCAAACATATGAGTTATTTTCATATTGTTTGGATATTGACTTCTCCTCTTCTCCCTTAATGATGGTGATGCTGTTATCAGAATGAATGGTCCGCCTGTGGGGTTCGAAGGTTTAACATCGGAAAATAATAGCACGCCGGCCGATTTTTAATCACTTCGTTGCTGAGGCCAATCAAATGCTAGTGTTGCTGCATTTGTGTGATCCAGGAATTTTAAGGCCTGCCTCTCTTTTACATTTGTATTGGAACGTTGATTGATATTGCCTTTCTGACAAGGTTTGTAGGATCTCACCTTTGAACATGACAGTAAGAACTGAGCCGGTCTTACTCTATTTTCTTCGAGATGGGTTCAATGACGTGAAGGCTTACCTTGGAACTTCTTATTCGATCAATCTTTGTTACTCCTGCTGTCATGCGAGGCACCTTCATACCAGCTGCCTTTAATTTGCCCTCATACTTTTGGTACGCTGTTCAACATTGTGAACTGTATGTGAGCGCCAGGCGCACAACTGCGATGTTGAGCTTTTCTTTCAGTTGAGAGGGCATTTTTCGAAAACAGAAGATGGCTGAGCCCCCCTCCCCCCCCCCCCTTTATCCACCCTACGCTTATGTTAGGTTTGTTTTAGGTGGCTGTTGGCAGAAGCCGACACACTTAGACCAATTTAAGTCCATTGTGATACCACGTTACCACGTATATATTATCTACCTTAACTCTGTAGATGGGACTGGCCAACGACACGCGCTTGTTCTCAAACGGTCCCCCATCTACGTACTAACCGCGCCAATTACGGTGATCTGACGAGAACCGATTAACTCGACGTGGTATGGTCGTTGGTTCACCCTACGCTTACGCGATGTATAATGTCATCGTCCCAGCTTGCTTCGCTAATCATCATAGATTCCAGATATTTGAACTTTTAGAACTTTGGAATCACTCGTCCATTCACATAAATTTCTGGCATAGGGCGGAGTTCATCAGAGAACGGGCAGCACAAGTATTCTGTGTTTTTTTCGTACTAATACGATACCCATTCCCCTTAAAACTTCCACCCATACATCAAGTGGTCGTTGCAGGGACGTTTGATCCTCGCTAATGATGGCTCCATCCTCAGCAAAGAATAACTAATGCAGTTCTCTAGGACTGTAATAAATATCAAGGGCCTTAAGACGACTCCCTGGTGTACAACGACTTTGAATGCAAACTCCTCTGTGAGGCCAATGGGGCATCTTAATCTTGTCCTTACTCCCTCATACAAGTCCATGATCATCTGTACGTAGGTTTCTGGAACTCCTCACTGTTTAAGCGCCACCCATAACAGATCCCTTGGTTGTCTATCAAAATCAACTTACACCACATGTAAATCCTTTAAGGAATCACGATGTTTTTCCATCATGCTCCTCATACTCTGGATTGCATCGGTGGTTGATTTACCTGCGACAAACTAGCAGAACGATTTTCATGGTGTGTGATATCAGCTTGATTGAACAGTAATTGTCACAGTCTCGCGTATGACTTTTTTCTTTTTACAATGGAAGAAGAAAACTTTCCCTACATTGGTAAGGCCCCGATTACTCAAATCTTTTCCGCTCCTGCTGTAAGTAGCCACGTGTCAGCTTTATTTCAAGAACATTGTATTTAGAACGATACAACCGTATGACTTGCATATGCTTAGGATATCTTCAGTCGGAGAGTTCCTGGTGCCGTATTCCAGTCCTCCATGGCAGTCTTCGTAGTCTTCGTTTGACTTCCTGACAAGTCCGCTCACATCGCCCCCACAATCAAAAGTTCTTCCGTTGGGATGTTCTTGATGAGGTTGTGAAAATCTAGCCAGAATGCATCTTTTTCTCTCTGCTCGCATCCAACTTGGGGAGCATACGCACTGACAATATTCCACACCGCACCTTGCTTTACCAGTTTAAGAGACATCAAACGATCACTGGACTTTAAAATGGGCAAGATGCTGCCAAGTAGTTCTGCCACAAGGATGATACGGATTCTGCTCCTACCCTGATCTGTCTCGTAGTAGAACATGCTGAAAGATCAATAACCTTCTATTCGTGTCCCTTCCTCCACAGTTAAACAGTTTTTCTTTCCCATTTTTATTAAAACTCAATCAAGAACAATTAAATTATAATAATGTACCGTTTAAACAGCACACAAATATATTCACTTCACAAAAAAACGTTGATTTGTTCACTGCTTCTAATCTAATGACCTGATTTATTTCCGCATATTTTTTACTCAACTTACAATTTGTCTTCAAAGTTAGCTAAATCTCTCCTATACACACATTTCATATTTTGTTGTTAACAAAACAGTCTCTCGTTTACCATAGTCGTTTTTTCTAATCCATCATGTAACGGGAGAAATATCGATTTTACTTCTCAAAAACGCCTGCTTCTAATCTTATGACTTGCAGTGTATTTAAATCCAGCAATTGACTCTAACTTGGGGCCTTATTACTGGTTGTAGTTACGAAAGGTAATCAAATGTTTTAATTTGATGTTTAAATCGATTTGATGTTGAATTTTGAATTGTTTACATATGAAAACAAGGAACTTAAATACAGAAATAGTAGTTGGCAAATTATTTGCAGGAACTTCGAACATGCAAGAGGTACTCGAAATGCACCCAATAATCAATCAGCTTTTAGTGATCGTTTTTTTTTTAATAGCTTCTGACTCGCCAAAAGCTTTGCCTATAAGATATATTGTGCCGTATGGGCCATAAACTATTTAGGCTAGTAGCTAGTATTACTATATTTCCGGAACCCCACAGGCAGACCAGTAGGGATGCAGTTAAGTGGGAGGGTTATGATCCCATTAATCCTGATCATCCGCCATTAAGGGACAAGAAGAAGAAGAGGCATTTCTACTTTTCGTACAAATAAGATAATGCTTCAAGCAAAGGAGTTCTTAATGCTTTCGGAAAGTAATTGTTCGTTAAAGAATGTCTTCCTTCTTCTTCATTAAGGGCTGGACATTCATTTAAAACGTGTTAAGCTGTTTCGTCTTCTTGAAGACAACACCGGCACTCTGGAGAGTCGACTGTTTTCATTTTGTAAAGGTGGTATCGTAAACCGTTGTAACCAGTAAGATAGCCTACTAAGTTTTTGATATTGGTATCGGTATGACTCAAATTTAGACATTTATTGGCATTGCTGTTCAAAATTCGAGTGGCTCGTTTGGCCTGTCAAAGACCTGGGATGCTCTCCCAATAGGTTTCATATGTTCACTTCTTTTTATAGCTGTTGATCTAGGGGTGCAGCGGAATGATTCGACTCCTTTGAAATTAGTTTCTGAGCAGTGCTGTTGTTTTCCGATTTTAAAGAGTATCACATATAGACATTTTTGAATATCATTTTCAAGCATATAGTATCCATTTTTTAATAGGGAGAGGCCTTTAAAATTAGGGCATTTTAACTGCTTTTAAGATGGCATTTGTGTTAGGTATATTCTTTAAAGACTTACACTGCAACAGTGGTTTCAAATTTGGGGAATTCACTTCCAAAATTAGAACTCATTTTGACAACATTTCGTTCGACATTACTTCCATATTATTACTAATTAGTACACTTATACATAATACAAAGATTCAAACAAAACATAGCAGATAAGTTTTATTACTAATTCACTAACTCACAAACCTTATTAATAAAGTAGGTAATACATATCTTAAAGCTATTTCAAAGAGTGGTAAAATCCTTGTTCTTACAAAATTACTCTCCATAAGTTGTTTTGCCGTCAATATAGAATTCACAGTCCCAGAGAGTAGAGAGTTTCTTGTATTCGTTCTTTCGTCAGTTGCAGTGTGAGCAAGTACAACTATAGTCCCTACAAATTTTGTTATATGTATTTGGAGACATAGCTTCATTGGGTATTTATAGTTTAAAAATATTGTAATAAAATTCTGAGAAAGGATTGGTATTCTTCGTCCCGGTAATTATATGAGGAAATGTGTATGGAATATGTTTGTACGCCACAGTGAATGTTTAACAGTTAGGGACTTGAGATGTGCTTTTTATATACATTACGAAACGCAAAAATGTAATAGAATTGAATGCTTACTTAATTTTTTTTCCATAAAGATCGTATTTTTTTTTTTTTTTATAAATAGCGTGCGCTAAACGGATTTTTGTTGCTGTAAGTAGCTCGCAGCAAATGATTCATTGCCTATTTCTGGGTGCTACTTACTGTATGAAAGAATAGAAGGATAATAAAGAAGTTTGGTGCGATGGGATTTTTTTTTCTCAACAGGTGGCGCCTAAATTGCTTTAGGGAGATCTGTTTTTGTTGTGTGTATTCAATTTATAAAAATCATGGCCCTGGTCGGGAGTCAAACGCACGACCTGCCAATCACTTAGTGAATACACTACTTTACTTTTAAATTCATTTTTTAATTGTTACTGAATATTAACTTACGTACTAGACAAAAATGATTAAATCTAACTTAAAATTAACAGGATACTTATTATTATTTATTGGTTATTATGCGGACGCCCTAAACTCAACTACATCTTATAATTGTTGCCTTTCGGTCTAAAAACTATTTACTAACTAATCTTACATTATGTATTCGTCGAGAAAATCAAATAAAACGCGGTATCATTATTAAGATTTTATATTTTTTATATAAAACAAACTACGAACTACCTATTCTACTAACTTAAACTACTTAGCGTATTCTAACTATAATTAGGGTTCTGAGCACTCATTGCCTTGCGCAACAGTTAAAATCTTTTTTTTTCGGGGTGTGTGAGACTTTCTGCACTGGAGCACTCAGACTCAATACTGGTCCATTGTACTACCAGGTAGACACACCACATTTTACTGTGGGAATTTATCTTCAAGAAGGCGCTTCAATGATATGATAAGGAGCTTAGGTTTACAGCACTCACCATATCCGCACCAAATAGCTGAAACCTGATACGAGCAAAAGCAGGACAATCACAGAGGAAATGTTCCGCAGTGTCATCGCTTTCTCCACAGGCTTCGCAGTTGGTGGTATCGCTTAGGCCTAGCATCTTAAGGTGCTTGGCAAAAACGTAGTGTCCCGTAAGAACGCCAGTGGTCTGTCAGCAGTCTTTTCTGTTAAGAGACAACAAGAATGCCGCGGATTTCCCACAGACATCGGGGAGAATTAGCTTAGTCTGTCTGCACCCTGGAGAGTCATGCCAAAGGCGATTGTGTTAATAGGAAACCCAACCGTCAATGGAAGCCCTGACCGAGGACGCAGGCAGATAGATCGCTGGTTCAGGTCCTGAGAAGTCCCCCTCTGAGCCTTGTCTAGCAAGTTCATCGGAGATCTCATTTCCCGTGATCCCGTTATGACCCGGGACCCAGACAAGTTTAGGTGAATTCAACCTTCCGACCGAATTCAGAGATATCTTGCATTCACGTACTATTTTGGAGGTAGTTAAGGGTTTGAGTAAGGCCTTAAGCGCATGCTTAATTGTCGCTACAGACGCAGATACTTTGCCCCCTCCACCTGTTCCTCGTAACATAGTCCATGGCCATTAGGATAGCATAAGTCTCTGTTTGGAAGACTGACGCATATTTGCCTAACGGAAAGAAAAGTCTAACGTTATCGCTCTCCACGAAGACACCAGCACCAGATCCTTGATCGGTTTTGGAGCCATCCGTGAAGATTCGACTGCATTCCCTTCCAGGTTCAGAGTCCGGCCAGAGCCAGTCCTGGACGCGAGGAAAGTCGACCTCGTAGTTGCACTTTAGCCGAAGTTCCGGTGTCATCGCATCAGACGGCATATCCATAAGACAGGAATCGAAGGACAACCGTTGCGCAAGTTTATCAAAACTCCAGTGCGAGTTATACCAAAAGCCACCTCTTCTAAGACGTGAGATAGCCTTGATTGTACAGCCCATGATGTAAACATCAAGGGGCAGAAGGTTCAATAGTGCATCTAGGCCGGAGCCAGGCATGCTGGGAAAGGCCCCCGTGCAGCCGAGACATACCTGCCTTTGGAGTTTGGCAAAAGCAGCAGTAACATATTTACTTGAAAGCTTATTCCACCAAACAACCGATGCGTATGCTATAAATGATGTTAAAAAGTTTTATACCAGGGGTATATGTGTTGTCACCACTCACTAATGAGTGTGAACTTATTTCCAATTCAAATGTTCCTTCAGATTTGAAGAATAACAAAAGAAATGTTTGTTCAGCCTATTGTATGGCTATGACTGAAAGTCAAAAATTAATATATATATAGTCTACTATTACTAGTATGACTATATATATTTTGTGGAAATATAAAAGAAATGTTTGTTCAGCCTATTGTATGGCTATGACTGAAAGTCAAAACTTAATATATATATAGGACTCTTTTCGGTGATAAGCCCCATGTCTTGCCGAAAATGCCTTTGCACTGCCAGAAAACAGACAGCGCCTTGGCAGTCTTCAGCTCAACATGTTTGGACGAAAGAAGTTTGCTATCCAGGATGACTCCCAGATACCCTGCTTCATTGGAGAGTTGGATTGTGACGCCTTTTAGCACTGGCTGAGTCAGCCCGACCAGCTTCCTCCTTCTCGTAAAGAGAACAACCTCAGTTTTAAGAGGATTGACCGAGAGCCCATTCCTAGTGCACCATTCGTCGATCACGTCAAAGGGCGCCTGCGCCTTGGCGCATACAGTCGCTAGGCATGATCCAGCAGAAAGCACGGCAACATCATCCGCGTACGCCTGAGCGTATACATTAGAACTGTTGAGTGCGTTCAACAGAGAGTCGACCAGCATGCACCAGAGCAGTGGGCAGCCTCTATTTACCACCGCCATAACATAACGGCCACAATCCGCATCCGCAACCAACGTTCTATTCATTAGCATTGCTTTAATTCACAACACCAATGGTTCGTCTACGCCGTGATGTCTGGCGGAGCTGTACGTGCTTTCAAAAGTCGTATTGTCAAAAGCACCTATGAAGATCTATGAAGATACCCATCGCGTATTCTTTGCTGTCACGCGCGCCCTCAATTCTGTCAACTAGATTTTGGAGCGCAGTCTCGCAGGATTTTCCGCGTTGATATGCATGTTGCATCTGAGATAGTGGGTGCAATCGCAAAGCAGTTTTGCGCACGTGAAGCTCGACCAGCCTTTCCATGCTTTTCAGCAAGAAGGAAGTCAGACTGATTGGTCTGAAGCTCTTGGCGAGCGAGTAGTCACTTCTGCCAATTTTTGGTATAAATGCCACTCTAACTGTACGCCAGGGTGTTGGAATGTATGCCAGTGCTAGGACAGCGGTAAAGATTTTCTTCTTAGTCGGTAGCAACTGGTTTTTACAGTGTTGCAGCATGGCTGGGTATATTCCGTCCGTACCAGGTGACTTGAAGCCGTCAAAAGACGCAAAGGCGTATTTAATGGCCTCGTCCGTTAATACGGCCTTCGCAATATACCAGCTACGCCAAGTTGTTTGTCTTGGCTTACTCATAGCCTCGGTAATCGGGGCTGGTTGTGAACCAACTGTAATCTGGTTACCCGGAAAGTGAGACTCCAGTAGATAACTAAGAGTTTCCGCTTTCGTTTCAGTGAAGGTACCATCAAGTTTTCTAAGTGAGTCCAGTTTGGCTGGCTTGCCCTTTTTTAAAACTTTAACCAACCTACTAGTTTCACCCAGTGTTTCAATCTTTTCGCAGAAATTCCTATAAGAAGCACTTTTCGATACCCGTATTAGCCTCTTATATTCCTTCTGCTTCGATCGGTAGAGATTCCAGTCTGTCTCCAAAGCAGTCTTGAGTGACCTATTTAGAAGCTTTCTAGCTTCTCTTCGGATTCTTTGCAGTCCCGAGCTCCACCAGGGATCCGGCGCACAGTGTGCAATTTTGGCAATCTAGGAGAGCAAAATTGCTTCGCTTATAAAATTACAACTTTCGCCTCATTTTCTTTGTTATAATTTCATAGTAACAAAGCACAAAGATTTTTTTATTATTATAGTAAGAACTAGACAACGAATAAGCAAAATATACCTAAAGGCAAAATATTGTATCGGATAACATAACAACTAAATAAAATACCTAAGTAAAATTTTTTTTTATACATATTTGATTTCATATATTATATATTTTGAACTTCGGTATTTTAAAAAGCTATTTATAATAATTTAAAAATAAATGAATTATTCACTTTCGCTTAAATCAGAGTCTTCTTCTTCTGATATATCTGATGAGAAGTCTTCAACGAGGCTATCCGAAATGTTAGAGTCACACGTGTTTTCTTCTAATAATTCTATTATTTCTGGGGTTATTTTATTTCTTTTAGTCCTTGGAGGAGCGCGTAAACTCGCAATTAGTGGGTCCGACATAAAAAGGAGTCTATGAAACAAATCTGTATTTGTGCCAATCCTAGATGTTTTCCTTGTAAAAAGTTCCCTGTATCTTCTATTGTGTTTATTTCGTGCCTCTTGAGCTTCTTCGGATAATTGGCCAATGGGAACAATACAGGATGATATAACATCTCTTCCATGTATTAATACCTTATGTACACTTACGGGCATTGAATATCATGAATATTTGCTAAGATATAAAGCATTATGTCTGTGATGTGTATTCATGGAATTTATCTGAATTTATTTGGAACCCAGAGTTCAAGCATTCTAATATAACATGAAACCGTTTAATGAGCTCTAAATTAAAGCCAGTTATTTCAGAAGATTTTTCTGGCTTCCTAAAAAATTTGTGTGCTGTATTCCCATCGTTACTGTTACCTGTTTGCTGTTTTGGCATATCTACAAGCAGCCCTAGTTCTTTCTGTCTGGGACCTGTTTCTTTTTTTCACCAGTTTTCGTTTATTTTCTGGGCCAATTACTCTCCAAGTTTTTATTTCCTATAGATTAAATGTGCAATAGGCATTCGAAAAAATGTATCCAAGAATGAAGAGGAGACAATCCAAATGAAAGGAAATTCGTATTGATAGTCTTGTTTGAAATGCGTCTTTGATTGTTCATTTCACTGGGCTTCGCTCCACACAAGTAACAAGTCTGTGTTGAAGCACATGACGAAAGAGCATTACACACTTTACCGTCTATCATACACAAAATCATTGTTGATTTTACAAGAATTTCTTCGCTATTAACCAATATCTTTGTTGGTGACAGTTTGGCAATATCGTCTTCAATTTTGTTAACTTCAGCTGTTATAAGATCTGCTGATTCCCTAGCAAAAATAAATTTGATAGGACGACAATGTCTGGTCGAAGATGGTGCTGGGTTTTGCCAAATTATTTTTTTATATCCGCCAATGTCAGTGTTCACTTGTATTGGAACCATGGATATGCTAAATAAGCTTTCGTCAGTGAGGTGCTCCTCTGAAAACTTTTGTCGGTACCTTGTCTGCTCCGCTCCATCACATCCCCATTTTATAATAATATTGAAAACACTATTTGAAGATAAATTCAAAGCCCGAAGAACTTCTTCTTGAGCCGCACATAAGGGTATAATAGTGTGATTAAAAAGTGCTTGAATCTCTATTTCAGCAGATGTTTCAGTAACAAATATGCCTGCAGGGTAGCATAATTTCTTAGCAGCATGAATCTTAGAGTATGCTGGATAGAATTTAAAGTTGTGAGTTTTAGCTTATACGCTGATGATCTTATACTGATGCGTTGAAAGACTAGCATCAGCTATTAAAGCAAGCGCCATATCTGCTGATAGTTCCGCTGGCTTCCGGTTAAAAGATTCATAGGCTCTTTTCAAAGTCGTACCTCTTTTAGGAGAGGCAACAGAAAGCTCTTTTATAATCGCTGCCGAATCTTTTTTTCCTACACTACGAAGTTTCATTTCAGTGGCCAACGATAATTCTTCTTGACTTCTGCTTTGAAGAAGATCCCTAATTTTTCGTCTCTTAGACCAATAACTGGAGGCATTGAACTGTTTTGTTGGCCTTCCAGGTTTATTTCTAGAAGAATTGTGAGATGAACTAGGGATCGCACCAGTCACAATTTCAGAAAACTTAATGGTTGTTTTAAGCCAAAGAGAATTGTACTCTAAAAAGCGACCACGGTGCCTACCAACTTTGGCCCATTTCGCTTCAATTCTTTGGCACAGACCTCTTATTGTCACTTTTACACTTTCTAATGCTTCATCAGGCAGGTCTACACTTCCAAGAATACGTAAAACAAATTTAATAATAGGGTTAAAGTCGACCAAATTTCGAAAATTGACTGATATGAGATCTCCGCAGTCATTATTAGTAAAGTAAGATACTATTTCTTTCGCAAACTTTCGCAGATGTTTTTTAATTTTTTATGTAGGTTAAATGTCCATGGGGAACAACAACATACGCCACCCAATCACATGCCTCTACATCAAAAGGAGGATTTCTGCCTGGTAGTACAATGGAACGTTACCGAGTCTGAGTGCTCTGGGATTTGGATTTCCTTTTAAAAAAAAAAAAAAAAAAAAAAAAAAAAAAAAAAAAAAAGGTATATACTCGTAGTTTAAATTGTCTGCCCTCGATATTCTGCGATATAATAAAGTAAAACTTTGGTTGAAATTTGAAAATCCTTATATATTCACCTTAAATTACTCACAGATTTAAAAACGAAACGCTGACTATAAAAATACTATTTGAAAAAAGATAACCCCGTTACTCATTGTCTACGAATAGTAGAAGAAACTAAAAAAATAAATAAACAAATAGAACGCACCAAACAAACGCATTTGTCACGTGAAATGCAGCGACTGATTACCACTTGCTACCAGTGTATTTATGTGAAACAGCTAACGGAAACTTCTAGAGATCATTACGTTGCTTGCACATGATTACTTAAGCAAATCATTTTGTGGTTCTATAGAAGAAGTATTTAGGTAACAAAATATAAGGTTTTAGTGAATATATTAAGCTTTTCCGAAAATATGTTTTGCCCATTTAGATTGCAAAAAATTGTTCACTGTGCGGCGTTCTGCCAGGGGGTTTACTTACTGGGCACGTTAGTTCGAAGCAGCTAGTAATGGCACTACTCAGGTTTTGAACAGTATCCTCTACCTTTTGTCTCGTCCTGAGTTTGGTTGGAGTTTTGAGAGTTTTTCCCATTTCCTCCCTGAAGCGTATCCAGTTGGTTTTTCTTGGATTCCTCCTCTCCTGCAAAGTTATGGCTTCGCATTCGATTTGATTATGATTATGATTATGATCTGAGAGGGATGCTTTCGAAGAGACCCTCCAGTTGGTAACCGCCTTAAAGTATCTATTTGATAAAATCAGGTCGATCACCTCCTGTCTTCTTGACGTCACAAAAGTTGGCTGCGAGCCAAAATTGTTGATAGTAAGATCAGATGATAGAATGAAATCCAGGAGATGGTTTCCTCGCATGTTGCATTAGCTTCTGCCCCAAACAGTGTTTTGCGCATTGGCATCGCAGCATATAACTAGGCCCATCTTCCTGGTGTCGCAATAGTCTATGAGTTCAGCAATTGCCCTTGGTGGTGGAGGCACTACTGAATCATAGGGGAGATAAGCTGACGCCACGACGAAGGTCTTCCAATCTCCATTCGTTTCTTAGCTAATGGCTGCAGCAACCAAATCTTGGCCACAAAATTGTCCAAACTTAGTCACTGAGAGAAGGTTCGACACAGCAAGACAAGCAATTGATTTCTCGGACCGCTCGTCACAGAGTATCGTGGTACCGCGGACACCTCCAAGGCCACAGATGCGATTTTCCCACACCCATGGCTTCTGTATGGATGTTATGTGGGCTTTTGTATTCAACACGGAAAGCTTCTTACTGATGAGAGCATTAGCAGCCTTGGGGTGTTGAAGGTTGGTCTGAGTAAATACAATCATTGGTATAAACTAGGGTTTTTCGTCCGTTACTCGCGCTCACTTGGAAATAAAGCGGAATTGATTCCTTCCAAGGTGCAAATAAGGACGCATCCCATACCCGGACCTGATAGTCTCTACACAACTTTTATCTAAACCAACAACGAGAGTAGATCATTCCTTATCATCCTTGTTTCTACTCCCCTGTGGGAATGAACAGTCCAGTCGCTCGTATCAAGCCCAGGATTCTGGGTGTGTAGGCGCGCTAGCACATCCGCCGTCTTCCTAAGTTTCCCTGGGATCCAGCAGATGGCGCGCGTTTTTTTTGGGGGGTCTGAAAACCTCAAAAATTGTGGTCCCAGAGGGGGAATTTTGGGCACCCTCTTGCTAAGCCATTCAAGAGTTTGCTGTGTTGAGCACTTCACCGTAAAGGTTACGTTCTTCAGTTCACTACCCTCCACTTTAATGCATTCATTGGATGCTTTTGCCAGCTCCCACAGATTATCTTCACAGTGTTTGCACTTTGCGTCGGTCATGCTGTTGTCTTTGCCAGCCTTTCTGATGAGTAACACCAGAGAAGAGGTAACGGCCTTTTTGTAGGATACCGTCTTTTTCTTGCCGATAGGTGTGCCCCCGACAGCCAATTTCTGCCTATTGTTGCCGCAAGCATTTCTGCTTGCAGCAGCTGTTTCACTCAGATTTTGGGCGCGGAAACCTCCATCAGCTGGAAGTGCTCTAGTGGAAGGGCACGCATAAGGTGCGCACGCAGTTCCACCGACAAGAGTGCTTGAGGCCTTCTTCCTCCGTTTTTTCCTGTTCGAGCTATTGGAAGGGGAGGCAGCGTTGGTTTCAGTCTGCTGGCTGGTTTCGGTTGGGGTAACCTATGCCGACCTGCATCTCTTTGCCGTCGCTGCCGGGGAAGGGTAGTTCTCAGCGCTTGCGCCTTTAACTGGCGGTGCAGTTTCTTTGCGCCGCACGATAGCCGCTTTCTCCTTTTCGTCTTTCGGTGGCTCTTAGATGGACGCTGACCAGTGCACGCCGCCTCTGTGGCCCGTTTCACCTGTTCGGTTTCACAGGCCTCGTCGGCAGCATCGCACCTATCGGCTGTCTGTCTATTGGTCTGAAGATTAAGCGTATCAGGTTGAACCTCCCGCCACTTTCTCCATTTTTCCAGCCCAGTCTACCAAACGTGTCAAAGATAGAGCTGCAGGAATCTTCGGAAGCAAGCCTTTTCGCAACTCGAAGGTCAACGCCTTTACAGGGGGGGGGGGGGGGGGGGGGGTTATAAGTATGTCGGTTGGGGCCTCCAGAATCCGTGACCCGACCGTGGTCTAAAACGGGTGGATTTTCGCCCATGCGAGTACCACCTGGAGTAGTTAAATCTTTTTGTTGTTCCTGCATACTTTGTTTTTGGTTTGGTTCGCGATAGAGCTTTGACGGTGTAAAAGAACGCCGCTATAACTCTAAAACCTCGGATCGTATCGTACCGAGGTCCCCCTATCCACCTCCCGGTAGCCTGACGCCTTACAGCGTCAGTCAACTCCCGGAAGCACCACCACACGTTGGCGAGCCCGGCCTCTCCCAAAAACTCCCTAGCTAACTTAATCTAACTTATAAGCTAAGAGAATGTTACCTAGAGTAACGCACCGTCCTGGGAGGGCATGTTGATCCCTCCCCCCTCGACAAGCCACCAAACCCATCATTTCAATTTTAGCTTCATATTTTATGGCCTAAGTGGCATTATCTCTATTTTTTTCAAAAATATATATGTGAGTATTATTTCTTTTGAAGCTATAACATGCAAAGATTGTAATAAAATATTGCAATACATTTTAAGAAATAATAAAAAAAAATTGAATACATACATACATACATACATAAAAAATTCGGCGAATTGCTTTTCCGTGTCGAATTAATCCCTCTTCGATATTGGGGTACTAAAACGGAGGAGCTCATGAGCATTGGCGACGTCGCCGTCGTTGAGGAGCCGCTTATCTCTCGCGCTGCCGTAGCGATGTATAATACCGGAATGCCATCCCTCGTCTGTACCAGCCCTTTTGCATAAATATGGATAAATGCCTCTGGCGGGATAAAGCCAGATCGGAGCGTACTCTCTATGTACATTTCATTGGGGTAGTAAGCCCCAAAGATCAAACTATTGTCGCTGGCCATCGCCCTTGCAACGTGCCTTCGAGTCACCTTAATGAGGAAATTGTCAATCCTATTCAACTGAGCCCCATCGTATAGGACTTTGTTGGGATAGTACTCGTATTTTATGTAGTTGGATTCAGGCGTTCGGAACAACCGGAGACAGGTCCGAAGACATTGTCTCTCCAAAACCCGAATCTTTTCCATATAACTAGGCGCTATATTAAACCAGAATGGACAACCATAAGCGATGATCGGCCTTATAAGGGCCACGTAGCATATGACCTTCACTCTGGAGTCAAGTTGACAGCTATGAAACATCAACAGATACCCAGATATCTAACTACTCTTCTCACCGTCAATTTCTTCCAGTTTTTTCTGGTATCCCTAGAGGCCCCAGAAAATGTTGCTCTGAACAAGATTGTTTCTGTCTTCTGAAAGTTGATTCTCAACTTCCAGTCGTCGCAATATCCCAAAGTTACGCTGAAAAAGAATGTCAATGACCTCGATTTTAGGCCACCAAATCGTCGGCATTACGCTATAGCAAGTTTGAGTGATCCCACCAGATCACTCCTGTAAATGTTAAACAGGATCGGAGAATTCACGGCCTCCTGCTATAAACCGTTTTTAATTTCAAAGACTCTGCTCGAAGTCACGTTACCACATTTGACAACGAACTTCTTTTCCATAAGCATATTATGAATTACATATAGGAAAGGTTTTTGTATCTCCCGTCTGGTCAACTTGTTGAAAAGTCCCTCTAACAATACGGTGTCGAAAGCCTTCTCAAAATCAACCAGAAAAGCACCCGTGATTTGATTCTTGCATTTATTCCACTGAATGTCTGAAACCAGCTTCGGTGCAGCATGAATAATGTCATGCCCCGTCCTGAAATCAAACTGGCTGTCCGGAATTCCGTAATTGTCCTCAACCCACTTCAACAGGGCTCTGTTGACAGCTTTTTCAAAGACCTTGTCAATATAACTAGGCGCTATATTAAACTACAATGGACAACCATAAGCGATGATCGGCCTTATAAGGGCCACTTAGCAAATGACCTTCACTCTGGACTCAAGTTGACTGCTACGAAACAGTCTCCTTGTCAGCCTTCTTGGCCCCAGTAAGACAAGCAACTATAATGTCTGTCGAAATATAGATACTCGTCAAGCCAGATACCTAGATATCTTACTATGCTTCTCACTGCCAATGGCTGCCCATTTTGTCCAATAATGGCCAATTTCTTCCAGTTTTTTCTGGTATCCCTAGAGGCCCCAGCCAATGGAGTTCTGAACAAGATTGTTTCGGTCTTCTGAAAGTTAATTTTTAATTTCCAGTCGTGTCGCAATATGCCTTGATTTGATCGAAGTCACGCTGCAAAAGAATGTTAATGACCTCGATTTTAGGACCTGGTCTATATGCCACCAAAAACCCACCAGATCACTCGTGTAAATGTTAAACAGGATCGGAGAATTGACCGCCCCAGCTGCATACAGTTTTTAATTTCAAAGACTCTGCTCGAAGTCACGTTGCCACATTTGACAACGAACTTCTTTCCCATAAGCATATTATAAATTACATATAGCAAAGGTTTGTGCACCCCCCTGCATTAGCATGGTTTTCATCAGTGAATACGGTGAATCCGATATTCTCAGATCGCCAATTCTCAAGTTCGGTGCGTAGATAGAAGTGGCTCACCAGAGCCCTATTCTCAATGTCGTGGTTACGGCGAACAGGATTGTTCACCGTATACACGGCCTCGAAACAAGCGCCCAGCGAATCCACTTTCTCCTGTGGGTCCTCGACCACGAAAAAATCGTCGTTTGAAGCGACACTTTTTGGACTTCTTCCAGCAGTCAGCACTGTCTGCCTGTTCTCTGTTGTCTGGGAGATTCGAACACAAGGAATATCATTGTGATGAACTTATTTATCTGTGGGAACATATTCGGACTACAGGTTTTAATAGCCCAAATTTGATTGCCCCAATACAGACTTACAGATTTTCTGTAATTTTCTTTTATCAGCTGTTTCAGGATTCTGATCTCTGAATTCAGCAACCTTACCTCCGGGTCGTTGCGATCAGTAAATTGCCTCTACAGCCGTTTAACCCTCAATCCGTGTACTGGGCACAGAGTACCTAAATGAAATTTCAAATCGGATTTTAACGTACTTGTTAGACATGGAAGAAAGAGATGATATCTTAGGGCATACGATGCCCAAGTACACGAAAAACAACCACTTGAACTGCTTTTGTATACAGTTTTCGTAAATCAGAGATATTACAAAAAAAGACCGATATCGTGTACCTGGGCACTCAGTGCCCTTGGATTTTTTGGTACATTTTTTATTGAAACCTTTAGCTTTTTAGCTTTCCCAGACATTTCAGTTGTTCATTTGAATATAATTTTGTTGCGATCGAGTTATCTTACCACTGAAGACGATTTAGAGATTACCTCTGTTGAGTACGGTTTTATTTTACAAATATTGCAAAGCGATTTTACTGTTGAGTTTAGAAAATTGTATAGTGCAGTTTTTATGCGAAGGTGTTAATTTTAGCTTTTTGGTAAGTAAGCTGATAGGTAGCCTTTTTTCCAGAAAAAAATTATATAAAAATAGCGTTTGCTCCTATTAGGTTTTGTTTTTCTGTTGGGTTTTACTATTCCTATTAGGGTGAATACTCGTACTTTTTATTTGGTTTGATCTAGAAAAATGGATCAAAATGATGTGTTAGAACGAGTCGCATATCTTTTGAGGAAATGTTCGCGTACAGCATTGAGTGATGCCGAACAGAAGTTTTTAGATAACCATCTTCATGAAAGTAACCCATCGGAGGTTTCTGAATATGAAGCAGACATATGTGTTGGAGACCTTTCGGATGTTGACGCTGATGTTGTTCCCCACTTCCTGATTTACGAGTTGAACAAGTAGGCGATGACATGCGACAAGAAGAAGAATTACATATGCAGATTGAATGTGGCGAGGGGCGTCAGCAGGATTTTCAGGAGGGTGAATCTGTGGAACCAAACAGAGGATTGCGCTACATACCTAGGAACAACCGTCATACTGATGTTTGGTGGTCTATGCCTAATGAACTTCAGAAATCAATAGCGAGAAGTGCTCAAAACGAACGAAAAGGACATGAGCCAAGATGAAAACAAATATTTTCAAAAAAAAGCAGATGCTTTTAGATGTTTGATAAGCCCAAATATTATTGGTTCTAGCGTTCTTGATACAAATAGGAAAGCGAAGAAAGTCCATGAAGAAAATCGTTGTCGGCTAAGGACTTGTTTGACCAACAGAATATGCCTTTTTATAGAGCTGTCATGTTCTTGGAGCGATTTGAGCAAATATCTCGTTTCATTCGGACGATTCAAGAACAATCAAAAGAGCTTACTATTGACGAACATCTAATAGCTACCAGAAGCAGATGTTCATTTCGGCAATATATGCCTAATAAACATGGCAGATACGGTTTGAAAATGTTTTGGGTTTTGGATGCCAAAACCAATTATTCTCTGCATGGACAAATTTATTTAGGTCAGCAACCTGGTGACGATCGTTCGAATGGCATAGCACATGGCCTTGTGATTTATCTTTTACAAGATTTTCTGGACAACAATTTTAATGTTACCACGGATAATTTTTTTACGTCTGTGCCATTGGCTTTAAAGCTAGCCAGTCGAAAAACTACACTGGTTGGCATAATAAGAGGCAACAAACCATAATTTCCAATGGCGTTTACAAAAATTATCAGGAATTCAAAAGAACTCGCGAAAAATGAAGTTACATTTTTTGTTTCTTACGGTGCCTGCAGTTGGTGAGCTATGCGAGTAATACAAAAACGAACGTTCTTTTGTTATCAACTTTACATCACGGCGAGGACATTGATGAACAAACTCAAAAGCCAGTAGTTATTATGCACTAAACAAAGGGAGGCGTTGATACTTTTGACCAAATGGTTACACTCTACAGTTGCAAACAAAAGACTAACCGTTGGCCAGTCACATTATTTTATAACATCGTAGATACTGCAACCCTCGCTGCCTACAGGTAGTATGATATCAGCAAACCAACATGGTATACAAGTAGGGAAATATCCCGAAAAAGAAAAGTGTTTATCAAGGAACTAGCTTTAGAACTAGCGGGTAAACACTTGGGGAAAAGAATTTCAAAACCAAGCTTGCCAAATTCTGTGAAAATTGCTATGGCAATGATAGGATACAAAATAGAAACCATTTTACCATTTCCTCTCCAACGGCAAAATACTAAAAAGCAAAGATATGAATCCTGCAAAACGCAAAAGAAAGACAATAAAACTGCAGTTTGCGATTTGTGTAACGTTCCCACCTGCAAAAAGCACTACATAAGAGTTTGCCAACGATGTTATGTAACAGACGAATCACCTGCTGAAGCTATTGACGATGTTTACAATCAGGCTGACGTTGATGAAACATTCGCTTCTACGTCAACAGCAAAGCGCAGCAGAAATCACTCACTGACATAAACATTCCGCTAAACGAAATATATTGTTAGCAATTTCTATTTTTCCAAGTGTGTACATAATTTGGATTTAAATAAAAAATAAAAATTCAATTTTCTCCATACTTACTTTATTGCCCAGGTACACGATAACTGAAAATTTTACAGCACACGGATTGAGGGTTAAGCCTCGAGAGTCTACTTTTCTGTCGGTATAGTGCGTCAATTGTAGGGTTTCTGTACTTTTCTGTCTGATCGTCGTCGGAACGTCCTACCCGAGGAATAGTTCGTTCCATAGTTCGTTTGATCGCGTCGTTCATTTGAAATAAATGCAGATCAATGTCATCATTTGTCATGTTACTGTTTGTCGGTGGGTCGATCCCACTCGAACGTATATCTCGCTTTAACAGCTTTAACAATCTGGAGAAGCGCGACCATTGTGCCCTTCGATAATCGAATAAACACACTGCTTCGTACTCCTCCAGCAGCGTTTGCTCGTTCGGGATCCGTATTGCGCGGCGTGTTTTGATCTATGTTCGTCAGTTGAAGTCTTGCGTCCGTTAAGGCCAAGTCCAGGAAAGCACCGCTTCTTGGGAAAGAAGGGATATCCGTCGCGTACAACTCGAGTTTGTACTCAATCATATTGAGGCGCCACCAGCGGTGAAACTGGTTGCCCCTGCGATTTGCAGTTACATTTCCCCATGCCGCATGTTTGGCATTAATATCCTCGGCCAAGAAGTAATAATAATTCTCCTCCGAGTTTAGCTGCAGACCACGAATAATTGTTTCGAGCTCTGTCATAAATTGGTTTGGTGGAGGTGCAGCAGGTGCGTAAAGCGATACCACATACATTCTCCTCCGGCTATGGAGAGGAATGCATATGATGCATGCTTCCAACATTTGGAACCCACGCACGTCAACGCTATTTATAACCCTATGGCGCAGGCCTTTTCAATTTAAGATTCCAACCCCGCCTCCTTCAGTGGAGTGAGGCGGTCTATTCTTATTACATAATAGTTTTTATATCCTATTCTAAGGGTATATTAATTTTGACGCACAGTTTGTAACATACCTTAATATTGCCCGTAGACCCCTAAAAGTTACTATATTTATGATCGGCATCGATAGTAATATCCGTCCGTCCGTCCGTCCGTTCGTCGGCAAAAATTAGGCCTTTAAGCTGGGCCTAGAGAGCTGAAATTTTAACCATATACTCTGTAGGGTTCCGAAATAATCAAGTTTACGAATTTTTGAAATCAGCCCACAGACACACCCACAAACTCAAAAAACAAAATTTTGGAAAAAATCGAATTTTGAGCTAGAAAGCTGAATTTTTTTTTATATGATCTATGACTCCTAAAACTGCTCGGTAGATAAAAATTTCAAAATCCGCCCACTGACACGCCCACAAATAAATAAAACATTTTTTTTGAAAATCCAAAGTTTGAGCTAGGGAGCTGAAATTTATAATATATACTCTCTAGGGGGCCCTTTATGCTCATTTGTAAATATTTTCAAAATCCGCCTACTGATACCCCCACAATTTAAAAAAAAAAACTTTTTTGAAAATCTAAAGTTTGAGCTAGGGAGCTGAAATTTATAATATATACTCTCTAGGGGCCCTTTATACTCATGCGTATTTTTTTTTAAATCCGCCTACTGACACGCCCACAATTAAATAAAACAATTGTATTGGAAAACCAAAGTTTGAGCTAGGGAGCGTTTTTTACAAAAGCTTCTTTTTTTCGATAAAACCATTAAATGTTATATAACAAAATATGTAGAGCGTTCTTAACAATTCAACCATACTTAGACTTTTGTCACGCCCACGTATGAGGGATATGAATAAGAATAGGGTATTGAACAGTTCGCCCAGGCGGACTGTAGCCCGTCCCTATGTTTGTATTCCGATTTGTGCTTCTGATTTAGCTTAGTTTCGCTAACCAGAAGCACATTCGGTTTTCGGTTTTCAACAAACTCGCAAGTGACGTTCTTTTCTCGATCCTGACTAGTGAATTAACATTCACAGCAAGGATCTTTAAGTTTCCCTCATCCAGCGCAGCCATTAGATTTATGGCTCACCAGACCCCACAAACAGCTCCGAATAGATAAAGTCAATTCGTTCCGCTTGTTCATTTACCTGTTTCTGGAACTTATCGATCTTTCCGTGCAGAGACAGAAGGATCGATTTTAAGTCCAGATCCACCTCTGGTGCCGTTTGGGCTACCTTTGGTTGGTTTAATGTCATTTGGGCTTGACCCGGTCCAGCTGCCATTTGGGCAAAGGACACGTTGGGTGCCACAAAATTTGCGAACGAGCGACTCTTCTGACGCCTATCATCTTCAGACTGCTGTTTGCGGGCCTGAACTCGCTTTTTCAGTTCTTGGTACTTTGGGCAACCCCTGAAGTTGGCGGGATGCCCAGACTTCCTGCAGAGCACATAGGAGAGTACACTCCGGTCTTCGACCCTCTCCTTACCTAGAGAACATTCACCTTGTATGTGTTCCTTATCGCAGTTGACGCATCTAAGCTGCATGTAACAGTTAGCTGCGGCGTGCCCGAACCTTTGGCAGCGCTCCCACTTCACAGCATGGTAGTACAGGTAGCGGATATTTCGCAGCCTATCAATTTTGCGGTCGGGAGTGAGCTGCACTAAGAATAATGGTAAGTGACGGTTACCACCCCTGGCCACAGCCGAGGAAAACGGCTTGACCCCCACGAACTTGAGGTCGTCGCTGTCGAAATTCTTGAGCTCTTTTTCCAGCTCCTCTGTTTTAATTGAGGGATCAATTCCCTTCAATATCATGGTTTTAAACGTTTGCTCCCTTGGGGTGTACGTAAAGTACTCGGCCTTAGCCTCTCCCAAGGCGGTACGAACCCTATGGTACTCCTCTATATTTTCACATACAATTATGTGCTTGTTTGCAGAAAGCCTCTTAACATAAAAAATCTTAGTTATTAACTTACATAACCTAATACTATCACTAATACCGAAGTTACTTACGTTAATCGCGGGCATTTTTTCCTTCCTTGCTGGTTTCTGCGTCTGCTGCTTGGCTGCTTTTGTTGTTGCTGTTGTTTGTGGTCTTGTTGCTGTTGTCGTTGTTGCTGTTGTCGTGATGCTGCTGCTGGATTTCCTCCCACAGCAGTTTTTGTTGTTGTTTTTTTTTTGCCTCCGCTGCTCTCGCTTCTCAAGGAGCTCTTTAATAAGTTGGTCGAGCTGAGCCTCCTCATCGTCGTCTTGTCCATCCTCCATTTGTGTGACACTGTTATTGTCATCGTCGACCGGTAGGTCCCTGAAGGAGTTTTCCTCTCCAACGTACCGAATTATCCGCGTCATCATCGGTTCCAGCCACCGAGCCTGCCAGATTTGCCCTCCTCTTGGCAGAAAGATTCGGCGTCGGATTAAGTTTCCTTCGCCTCTTCTCTACCTTTCGGAACTCCTCATTGATTACTGCTACTGCTGGCAGTAGTGGGAGTTTTTACAGCTGCTTGTGTAGCAGCTTCTTCATCTACTACTAATGATGTTAATGTTGCTGATGTTGCTGTTGCTGTTGATGTTGCTGGTATTGTCGGCGAAAACACTGGCCTGGGCAACGATCGGCCATTTGTTGCCGTTGTTGATATATTTGCAGCTGGTGCCCAGGCATATATACTGTTGCTGCTGCTGCTGCTATTGCTGATGTTGTTGCTGCTGGTGCTATTGTTGTTGCTGCTGTAGTTTTTGTTGCTGCTACTGATTTTTTAGCCGGCTCACGTGTTTGAATCACGCGTCGCAACGGCACTCCAACACCCGTACGCGGGATCACAGATTTTCCGGGGTCCATCGCCACACCGTACGTCACTTTTTTTGTTTGTTTTATTGTTACTCCTCTTCTTACACTTTTGTATACATTGTTTCTAATGTCACTATGAACAAAATTTTTTCTTCCATTTTTATACCCTATTCTAAGGGTATATTAATTTTGACGTATAGTTTGTAAAACAATTTTATTGAAAAACCAAAATTACCAGTTGTTACCAGTGCATTTATGGGAAACAGCTAACGGAAACTTCTAGAGATCATTGCGTTGCTTGCACATGATTACTTAAGCAAATCATTTTGTGGTTCTATAGAAGAAGTATTTAGGTAAGAAAATATAAGGTTTTAGTGAATATATTAAGCATTTCGGAAAATATCACCTCTATCGTGGAATCCGTCGGATCTGAGATTCACTTGACTTATTCGATTCACGTGAACAGAAAATTGCTATCGTGGGATCCGTCGGATACTCTCCCTTACCGACCACTATTGGTGATTAGGAAATTCAATTGTGACAGTTCATTTCAAACACATTTGTTTTGTAAAAATTAAATTCATGTTCATTCACATTACCGACATGTGGATGGTTCACGTCTGCGGATTACACGATGCAAATTGTTCACTATTAGCAGATCGTTCCCCCCGACGGATTCCACGATAGGGGTGTATGTTTTGCCCATTTAGATTGCAAAAATTGTTCACTGTGCGGCTTTCTGCCAGGGGGTTTACTTATTGGGCACGTCAGTTCGAAACAGCTAGTAATGGCACTATTCAGGTTTTGAACAGTATCCTCTACCTTTTGTCTCGTCCTGAGTTTGGTTGGAGTTTTGAGAGTTTTTCCCATGTCCTCCCTGAAGCGTATCCAGTTGGTTTTTCTTTGATTCCTCCTCTCCTGCAAAGTTATGGCTTCGCATTCGATTTGGAATTCGATATATCTATGACCTGCGAGGGATGCCTCCGAAGAGACCCTCTAGTTGGTAACCGCCTTAAAGTATCTATTTGATAAAATCAGGTCGATCACCTCCTGTCTTCTTGACATCACAAAAGTTGGCTGCGAACCAACATTGTTGATAGTAAGATCAGATGATAGAATGAAATCCAGGAGATGGTTTCTTCGCATGTTGCATTTGCTACTGCCCCAAACAGTGTTTTGAGCGTTGGCATCGCAGCATATAACTAGGCCCATCTTCCTGGTGTCGCAATAGTCTATGAGTTCAGCAATTGCCCTTGGTGGTGGAGGCACTACTGAATCATAGGGGAGATAAGCTGACGCCACGACGAAGTTCTTCCAATCTCCATTCGTTTCGTAGCTAATGGCTGCAGCAACCAAATCTTGGCCACAAAATTGTCCAAACTTAGTCACTGAGAGAAGGTTCGACACAGCAAGACAAGCCCTTGGTCTCTCGGACCGCTCGTCACAGAGTATCGTGGTACCGCGGACACCTCCAAGGCCACAGATGCGATTTTTCCACACCCATGGCTTCTGTATGGATGTTATGTGGGCTTTTGTATTCAACACGGAAAGCTTCTTACTGATGAGAGCATTAGCAGCCTTGGGGTGTTGAAGGTTGATCTGAGTAAATACAATCATTGGTATAAACTAGGGTTTTTCGTCCGTTACTCGCACTCACTTGGAAATAAAGCGGAATTGAATCCTTCAAAGGTGCAAATAAGGACGCATCCAATACCCGGACCTGATAGTCTCTACACAACTTTTATCTAAACCAACAACGAGAGTAGATCATTCCTTATCATCCTTGTTTCTACTCCCCTGTGGGAATGAACAGTCCAGTCGCTCGTATCAAGCCCAGGATTCTGGGTGTGTAGGCGTGCTATCACACCTGGCGTCTTCCTAAGTTTCCCTGGGATCCCGCAGATGGCGCGCGTTTTTTTGGGGGGTCTGAAAACCTCAAAAATTGTGGTTCCCAGAGGGGGAATTTTGGGCACCGTCTTTTTTATATGTATGCATATTTATTTCTCTTAAATTATAATATAAAATACAAATTCATATAAAAATTCAATATGTTAGGAATTACAAAGTTAAGTAAGAAAAAAAAATCTGGTGGCAATCGATATTTTATACACAGTGAGTTCAAATAGTGTTGAATGCCACTTCAGAAGGAACAATACAATCAGATGGGGTGGGGTGTTGAACAAAAAATATAGAAAAAACAATTTTCAGGCGATTTAATTCATTTAATCATGATATCAATAAGTTATTACTCCATAAAGGATGCAAAATTAGGGGAATCTACATAAATATACTAAGATCAAAAGTTGAGACAAGTTAGATCAAAATATTAGAAGTAAGAGAGTCTAAACTATAATAATCATGAGAAAACAGCCAATTTTGTACGCGCTTTAGAAAACATTCGGACATGTGAATACATCTGATTTCTTCCGGGAGGACATTAAATAAACGATTACATATAACTGAATAAGAATTTCTATATGCGGTGGTTCGATAGTTTGGCACTTGCAATATATTGAGTGAGTTATTACGTAGGTTGTAGTTTGGGATTATGCGGAAGTTACGGTTACCAGACTTTATGAAGAATGCTTTTAGAACCTTAAAACAGCATAAGTGACGAACAGGAAGAATCCCCTAATTGACAAAACAAAGGAGAACTAGGATACCTACCAGGTTTACGACAAATTTTCCGGACAACATTCTTTTGCAAGACTAGCAATGGCTGAATTTTGTTTTGATAGCCACCTCCCCAGCAATTTATACCATATTGAAGCTTAGAAACAAAAAGCCCATAATGAATTGTGGTTAGGAGCTTAGTTGAACATATGTTACGAAGGTAGTAGAAATGCCTAAGCGTGGAGATAAAGTATTTATTCAATGCAGTAGCATGAGATGAGAATTTCATATTAGAGTCGAGTAAGAGTCCTAGGTACATAAATTCGTCTACATTCTCTATCAAAAAATAATCATCACTACAATTTCCCCCCCCCCTTCGGGATAGGGGTCAGAATTTACCCGAAGTAGGCATACCGGTCGTAAGAGGCGACTAAAATCCACCCTTCGGGATAGGGATCAGAATCTACCCGAGGTAGGCATGCCGGTCGTAAGAGGCGACCAAAATCCACCCTCAGTATACCGAGTGCATAGAGTATACAAAAAATGCAATGATTAAAACAAAAAGATATAATACCCCAGGTGGCAGCCCAGTTCTACTGGAAAATCCACACTCTTCGGAGGCAGGCTCTACGGATTCTGGGGAGAGCCATTTATTGCAATCATCCGACCCTTTTAAAAATAGTAAAAGGGTAACTAGATCACCACCAACGGGATCTGTGCCAGAAGCAAAAACTAATCGAAGTCCTACGACGCCAAAAGATTTTGGACGCCTTTCGAGGGACTCAACGAAATGCAAAAGCTTCGAGGACGAAAACAAGGAACTCCGCACTAAGCTTAACCAAATTGAACAGCTTTACCAAGAGCTAAAAAAAGAGCTAGATCAGCTGAAAGCTGAGAACAAAGCACTTGTTGAATCTCAACCTAAAAAACAGCCAGAAGCCAAATCATACCGCTCAGCTAGCCGCGATTATCATACAGACGAAGAAGAGCTAGGACGCGAAACGGATTGGATCACTAAGAGGAGACCGAACAAAAAACGGAAAGCCGGCTCCTCACCAGAAGTCGTTGTGCTAAAAGATAGACAACCCAAAAAGGCAAATGCCAACGAAATAGAAACGCTAAGGAAAAAACCTCAAAATAAGGTATACCTTCCACCTCCAATTAACGTTGTCGGAGTTTCAGACTACAGCAAGCTAAGTAGCCTTCTTAAGGAAATAGCAAAGTCCACATTCAAAGTAACATCTCTGAATAATAATGTGTGGAAAATAAATGTAAGCGATCCTGAGAGCTATCGCGCAGTTTCTCAAAAACTGAATACTGAGAAGGTACAATGGTACACTTATGAAAACAAGTCTGAAAGGCCACACCGAGTTGTAGCCAGAGGGCTCCACTCGTCGTGCCGCAAAGAAGATGTTTTGCAAGATCTTAAAACTAAAGGTTTCAAAATTATCGACGCGGTTAATATACTTAAAAAAGAAAAGCAAAAAACGGAACAAGACGAGGAAATTGTTGTCAAACGCGGACTTCCGCTATTCATGCTTAGTTTCGAAAAGTCTGAAAACATGGAAAAAATATACAACATTAAAACTATCCTAAACATAGTGGTTAAAATTGAACCGATGCGCCAAAGGACTCGTCAGATTCCTCAGTGTAAGCGTTGCCAAGGCTACAATCACACGCACACGTATTGCCAAAAAGAGCCGCGTTGCGTAAAATGTGCCGGTAAACATTTATCGAAGGAATGCGCTCTAAGTAGACAAGACCTACCAACATGCATAAATTGCAATGGAAAACATCCGGCAAATTATCGCGGATGCGAAGTGGCTAAGGAACTTCAAAATAGGCGCGACAAAATAAAGAAAACTACGCTACCAATCGCAAATAAAACCAATAACAAACCTGAAAGGGGCAACAATAAAACCAATGAAGGACGAAAAAAGGCTAAAGAAATGGTAAAAACACAACACCCAAGAGAAGGAAAATTGTTTAGAAAAAAGTCACCGAAAGCTGTTCCACAAACATACGCTGAAGCTGCGTTGCAAGGACGCGAACAAACAAATAAAACATCTGATCCAGTCTCCCAAGTTTTCTCTGCAATTCTTGCCAGGCTAGAAGAACAGAGCCAAATTAATAAACGTATGTTTGAAAAACTCGACAAGCTCGAAAATCAATTTCGAAGTACACGTGCAATAATATAAATATGACGGATTTAGTTAAATTAGTGACATGGAATGCGAACGGCCTTCTGCATAAGATGGACGAGCTCGAGATATTCATTCATAAATATGAAATTGATATTTGTTTGATTTCGGAAACTCATCTGACGAAAGAAACCAGCACAAACATTCGAGGATACATTGCCTATCACTCATATCACCCTTCGGAAAGGGCGAGAGGCGGGGCATCCTTGTTGATCAAAAATACAATTGAACACTCAGTCAGTGGAACAATCGAGCTTGACAAACTGCAATTATGCACGGAGAGCGTAAAAATTAAACACATAAAATATGATTTTGCAGCTATCTATTGCCCCCCACGTGCAACGATGGAGAGAAGCGATTTTATAAGTATCTTTGACTCACTTGGACGAAATTTCGTCATCGGAGGTGACTTTAACGCAAAACATACCTTCTGGGGATCGAGATGCATTTCAGTAAAAGGTAGAGTTCTTTACGAAGCCGGTATGGAATTGGGGGTAGACTTTCATTCCTCAGGTAAACCGACATACTGGCCCTCGGATACGGCAAAAACACCAGACCTCATCGATTTCTTCATCACGAAAGGTTTGTCGGGAAACTCTATTGTAGTTGAGGAATGCTTCGATCTTTCTTCTGATCATTCACCGGTCATTTTGACAATTAACGGCTGTCTACGAAAAAAAGAAGGTCCGCCCAGACTAACTAACATGAAAACAAACTGGGAATCCTTTAAAAAATACTGTGAAAGTAAAATTGATCTCAAAGTGTCTCTTCGAACACCCCACGAACTTGAAGACGAAGTCGATCAATTTATTAACGTCATACAATGCTCAGCCTGGAAAAATACTCCCCATAAACGGAAAATAACCACAAATTGCGAAATAACATATCCCTTGGAAATCACGCAATTGTTAAAGAAGAAAAGGGGAGCGCGCAAAAGATGGCAACAATCTCGCGCTCCACAGGATAAAACCACTCTTAACTACCTTTGTAGTAAACTTAAGAGAGAAATTCGAGACTTTAAAAATCGTCAAATTTCTACATATCTTGGAAGCCTAACTGCGGATAAAAGTACAAATTACTCGCTCTGGAAAGTCATGAAAGGCATTAAAAAACCAAAAACGCAAGCGCCACCCATCAGGAAAATCAATGGAGAATGGGCGAAGAGTGACAAGGAAAAAGCCGAAATATTTGCAGAACATTTGGAAGAAACATTTAAACCATTTGATGGTCAAGCGTTGCTCGAATTTCCTGTCCTAACCGTGGCACCTGACAATTATAGAATAAAAAGTGTATCGCTAGCCGAACTACGCTTCGAAATAGAGAAACTAAAATTAAACAAAGCTCCTGGATATGACTTAATCACAGGACAGGTCCTTAAAGAGTTACCTAGGAAAGCTTTAATAAAGTTTGCATATCTTATAAATCCATCGTTCAGGTTATTGTACGTTCCACGACAATGGAAGGTAGCTGAAGTTATAATGGTTCCAAAGCCCGGTAAACCACTGAATGACAAAAAATCATATAGGCCAATATCTCTCTTACCGATAATGTCGAAGGTATTCGAAAAACTTTTGTTAAAGCGCCTACATCCGATTATCGAAGAACGTCGATTAATACCTGACCACCAATTCGGATTCAGGATTAAGCACTCTACAATCGACCAGGTTTACAGAATAACCAATGTAATTGAAAAAGCCCTAGAGGAGAAAAAAATATGTTCTAGTGTTTTTCTCGACGTCTCTCAGGCCTTTGATAAAGTATGGCATACAGGGTTGAAACATAAGCTAAGACAAGCTTTTCCGAAACAGTTATCTGATATCCTTAGTTGTTACTCATCAGACAGACTCTTTCGTGTAAAACACGGAAATGATTACTCTGAATTTAAAGAAATCGCGGCAGGAGTTCCCCAAGGAAGCGTTCTTGGACCGATCCTATTTCTAATATACACTAGTGATATTCCTCGAGAAGAAGGCACAACAGTAGCCACATTTGCAGACGATACAGCTATATTAGCGGTCAGTAATACCGTTGAATCAGCAACTAATAAACTCCAACGTTCTATTGACAAAATTTGTGATTGGACAAAGACTTGGCGTATTGCTCTCAACGAGGCCAAATCAACGCACGTGAATTTTACTTATAAAAAGGTAGACAACTTACCCATTCTCATTGATTCGGTACGAATTCCGTACGCAAACGAGGCAAAATATTTGGGTATGACACTCGATGCGAAATTAAAATGGAAACCGCACGTCAAGAAGAAACGCGAAGAGCTCGCCATTCGATGTAAACAAATGCACTGGCTGCTTGGTAGATTTTCCCAACTCAGCATGCAGAACAAGCTGCTTTTATACAAGCAAGTACTAAAACCGGTTTGGACATACGGTATACAAAATACAACTTTGGGGTTGTACCAAATCCAGTAATATCAAAATTTTACAAACTTTTCAAAACAAAGTGCTAAGAAAAATAGTAAATGCACCATGGTTTATCAGAAACACTGATATCCACAGAGACCTAACTATGGCTACCGTCGAAGATGAAATAAAACATTTTGCCTGCAAACAACAGACACGCCTTCACGGTCATTGCAATATCACCATGCTACAAATTCGAGACGATACTAAACTAGTGCGCCGATTACAAAGGATAAAACCATTTGAATTAGCGCAATAAGATGTAACCGCGTGCTTATGGCGGTATTAGCAGGTGCCTTCACTGGGAAGCTGCCTGCCAAACGCGTAATTTACAGTTTAAATAAAACTACTAGATAGGAATAACCTAGTTGTAGTATGCAGGTTTCGAAGGGAGGTGGTTTTTGTTTTCTTATCTTAAGTGAGAAAGAGTCGCATGTACGATTTTCCACCTACCCCTATTATTCGTCCGAGCCTAGTTCTGGTTCTAAGTCTCGTGCTTTTAACCAGGATAGGTAACTCTCAGCTTGCTGAGAGTAACGATAATATTACTATGGCTTGGGAGTAATATTAGAAACTCTATAAAAAAAAAAAAAAAAACTACAATTTTCACTAGTACAAAACAATTGACCAAACACACTGGTGGCACATTTACATTGATGCAATTTAAATTTCTTGCAATTCGGTGCATGAAAGTGTATATCCGGTTTTGGATTAAAGGACGCAGATAAATTAAAGAACATTAATTTAGTCTTAGGACTTATTACAAGTTTGTGTTCAGCGAACCATTGTCTTAGAGTATGTACATCACAATTTATGTCAGAGATTAGATCTAAGGGACTGTTCACGCCATACGATAACCCAACATCGTCAGCAAAAGCAGTAGGTAAGCCTTTTAGATTGAGGTGGAAGAGTGAGTTGATATATATTAAAAATAGAATGGGACCCAAGACTGAACCTTGTGGTACCCCAAGCCTAATTAATTGCACGTCACTTCTCGTCTCATTCAACTTTACTCTCTGCGATCTATTATTCAGATACGAATTAAGTCATTCAAGCATGAAACCACGCACACCTGCATTTTCCAGTTTACTTAAAAGAATTTTATGGTCAACCATGTCGAAGGCTTTGGTTATATCAATGAATAACGCAGCTGTACATTTTCTTTTGTCAAGTTTGCACATTATCTGAGAGCAAACATCTAAAAGTGCGTCTTCGGTTGATTTACCCTTTTGAAATCCTAATTGAGTAGGATGAAAGAACATCGTCTTGTGTAAAAAGTTTACTAACCTAGTTTTTATAAGTTTTTCGAAAACTTGACTTATGCTGCGCAGAAGAGAAATCGGTCTATAATTTCCTATTTCAGTAGGAGAGCCTTTTTTAAACAAAGGAATAACATCTGCACACTTTAGTACGTCAGGAAAACTACCAGAAAAAACACTACGATTGAAAACATCAGCTAAAACATCCACAATGAAACATGCAATATTTTTAAGGACAACATTAGAAATGCCATCGACACCACATGAATTTGAGTTATTCAAACTGCCAATCGTACTTAAAATCTCTAAGGGAGTTATTGGATCAAAAACAAAACTTCTACAGTGCACAGAGTTTGTATCACAAATAGCAGAACATTGAGAACATAGATTTTGAGCCAGTCCACTATGCAATTTAAGTCCGATACTTGAAAAATGTCTATTAAAAGCGTCAGTGATTTCGTGTGTATTTGTTATATCCATATTATTAGTACGTAGAACAATAGTTTTTTGAATGGACGATTTTTTGTTGAGAATAGTATTTTCAACTTTCCACTCTTTCTTAAGATTACCTCTAGCTGAATAAAATTGAGCACGGTAATAAGAGTCACGGCAAATTGGTATTTCCTTTTTCAAATCAGCTCATACGAGTATCTTCTTATATTTCATTTTGAGAAATACATTGCTAGGGTTCTTCTTGCAATTTACTCTAAGTTTATTTTTAGTTGTTACTTTATTTAATAAATAATTAGATAACCAAGGTTTAAGTTTATAAATATATTGTCTTGTGGTCAGAGAACTGCAACTAGCAATATGGCTTTTAAGAGTGGTTAAGAAATTAAAACATGCAATCGATACGTCACTACAGTTATAAACATTGTTCCAGGACTCAAAACACAACTTATTTCGAAGCCTAGTAAAATTTATTTTTGACTTGCCTTGGACACGTTTCTGAATTGGCCTATTGTTTTTAGATTTTACGTTAAATAGAACGCCGGTCATGGAATGGTCAGTAATCAAAAAATCAAAAACACAATATTCACACTCTATGGAAGCAATATTTCGAAAACGTCCATATATATGATCTAAACAAGTACCTGATACAGGCCTAGCAGGCACATTGATGAAGTTTGTCAAGCCTTTTAAAGCTAACACAGAAAGATAATTTGATACCGTAGGACTTTCATCTAGACAATCAACATTAAAATCACCTACAACCATCAAGTTTTTGGATTTTTCCCTATCTAGCACAATAGAAAAATCATTAATAAACATCGTCACATTAAACATCTGCAATCTATAAACACATAAAAAAACAAACATTTCATTATTTATTTCGATGGACACCTTTATGAATTCTGCACTAGGACAATCAACTTTGGAAACATCAATGATTCTATAAGTGTTCTTTATAAAGCAGCCAACGCCACCTGCTGCGTAATTTTCATTTGTTTTAGCATAGAAACTGAAACCAGGCAGGAAGTAATCATTTTCTTCAACCTCATAGATCCAGATCTCAGACACGAACACAATATCCGGGACACACGCAAACGAGTTAATATGTGCGACAAGCGCAGAAAAGTTTTCTCTCAGACTTCGAATATTTTGATGAACAATAAATAATTTTTCATTGCAATAAAAACTATTAGTTAAAACAGCATCACAGTGAGGTTTGCATTGGACAAGGATAGAAGAGTTATCAATTAAATCATTTTTGGAATTCGTAATACTAAATTCAAAAAGAAAAAGACAAGAAGACAAACTCAAATGAGTGAGATATCACTAAATGATCTAATCGGGATAAATCTTCCACCCTCCTCTTTTCTTAATAAAATTAGATTTTTACTAAACCATACGTATTTTGCACCTTTTTCCTTTGCGATCTCTTTCGTCTTCCTTAAAAGAGCTTGCGTGTAACGAGTAAGGGAGTCGTTGACAAATATGCTGCTTCCTTTGTTGTTCTTGCTGTTGCTTCTGCTTACGTCCCCGCTGGAGTGGTCAACCACGATGAGTTTGTTTTTGTTTGCCCTCTTTGCGCACATTATGCGTTGCTTCGTTGTACCACAGCGTCTCCACGAGCAATATTTCATAGAATGCCATATAGCATACTATGAAAATTGCTCGTGGAGACCACAAATGGTATTCTATAAAAAATGGTATTCCATATATTGCTCAGCTCATAGCATTCTATTGATAGTATTCTATGGGCTGTCATTTTTGTGAAGTTTGGCACTTGTGTTTTTTTCCGCGAAGTTTGGCACGTGTGTTTTTTTCCCGCGATGGAGTGGCGAATGGACGAAGTACTAAAATTAATAAATACCTAATTGTTATAATTATAATAATTGTAATAATAAAATGTGTTTGACTTTACTAGACAAAAGTGGTTGTGTTTTTTTAATTTATATAAGTCAGTTTTATTCTTAAAAAGTACAATAAATATGAAAGCTTAAGATATCGTTTGTTTTTTAATTTTATCCCATTGATATGGAACGTCACCGTCCGAAATGCAATATTTTCGGATGTTTTCTCGTACTTCACAAGCGTATTTATACTTGTTGTGTTGTTGGGTTGATAATGAGGTTATTGTTTCCGGCAAATTTGGGAATTGGTTTACTTGGTCGCCATTATCCGGTGCCTGTTTTTTTTGGAAAGGTAATTGTGAAGCACACAACATGCCCTCACCAGGTCGATGCAACTATCCACGTGACGTGAACTTCTATGGGACGATGAAAAATTCGAAATCGAGATGCGAGCCTTCCAAAAGCCATCTCGACTGTTAGCCGTGCACGACCAAGGCGATAATTGAAGACTTCTTGAGACGTGTTTAAATTTCCATTTCTATTATAGGCTTTCATGAAGTTGCTATCCAAGCCAAAAATGTCATCACCAATAAAATAAAATTGTGTTTTTCGGCATTGTCCCTTTAAAGGCCTCGAAAGTGGGATGTTCAGCTTTCCGGTTATAAGTCCGCGGTACAAACTGCAGTTTTTAAGTACAACTACATCTGACGCTCTTCCGTTACCGCCCACATCGATATATAAAAATCGACTGTGTGCATCAACAACAGCTAACAAAACGATACTAAAATACCCTTTGTAATTATAATAATCCGATCCCAATTTTGGCGGAGGTTTTATCCGTATGTGTTTGCCGTCAACCGCACCTAAAGTATGCGGGAAGGCCCAAAAAGTATTGAAATCTTCCGCAATTGAAGACCATTCGTCTTGCGTGGTACATGTCTAAAAGAAACAATTAAAACAATGAATGCAGTTAAAAAAAAAACAGAAAAATAGGTACTTTTAAATATTGGGATTCCATTGCGTTGTTAATTGCATTCAGTACTTCTGGTACAAATTTAGAAATTGTCTTTCTTGAAATATGCGACAAAAACTTAAGGGATGTATATGAGTCCCCAGTAGCAATGTACCTCAGAGTTATAGCACGCCGAACTCTCGACGTAATCGCATAACGCATTACTCTCTTTTTTTAAATTTCAGAATCCACCTGTGTGCGAATTAGAAATGAAAATTAACCTAATATAGGTAACCAAACTAAAATTGACATCTTACAAGTGCGAGAACCTCCTCAAACTTGTTGATATTCATCCTACAAAAGTTGCGGAACTCATTGTCATCTTCCCACAAAACATCTTTCAATAAATGTTCCTCTAAATTATGTAATTCCCTTTTTTCCAAAAAAGGATTTACCCAAAACTTGTGTTTCCTTTTTTGAGTTCGTTTCTGCAACTCTTTTAATTCTTTTAAGGCCTCTAATGCGAGAACGCAACGACATGCACTGCTCAACGGCATTTGAACGAATGAAATAGTAAGCTATGAAATGCCCACCCTACATTTTATTGCATACTATCGTTCTTTCTTTCTATGAAAATTGACAGATTGACAGATGAAATATTGCTCGTGGAGGCGCGGTGTAAGGTTAGAAAACTTAACGCAGATGATTGGCTTAGGCTGAGATTTTGAGCGCATTTTTTTAACATATCAACTCATAATTTCACAGTCAGCAACATCTATAGATAGGGCATCACTGAAAATTTGTTTTGCCTTTTCAATTGCATTGCTGTCATTTAGATTTGTGACACCAACAATGTCTATAGTTCACTAGCGATTCTTGTTGTTGCCAATTTAATTTGGACTCTAGACTTTGCACTTTTGCTCTAAGCTCTTCGTTCTCTTTCCTCAATTCGGCCAATTCTTGGAGAAACCGGGTGTTACAGTTTTCCAATTTTGATAATTTTGCATATATCATCTGGAGAGTACATTGACACTCGCTATTGATGTCAATGTTAGATGTCTCTCTCATTGACGGCTGAGTACTGGATTCTCCAGTTGGTATAGTACTAGCTTTTGATGGAGCGTTGTTGTTGGTGCGCTTCTTGGACGTTGCTGGCATTTGATCATGCAGAGAGCGTCTTCGTAAAACTGCACACTTATCACACCGATATGCATTACCATTTGATTTATAGAACTCAGCATCATCTTTAGTTATATTAACACAGTTTATATGAAAAATATGCTTGCAGTCACCACAATTTATTTTTGCAGGGCAATTACGATCTATTTTTTGTTTACACACTAAGCAATTCATTTTAACTTACGGAGCTAATTTTTTGTGATGTGTACCCCACGACAACACAAGTATGCTTGCTAAGCCATTCAAGGGTTTGCTGTGTTGAGCACTTCACCGTAAAGGTTCCGTTCTTCAGTTCACTGCCCTCCACTTGAATGCATTCATTGGAAGCTTTTGCCAGCTCCCACAGATGATATTCACAGTGTTTGCACTTTGCGTCGGTCATGCTGTTGTCATTGCCAGCCTTTCTGATGAGTAACACCAGAGAAGAGGTAACGGCCTTCTTGTAGGATACCGTCTTTTTCTTGCCGATAGGTGTTCCCGCGACAGCCAATTTCTGCCTATTGTTGCCGCAAGCATTTCTGCTTGCAGCAGCTGTTTCACTCAGATTTTGGGCGCGGGAACCTCCATCAGCTGGAAGTGCTCTAGTGGAAGGGCACGCATAAGGTGCGCACGCAGTTCCACCGACAAGAGTGCTTGAGGCCTTCTTCCTCCGTTTTTTCCTGTTCGAGCTATTGGAAGGGGAGGCAGCGTTGGTTTCAGTCTGCTGGCTGGTTTCGGTTGCGGTAACCTATGCCGACCTGCATCTCTTTGCCGTCGCTGCCGGGGAAGGGCAGTTCTCAGCGCTTGCGCCTTTAACTGGCGGTGCAGTTTATTTGCGCCGCACGTTAGCCGCTTTCTCCTTTTCGTCTTTCGGTGGCTCTTAGATGGACGCTGACCAGTGCACGCCGCCTCTGTGGCCCGTTTCACCTGTTCGGTTTCACAGGCCTCGTCGGCAGCATCGCACCTATCGGCTGTCTGTCTATTGGTCTGAAGATTAAGCGTATCAGGTTGAACCTCCCGCCACTTTCTCCATTTTTCCAGCCCAGTCTACCGAACGTGTCAAAGATAGAGCTGCAGGAATCTTCGGAAGCAAGCCTTTTCGCAACTCGAAGGTCAACGCCTTTACAGGGGGCGGGTTATAAGTATGTGGGTTGGGGCCTCCAGAATCCGTGCCCCGACCGTGGTCGAAAAGACCACGGGTGGATTTTCGCCCATGCGAGTACCACCTGGGGCCTGTAACACAACGTGACAAGTCGACAAGTCTTTACTCACTTATCAAACTATACTTGTCCGACAAGGACAAGTGTATTCTGTAACACAACGCAAACTGTTGCACTTGTCAGAATAATAAATTTCCCTCGACTTGTCCACATAGTTTGACAAGTGATCAATGAGTTAAGATGGCCAAAATTTCTGAGGACAAAAAGATTGCTATTCTAACAAAAATTAGAGAAGAAAAGGATATTCTTTTTGGTGGATTTAGCGGAGTCTTAACAAAAGAAGATAAATGTCATAAATGGAAAGAAGTATTCTGTTTGGCTAAAAGTCTAAATGCTATTCCTCAAAACAAGAATTGGGAGTATGTAAGAGACGTTTTTTGGCAAAACGTAAAAAAAGAGCAATAATTGTAAGTATGTACATATATTATTAATATTTCTGTTATTTTTGATTTTAAAGTGGTACACAAAACAATTTTCTAGGCAAAAGTAGACAACTCGAAAAAAACCGGTTCCGCGGGTGGGAGAGGCTGCATATTAACTGCTTGCGATAACATTGTGCTCGACATCGTTGGACGCAAATCCGAAGCGGTTGTTGGACTGGGTGTACCAGAGTCTTTGGCTTTTACTAATGGTTTGTATTAATGCATAATGTTTGTATATTATTGTATAGCTAAAGTTTCCTACTTTGTAGATTCAGGGGGTACTCCCACTACTGTTACGGGAAATATTGTTCCTAAAAAAATGCTCATCAATCATGCAAGAAGAAGAGAGGTTACTACGTTTTTGTGCATTTTTTTAAGTAATATTAAACATTATAATTTAAGCAGAAAGAAAAGCATCAAACGAAGACGAATCTCATTTCATTTTTAAAAAAAGGAAACTGGTGATTGAAAATCTGGAGATTTCCAAATATAAAGGAAAATTGGAGATTGCTCTTTTGGAGAAAAAGCTTGGCTATCCTTCTTCAACTTTTACTAAAAGTTTAGAAGAGAGCATAAGCATTGATAATGAAAGGAGCTGTGAATTTGCTGACAGCGAAAATGAAAGGGTTTTACAATTGAATGAATTTTAAGATGGAGTACATAGTACATTATTTAACTTTTAAGTTTTATTTTAAATAAATTGAATTTATGAATTTAAAATGTTTTTAAAACTATTCTTGGTTAAAAAAGTTAACAATTTGCTGTTGCCTCATCTTAGCTTCTCTGGTAGGCGTTGAAAACAAGTTTACATTTGGTATATCCTCATTTTCTTCAATTTGTTCGGCAGCTGAATCATTTATATGAATGTTATCATTGTTGTGACGAAAGAGATTGCACAATATAACGCAGCATTTGAATATATTTGCAGCATATACAGGATTGACCCGTAGGTGATTTAAACAGGGAAATTTGTCCTTAAGTACTCCAAATGCGCATTCTATAAAACGTCGTGTGCGTTTGTGAGCCCTGTTGTATCGAATGACTGATATTTCATCTGCACCTGCCACTAATGGCGGCATTAGCCATGTTTTAAGTGGATATGCACTATCCCCAAGAATAACAGCATTGTCAAAAGGCCTCCATCCTGCTTCCATCCTGTGGTATAAATGGCTATTTCGCAGCACTCTCGCATCATGAACACTGCCTGACCAGTTTGCACTTAAGTAGTAAAATTGTAGGTCCGGCCCGCAAACTGCCATACAATTCAATGAGTGTGTGCCATGACGATCAACAAACACTACTTCATTAGAAGGAGGTGCATCAATATTAATTAATATGCCATCAACTGCGCCACAAACTTCCGGCATCCCACCTTTTTCATAAAATCCCTGTATAACACTGTGCACATATTCGGGCCAACATACTTGTTTGCTGAATTCTACTTCAATTCCTGCCTGAGTAATCTCTCTAACGCAACGACAAACGCTAACACCGTGCATGTCACCTATGGTATGGTATTGTGCACCAGAACCAAACCAATGTAGAGCAATTAAAAGTTGTTGATAAACGGTCAGTGAGGTTTCTTTATTTGGATTGCGCTGTAGTTTACCACTAAACCTGTTAGTAAAATATTGTGTCGTTAATTTTGATATGCGAAACTTTTCAATAAACAAATGATTATCAATTTGAAAATTAATTCATTGCTTATAGACTTTTAATCTGCGACGAGATTCATTATAATCACTTTCATCATCACTGTCAAAATCGGAATCAAAAAAGTAAATTTTTTGTTAAATTTTTAGTTAACTTTTTATATTTTCACTATAATTTAACTTAGATAAAGTACAATAATCACTTTACGACAATATTCAAAACGCCTGTCCAAAAGGAGTAGTAGTTTGACTAGTGCTTCTTGACACTTGTCGCGTTCTGTTACAGAACGAGGGAAATTAAACAATAACCCACTTGTCATATTTCATTGTGACACTTGTCAAGGTATTAACGACAAGTCTGGTTTGTGTTACAGACTTTTTTTTGAGTAGTCAGATTTTACTTGTCCTACAAGTACTTGTCACGTTGTGTTACAGGGCCCGAGTAGTTAAATTTTGTTGTTGTTCCTGCATACTTTGTTTTTGGTTTGGTTCGCGATAGAGCTTTGACGGTGTAAAAGAACGCCGCTATAACTCTAAAACCTCGGATCGTATCGTACCGAGGTCCCCCTATCCACCTCCCGGTAGCCTGACGCCTTACAGCGTCTGTCAACTCCCGGAAGCACCACCACACGTTGGCGAGCCCGGCCTCTCCCAAAAACGCCCTAGCTAACTTAATCTAACTTATAAGCTAAGAGAATGCTACCTAGAGTAACGCACCGTCCTGGGAGGGCATGTTGACCCCTCCCCCCTCGACAAGCCACCAAAATTCGGCGAATTGCTTTTCCGTGTCGAATTAATTCCTCTCCGATATTGGGGTACTAAAACGGAGGAGCTCATGAGCATTGGCGACGTCCCCGTCGTTGAGGAGCCGCTTATCTCTCGCGCTGCCGTAGCGATGTATAATACCGGAATGCCATCCCTCGTCTGTACCAGCAATTTTGCATAAATATGGATAAATGCCTCTGGCGGGATAAAGCCAGATCGGAGCGTACTCTCTATGTACATTTCATTGGGGTAGTAAGCCCCAAAGATCAAACTATTGTCGCTGGCCATCGCCCTTGCAACGTGCCTTTAAGTCACCTTAATGAGGAAATTGTCAATCCTATTAAACTGAGACCCATCGCATAGGACCTTGTTGGGATAGTATTTTATATAGTTGGATTCAGGCGTTCGGAACAACCGGAGACAGGTCCTAAGACATTGTCTCTCCAAAACCCGAATTTTTTCCATATAACTAGGCCTTATAAGGGCCACGTAACATATGACCTTCACTCTGGAGTCAAGTTGACAGCTATGAAACACCCACAGATACCCAGATATCTAACTACGCTTCTCACCGCCAATTTCTTCCAGTTTATTCTGGTATCCCTAGAGGCCGCAGAAAATGTTGCTCTGAACAAGATTGTTTCTGTCTTCTGAAAGTTGATTCTCAACTTCCAGTCGTCGCAATATCCCTTAATTTGATCAAAGTCACGCTGAAAAAGAATGTCAATGAACTCGATTTTAGGCCACCAAATCGTCAGCATACGCTATAGCAAGTTTGAGTGAACCCACCAGATCACTCCTGTAAATGTTAAACAGGATCGGAGAATTCACGGCCTCCTGCTATAAACCGTTTTTAATTTAAAAGACTCTGCTCGAAGTCACGTTACCACATTTGACAACGAACTTCTTTTCCATAAGCATATTATGAATTACATATAGGAAAGGTTTTTGTATCTCCCGTCTGGTCAACTTGTTGAAAAGTCCCTCTAACCATACGGTGTCGAAAGCCTTCTCAAAATCAACCAGAAAAGCACCCATGAATTGATTCTTGCATTTATTCCACTGAATGTCGGAAACCAGCTTCGACGCGGCATGAATAGTGTCATGCCCCGTCCTGAAATCAAACTGGCTGTCCGGAATTCCGTAATTGTCCTCAACCCACTTCAACAGGGCTCTGTTGACAGCTTTTTCAAAGACCTTGTCAATACTCGTATAACTAGGCGCTATATTAAACCACAATGGACAACCATAAGCGATGATCGGCCTTATAAGGGCCACGTAGCAAATGACCTTCACTCTGGAGTCAAGTTGACTGCTATGAAACAGTCTCCTTGTCAGCCTACTTGGCCACAGCAAGACAAGCAACTATAATGTCTGTCGAAATATAGATACTTGTAAGGTTGCTGTTTTCCTTCTCTATTTTTGTATCTGTAAGGAGGTTCTTTCAAAAGACTTCCCTAGGAAAATAGTGCAACGAAGAGGTTTATCGAATGGCAGGCATGAATGCCATAGGTATTGCCATATAGAGAAACAATCAGTTTAAGAGCTAAATTGAATCTGATTTTATTCTTTGAATTCTATGTCTTATATACTAATTTCCCTTCCAGCAAATCGATACACATCGATACAAACAAATGTTCTATGTCATTAAATTCAGTCATCATACTCATCCATATTGTACTCATGACACACTTCATAATTACTCGTCACCCAGTCACCCAAATCACCGATCGCGTAATGCATCGATCCAGTCAGAATGTCAGGGTAATCGCCAGATGTTCTATCCATACTTTCTGTATGCGATACCAGACACTGTAATGTGGCGATGAAATTTGAATGCCATGTCAGTGGGTCAGTGGTGTTTACGAGCCACTTGACTTGGGCTGCCTTACATAATGTGCACGTTGCAAAGGCGATGGTCAGCGACAATAGTCTGATCTTTGGGGCTTACTACCCCAATGAAATGTACATAGGGAGTACGCTCCGGTCTGGCTTTGTCCCGCCAGAGGCATTTATCCATATTGATGCAAAATTGCTGGTACAGACGAGGGATGGTGTTCCAGTCTTATACCATCGCTACCGCAGCGCGAGAGATAAGCGGCTCCTCCATGACGGGGACGTTGCCAATGCTCATGAGCTCCTCCGTTTTAGTACCGCAATATCGGAGAGGGATAAATTCGACACGGAAAAGCAATTCGCCGAATTTTGGTGGCTTGTTGAGGGGGGAGGGGTCAACATGCCCTCCCAGGACGGTGCGTTACTTTAGGTAACATCCTCTTAGCTTATAAGTTTAATTAGCTAGGGCGTTTTTGGGAGAGGCCGGGCTCGCCAACGTGTGATGGTGCTTCCGGTAGTTGACTGACGCTGTAAGACTTCACTCGGCTCACGGCGGCAAGGCAATGAGTGCTCAGAACCCCAATTATAGTTAGAATACGTTAAGTAGTTTAAGTAAGTAGAATAGGTAGTTTGTAGTTTGTTTTATATAAAAAATATAAAATCTTAATAATGATACCGAGTTTTATTTGATTTTCTCGACGAATACATATTATGTAAGATTAGTTCGTAAATAGTTTTTAGGCTGAAAGGCAATAATTATAAGATATAGTTAAGTTTAGGGCGACCGCATAAGGACCAATAAATAAGAATAAGTATCCTGTTAATTTTACTCGTAGTACCTAGTGAACAAATCTCTTCGCTAGATATTACTGTTAGCTTGCATGCTTCATCTGTTGTTATGTATGTTTTTAGGTCTTGTTCTTTAAGAATGGATGAATGGATATGTCGGCTCCTGTGTCAACTAATAGTGTCGTATATCTATTTAGGTCTTTTATGTATACGGATATATAGTTGCTAATATTGTTTGTAATTTTGTAGATCTTTAATTTTGGTGTCCCGGAGGGTCTTGTCTCTCCGGACCATTCTCGTTTCCCTGTAGGTCTGTTATTGTTGTATCTGTTGTTGTTGCTAAAGTTTTTTTGCTGTTTGTAGTTGTTGTGCGGTCTACCATTATTGTTGTTGTAGTTGCTATTGTTGTAACCGTTGTTATTGTTGTTTCTGTTTCTCTGTTGGAAGTTATTGTTTGGGAGTCTGTTGATGTTGTTCCTGGTCTGATTGTTATTGCCCCTGTTAAATTTGATGTTGAAGTGGTTTTGTCTCCAGTTGTTTTGGTAACGATGGTTGTTTCCGTTATTTCGTCTCATGTACATTACTTGGCTGTGAGCTTGGTTAGAGTCTGCCTCTAGTTCAATTGCCAAATTGATAGCTTCTGACAATGTTTTCGGCTGAGCGGCGAATATCGTTGTCTTAAATCGCTTGTCAATTCCATTTTTGAATACAGTGAATGCATAGTTGTCGTTTATCTTTCCTATAACGGTCTTCTCAGATGTTGTGGCTTCATCTGGTAGTTCTTCTATTTGTAGACTGTTTAAGTCTGCAATTAGAGACAAAACTTTATCTTTGTACGATACTACAGATTGGTTTCGCTGTGCTAGCTGTGCCAATTTTGTATGTATCTGCGGTATAGTTTTTGTTGTTTTAAAATTTTCTTTAAGGCTTCTTTTTAACGCTTCTAAAGTAGTGATCGTGTTTGCAAACCCTATCGCAGTTTTGACGTTTTGCGCGAGTTTGACGTGATAGATAAATTCTATATATTGGCTTTTGTCAGCATCTCTTACTGTATTATGTAGAAATTCCACCAAGGTTATGAATGAATCTAGTTCTTTGTATATTCCTATGAATGTAGGAATTACTTTCATTGCCGTTTCTATATTAAAAGTGGCCATTTTGAATGATTCTAAGTACGCATTTGCATTAACTAATATTTTCCCTATTTTCCGTACTAACTCTTTTTATTGATTCTTAATCGAAACCTTAACAACATGTTTTCTTAGTAACTGTTTCCTTATTGACTTAAACGATAATATATTACTAAGCATTAATATTTCATTTTCAAAAATTTATTAACAAACAACATTTCTTAAGAGTACTTTCCTTACAATTTTAGAATGGAATAACTATATACTACTCGTATAATGACTTTTTACTAATTTCTAACTTGTTCTATAACTTTTCATTCTAATATGTGGAGTATAGCCAGGCACTTCTTTCTTGCCTTTTTTTTTGTCGGCTTCATCTTCGTTTTCCTCGCCTGCTGATTAATTAATTCTTTGTTCATCTTTGTTTGGAAGGCAGTTGCTTCCTTAGGTGGTCGTCTTCTACTTGGTTGGGTAAAAGTTGTATTTCTTCGGATGTAGCCATTTTATTAGTTTTAATCCGTAGTCCGGGTTCGTATTGCAGGATCTGGTTCGGTCTGCAAGATCCGGTTCGGTTTGCAGGATCGCCATGTAAAATTGCTGTTTTCCTTCTCTATTTTTGTATCTGTAAGGAGGTTCTTTCAAAAGACTTTCCTAGGAAAATAGTGCAACGAAGAGGTTTATCGAAGGGCAGGCACGAATGCCATAGGTATTGCCATATAGAGAAACAATCAGTTTAAGAGCTAAATTGAATCTGATTTTTTTCTTTGAATTCTATGTCTTATATACTAATTTCCCTTCCAGCAAATCGATACACATCGATACAAACAAATGTTCTATGTCATTAAATTCAGTTATCATACTCATCCACATTGTACTCATGACACACTTCATAATTACTCGTCACCCAGTCACCCAAATCACCGATCGCGTAATGCATCGATCCAGTTACAATGTCAGGGTAATCGCCAGATGTTCTATCCATACTTTCTGTATGCGATACCAGACACTGTAATGTGGCGATGAAATTTGAATGCCATGTCAGTGGGTCAGTGGTGTTTACGAGCCAATTGACTTGGGCTGCCTTACATAATGTGCACGTTGCAAGGGCGATGGCCAGCGACAATAGTCTGATCTTTGGGGCTTACTACCCCAATGAAATGTACATAGGGAGTACGCTCCGGTCTGGCTTTGTCCCGCCAGAGGCATTTATCCATATTGATGCAAAATTGCTGGTACAGACGAGGGATGGTGTTCCAGTCTTATACCATCGCTACCGCAGCGCGAGAGATAAGCGGCTCCTCCATGACGGGGACGTCGCCAATGCTCATGAGCTCCTCCGTTTTAGTACCGCAATATCGGAGAGGGATAAATTCGACACGGAAAAGCAATTCGCCGAATTTTGGTGGCTTGTTGAGGGGGGAGGGGTCAACATGCCCTCCCAGGACGGTGCGTTACTTTAGGTAACATCCTCTTAGCTTATAAGTTTAATTAGCTAGGGCGTTTTTGGGAGAGGCCGGGCTCGCCAACGTGAGTTGACTGACGCTGTAAGACTTCACTCGGCTCACGGCGGCGCGTGTGCACGTTGACGACTGCCCAGGAACCCGGAAAGCAATTAGGATTTTGACCACTTGTTGCGCAAGGCAATGAGTGCTCAGAATCCCAATTATAGTTAGAATACGTTAAGTAGTTTAAGTAAGTAGAATAGGTAGTTTGTAGTTTGTTTTATATAAAAAATATAAAATCTTAATAATGATACCGAGTTTTATTTGATTTTCTCGACGAATACATACGAGTATTATGTAAGATTAGTTCGTAAATAGTAACAATTAAAAAATAAATTTAAAAGTAAAGCAAAAAGCCTTACATAATGTAAGCACAAAGTAGGAAGTGATGAAAGTGATATTCGAGTTGTTGTTTTGTGTGCATTGTTATGCAGTACAATGTAGGAGTATGGAATTGGTTTGTTGGGTTCATTACACCCTCAGTCCCTCACCCTTAAGCGGAAAATTATTAGAAGAATAATTTTGCAAGAATGTTTGTATTAATTTGTGTTGGCGTTGGTTTACATTTGGGATTCTTATGTTTATATTTACAGTTGTTATCATATGGTGTTCTTTTTTACAAGTGTTTTATTAATATTGAATTTGTGTAAATTATTGTGCATTATCTATATTATATTTCTTAAGACTATTATTGTGCAACTTCTAATTGTCACCATTTATATTTATTACAGAATTAACCTTATTTGTTTCTACTATTTTATATGGTCCGTGGTAAGGACTTTGTAATTTTTTCTTACTTTCTAATTTTACAAATACTAGATCTCCTATCTTAAATTCGGATGTGTTTACATTTCTATCGTATTCTATTTTTCTTTTGTGCTTAATATTATTTATGATTTTGTGCGTTTTTTCGATCGCATGTGACAGGTGACAGGTGTTAGGGTCTAGTTTTTACTTCATTTACATAGTTTTCTAAGTTATATGTTTTGTCCTTATTACTTAATACATCGCTTGGTAGATATGGTAATTTACCAAAAATTAGTTCATACGGAGTATAGTTGGTGTCAAAGTGTGGAGAAGTGTTGTATGCAAATGCGTAATAAGGTATCCAAATATCCCATTCATGGTCTTCAGTGAAATTTAGCAAAAATTCATTCAAAACCCTATGGTTTCTTTCTAATGAGCCTATACTTTGGTGATGGTATGGCGCGGAATAAACTGGTTCAATCTTCAACAATTTGCAGATATTTTGTACCAATTCATTTTTAAATTCAGTCCCGTTGTGGTGTTTTTTGTTTCTCTTATTTGGTGCCACTTCACCATGGACCCTACCGCCCTAAGCCGTATAAAGCGCGGCCCGCTCTATCGTGCTATATAAAGCGCAGCTCGCTGAAATGAAGGCAAGTACTGCCACAATAATAATAAGAGTCAAGAAGTGTGTTCAAGACTGATTTTATTTACCAAAATCCGGTCTATTTATACTACAATTCTTAATGCTAAATTATGCTATTCTAAGCAACAATCATTCTAATGTTTGATTCATAACATACTGTACAACGTATGAATCTGACCCAGTTGACCCATATAATACGTGGTGGGTGCAATGAATGAAAATGTAAACAATAGCAAACACATGAACTTACGCGAACCCATTTGTAGCATGAATCACTGTCGATACCGATTGAATGCCATGTGACACCTCTCGGGTATGTGGAGCGATACAATGTTACATAATGTTTTCTCGCATTCTGTGTGCTTGCATTGCGTCACACTATATCCTTCCCCCACAAAAAAATGATATTTGTTTTCATTTCTTAAAATTTAAATAAATGTCATTTGAATGAGTACATGTTAAGTTAGGGTCATTGTTTTCTTACTTTATATAATGTCAAATGATAATCTTAAGTGTGCACACATATTTTCTTATCCTCTTACTTTTATTCTTACTTTTGTCTAGATCTAATTAAATTGTTATTGTGTATCTCATATTCCTTATTTTCTATTATAATACAGCTATTAGGACCATTTTGTGATATTATTTTATATGTACCTTTAAATGGTTTATCAAATTTTTTCTTATTCTGAGTTCTTAAATATACCATATCACCTACTTTAAAATTTAATTTATGTACATTGTCTTGTGTATTAATTCTTTTATTTTTATCGTCTAATAGATTGTTTTTAGCTTGTTCATGTGAATACCTTAATTTACATTTTAGTTCATTTAAATAGTTATCCATGTTATAAATTGTTTCTTTATTCGTTAATATCTCACATGGTAATGTGTTTATTTTACCAAAAACTAGTTCAAATGGTGAATATTGAGTACTACTATGTGGTGTTGAATTGTAACAGTATGTGTAGTATCGTAACCATTCATCCCAGCTATCTTTATCTCCTATAGTCATCAAGTAATCATTTAAAACTCTATGATTTCTTTCTAGAGATCCTAGTGTCTTATGGTGGTATGGTGTTGATACTAATTTTTCTATGCCTAATGCTTTGCAAATGTTTGTTAATAGTTCGTTCGTAAATTCTGTCTGTCTTTAATTTTCTAAAACATCCATACTTCAGTATGAATTTCTCTACTATCGTTTTGGCAATCGTGACTGCATCTTTAGTTTCTACTGGGAATGCCTCCACAAATTTTGTCAGTTCACATTGTATGGTTAAAATGTATCTAAATCCTTTTGAAGGTCTCAAAGGGCCTACGGTATCTATTGAGATAATATCAAAAGAGGTACTTGGCGTCTGTTATGACAAAATTTTCTTTGGTGTATCTTGTTATTTTGACTTTATTGCATTTTTCACAATTGTTAATGAATGCTTTTACCATTCGGTTCATATTTTTCCAAACGTATTTCTGCTTTAGTTTACTGATGCACCTTCTGATTCCACAATGTCCTCCTATTTTCGAATCATGATGTTCTTTGATTAATCTGTGCTTTTCTTCTTCATTTATAACCTTCTTCGGAGGTTCATATATCAATATGTCTAAACAATCATTCATGTTTCTATTCTTTTGCAGCTTAATAAATGTCTCTTTAAATTCTTGGACGTCCATAATTCTAAATATCAAGCTATTACTTGCTGGCGCTAGTTTATTTACACCTGCATTGCTCATCATGAATATTAGCTTCTTCAAGATCAAGTTTACCTCTGATAGAGAATTATCGCTAACTTCTACAATTACAGTGTTTGCTGCTATTATTATATTCTTTCTTTGGGATCCCATTTTATTTCTTTCTATCTCTCTGAATTCAATTCTCCTCATCCGCCTTATGTCCGATATTGATGTACAGTCCCATATGTGAAGGTGATCAATCCCCACATTTGAGTCTAAGGCTTTCGCACACAGTTTTCGGTTTTTATTGGTGTTTCACTCTTTCTTTTCATCGCTCTTGTTACTACATCGACATTGTATTTAGGTATCATTTCTTTCAGTTTCTCTGAGTTCATCTTTAATCTCGAGAGTGCATCTGCATTCGTATTCATTTTTCCTTGTTTGAATACTATTTCGTAGTCATAGTCCATCAGGTCCACGCGTATTCTCGTTAGTTTTGATAAAGGGTTCTTGTGTGTGAATAAGCTCACTAATGGCCTGTGGTCTGTGTACACTATAAATTTTCTTTCAAACAAGTATGGTCTAATTCAGATGTACCTTGAGAAAATATCGTTTTGCTTGTTATGCCATTTATCTGACATACCTTGTTTTCATTTATTTCTGTTGCCAAGTTATTTTTACAGACAGAAATGTCCGCGCCTGTATCCACCAGAAAGGCGAATATTCCTCTTACTTTCTTTATTTTTAAGCTAACAAAATTTGTGAAGTTATTCCCTCTATCAATGTTTAAAACCTTCTACTTCTTGAGCAACTTGTATGGCTTCACTAAGCTTTGCTACCCTAGCCGCCTGGACTACTGTTTTTACGGCTTCATTTAGCCCATTCTTAAAGGCGTTTAGGCCAAACTGGTCATTCAGTGCGACTATTATTTCCTTGTTTGCTTCGCCCTGAGTTGATATCTGAACGTCGTTTAGCTGTGCCACCAAGGCTTCTATTTTTTCTGCATGTGTGCTTATGCTTGCGTTGCCCTGATATGTCCTAGCTAGTTCATTATGAATTTTCAGTGGGTTCGTCTTTGGTCTATATAAGTTGGTTAGGGTTGCCTTTAGTGCTTCTAGTGTTTCAGGTTTCGTTTCTGCTAGCAGCTTGTGTTTTACTTTGTCAGATAGTTTGGTCGTTAGTATAAAAGTTATTAGTTTTTTCTTTTCGTTTTCGTCAGTCAGTGTGTCACTGTACATTTCAATTAAGCCTAAGAAGTTGGATAACTTCTTTTGGTCCCCATCGAATTCCTGCACCAGCTTTACAGCTGCTAAGATGTCGAACCTCGTCATTTCTAATGTCTTTATTTTAATCTTTTTAGCTTTTTTTGGTTTTAGTAATTTTTCTATCTCCTCAACTATTCTAAGGAAGTATTTTCTTGTTTCTTCAACTTCTTCTTCGTCTAGTTCTACCCTGATTTCATCCCAATTTTTTTCAATTTCTAGCTTTGTTCTAGTGATGTAATCTCCTGAATATTCCCTGTTCGGATTTTTCTGTAGATTCGTACGTATATCTAAAATGGGTTTGAATTGATCCATACTTTATCGTACATTTTTCTTTATTTTATATTATTATTTGCTTATACATTATTAATTGTACCGCGTACTACTTGTTTTTTGACATATTTTTTGTAGTAGCTGTTCATCTTAAATAAAATCAAAATTACTAACAATATTATAACTATGTTGTCCTGTCGGTCGTGATGGGGATAACCCTGTGCAGCTCTGCTCGTTGCTGCCGGCGTTGTGCCTGTTTCCCTGCTCTGCTCCTTCGTTTGTTTCTCCTCGGGTTTGGGGGTTACTATCGCTGCGTGGCATTTCTTCTTTTTAATTCCAGACGTCGGCGAGGCAAAATACCCAGACGATTTTCCGAAGAAATTGTTGCATACATAAATATGCATACCTTTCCTTCTACAAGCATTTTAAATAACCGAATTGTATTCCAGACGATACAATCGTGTTATCTGGCAAATGCATCCGCAGTCCCCAGATCCCATCATTTCCTATGTTTCATGTTTGGTCGCTCAGTGAAATTTAGCAAAAATTCATTCAAAACCCTATGGTTTCTTTCTAATGAGCCTATACTTTGGTGATGGTATGGCGCGGAATAAACTGGTTCAATCTTCAACAATTTGCAGATATTTTGTACCAATTCATTTTTAAATTCAGTCCCGTTGTGGTGTTTTTTGTTTCTCTTATTTGGTGCCACTTCACCATGGAGCCTACCGCCCTAAGCCGTATAAAGCGCGGCCCGCTCTATCGTGCTATATAAAGCGCAGCTCGCTGAAATGAAGGCAAGTACTGCCACAATAATAATAAGAGTCAAGAAGTGTGTTCAAGACTGATTTTATTTACCAAAATCCGGTCTATTTATACTACAATTCTTAATGCTAAATTATGCTATTCTAAGCAACAATCATTCTAATGTTTGATTCATAACATACTGTACAACGTATGAATCTGACCCAGTTGACCCATATAATACGTGGTGGGTGCAATGAATGAAAATGTAAACAATAGCAAACACATGAACTTACGCGAACCCATTTGTAGCATGAATCACTGTCGATACCGATTGAATGCCATACCTCTCGGGTATGTGGAGCGATATAATGTATAATGTATAATATAATATAATGTTACATAATGTTTTCTCGCATTCTGTGTGCTTGCATTGCGTCACACTATATCCTTCCCCCACAAAAAAATGATATTTGTTTTCATTTCTTAAAATTTAAATAAATGTCATTTGAATGAGTACATGTTAAGTTAGGGTCATTGTTTTCTTACTTTATATAATGTCAAATGATAATCTTAAGTGTGCACACATATTTTCTTATCCTCTTACTTTTATTCTTACTTTTGTCTAGATCTAATTAAATTGTTATTGTGTATCTCATATTCCTTATTTTCTATTATAATACAGCTATTAGGACCATTTTGTGATATTATTTTATATGTACCTTTAAATGGTTTATCAAATTTTTTCTTATTCTGAGTTCTTAAATATACCATATCACCTACTTTAAAATTTAATTTATGTACATTGTCTTGTGTATTAATTCTTTTATTTTTATCGTCTAATAGATTGTTTTTAGCTTGTTCATGTGAATACCTTAATTTACATTTTAGTTCATTTAAATAGTTATCCATGTTATAAATTGTTTCTTTATTCGTTAATATCTCACATGGTAATGTGCTTATTTTACCAAAAACTAGTTCAAATGGTGAATATTGAGTACTACTATGTGGTGTTGAATTGTAACAGTATGTGTAGTATCGTAACCATTCATCCCAGCTATCTTTATCTCCTATAGTCATCAAGTAATCATTTAAAACTCTATGATTTCTTTCTAGAGATCCTAGTGTCTTATGGTGGTATGGTGTTGATACTAATTTTTCTATGCCTAATGCTTTGCAAATGTTTGTTAATATTTAGTTCGTTCGTAAATTCTGTCTGTCTTTAATTTTCTAAAACATCCATACTTCAGTATGAATTTCTCTACTATCGTTTTGGCAATCGTGACTGCATCTTTAGTTTCTACTGGGAATGCCTCCACAAATTTTGTCAGTTCACATTATATGGTTAAAATGTATCTAAATCCTTTTGAAGGTCTCAAAGGGCCTACGGTATCTATTGAGATAATATCAAAAGAGGTACTTGGCGTCTGTTATGACAAAATTTTCTTTGGTGTATCTTGTTATTTTGACTTTATTGCATTTTTCACAATTGTTAATGAATGCTTTTACCATTCGGTTCATATTTTTCCAAACGTATTTCTGCTTTAGTTTACTGATGCATCTTCTGATTCCACAATGTCCTCCTATTTTCGAATCATGATGTTCTTTGATTAATCTGTGCTTTTCTTCTTCATTTATAACCTTCTTCGGAGGTTCATATATCAATATGTCTAAACAATCATTCATGTTTCTATTCTTTTGCAGCTTAATAAATGTCTCTTTAAATTCTTGGACGTCCATAATTCTAAATATCAAGCTATTACTTGCTGGCGCTAGTTTATTTACACCTGCATTGCTCATCATGAATATTAGCTTCTTCAAGATCAAGTTTACCTCTGATAGAGAATTATCGCTAACTTCTACAATTACAGTGTTTGCTGCTATTATTATATTCTTTCTTTGGGATCCCATTTTATTTCTTTCTATCTCTCTGAATTCAATTCTCCTCATCCGCCTTATGTCCGATATTGATGTACAGTCCCATATGTGAAGGTGATCAATCCCCACATTTGAGTCTAAGGCTTTCGCACACAGTTTTCGGTTTTTATTGGTGTTTCACTCTTTCTTTTCATCGCTCTTGTTACTACATCGACATTGTATTTAGGTATCATTTCTTTCAGTTTCTCTGAGTTCATCTTTAATCTCGAGAGTGCATCTGCATTCGTATTCATTTTTCCTTGTTTGAATACTATTTCGTAGTCATAGTCCATCAGGTCCACGCGTATTCTCGTTAGTTTTGATGAAGGGTTCTTGTGTGTGAATAAGCTCACTAATGGCCTGTGGTCTGTGTACACTATAAATTTTCTTTCAAACAAGTATGGTCTAATTCAGATGTACCTTGAGAAAATATCGTTTTGCTTGTTATGCCATTTATCTGACATACCTTGTTTTCATTTATTTCTGTTGCCAAGTTATTTTTACAGACAGAAATGTCCGCGCCTGTATCCACCAGAAAGGCGAATATTCCTCTTACTTTCTTTATTTTTAAGCTAACAAAATTTGTGAAGTTATTCCCTCTATCAATGTTTAAAACCTTCTACTTCTTGAGCAACTTGTATGGCTTCACTAAGCTTTGCTACCCTAGCCGCCTGGACTACTGTTTTTACGGCTTCATTTAGCCCATTCTTAAAGGCGTTTAGGCCCAACTGGTCATTCAGTGCGACTATTATTTCCTTGTTTGCTTCGCCCTGAGTTGATATCTGAACGTCGTTTAGCTGTGCCACCAAGGCTTCTATTTTTTCTGCATGTGTGCTTATGCTTGCGTTGCCCTGATATGTCCTAGCTAGTTCATTATGAATTTTCAGTGGGTTCGTCTTTGGTCTATATAAGTTGGTTAGGGTTGCCTTTAGTGCTTCTAGTGTTTCAGGTTTCGTTTCTGCTAGCAGCTTGTGTTTTACTTTGTCAGATAGTTTGGTCGTTAGTATAAAAGTTATTAGTTTTTTCTTTTCGTTTTCGTCAGTCAGTGTGTCACTGTACATTTCAATTAAGCCTAAGAAGTTGGATAACTTCTTTTGGTCCCCATCGAATTCCTGCACCAGCTTTACAGCTGCTAAGATGTCGAACCTCGTCATTTCTTATGTCTTTATTTTAATCTTTTTAGCTTTTTTTGGTTTTAGTAATTTTTCTATCTCCTCAACTATTCTAAGGAAGTATTTTCTTGTTTCTTCAACTTCTTCTTCGTCTAGTTCTACCCTGATTTCATCCCAATTTTTTTCAATTTCTAGCTTTGTTCTAGTGATGTAATCTCCTGAATATTCCCTGTTCGGATTTTTCTGTAGATTCGTACGTATATCTAAAATGGGTTTGAATTGATCCATACTTTAACGTACATTTTTCTTTATTTTATATTATTATTTGCTTATACATTATTAATTGTACCGCGTACTACTTGTTTTTTGACATATTTTTTGTAGTAGCTGTTCATCTTAAATAAAATCAAAATTACTAACAATATTATAACTATGTTGTCCTGTCGGTCGTGATGGGGATAACCCTGTGCAGCTCTGCTCGTTGCTGCCGGCGTTGTGCCTGTTTCCCTGCTCTGCTCCTTCGTTTGTTTCTCCTCGGGTTTGGGGGTTACTATCGCTGCGTGGCATTTCTTCTTTTTAATTCCAGACGTCGGCGAGGCAAAATACCCAGACGATTTTCCGAAGAAATTGTTGCATACATAAATATGCATACCTTTCCTTCTACAAGCATTTTAAATAACCGAATTGTATTCCAGACGATACAATCGTGTTATCTGGCAAATGCATCCGCAGTCCCCAGATCCCATCATTTCCTATGTTTCATGTTTGGTCGCTCAGTGAAATTTAGCAAAAATTCATTCAAAACCCTATGGTTTCTTTCTAATGAGCCTATACTTTGGTGATGGTATGGCGCGGAATAAACTGGTTCAATCTTCAACAATTTGCAGATATTTTGTACCAATTCATTTTTAAATTCAGTCCCGTTGTGGTGTTTTTTGTTTCTCTTATTTGGTGCCACTTCACCATGGAGCCTACCGCCCTAAGCCGTATAAAGCGCGGCCCGCTCTATCGTGCTATATAAAGCGCAGCTCGCTGAAATGAAGGCAAGTACTGCCACAATAATAATAAGAGTCAAGAAGTGTGTTCAAGACTGATTTTATTTACCAAAATCCGGTCTATTTATACTACAATTCTTAATGCTAAATTATGCTATTCTAAGCAACAATCATTCTAATGTTTGATTCATAACATACTGTACAACGTATGAATCTGACCCAGTTGACCCATATAATACGTGGTGGGTGCAATGAATGAAAATGTAAACAATAGCAAACACATGAACTTACGCGAACCCATTTGTAGCATGAATCACTGTCGATACCGATTGAATGCCATACCTCTCGGGTATGTGGAGCGATATAATGTATAATGTATAATATAATATAATGTTACATAATGTTTTCTCGCATTCTGTGTGCTTGCATTGCGTCACACTATATCCTTCCCCCACAAAAAAATGATATTTGTTTTCATTTCTTAAAATTTAAATAAATGTCATTTGAATGAGTACATGTTAAGTTAGGGTCATTGTTTTCTTACTTTATATAATGTCAAATGATAATCTTAAGTGTGCACACATATTTTCTTATCCTCTTACTTTTATTCTTACTTTTGTCTAGATCTAATTAAATTGTTATTGTGTATCTCATATTCCTTATTTTCTATTATAATACAGCTATTAGGACCATTTTGTGATATTATTTTATATGTACCTTTAAATGGTTTATCAAATTTTTTCTTATTCTGAGTTCTTAAATATACCATATCACCTACTTTAAAATTTAATTTATGTACATTGTCTTGTGTATTAATTCTTTTATTTTTATCGTCTAATAGATTGTTTTTAGCTTGTTCATGTGAATACCTTAATTTACATTTTAGTTCATTTAAATAGTTATCCATGTTATAAATTGTTTCTTTATTCGTTAATATCTCACATGGTAATGTGCTTATTTTACCAAAAACTAGTTCAAATGGTGAATATTGAGTACTACTATGTGGTGTTGAATTGTAACAGTATGTGCAGTATCGTAACCATTCATCCCAGCTATCTTTATCTCCTATAGTCATCAAGTAATCATTTAAAACTCTATGATTTCTTTCTAGAGATCCTAGTGTCTTATGGTGGTATGGTGTTGATACTAATTTTTCTATGCCTAATGCTTTGCAAATGTTTGTTAATATTTAGTTCGTTCGTAAATTCTGTCTGTCTTTAATTTTCTAAAACATCCATACTTCAGTATGAATTTCTCTACTATCGTTTTGGCAATCGTGACTGCATCTTTAGTTTCTACTGGGAATGCCTCCACAAATTTTGTCAGTTCACATTATATGGTTAAAATGTATCTAAATCCTTTTGAAGGTCTCAAAGGGCCTACGGTATCTATTGAGATAATATCAAAAGAGGTACTTGGCGTCTGTTATGACAAAATTTTCTTTGGTGTATCTTGTTATTTTGACTTTATTGCATTTTTCACAATTGTTAATGAATGCTTTTACCATTCGGTTCATATTTTTCCAAACGTATTTCTGCTTTAGTTTACTGATGCATCTTCTGATTCCACAATGTCCTCCTATTTTCGAATCATGATATTCTTTGATTAATCTGTGCTTTTCTTCTTCATTTATAACCTTCTTCGGAGGTTCATATATCAATATGTCTAAACAATCATTCATGTTTCTATTCTTTTGCAGCTTAATAAATGTCTCTTTAAATTCTTGGACGTCCATAATTCTAAATATCAAGCTATTACTTGCTGGCGCTAGTTTATTTACACCTGCATTGCTCATCATGAATATTAGCTTCTTCAAGATCAAGTTTACCTCTGATAGAGAATTATCGCTAACTTCTACAATTACAGTGTTTGCTGCTATTATTATATTCTTTCTTTGGGATCCCATTTTATTTCTTTCTATCTCTCTGAATTCAATTCTCCTCATCCGCCTTATGTCCGATATTGATGTACAGTCCCATATGTGAAGGTGATCAATCCCCACATTTGAGTCTAAGGCTTTCGCACACAGTTTTCGGTTTTTATTGGTGTTTCACTCTTTCTTTTCATCGCTCTTGTTACTACATCGACATTGTATTTAGGTATCATTTCTTTCAGTTTCTCTGAGTTCATCTTTAATCTCGAGAGTGCATCTGCATTCGTATTCATTTTTCCTTGTTTGAATACTATTTCGTAGTCATAGTCCATCAGGTCCACGCGTATTCTCGTTAGTTTTGATAAAGGGTTCTTGTGTGTGAATAAGCTCACTAATGGCCTGTGGTCTGTGTACACTATAAATTTTCTTTCAAACAAGTATGGTCTAATTCAGATGTACCTTGAGAAAATATCGTTTTGCTTGTTATGCCATTTATCTGACATACCTTGTTTTCATTTATTTCTGTTGCCAAGTTATTTTTACAGACAGAAATGTCCGCGCCTGTATCCACCAGAAAGGCGAATATTCCTCTTACTTTCTTTATTTTTAAGCTAACAAAATTTGTGAAGTTATTCCCTCTATCAATGTTTAAAACCTTCTACTTCTTGAGCAACTTGTATGGCTTCACTAAGCTTTGCTACCCTAGCCGCCTGGACTACTGTTTTTACGGCTTCATTTAGCCCATTCTTAAAGGCGTTTAGGCCAAACTGGTCATTCAGTGCGACTATTATTTCCTTGTTTGCTTCGCCCTGAGTTGATATCTGAACGTCGTTTAGCTGTGCCACCAAGGCTTCTATTTTTTCTGCATGTGTGCTTATGCTTGCGTTGCCCTGATATGTCCTAGCTAGTTCATTATGAATTTTCAGTGGGTTCGTCTTTGGTCTATATAAGTTGGTTAGGGTTGCCTTTAGTGCTTCTAGTGTTTCAGGTTTCGTTTCTGCTAGCAGCTTGTGTTTTACTTTGTCAGATAGTTTGGTCGTTAGTATAAAAGTTATTAGTTTTTTCTTTTCGTTTTCGTCAGTCAGTGTGTCACTGTACATTTCAATTAAGCCTAAGAAGTTGGATAACTTCTTTTGGTCCCCATCGAATTCCTGCACCAGCTTTACAGCTGCTAAGATGTCGAACCTCGTCATTTCTTATGTCTTTATTTTAATCTTTTTAGCTTTTTTTGGTTTTAGTAATTTTTCTATCTCCTCAACTATTCTAAGGAAGTATTTTCTTGTTTCTTCAACTTCTTCTTCGTCTAGTTCTACCCTGATTTCATCCCAAATTTTTTCAATTTCTAGCTTTGTTCTAGTGATGTAATCTCCTGAATATTCCCTGTTCGGATTTTTCTGTAGATTCGTACGTATATCTAAAATGGGTTTGAATTGATCCATACTTTATCGTACATTTTTCTTTATTTTATATTATTATTTGCTTATACATTATTAATTGTACCGCGTACTACTTGTTTTTTGACATATTTTTTGTAGTAGCTGTTCATCTTAAATAAAATCAAAATTACTAACAATATTATAACTATGTTGTCCTGTCGGTCGTGATGGGGATAACCCTGTGCAGCTCTGCTCGTTGCTGCCGGCGTTGTGCCTGTTTCCCTGCTCTGCTCCTTCGTTTGTTTCTCCTCGGGTTTGGGGGTTACTATCGCTGCGTGGCTTTTCTTCTTTTTAATTCCAGACGTCGGCGAGGCAAAATACCCAGACGATTTTCCGAAGAAATTGTTGCATACATAAATATGCATACCTTTCCTTCTACAAGCATTTTAAATAACCGAATTGTATTCCAGACGATACAATCGTGTTATCTGGCAAATGCATCCGCAGTCCCCAGATCCCATCATTTCCTATGTTTCATGTTTGGTCGCTCGCTTCTTCGCTGCAATCTAATTTTTTTTTATTGTAGCGAAGATGGCAGGATCGCCATGTGGTGTTTTTTGTTTCTCTTGGTTGGTGCCACTTCACCATGGAGCCTACCGCCCTAAGCCGTATGAAGCGCGGCCCGCTCTATCGTGCTGTATAAAGCGCAGCTCGCTGAAATGAAGGCAAATTACTGCCACAATAATAATAAGAGTCAAGAAGTGTGTTCAAGACTGATTTTATTCACCAAAATCCGGTCTATTTATACTACAATTCTTAATGCTAAATTATGCTATTCTAAGCAACAATCATTCATTCTAATGTTTGATTCATAACATACTGTACAACGTATGAATCTGACCCAGTTGACCCATATAATACGTGGTGGGTGCAATGAATGAAAATGTAAACAATAGCAAACACATGAACTTACGCGAACCCATTTGTGGCATGAATCACTGTCGATACCGATTGAATGCCATGTGACACCTCTCGGGTATGTGGAGCGATACAATGTTACATAATGTTTTCTCGCATTCTGTGTGCTTGCATTGCGTCACACTACACCGTTGTCGGACTTGAGTATCTTAAAGCAACCATATTTTAAAATGACTTGTTCTACTAAGGTTTTTGCTATCGTTTTCGCGTCTTTACTTTCGATGGGGTGTGCAATCACGTATTTGGTTAGTTCACATTGCATTGTTAAAATGTATCTATACCCGTTTGATATTCTAAGTGGTCCAACTCTGTCTATTTGTACCGTTTCAAAGCTTGTACTCGGTGTATTAGTTACGACCATTTCTTCTTTTATTTGTCTGGTTTGTTTGTTCTTAGCACGTCATGTTTCACATGTGTTTATGTGTTTCTTTATCATTTGTCGCATGCCTTTCCAAATGTATCTTTGTTTTAGTTTTACAATCGTTTTTCTAATACCTAGGTGTCCTCCGTGTGGTGAGTTATGGAATTCTTCTATAATTTTTAACTGTTCTTCTATCTTCTTTATTTCTTTAGGGGGTTTAAATATCAATATCTTCATCGAGTGCTCATAATTATGTATATTTTTGCTGCAGCATATTAAATATTTTCTTAACTTCATCTTTCTTTATATGCTTAAATATCATATCTTCTTCACTTAGTGCAAGTTCTTTGATGGGTACCCTTCTTGATTCTGATGACAGCTTTTCTAGTATCGAAACTTGTTCCGCTAGGTCTTCAGTGCATCGCACTATAACTTCATTTTCTTTAATTTCAATAATTGGCCATTTGCGCCTCGCTATTATAAATTTTAATCCTCTTATATTTTTGACATCAGTTAAAGATGTACAATCCCAAATGTGAAGGTGATCAGTCTTCTGCTGAGATGTGTAGTTCTCTTCTTTATTTTCATTGGCAATCTTTTGTGCCATAGCCCTTGTTACTGCCATAATTCGCTCCTTGGAGTCGTAATCATTTAGGCTATTTTTATACCCTATTCTAGGGGTATATTAATTTTGACGCATAGTTTGTAACATACCTTAATATTGCCCGTAGACCCCTAAAAGTTACTATATTTATGATCAGCATCGATAGTAATGTCGATCTAGCCATGTCCGTCCGTCCGTCCGTCGGCAAAAATTAGGCCTTTAAACTGGACCTAGAGAGCTGAAATTTTAACCATATACTCTCTAGGGTCCCGAAATAATCAAGTTTACGAATTTTTGAAATCCGCCCACAGACACGCCCATAAACTCAAAAAAACTAAATTTTGGAAAAAATCTAATTTTGAGCTAGGAAGCTGAAATTTTTTATATATGATCTATGATTCCTAAAACTGCTCGGGATATAAAATTTTCAAAATCCGCCCACTGCCACGCCCACAAAAAAATAAAACAATTTTATTGAAAAACCAAAATTTGAGCTAGGGAGCTGAAATTTTTAATATGTACTCTCTAGGGGCCCTTTAAGCTCATGTATTCATATTTTCAAAATCCGCCCACTGACACGCCCACAAATAAATAAATTTTTTTTTTTTGAAAATCCAAAGTTTGAGCTAGGGAGCTGAAATTTATAATATATACTCTCTAGGGGCCCTTTAAGCTCATGTATATATATTTTCAAAATCCGCCCACTGACACGCCCACAAATAAATAAAACAATTTTTTTGAAAATCCAAAGTTTGAGCTAGGGAGCTGAAATTTATAATATATACTCTCTAGGGGCCCTTTAAGCTCATGTATAAATATTTTCAAAATCCGCCCACTGACACGCCCACAAATAAATAAAACAATTTTTTTGAAAATCCAAAGTTTGAGCTAGGGAGCTGAAATTTATAATATATACTCTCTAGGGGCCCTTTATGCTCATGTGTTATTTTTTTTTAAATCCGCCTCCTGACACGCCCACAATTAAATAAAACAATTTTATTGAAGCACCCAAGTTTGACCTAGGGAGCGTTTTTTTTTGATAAAATCCTTTAAATGTTATATAACAAAATATGTAGAGCGTTCTTAACAATTTAACCATACTTAGACTTTTGTCACGCCCACTTATGAGGGATATGAATAAGAATAGGGTATCCAACAGTTCGCCCAAGCGGACTGTAGCCCGTCCCTATGTTTATTATTAATATTCTCTACCATCATGGACTTTAAAATGTCACTGTCTAGTTTAATTCGAGGAGGGATTCTTATGTGTGAAAAGTGAAACTAACGGTCTATGGTCAGTCACTACTACAAATTTTCTTCCGTACAGGTAAGGTTTAAAGAAATTTATTCCCCAATGGATAGCTAAAAGTTCTTTTTCTATCACCGGCTTGTTGATGTCATGTTTCTGCAGTGATTTGCTTGCATAGGATATTGGCAGATTATGACCTATCTCGCCTTGCGAAAGTATTGCACCTAGTGCGAAATCTGAAGCGTCGGTGGTGAGAACAAAAGGCTTATCAAAATTTGGCTACTGTAAAATTGGTGGGTTGATGAGTTTTTGTTTCAATTCATTGAATGCTGTTTCACATTCGTTTGACCAAATGAAAGGTTGGTTCTTTTTAAGAAGTGTATTTAAACATTTGGCAATTTCAGCAAAGTTCTGAATAAATCTTCTGTAAGAGTTACAGAACGCGACGAATCTTCGTACTTCGTCTGAATTCTTGGGTACTGGATAGTTTTCGATTGCAGAGTATTTTGCAGGGTCTGTTTTGATTCCCTGTTCCGTTATTAAATGACCTAAATATACTACTTCTGATTTCAGGAAGTGGCACTTGCTTGCAGTTAACTTAAGGTTGAAATGTTCTAGTCGTTCAAAAACTTTAATTAAATTGTCGTTGTGATGCTTTAAACTACAGCCAAAAATTATTATGTCATCTACATACAGAAAAGCTTCGGTGTCTAAACCACTCAGTGCTATCGTCAGCATTCGCTGAAAGCTGTTTGAAGATATCTTTAGACCGAATGGTAGTCTCGTGAATTGGTAATGTCCGTCTTGTGTGGAAAATGCGGTTAGTGGTCTGGATTTCTTATCAAGTGGAATCTGGTGAAAAGAGCTTGTCATATCGAGCGTTGAAAAATATTTAGCTCTTCCCAGTTTGCCAAGTACATCTTCCAGTCTTGTAAGCGGAAATTTATCATTTGCTAACTCGTTGTTTAATTTCCTAAAGTCCACTACTAAACGCTATTTCTTATTACCGTATTCACTCTTCTTTGGTACCAATAGCAGTGATGAATTATAAGCGCTAATTGATGGTTCAATTATGTTGCTTTCATATAATTCTGGCACTTGCTTTCTTATTTCGGTATGCTGAGTCTGTGGTAGTCTATAGTTTTTGATGTACACCGGATTGTTATCCGTAGTTAAAAGTTTTTGTGTGTAGAAGTTATTTGTTGACAGTGGTTCGTCATCTAGATGAAAAATATTTGGATATCTTTCGAATATTTTCTCTAATGTTTGTCTTGTTTCTTCATCTGAATGTTCAACTTTTAATTTCTGCAAGGGCTTCTTTAGTCTTTGTTTGTCAGACTTACTTGTGTCTGTCTTGGTATAGTTTAGTATATTATAGTCTTTTAATGGTTCTATCTCTGGAGCAATCTCTTCTATCGTTATCTCATGGTTGTTTACGTTCAGTATTTTCACATGAGCTATCCCGTATACTCCTTTCTTAATTTCTTTGTTTAGTACTATACTGTCTTCTGATACGGTTAAATTTGTTGGAACAATTGCTTCAATTCTGGGTGGTATTCTGAATACGTTTTTTATCCTAGATAACATAGGTATAACTAATTCTTCCTCTTGTAGTGTTATTGTCAACGTAAAAGTTTAATAGTCAATTTTACACATGTACTCGTATTTAGCTAAAAAGTCTCTACCTAGTATTCCATCTGTTGCAATGGGAAAATTGTCATTGACAACATGAAATTTGTGTGGCAATATGTTTTCAGAGATCTTAATTTTTACGTAGGTAGTACCTAGTGAACAAATCTCTTCGCTAGATATTACTGTTAGCTTGCATGCTTCATCTGTTGTTTTTTTTTTTTTTTTATAATTTGCGTGCGCTAAAGGGATTTCTTTTTTCTGTAGTGACACAGTACCCTTATAATGGTAAAACCACAGCGCAGGCATTTAGTTTGTTGCACAAGTAGCTCCCAGCAATTCATTGCCTATTTTTGGGTGCTTCTTACTGAAAGAATAGAAGGATAGGAAAGAAGTGTGGCGACCTCGAAATACTGTGGCTACGCGAGGAAGCATTCCGTGGAACCACACACTAATCATAGATGTCGCAACGAACAACAACGAGAAATTCATGACAGAACGAACGGTCGGGAGAGAAATGAAAATGGTGTTTGTTCTTCGAGTTAGTCGCTTCATTGTTTTTATCGTGTTTATAATATTCAATAAAGAAATATATTAAATAAACTAATTGTTTTACTGTGGATATTTATCTGTGCACACACTCGTGCCTACAGTGGTGACCCCGACGTGATCCACAACAATTAAAAATTTATTTAATTGGCAACAGCCGAACCAACTACGCACTTTATCTCTTGCACTTGTACATACATATATTTATAAGTATGCAAGGCGAACAAAACACAAGGACGAATGCAGGCGTTTCCTCAGGACCACCAACTCCATCCGATGCGGAGATCCAGGAAATCAATGCTCTCAAAAACCTGAGGATTCCTCCGTTCTGGAAAATTAATCCAGCGCTATGGTTTGTACAAGTGGAAGCGCAATTCCACAATAATCGGATCATCAGCGACAACAGCCGATTCAACGCCATCATCGCTGGACTGGACCCAGAAGTGCTGAATGAGGTATCAGACTTAGTGCAGAAACCACCGGACACAGATAAGTATATTGCTTTTAAAAAACAAGTCATATCTAGGTTCACCGAGTCTAAGGAGAGGCAACTGAACAGATTGATGACGACCCTTGAACTTGGCGACAGACGTCCATCAAGTCTCCTCAGGGAAATGCGAAGACTGGCTGGTTCAAATGTTCCAGACGACATGTTGTCCACTCTATGGATGGCACGAATGCCCAGTCATGTGCGTGGAATACTTTCTGCCAGTCACGGAATCGACCTCACTGCGTTGTCTGAAATCGCAGACAAAATCGTTGATAACACATCCGCCCACGCTGTTTTCTCCACTGATGTTCATGAAGATGACCCTATACCACAATCCACCAACGCTGAAAGTGATCTGAACAGAAGACTAAATTCCATCGAGTCCACTCTGTCAACTCTAATGACGGCTATGCAATCACTGAAAACCAGTCACAGCCAATGCAGGTCTCGACCACAGTCAAGGAATAACAGATCGCTCTCAAGAGCATCAACTCCTAACGGAATGTGTTTCTTCCATGAGAAATTCGGCAGCGATGCCCGGAAGTGTAAGAAACCATGCAGCTACAAAGCAAAAAACTAAGTGAGCTGTTGTCCTCAGAGGCGGACGGCAACAGTCAAACATTCCACAAGGAACACCGCCTCTACATCTTCGACAAGGAGACAAACCAAAAGTTTTTGCTCGACTCTGGATCAACTATATGTGTCTTACCTCGTTCCAGGGACTGCAAAAACAACAGAGGGGAAATAACACTCCTGGCAGCGAATAACTCACCGATTCACACCTACGGCGAGAAGATCCTCACACTCAACCTTGGTCTCCGGCGAGCTATCACTTGGCCGTTCGTTATTGCAGATGTTAAAACAGCAATAATTGGCGCAGACTTGCTCGCACACTACGGACTTGTCATTGATTTGAAAGCCAGACGTGTCATAGACAAAATAACATCATTAACGGTACAAGGCGAGATTTATACCAGTGATTTGTCAAAACTTCTGACTATCAGTGGTCCTGAACCATACGTAAATCTCGTCAACGAATTCGTTCTGGCCAACAACAACGCACCTGATCCAAAATCAGGAGTCAACATCGTGCAACACTGCATCGTAACCACGGGCCAACCAGTGTCCGAACGACCACGACGACTCTCCGGCGACAAGTTGAAACAGGCCAAGGCTGAATTCGAGGATTTTCAAAAGAAGGGTTACTGCCGTCTATCCAGCAGTCCTTGGGCTAGCCCCATTCATCTTGTTGAAAAAAAGACTGGCGGTTGGAGATGCTGCGGTGACTACCGTCGTCTGAATTCCATAACACAACCAGATAGCTACCCCATTCCTCACATCATGGACTTTACTGAACAGTTGAACAACAAAAACTGCTTCTCGATACTGGATCTAGACAAGGCATACTACCAGATCCCGATGACACCTGACGACATCCAAAAAACTGCGGTGACCACGCCTTTTGGTTTGTTTGAGTTTGTAGTCATGCCATTCGGACTCAAAAACGCAACTCAGACTTTCCAAAGGCACATGGATATGGTCCTACGTGGACTAGATTTCGTTTTTTGCTACGTTGACGACATCCTCATTGCCTCCGACTCAGAGGAAGAACATCGCCAACACGTCCGTACAGTTCTACAACGTCTCCACGAACATAGACTTATCATCAACATCAGGAAGTGCATTTTTGGGAAGTCTGAGGTTACGTACCTTGGACATACAATCAACCAAGCCGGATGCAGACCACCTGAAGCCAGAGTTGAGGCCATATCGAACTATCCAAAGCCATCCAACATCATGGAACTACGTCGTTTTCTTGGAGTCGTTAACTACTACCGACGATACATCCCTAATTGTGCCCATATTCAAGCACCGTTGAATGGACTCATCAGGGACTCCAAGAAAAACGACAAACGACCCGTTCCCTGGACTCCTTTGGCGGAAGAAGCTTTCGATGTATGCAAGGACAGTATCAAGCATGCTACACTACTCAACCACATCGATCCGAAGTCTACACTTGTCCTAACAACGGATGCTTCTGATATCGCAGTTGGTGCCAAATTGGAACAAAAACAAAATAACCAATATCAACCGATCGGACTGTTTTCATGCAAACTGTCACCTGCACAAAGTCGCTACAGCACATATGATCGCGAGTTGCTGGCAATATACCTAGCTATCCGATTCTTCCAACACATCTTAGACGGTCGACACTTTGTCGTGCAAACGGATCACAAGCCGCTCATATATGCGTTCCAGCAGAATTCGGACAAGGCCCCGCAACGTCGTCTAAGGCAATTAGACTACATATCGCAGTTTACTACGGACATTGTTTACCTACCCGGCGACGACAACTCAGTAGCAGATGCATTATCGCGACTCAATTCGATAACCATGCCAATCCAATTTGATCTGAGAGAACTTCATTTATCTCAGCTACTCGATGTGGAACTTCAATCAATCCTGAAGCAACAAAATTCATCGCTCAAGTTAAAGAAACTCACTTTGGAACCTGAAATTAAAATTTACTGCGATGTTTCCGACAATATGATTCGACCATATCTACCAGCTTCCCTGCGACGGAAGGCCTTTAAATCCATCCATGGTCTTTCTCATCCAAGCGGAAGAACAACCAGTCGACAACTCAGAGAGAAGTACGTTTGGCCAAACATCAGGAAAGACGCATTGGAGTGGTCACGCACTTGCATCCAATGCCAACGATCCAAAGTTCATCGACATACGAGGCTTATCCCGGATTCAATTGCAGTTCCAGAGCACCGTTTCCAGCATGTCCACATAGACCTCATTGTGCTGCCACTCTGCAAAGGCAATAGGTATTGCCTAACTATGATCGATCGCTTCAGTAGATGGGTGGAAGCAGTACCTCTACAGGACATGTATGCGGACACAGTGGCCACGGCGTTTTATACGCACTGGGTTGCTCGTTTCGGTTCGCCAACAACATTAACCACCGACCAGGGAACTCAATTTGAGTTTGCACTGTTCAACGCACTGATCAACATGATTGGAACGGTGAGGATACGAACATCACCCTACCACCCAGCCTCAAATGGACTTGTTGAACGTTGGCATCGTTCACTGAAAGCCGCCCTGATGTGCCATGAAAAAACAAACTGGACTGATGCTCTTCCGACAGTGTTGTTGGGATTGCGAACGGCATACAAAGAGGACATCAAGGCCTCCGCAGCAGAGATGCTTTATGGAACATATCTCAGAGTTCCTGGTGAGTTCTTTACGAATAATAACTTTGTTCTAGATCCACAGATTTTCGTTGAGAAACACCGAGAAGCGATGCGCAAATTCCGTCCTACAGCAACTGCAAACCATGCAAAAGAAAAAATGTTTGTTTCACCAGATTTAAACAAATGTACACACGTGTTCCTACGCTGCGATGCTGTGAAGAAACCACTGCAACAACCATACACAGGTCCACATCCAATAATCCACCGAATCAGTAATCGACTCTTCACAATTAATGCAGATGGCAGAAAATTAAATGTTTCGGTAGACCGTTTGAAACCAGCTCACATCTATGTCGATTTTATCCCAGACGTTCATCCAGATGTCAACAAAAATCCAACTTCACTGAAGAATCTGAAAAACAAAAATCAATTGGATAAAAATAAAACAGCTGTGAAACAAAAAGTAACATTTGCCAGTTCATCGTGCCAGTCATGTGGCGACCTCGAAATACTGTGGCTACGCGAGGAAGCATTCCGTGGAACCACACACTAATCATAGATGTCGCAACGAACAACAACGAGAAATTCATGACAGAACGAACGGTCGGGAGAGAAATGAAAATGGTGTTTGTTCTTCGAGTTAGTCGCTTCATTGTTTTTATCGTGTTTATAATATTCAATAAAGAAATATATTAAATAAACTAATTGTTTTACTGTGGATATTTATCTGTGCACACACTCGTGCCTACAGAAGTTTGGTGCGATGGGATTTTGTTTTCTCAACAGGTGGCGCCTAAATTGCTTTAGGGAGATCAGTTTTTGTTGTGTGTATTCAATTTATAAAAATCATGGCCCTGGTCGGGATTCGAACGCACGACCTGCCAATCACTTTAGTGAATACACTACCATCGCACCATTGCCACCTGCAATGTATGTTTTTAGGTCTTGTTCTTTAAGAATGGATAAGTCGGCTACTGTGTCAACTAATAGTGTCGTATATCTATTTAGGTATTTTATGTATACGGATATATAGTTGCTAATATTGTTTGTAATTTTGTAGATTTTTAATTTTGGTGTCCCGGTCCCGGAGGGTCTTGTCTCTCCGGACCATTCTCGTTTCCCTGTATCACATTTATTCGTCTACTGTTTGTAGGTCTGTTATTGTTGTATCTGTTGTTGTTGTTAAAGTTTCTTTGCTGTTTGTAGTTGTTGTGCGGTCTACCATTATTGTTGTTGTAGTTGCTATTGTTGTAACCGTTGTTATTGTTGTTTCTGTTTCTCTGTTGGAAGTTATTTTTATTGTCTCCAGTTGTTTTGGTAACGATGGTTGTTTCCGTTATTTCGTCTCATGTACATTACTTGGCTGTGAGCTTGGTTAGAGTCTGCCTCTAGTTCAATTGCCAAATTGATAGCTTCTGACAATGTTTTCGGCTGAGCGGCGAATATCGTTGTCTTAAATCGCTTGTCAATTCCATTTTTGAATACAGTGAATGCATAGTTGTCGTTTATCTTTCCTATAACGGTCTTCTCAGATGTTGTGGCTTCATCTGGTAGTTCTTCTATTTGTAGACTGTTTAAGTCTGCAATTAGAGACAAAACTTTATCTTTGTACGATACTACAGATTGGTTTCGCTGTGCTAGCTGTGCCAATTTTGTATGTATCTGCGGTATAGTTTTTGTTGTTTTAAAAGTTTCTTTAAGGCTTCTTTTTAACGCTTCTAAAGTAGTGATTGTGTTTGCAAACCCTATCGCAGTTTTGACGTTTTGCGCGAGTTTGACGTGAAAGATAAATTCTATGTATTGGCTTTTGTCAGCCTCTCTTACTGTATTATGCAGAAATTCCACCAAGTTTATGAATGAATCTAGTTCTTTGTATATTCCCGTGAATGTAGGAATTACTTTCATTGCCGTTTCTATATTAAAAGTGGCCATTTTGAATGATTCTAAGTACGCATTTGCATTAACTAATATTTTCCCTATTTTCCGTACTAACTATTTTTATTGATTCTTAATCGAAAACTTAACAACATGTTTTCTTAGTAACTGTTTCCTTATTGACTTAAACGATAATATATTACTAAGCATTAATATTTCATTTTGACAAATTTATTAACAAACGACAATTCTTAAGAGTACTTTCCTTACAATTTTAGAATGCAATAACTATATACTATAATGACTTTTTACTAATTTCTAACTTGTTCTATAACTTTTCATTCTAATATGTGGAGTATAGCCAGGCACTTCTTTCTTGCCTTTTTTTTTTTGTCGGCTTCATCTTCGTTTTCCTCGCCTGCTGATTAATTAATTCTTTGTTCGTCTTTGTTTTGAAGGCAGTTGCTTCCTTAGGTGGTCGTCTTCTACTTGGTTGGGTAAAAAATGTATTTCTTCGGATGTAGCCATTTTATTAGTTTTAATCCGTAGTCCGGGTTCGGATTGCAGGATCTGGTTCGGTCTGCAAGATCCGGTTCAGTTTGCAGGATCGCCATGTAAGGTTGCTGTTTTCCTTCTCTATTTTTGTATCTGTAAGGAGGTTCTTTCAAAAGACTTCCCTAGGAAAATAGTGCAACGAAGAGGTTTATCGAAGGGCAGGCACGAATGCCATAGGTATTGCCATATAGAGAAACAATCAGTTTAAGAGCTAAATTGAATCTGATTTTTTTCTTTGAATTCTATGTCTTATATACTAATTTCCCTTCCAGCAAATCGATACACATCGATACAAACAAATATTCTATGTCATTAAATTCAGTCATCATACTCATCCACATTGTACTCAAGACACACTTCATAATTACTCGTCACCCAGTCACCCAAATCACCGATCGCGTAATGCATCGATCCAGTTACAATGTCAGGGTAATCGCCAGATGTTCTATCCATACTTTCTGTATGCGATACCAGACCATTGTATATACACTTTATAGTAGTGCCATCATGTCGAATTTTTTGTTTTAGCCGACTAAATGCAGATGGCGTTATGAATTGAGCTAGAATGTTTGTGTCTAAACTTTTGCTGTCATCTTCATTTTAAATACACACTTTGAAAACGAAGAAAGCAAAACCAAATAAACCGATTTGTCTCTCTCGAATCTTTCCGCCGAACGGATTTCATTCCATTGTGTATGCATTTTTTTTCATTGTAAGAAGGAGCATAGGCGTATTCAGCACATGTAGCATGTTCATGTACGTATGCTTTGCAAGTAGCAGAGGTTGATGAGCATACCTAAAGTATATATAAAAAATAAATAAACTATATATTAATGTTACCATAACTAAAAACAAATAAAAATAAATATGAGTACATATAAATATTTATATATGAAAATCAGAAAAACACACCCATTTATTTATTAAAATATAACTTTAATTATAGATATTTATTTACATGATGCTTATCCTTAAAGTTTGGCAGCCTTAAATCCTTGTTGTTTTTTTTTATTGTAAATTTAATCAGTCCGATTAAAATAAATTTTACGATGTCTTCGTTGTGTCCATAATTGCTACACGTCATGGTTTCTGTCACTTCCAACTGATTTATCATCTGAGACATGAGGTTTTCAACCAAGTTTGCTTGTTTGCGGTCCTCCGGAAAAACTGTTTCGAATATCTCCTTTATTCTTTTCGCAGTATTTTCGAAGCTTATAGTAGGCACCGTATTGGGGCTGGGCAAAATCCTCACACTTTAGTCCTTCACGTGGGCGCCCGCCTGAAAATGGCTAACCGGTCAAACGGTTAGTGTCAGCCAAGGATTTACGCTAATCGTCTCAATCGTTTGTCGTGATCCATTAGTGTGAGGTAGGAGTAAACCTTTAAATCCAACCTAATTCCAGTGGTGGAGCGAGCATATAGCAAACCGTACCCAAGGATGAAAGGCTGGGGGTAAAACCAGTCGCGCACGAGCTCCCTCCGACGCCCAGGCAAGGTCGGTTGTATTAAGTGCCTTATCTCGGTAAGTCGGCTCTGCCGGGATGGACTCTCTTTTCCGGACGTACTCGTGGGACCCTAATAACAAAATGAACAAAAACCAAAACATAAAAGAAACAGAAACAGAAAATATAAAAAAAATAATAAAAAAAATACAAAAAAAACAAAAAAGGAAGAATCCCTCTTAGGGACCTCTTCCGAGGAGGAGCTATTAGCCTCCAGCCAGGAGACAGTAGTTGACCCCTCAAGCCTAAGGAGCACCAGCCATAGTATTCCTTCAGGCGATCAACCTACCACTTCCAACTCTACAGTTATGGCCGAGTATCCAAAAGCCACTCAATATAACTGAAAAACCCACAACTGGGAGCACCAGCCATAGTGCACCCAAACCCAAGAAGTCCTCTAGCTCTCTCTTGAAGTCACGTTACAACAGGGCTGTCTACATTCTTGCAAAGATTGCGAAGAATGAAGAGACTGGCGCGACTCTAGAGAGGGATAAAGAGGACAAAATAAAGTACCAAAAGGTGGTGGACGAGTACGTCAACTACCAAAATAACCCTAGGCAAAATCGACAAAAGAAAGAGAGTGTGAAGAGAAACAGGTCCCAAGATGAGACCTCTCACACAACTAAAAGATCCAAGATCGCCCCTAAATTAAATAACTTCCAGGGGCCATCCACTTCACAGGCTACCAGAACCTTCACCGAGGTGGTGAGGGACCATCTTCAGGTCGCCATTATAGACGAGTTGTCAAAAAACGGCAAAACAGTGTCGGACCGTTGGTGTAGCATCGAAGCCAAACTATCAGAGATGGTTGTGGAACACGTGCTCTCCGGAGTTGACAACCAATTACCCAGTTTCGACTGCGCGGAAATGGTACGAGGATATCGGGTGATTAAATGCGTGGACCAGTACTCTAAAGATTTTCTTGGCTCATGCATCGACAAGATCGCCGAAGCTTGGGAGGGCTTAAAGCTTAAGCTCATCCCTGCCAATGATATCCCCACGAGACCTAGGGCCCGTATTTGGCTACCGGTTATGAAGATAGACTCTGAGAGTCTGCTTAAGTGCCTCAAGCTTCAAAATCCGACCATTCCTATGGACGATTGGGCTGTCATAAAGGCAGAAGAACCCAAGAAAAACAGCTTATCCTACCTGCTGCTAATCAACGAGGAGTGCCTAGGGGCACTAGAAGCAGCTGATTACAAGCTGAGTTTTGGCATACGGCTCGCCAAACTCAAGATCTTCCGATCGACAGTACCCGAGGATGACATAGACGATGTCGCCGCTGCCAATATGGTGGTGGAGGAACTGGCGATCGCTTCCAACACCCAATCTTAACATGTTGAAAGTCATCCAGTCGAATCTCCAGCACTCGAAATGTGCATCAGAGAATCTTCTGGTCTTCCTCAGAGAGGAAGACATTGACATCGGCATCATTCAAGAGCCCTGGGTCAGGAAGACTACCATACTGGGCCTCTCAGACAGCAACTACAACCTTTTTTACAAAAAAGACGTCGGTAAGCCAAGAACATGCATTTTAGCTAAAAAATACATTAACGCTTTCTTATGTCCCAACTTCAGCTCGGGTGATCTAACCGTCGTTAAGCTTGAACTCACCCAGGGCCAAACCACATTCATATCATCCGCTTATATGGCGCACGATAAACCATCCCCGCCAGAAGAAGTGCAGCAACTCACAGCAGAGATACAAGCGAGACAAGGCAGTCTGCTCATAGGCTGTGACGCTAACGCTCGACATCATCTTTGGGGCAGCAAAGAAATAAATGAACGAGGTGAGTCTTTATTTGAGTTTCTTTTAACTACAGATCTATGTGTATGTAATATAGGTAACACCCCTACCTTTATATTTCCAAGTACGGAAACTCATAACGGCTGGGAAGAAGTGTTAGACATTACACTCAAAACAAACAATGACATCTTCAGGGTTGAGAATTGGAGAGTCTCCAACCTAAAGTCCTTCTCGGACCACGAGTGGATACTCTTCAATCTGAGTATCAAGATAGATACTCCTACTCCGTACAGAAATCCAAAAAGAATTGACTGGAAGAAATTCGGTCAAATATTGAATTCTAAACTCCCTAATCTACCACACCTGAAAATTGAATCAGGTGCAGAACTGGACTCAATTGCGTTTGCACTAGGCAAAGCTATGAACACAGCTTTTAAGGCATCGTGTCCCGTTAAATATAGCAAAAAAAACTTACCGCCGTGGTGGAATGACGACCTAACCATCCTCAGAAGGCTGACTAGGGACATTTTCAACATCTGCTATAGGCATAAGTTTTGGCAACCCTACAAGGATTGCCTAAAGTTCTATAAAAAATCTATCAGATCAGCTAAGACACAAGCATGGTCTGAATACTGCCAATCCATCGATTCTCTTAAGGAATCTGCAAGACTCAGTAAGATTCTATCCAAAAGACACTGCAGTCCATCTTTTATCAAGAGAACGGACGGAACCTGGACGGAATCCACTGACGAATCCTTGGAGCTTCTACTTAACATACACTTTCGTGGTTGCACTGACTACTGCGCACTTCCGCCCCAAATGAGGGGAGAACTCCCCTCTCAACAGGAGGAGATTGAGCGCATTATAACCAAGGAAAAGATTCTCTGGGCCATTCACAGCTTTGCTCCGTATAAATCACCAGGGCAGGATGGCATTCTCCCCATCATGCTTCAAAAACATGACGAGATAGTTGTGCCCGTACTAGTTGAAATTTACAGAAGCAGTATCCTACTAAATCACATACCTCAGTCGTGGAAGTATGTCCGAGTAGTTTTCATACCGAAAGTTGGTAAAAGAGGTCACGGATCCGCGAAGGACTTCCGTCCTATTAGCCTAACCTCTTTCATACTCAAAACTCTAGAACGCGTACTTGACCTTCACATAAGAACAGGCCTTGAAAGATCTCCCTTATGCAACTCACAGCACGCATACCTCAAGGGCAGGTCGACGGAGACCGCTCTTCATGAAGTAGTGCGTACAGTCGAAAGGTCACTCTTCCATCACCAATACACCTTAGCCACCTTCTTAGATATAGAGGGCGCGTTTAACAACGTCCACACTGAATCGATCCAGGAATCTCTCCTAGAACTAGGCGTAGAGGACTTTGTCACTTCTTGGATCATTTCCATGCTCAAAACGAGGATCATTCAAGCAAAACTAGGCAATACCCTTCTAACCAAATCAGTAAGTAGAGGAACACCTCAAGGTGGGGTGATCTCGCCTCTCTTATGGATTATAGTTCTCAACAAAATCCTGTCAAGTCTCGACAGGGAGGCGTATGCGGATGACGTGGTTGTTCTAGTATCAGGAATGTTTCCGACCGTGATAAGTGAAATCATGGAAAGAGCACTGGGTAAGATTAGCGGGTGGGCTACAAGTTGTGGCCTAAGCGTTAACCCAAGCAAAACTGAACTGATGCTTTTAACCACCAAAACCAAAATACCAACCTTCTCACTTCCCCGCTTAAATAACCAAAATCTTCCTTTATCCACCAGCGCAAAATACCTTGGAGTCACGCTTGACCCCAAACTCAACTGGAAGTCCAACATCGAACACCGAGTGCGGAAGGCAAGCGTTGCTTTCTACGCCTGTAGCAAAACTGTCGGCAAGAAGTGGGGGCTTCAACCACAGATGGTTCGTTGGATGTACACAGCGGTGGTACGTCCCATCCTCACCTACGGATCCCTGGTATGGTGGCCCGCTTTAAGTAAAGCCTACAACGTCACTAAATTAAGCAGAATCCAAAGAACAGCTGGAATTGGAATCACTGGAGCCCTTCGATCAAGCCCGACCGAGGCGCTCAATGTGATTCTCAACTTTCTGCCAGTGGATCTGTATATCAAAAACATTGCAGCGTGTAGTGCTGTTAGATTGAAGGAATCTAAATGTTGGTCGGAAAGGCCATATGGCCATACCAGCATCCTTCTTTCACTTCCCGAAGGCATAGGTCTAATAGGTACAGACTACATTACACCCAAACTCAACTTCCATAAAAGCTTCTCTGTGAGTTTCCCCTCTTGATCAGAATGGAAAGAAAATGCGGTCGTAAATGAATTCGACATACCTATCTTCACAGATGGTTCCAAGATGAACTGTGGAGTAGGAGCTGGCATTTTCTCTACAGAGCTAGATATTTCTAAAACACTTCGCCTTCCCAACGCAGCCAGCGTCTTTCAAGCAGAAGTATTTGCAATTAAGGAGGCGTGTAGACTGCTTCTCAACATATTGACACACAGAAAAAAAATAGGCATCTTCGTCGACAGTCAGGCCGCGATTAAGGCTGTTAGTTCAACTAAGTCTACGTCGAAGCTTGTGGTGGAATGCAGGGATACGCTGAATAAGGCTTGTCATCGGCTAGATATCTCTCTCGTCTGGGTTCCCGGCCATAGGAACATTGATGGAAATGAGAGAGCCGATGAACTCGCCAGACGTGGCTCTGCTCTGTGCGTATCACATGCGGAGGAAGTTTTCCCTCCGCTGGGATATGTAAAGAGAGAAATCCTCCTGCACTTCATCTCAGGGGCCGAGAATAGATGGACGAATCGTTCGGACTGTGTCATTTCAAGAAAGATTTGGCCAACCTACGATGATGCCAGAACAAACAACCTCTTAGCCAGAACGCGTGTTGATGTCGCCAGACTAACGGCAATCAGTACGGGCCATTGGCCTTTAGGCACTCACGCAGCCAAGCTTGGCATCCCTCACAACACCCACTGCCGCAGCTGCTCTGACACAGAAAAGAGTGAAACAGTGTTCCATCTTCTCAAACCAACTCCCAAAACCAGACGCAGCGCACTAGGTCATCCGTTTTACAATGACCTCTCGGCCATTCATACCATCCACTTCAACAACATCATCAAATTCCTCAACTCCACAGGATGGTTTTGAGCCCCCTTAATAATATCCATCTCGCCCTTTAATTTTAGGTTCCGTTAGTTGTGGTATCAAAACGGCGCTCATTGCGCTACTTGTGTTTTCCCTCGTCAGATGACGGGAATTACAGCCACTTAAACCAACCAACCAACCAGGCACCGTAAGCTTCCCAAACTCTGACACAGTTTGTGTGGTCTCATAAGCCTTGAGACGTATTAACAAGGCTTGTTCTCGATAAGAATTTGTCTCATCGATCATAAATTGCGTGCAGGCTTCGCAATTAATCTTGTTCCGTAACTTAAACGCTGCAAATCCTGCGTAGAACGTCAAAGCTCCTTCCTGTAGCTTCTCTGAACATCCTTTCGTAATCAGGTGAGACGCAGGTACATACCAATTGTATTAAATACCAGCAAACATCCTACGGCCTCCTCGCAATATGCCATAACCTACCCCAAATTTCCATTAGAGCCAACAATTAATATACCATCTTTGTATATACATACATAAGTGAATATGAAGACTTTTCTTTTTAGCTTAAAGATGGATAAGTTGTTTTAATTTTCCTTAAACGGTAAACTCTCTTAAGCGGACAAAAATGTGCACCATTAATGTCCCCTCAAGGAAGATTTCACTGTATGTATATACATACATATGAAACTTATATTTTTTCTGGCTGAGGTATTAACGAGGCTAGAATAAAAAATGTGGGTTTCTATAACATGCGATACGTCTAACAATGCGTTTGATGGAGTTCAATATTTTAATGCATTTGGGTACCTACCTAAAAATTTCATAATTGTACCTACCTACTTCAAAAGATAAATTTAAACTATACTTCATTTCTTTAGTACCTACTGGGTCATCCTGAAACCGAAATTTGCATTAAGTATATCGGCCGCTAGTGGTCGGTATGACGGTATCAAAAGAAGTAGGTATCAAAAGAAGTAGGTATCAAAAAGAATACCTAAATCAATGATATTTAGCTGCCCAAACTGAGGCACTCAGGTGCTTGTGCAAAACCAAATGAAAAAATTATGTTTATATTCGGAGATTCGATTGTGTAACATAATGCAAACGAAATATGAACCTAATATGATTTTGAATACCGATTATGAATGAATGCCCTTTTTATTTGATGAACCAATAAATAAACCAATTTGAGTTGTTCATGAATAACCTACGGCAGCTATTATTGCAAGCAGGGCACGCGCTCGTACACTCACTCTAACTTGTCTTATCTTATCTCTGCCTCAATTAATTTTTTTCACATGCAAATATGATATGCCTCACTGCTGAAATGCGAATCTCCTTCGCCGATCTTAACATATACACACCAATTGTATAAAATACAACAAAATAAGTTCCAGGTGACGGTTTTGTTCTAATTGCAATTTGCCATAACCTACCCCAAAAACTTTGATCAGAGCAAACAAATAATATACCATCAATCTATCCAACTACAATTATCCCACCTCTCTTCATCCACCATCGCCCCTACCATTAAATATGAATATCTGCTTTTCACTTGCAAATACTCGTATGAATTATAAAAAAAAAACATTTGAGAATCTTCACTGCTGAAATGCGACTCTCCTTCAACGATCATACTCGTACACACACATACCAATTGTGTTAAAATCCAGAAAACATAACATACCCCTTCCATCAAAGCAAACAAAAAACATAGGGGCGGGCTACAGTCCGCTTGGGCGAACTGTTGGATACCCTATTCTTATTCCTATATCTCATAAGTGGGCGTGACAAAAATTTAAAGGATTTTATCGAAAAAACTAAGCTTTTGTAAATAAAAACGCTCCCTAGCTCAAACTTTGGTTTTTCAATAAAATTGTTTTATTTAATTGTGGGCGTGTCAGTAGGCGGATTTAAAAAAAATGTAAGTATGAGCATAAAGGGCACCTAGAGAGTGTATACTATAAATTTCAGCTCCCTAGCTCAAACTTTGGACTTTCAAAAATAAAAAAAAAATAATTGTGGGCGTGTCAGTAGGCGGATTTTGAAAATATTTACACATGAGCATAAAGGGCCCCTAGAGAGTATAAATTAAAAATTTCAGCTCCCTAGCTCAAATTTTGGTTTTTCAAAAAAAATATTTTATTTAATTGTGGGCGTGTCAGTGGGCGGATTTTGAAAATTTTATGTCCCAAGCAGTTTTATGGGCCAAAGATCATATATAAAAAATTTCAGCTTTCTAGCTCAAAATTCAATTTTTCCCAAAATTTGTTTTATTTAATTGTGGGCGTGTCAGTGGGCGGATTTTGAAAATTTTATGTCCCAATCAGTTTTATGGGCCATAGATCATATATAAAAAAATTTCAGCTCTCTAGCTCAAAATTCGATTTTTTCCAAAATTTTGTTTTTTTGAGTTTGTGGGCGTGTCTGTGGGCGGATTTCAAAAATTCTTAAACTTGATTATTTCGGGACCCTAGAGAGTATATGGTTAAAATTTCAGCTCTCTAGGTCCAGTTTAAAGGCCTTATTTTTGCCGACGGACGGACGGACGGACGGACGGACATGGCTAGATCGACATTACTATCGATGCTGATCATAAATATAGTAACTTTTAGGGGTCTACGGGCAATATTAAGGTATGTTACAAACTATGCGTCAAAATTAATATAACGTAACTTAAACGCTGCAAATCCTGCGTAGAACGTCAAAGCTCCTTCCTGTAGCTTCTCTGAACATCCTTTCGTAATCAGGTGAGACGCAGGTACATACCAATTGTATTAAATACCAGCAAACATCCTACGGCCTCCTCGCAATATGCCATAACCTACCCCAAATTTCCATTAGAGCCAACAATTAATATACCATCTTTGTATATACATACATAAGTGAATATGAAGACTTTTCTTTTTAGCTTAAAGATGGATAAGTTGTTTTAATTTTCCTTAAACGGTAAACTCTCTTAAGCGGACAAAAATGTGCACCATTAATGTCCCCTCAAGGAAGATTTCACTGTATGTATATACATACATATGAAACTTATATTTTTTCTGGCTGAGGTATTAACGAGGCTAGAATAAAAAATGTGGGTTTCTATAACATGCGATACGTCTAACAATGCGTTTGATGGAGTTCAATATTTTAATGCATTTGGGTACCTACCTAAAAATTTCATAATTGTACCTACCTACTTCAAAAGATAAATTTAAACTATACTTCATTTCTTTAGTACCTACTGGGTCATCCTGAAACCGAAATTTGCATTAAGTATATCGGCCGCTAGTGGTCGGTATGACGGTATCAAAAGAAGTAGGTATCAAAAGAAGTAGGTATCAAAAAGAATACCTAAATCAATGATATTTAGCTGCCCAAACTGAGGCACTCAGGTGCTTGTGCAAAACCAAATGAAAAAATTATGTTTATATTCGGAGATTCGATTGTGTAACATAATGCAAACGAAATATGAACCTAATATGATTTTGAATACCGATTATGAATGAATGCCCTTTTTATTTGATGAACCAATAAATAAACCAATTTGAGTTGTTCATGAATAACCTACGGCAGCTATTATTGCAAGCAGGGCACGCGCTCGTACACTCACTCTAACTTGTCTTATCTTATCTCTGCCTCAATTAATTTTTTTCACATGCAAATATGATATGCCTCACTGCTGAAATGCGAATCTCCTTCGCCGATCTTAACATATACACACCAATTGTATAAAATACAACAAAATAAGTTCCAGGTGACGGTTTTGTTCTAATTGCAATTTGCCATAACCTACCCCAAAAACTTTGATCAGAGCAAACAAATAATATACCATCAATCTATCCAACTACAATTATCCCACCTCTCTTCATCCACCATCGCCCCTACCATTAAATATGAATATCTGCTTTTCACTTGCAAATACTCGTATGAATTATAAAAAAAAAACATTTGAGAATCTTCACTGCTGAAATGCGACTCTCCTTCAACGATCATACTCGTACACACACATACCAATTGTGTTAAAATCCAGAAAACATAACATACCCCTTCCATCAAAGCAAACAAAAAACATAGGGGCGGGCTACAGTCCGCTTGGGCGAACTGTTGGATACCCTATTCTTATTCCTATATCTCATAAGTGGGCGTGACAAAAATTTAAAGGATTTTATCGAAAAAACTAAGCTTTTGTAAATAAAAACGCTCCCTAGCTCAAACTTTGGTTTTTCAATAAAATTGTTTTATTTAATTGTGGGCGTGTCAGTAGGCGGATTTAAAAAAAATTTAAGTATGAGCATAAAGGGCACCTAGAGAGTGTATACTATAAATTTCAGCTCCCTAGCTCAAACTTTGGACTTTCAAAAATAAAAATAAAATAATTGTGGGCGTGTCAGTAGGCGGATTTTGAAAATATTTACACATGAGCATAAAGGGCCCCTAGAGAGTATATATTAAAAATTTCAGCTCCCTAGCTCAAATTTTGGTTTTTCAAAAAAAATATTTTATTTAATTGTGGGCGTGTCAGTGGGCGGATTTTGAAAATTTTATGTCCCAAGCAGTTTTATGGGCCAAAGATCATATATAAAAAATTTCAGCTTTCTAGCTCAAAATTCAATTTTTCCCAAAATTTGTTTTATTTAATTGTGGGCGTGTCAGTGGGCGGATTTTGAAAATTTTATGTCCCAATCAGTTTTATGGGCCATAGATCATATATAAAAAATTTCAGCTCTCTAGCTCAAAATTCGATTTTTTCCAAAATTTTGTTTTTTTGAGTTTGTGGGCGTGTCTGTGGGCGGATTTCAAAAATTCTTAAACTTGATTATTTCGGGACCCTAGAGAGTATATGGTTAAAATTTCAGCTCTCTAGGTCCAGTTTAAAGGCCTAATTTTTGCTGACGGACGGACGGACGGACATGGCTAGATCGACATTACTATCGATGCTGATCATAAATATAGTAACTTTTAGGGGTCTACGGGCAATATTAAGGTATGTTACAAACTATGCGTCAAAATTAATATACCCCTAGAATAGGGTATAAATATACCATAAATCTACACGAAACCTGCTTTGCCAACCACCACCACTACCTGCATCATCCTCCTACTCATATTCCCAGCACGAGAATGGTGTAGAACTAGACTATCATGATTTGTTGCGGGCGAATGCGCACTGGTGGCGTATCGTCGTTTACGCACGGTTGCACTACTATAAGGTTTATATACAATGACCAGACCATTGTATATACACTTTATAGTAGTGCCATCATGTCGAATTTTTTGTTTTAGCCGACTAAATGCAGATGGCGTTATGAATTGAGCTAGAATGTTTGTGTCTAAACTTTTGCTGTCATCTTCATTTTAAAGACACACTTTGAAAACGAAGAAAGCAAGACCAAATAAACCGGTTTGTCTCTCTCGAATCTTTCCGCCGAACGAATTTCATTCCATTGTGTATGCATTTTTTTTTTCATTGTAAGAAGGAGCATAGGCGTAGGCAGCGCAGGTAGCATGTTCATGTACGTATGCTTTGCAAGTAGCAGAGGTTGATGATGGAAACCAAGTAAGTTATTATTTGTATGGATAATGGATTTCGCATTATCGACTCTCTGGATGGAAGGTGCGATTCGTTTGAAACGAAAAATTTAATAAAATTTGATTTGGGTATTTTTCTTTCAAATGAGAAATTATGAATTTATCGCATTTTAGATTCTCGCTATTTTGGCTATATCTTGTCGAAAAATGTACCGATTTATATCATTCTTTTTGTAATTGATTTAGAAATATTCCGTCTAATTTATAAAGCAATGACATAATTTATTTTGTGTCGGTATTGTGCCATGCTGCACCACCACTTATTGGTCAATAGGTACCTACACGATGAATATTTATATGGATAATACGAATTTTCGTTGTTTAAAGTCCCTGCACCTTTGCAATAAAGCATTGAGGAAGGTCACTTGTTTGTGTTTTTTGCTTCTAATGAAGGTTGCTTGATTGGTTCTCTTTCGCATTACCCATGTTGTAACATTAGATATACGTGTTTTTAATCACCGAGCTTTAATCAGACGGCCTACTCCTCGTTTCGTTCTATTATTAGTTGTCATGCGCTGTGGTAAATGGTTCTGCTGAAATTTGCAATATATTTTTTTTTAGCTTCTGGTTCGCCAAGGCGAAGAAAAAGGTACTGCGACCTATGAGGTCGTTTGTACCGTCTGGGCCAGAAATATGTTAAGCTAGTAGTATTTCTTCTTTCCGTATAAAGCGGATAATGCTACCAGAAGACCACTTCTTTATATCTTCGGAACTCAGTTGTTCTCTGAGGCCGGACATTCACCTAGAATGTGTTCAGCTGTTTCGTCTTCCTCAAGACATAGCCGGCATTCTGCAGAGTCAACTATTTTCATTATGTTTAGGTGATATCGCAACCCGTCGTCGGCCTTTTCGTTGCCTTCAAAACCTTCGTGGCCCGGAATCCACCACAGTTTGGTCTTGTTCCTTTACTTTATCTACTGAACATGTAAGAAGTAAAGAAATTATGAGTTTATGGTTTTTTAGACTCTTGCTACTTTGGGTATATCTCGTCCAAAAATTCACCGATTTCTATCATTTCTTTTGTAATTGATTCAGAAATATTCGATTTGTTTTTTATCAGATATTTATAAGCGAACACGTTGTTGGATACGTATATCTGTTAGAGGCAGCTCACCTGTCGATTAACATTTTTTTTTTTATTATTTGAATGAATGTCAAACAAACTACCTACCTATTTAGACATGCAAAAATATATGTTTTCATTGCTTTCTTAAAAGAAAAAAAAACAAATACTGAGAATATTATGTATGTAGTTTAAAGATAAAGAAATGTTCATTTAACCAATTTGGATATTCGAGGCATAGGTACCAATCACAGCATTGAATATTTTATTTAAATTTTTTTTAATGCTGTGGTTGGTACTAAAAAAAACCCAAGTCTGTTCTCTTCCGCATCACCCAGGAGGTGGAACATTTGATGCGTTTTTTTTTCACCGAGGTATCACCATTAGGCCTACTCCTCGCGCATAGTTCATAACTAAATAAATAAAATATTACGTAACATAACAACGCATAGGGTCCTTTAACCAAAAGCGCATACCTAAAGTATATATAAAAAATAAATAAACTATATATTAATATTACCATAACTAAAAACAAATAAAAATAAATATGAGTACATATAAATATTTATATATGAAAATCAGAAAAACACACCCATTCATTTATTAAAATATAACTTTATTTATAGATATTTATTTACATGATGCTTATCCTTAAAGTTTGGCAGCCTTAAATCCTTGTTGCTTTTTTTTTATTGTAAATTTAATCAGTCCGATTAAAATAAATTTAACGATGTCTTCGTTGTGTCCATAATTGATACACGTCATGGTTTCTGTCACTTCCAACTGGTTTATCATCTGAGACATGAGGTTTTCAACCAAGTTTGCTTGTTTGCGGTCCTCTCCTTTATTCTTTTCGCAGTATTTTCGAAGCTTATAGTAGGCACCGTAAGCTTCCCAAACTCTGACACAGTTTGTGTAGTCTCATATGCCTTGAGACGTATTAACAAGGCTTGTTCTCGATAAGAATTTGTCTCATCGATCATAAATTGCGTGCAGGCTTCGCAATTAATCTTGTTCCGTAACTTAAACGCTGCAAATCCTGCGTAGAACGTCAAAGCTCCTTCCTGTAGCTTCTCTGAACATCCTTTCGTTAGTACTGTTTCTATAGTGTTGTCCTTGAGTAGTCTTCATCTGCGTCATCGTACTCGATATTGTTTAAAATATCGGTCTCCATGATGTGGTCTTCTAATGGGACTTCAACTGAAAATTCTTCATTCGCTGCCCGCTCAATATCCAGTTCTTCGCGATCATAGCCCGAATGATCTGAAGATTTTAAATTTTTAAATATAATTTGCTTAAGATTTCTTATGAATCTGTAAGCCGAGGGGTTTTTCTCATACGATCCCCTATTTGTCCGCACCATCGAAAATAAGTTCTCTGCTGGATCTGTGTTAATATGCGCAGTCAGGAGAAACTTCTGCTCAGTACTCTTAAGATGTGTCCACATCATCTCAATTCCTAGCAGTGTCTGCTCCAAGCCGAAAAAGCAAGGACGTTTTTGCAGTCTTCCGGTATATTCCCACGTTTTTATCCACTGGCGAGCATTTCGTATTGACTTAAGTGTGTCGGTCGAATCTGAAATTGGCTGACGACTTGGATTCCTGGAACTCAGTCTGTCGCTATTCAGGTTGTCGAACAAGTCATTCATTATTTGTATGAAAATTGCTGTTGATTCGGCAACTTTCTGTTCCTAAACTGTTTTGTAGCAGTTTGCTTTCACTGCATACAAAATTCCGGCAGCTACATTAGCGCTGAATATTTGTGTTGCCAGTTTAACCGATAGTTTTTCAAAACCATTTGGGCAAACATGGCTCTTAGTAAGCTTGAAGAAGACTTGCAAAACTCCTTTCGAGTCTTCTTCATACAGCTTAACAACTACGTTCCAATCTATAATTTCTCCTGAAATTATGATTTTGTGCTGTAACAATATATTCCGCACGCTCTAGAAGAGATGCGGATAATCGTACAGCATGAAAACCCTTTCATTCCCAACATCGTAATAAGGCTTTTCTACTGACACTCCTAGCAGTTTGTCAGCCAGTACGTTGTTTGATCCTTGGTCGCAGCTTGTCGCGACGACATTTAGGCCGCATGCCATTATTTTGCTGATATTTATTTTTAACATCTCTGCAATATCTTTTCCTTTTGGGCAACGGCCGCTAGTGGTCGGTATGACGGTATCAAAAGAAGTAGGTATCAAAAAGAATACCTAAATCAATGATATTTAGCTGCCCAAACTGAGGCACTCAGGTGCTTGTGCAAAACCAAATGAAAAAATTATGTTTATATTCGGAGATTCGATTGTGTAACATAATGCAAACGAAATATGAACCTAATATGATTTTGAATACCGATTATGAATGAATGCCCTTTTTATTTGATGAACCAATAAATAAACCAATTTGAGTTGTTCATGAATAACCTACGGCAGCTATTATTACAAGCAGGGCACGCGCTCGTACACACACTCTAACTTGTCTTATCTTATCTCTGCCTCAATTAATTTTTTTCACATGCAAATATGATATGCCTCACTGCTGAAATGCGAATCTCCTTCGCCGATCTTAACATATACACACCAATTGTATAAAATACAACAAAATAAGTTCCAGGTGACGGTTTTGTTCTAATTGCAATATGCCATAACCTACCCCAAAAACTTTGATCAGAGCAAACAAATAATATACCATCAATCTACCCAACTACAATTATCCCACCTCTCTTCATCCACCATCGCCCCTACCATTAAATATGAATATCTGCTTTTCACTTGCAAATACTCGTATGAATTATAAAAAAAAAACATTTGAGAATCTTCACTGCTGAAATGCGACTCTCCTTCAACGATCATACACACACATACCAATTGTGTTAAAATCCAGAAAACATAACATACCCCTTCCATCAAAGCAAACAAAAAATATACCATAAATCTACACGAAACCTGCTTTGCCAACCACCACCACTACCTGCATCATCCTCCTACTCATATTCCCAGCACGAGAATGGTGTAGAACTAGACTATCATGATTTGTTGCAGGCGAATGCGCACTGGTGGCGTATCGTCGTTTACGCACGGTTGCACTACTATAAGGTTTATATACAATGATATGATGGCACTACTAAAGTGTATATACAATGCAGTGGGTCGGTGGTGTTTACGAGCCACTTGACTTGGGCTGCCTTACATAATGTAAGCACAAAGTAGGAAGTGATGAAAGTGATATTCGAGTTGTTGTTTTGTGTGCATTGTTATACAGTACAATGTAGGAGTGTGGAATTGGTTTGTTGGGTTCATTACATACTGGTCAAGCCAGATACCTAGATATCTTACTACGCTTCTCACCGCCAATGGCTGCCATTTTGTCCAATAATGGCCAATTTCTTCCAGTTTTTTCTGGTATCCCTAGAGGCCCCAGCCATTGGAGTTCTGAACAAGATTGTTTCCGTCTTCTGAAAGTTAATTTTTAATTTCCAGTCGTCGCAATATGCCTTGATTTGATCGAAGTCACGCTGCAAAAGAATGTAAATGACCTCGATTTTAGGACCTGATCTGTATGCCACCAAATCGTCGGCATACGCTATAGCATGTCTGAGTGAACCCACCAGATCACTCGTGTAAATGTTAAACAGGATTGGAGAATTGACCGCCCCCTGCTGTATACCGTTTTTAATTTCAAAGACTCTGCTCGAAATCACGTTGCCACATTTGACAACGAACTTCTTTCCCATAAGCATATTATAAATTACATATAGCAAAGGTTTGTGCATCCCCCTCCCGGTCAACTTGTAGAAAAGTCCCTCTAACCATACGGTGTCGAAAGCCTTCTCAAAATCAACCAGACAAGCACCCGTGCATTGGTACTTGTATTTATTCCACTGAATGTCGGAAATCAGTTTCGACGCTGCATGAATAGTGTCATGCCTCGCCCTGAAAGCAAACTGGTTGTCCGGAATTATATTATTGTCCTCGACCCACTTTAACAGGGCTCTATTGACAACTTTTTCAAAGACCTTGCCAATATTCGGAAGCAAGCTAATTGGCCGGAGATTAGCAGGGTTCGTCCTATCTTTATCTTTTTTCGGGATAGGGTGTACCACAGCTACCTTCCAATGTGCCGGATAATGTGCATTATTCAGCCCATTGTTAAACAGCGTGGTGAAAATATCTACAGCCTCCAGGGGCAGGTGTCTCAATACGACGTTTGGGACACCATCCATCCCCGCCAACTTGTTATTCTTTAGTGACTCGAAGATGCACAGAAGATCATCCTTCGACACAAACAAGTGCGATGCATCTCGGCCATTGGCGACAACTGCATTAGCATGGTTTTCATCAGTGAATACGGTGAATCCGTTATTCTCAGATCGCCAATTCTCAAGTTCGGTGCGTAGATAGAACTGGCTCACCAGAGCCCTATTCTCAATGTCGTGATTACGGCGAACAGGATTGTTCACCGTATACACCGCCTCGAAACAAGCGCCCAGCGAATCCACTTTCTCCTGTGGGTCCTCGACCACGAAAAAATCGTCGTTTGAAGCGACACTTTCTGGACTTATTCCAGCAGTCAGTACTGTCTGCCTGTTCTCTGTTGTCTGGGAGATTCGAACACAAGGAATATCATTGTGATGAACTTATTTATCTGTGGGAACATATTCGGACTACAGGTTTTAATAGCCCGAATTTGATTGCCCCAAATACAGACTTACAGATTTTCTGTAATTTTCTTTTATCAGCTGTTTCAGGATTCGGATCTCTTAATTCAGCAACCCTACCTACGGGTCGTTGCGATCAGTAATTTGCCTGTACAGCCGTTTAAGCCTCGAGAGCAGTCTACTTTTCTGTCGGTATAGTGCGTCAATTGTAGGGTTTCTGTACTTTTCTGTCTGATCGTCGTCGGAACGTCCTACCCGAGGAATAGTTCGTTCCATAGTTCGTTTGATCGCGTCGTTCATTTGAAATAAATGCAGATCAATGTCATCATTTGTCATGTTACTGTTTGTCGGTGGGTCGATCCCACTCGAACGTATATCTCGCTTTAACAGCTTTAACAATCTGGAGAAGCGCGACCATTGTGCCCTTCGATAATCGAATAAACACACTGCTTCGTACTCCTCCAGCAGCGTTTGCTCGTTCGGGATCCGAATTGCGCGACGTGTTTTGATCTATGTTCGTCAGTTGAAGTCTTGCGTCCGTTAAGGCCAAGTCCAGGAAAGCACCGCTTCTTGGGAAAGAAGGGATATCCGTCGCGTACAACTCGAGTTTGTACTCAATCATATTGAGGCGCCACCAGCGGTGAAACTGGTTGCCCCTGCGATTTGCAGTTACATTTCCCCATGCCGCATGTTTGGCATTAATATCCTCGGCCAAGAAGTAATAATAATTCTCCTCCGAGTTTAGCTGCAGACCACGAAAAATTGTTTGGCGCTCTGTCATAAATTGGTTTGGTGGAGGTGCAGCAGCTGCGTAAAGCGATACCACATACATTCTCCTCCGGCTATGGAGAGAAATGCATATGATGCATGCTTCCAACATTTGGAACCCACGCATGTCAACGCTATATATAACCCCATGGCGCAGGCCTTTTCGAATTAAGATTCCAACCCCGCCTCCTTCAGTGGAGTGAGGCCGGTCTCTTCTTATTACATGATAGTTTTTGTATTCCAATTTGTGCTTCTGATTTAGCTTAGTTTCGTTAACCAAAAGCACATTCGGGTTTCGGTTTTCAACAAATTCGCAGGTGACGTTCTTTTCTCGATCCTGACTAGTGAATTAACATTCACAGCAAGGATCTTTAAGTTTCCCTCATCCAGCGCAGCCATTAGATTTATGGCTCACCAGACCCCACAAACAGCTCCGAATAGATAAAGTCAATTCGTTCCGCTTGTTCATTTAACTGTTTCTGGAACTTATCGATCTTTCCGTGCAGAGACAGAAGGATCGATTTTAAGTCCAGATCCGCCTTTGGTGCCGTTTGGGCTACCTTTTGTTGGTTTAATGTCATTTGGGCTTGACCCGGTCCAGCTGCCATTTGGGCAAAGGACACGTTGGGTGCCACAAAATTTGCGAACGAGCGACTCTTCTGACGCCTATCATCTTCAGACTGCTGTTTGCGGGCCTGGACTCGCTTTTTCAGTTCTTGGTATTTTGGGCAACCCCTGAAGTTGGCGGGATGCCCAGAGTTCCTGCAGAGCACATAGGAGAGTACACTCCGGTCTTCGACTCTCTCCTTACCTAGAGAGCATTCACCTTGTATGTGGTCCTTATCGCACTTGACGCATCTAAACTGCATGTTACAGCTAGCTGCGGTGTGCCCGAACCTTTTTCAGCGCATACATTGAAGTATGCGATCTGACCTTTTGATTTTCTCCCACTTCACAGCATGGTAGTACAGGTAGCGGATATTTCGCAGCCTATCAATTTTGCTGTCGGGAGTGAGCTGCACTAAGAATAATGGTAAGTGACGGTTACCACCCCTGGCCACAGCCGAGGAAAACGGCTTGACCCCAACGAACTTGAGGTCGTCGCTGTCGAAATTCTTGAGCTCTTTTTCCAGCTCCTCCGTTTTAATTGAGGGATCAATTCCCTTCAATATCATGGTTTTAAACGTTTGCTCCCTTGGGGTGTACGTAAAGTACTCGGCCTTAGCCTCTCCCAAGGCGGTACGAACCCTATGGTACTCCTCTATATTTTCACATACAATTATGTGCTTGTTTGCAGAAAGCCTCTTAACATAAAAATTCTTAGTTATTAACTTACATAACCTAACACTATCACTAATATCGAAGTTACTTACGTTAATCGGGGGCATTTTTTCCTTCCTTGCTGGTTTCTGCGTCTGCTGCTTGGCTGCTTTTGTTGTTGCTGTTGTTTGTGGTCTTGTTGCTGTTGTCGTTGTTGCTGTTGTCGTGATGCTGCTGCTGGATTTCCTTCCACAGCAGTTTTTGTTGTTGTTTTTTTTTTGCCTCAGCTGCTCTCGCTTCTCAAGGAGCTCTTTAATGAGTTGGTCGAGCTGAGCCTCCTCATCGTCGTCTTGTCCATCCTCCATTTGTGTGACACTGTTATTGTCATCGTCGAACGGTAGGTCCCTGAAGGAGTTTTCCTCTCCAACGTACCGAATTATTCGCGTCATCATCGGTTCCAGCCACCGAGCCTGCCAGATTTGCCCTCCTCTTGGCAGACAGACTCGGCTTCGGATTAAGTTTCCTTTGCCTCTTCTCTACCTTTCGGAACTCCTCATTGATTACTGCTGCTGCTGGCACAGCTGTAGTGGGAGTTTTTACAGCTGCTTATGTAGCAGCTTCTTCATCTACTACTAATGATGTTGATGTTGCTGATGTTGCTGTTGCTGTTGATGTTGCTGGTATTGCCGGCGAAAACACTGGCCTGGGCAACGATCGGCCATTTGTTGCCGTTGTTGATATATTTGCAGCTGGTGCCCAGGCATATATACTGTTGCTGCTGCTGCTGCTATTGCTGATGTTGTTGCTGCTGGTGCTATTGTTGTTGCTGCTGTAGTTTTTGTTGCTGCTACTGATTTTTTAGCCGGCTCACGTGTTTGAATCACGCGTCGCAACGGCACTCCAACACACGTACGCGGGACCACAAATTTTCCGGGGTCCATCGCCACACCGTACGGCACTTTTTTTGTTTGTTTTATTGTTACTCTTCTTCTTACACTTTTGTATACTTTGTTTCTAATGTCACTATGAACTAAATTTGTTCTTCCTTTTTTATACCCTATTCTAAGGGTACATTAATTTTGACGCATAGTTTGTAACATACCTTAGTATTGCCCGTAGACCCCTAAAAGTTACTATATTTATGATCAGCATCGATAGTAATGTCGATCTAGCCATGTCCGCCCGTCCGTCGGTCTGTTGCCAAAATTAGGCCTTTAAACTGGGCCTAGAGAGCTGAAATTTTAACCATACACTCTCTAGGGTCCCGAAATAATCAAGTTTACGATTTTTTGAAATCCGCCCACAGACACGCCCACAAACTCAAAAAACAAAATTTTGGAAGAAATCAAATTTTGAGCTATAGAGCTGAAATTTGTATACCCTATTCTAAGGGTATATTAATTTTGACGCATAGTTTGTAACATACCTTAATATTGCCCGTAGACCCCTAAAAGTTACTATATTTATGATCAGCATCGATAGTAATGTCGATCTAGCCATGTCTGTCCGTCGGTCCGTCCGTCTGTCGGCAAAAATTAGGCCTTTAAACTGGAACCTAGAGAGCTAACATTTTAACCATATAATCTCTAGGGTCCCGAAATAATCAAGTTTAAGAATTTTTGAAATCCGCCCACAGACACGCCCACAAACTCAAAAAAACTAAATTTTGGAAAAAATCGAATTTTGAGCTAGAAAGCTGAAATTTTTTATATATGATCTATGACTCCTAAAACTGCTCGGGATAAAAAATTTCAAAATCCGCCCACTGACACGCCCACAATTAAATAAAATAATTTTATTGAAAAACCAAGATTTGAGCTAGGGAGCTGAAATTTATAATATATACTCTCTAGGGGCCCTTTAAGCTCATGTGTGAATATTTTCAAAATCCGCCCACTGACACGCCCACAATTTAAAATCAACTTTGTTTGCAAATCCAAAGTTTGAGCTAGGGAGCTGGAATTTATAATATATAGATACTCTCTAGGGGCCCTTTATGTTCATGTGTTAATTGTTTTTAAAGCCGCCTACTGACACGCCCACATTTAAATAAAACAATTTTATTGAAAAACCAAAGTTTTTTTTCGATAAAATCCTTTAAATGTTATATAACAAAATATGTAGAGTGTTCTTAACAATTTAATCATACTTAGACTTTTGTCACGCCCACTTATGAGGGATAGGAATAAGAATAGGGTATCCAACAGTTCGCCCAAGCGGACTGTAGCCCGTCCCTATGTTTTTTTTGTTTTTTTGTTTTTTTTTTTTAAATAAATTAAAAAAGGGAAGCGAACCTGAGCCTTCGGTGCCTGAGCCACACTTTAAAATTATAAAATTTCTTGCTAATCACCACTAACTATCACTACGGATCTTCTCTAACTAGCCGCCCTATCTCGATGGGAGCTGCGGAACGACTGGGTGAATACACTACCATCGCACCATTGAAACCTGTGTAATGTTTTGTGTAGGAATGATAATTTTCCTATAAGCAAGTATGTGGCCTATCGCTCTATGCTGTATTAAGCGCAGCTCGCTGTGGTATTTTGCTGTTTAAGGCGCAGCTCGCTAATGAACTAATGGCATGTGAGTGCCGCTGTGTATAATGAGTCAAAATGCTGGATTAAGACTAATTTTATTCAAATCGATATCGCCCTTTTATACAAAAATCACTTACAACTAATTCACAATACGTATCGCTAACAATCATACATGCATACCATAAGAATAAACATAATTCTTTTAACCTACATTATTCATAAAACATTCATGCTCACATTTCATTATTACAATCAATTAATTGTCATAATTTCTATTACCTGGGCCAATGAATGCAAATGAAAACAATAACAGACACATGTACCATGTTGAACTACTGCATAGCATGAATCACTGTCGCTATTACTTGGATGCCATTTGACACCTTCCTTATTCGAAGCAAAGCGCAGCGATTCAATGTTACGTAGACGTTTTCATTGTTTACTTTGTGCCTGTATTGAGTCACACTACATCCTTCCCCCAACAAAATTAATGATATTTGTTTACATTTTTTAAAATTTAAATAAATGTCATTTGTATTGGATACGAGTATCATTGTTCTTATTGTACATTATGGTAATCTTAGCTCTATGCCTTATTACTTATACTGTATGTTCTTAGTTCTGTCTAGATTTAATTATATTATTATTGTGTATTTCATATTCCTTATTCTCTAGTAGTATGGTACTATTTACACCATTTCTTTTAATTATCTTATAAGGTCCTTTAAAAGGTTTTTCAAATTTTCTTTTGTTTTGATTTCTTAAAAATACATAATCTCCTACCTTAAAGTTAGATTTATTTACATTTTTCTGAGAACTTTGTCTTCTGTATTTTTCTTCAATTAATTTAGTTTTTGCTTGTTCATGAGCATGTCTCAACTTACATTTCAACTCATTCAAGTAGTCGTCAATATTATAAATTGTTTCTTTGTTTTTTTATTATTTCACATGGCAGTGTACACAATTTTCCAAACACTAGTTCAAAAGGTGAATATAAGGTTGATGTATGTGGCATAGAATTATAGCAATATGTGTAGTATGGTAACCATTCTTCCCAATTATCTTTATCACCTATGCTCATAATGTATGCATTAAATACCCTATGGTTTCTTTCAAGAGATCCCATCGTTTCATGATGAAACGGTGTGGAAACTATTTTATCTATATTCAATAATGTACAAATAGTTTTCAGCAATTCATTCGTGAATTCTGTTCCCTTATCAGTTTTTAGTTTTCTAAAATATCCGTATTTCAGAATAAATTTTTCAACAATCGTTTTTGCTACAGTCTTAGCTTCTTTGGTTTCTATTGGGAAAGCTTCTACAAATTTCGTTAGTTCACAATGTACAGTGAGAATGTATCTGTAACCATTTGATGGTCTCAGAGGTCCCACCGTAAATATGGTGATCGTTTCAAATGATGTATTCGGCGTGTCCGTAATTACCATATTCTCTCTAGTGTATTTTGTTACTTTAACTTCATTAAGGTCTTGCAATTATTAATATACCTTTTTACCATTTTGTTCATATTTTTCCAAACATATTGTTTTTTTAGTTTTTTGACGCATTTCCTTATACCGCAATGTCCTCCCAGTTTTGAGTTATGATGATCTTCAATTAATTTGTGCATTTCTTTTTCATTTTTTATTTGTTTTGGTGGTTGAAATAATATTATGTCTAGATATTTTTCCTCTTTTTTATTTTCTTGCAGCTTGTTAAATAATTCTTTAAATTCTTGTACGCATACATATTCAAATATTTGGCTATTTCTTGATAGCGCTAATGTTTTAACACCTGCATTGTTCATATTGAATATTAGCTTCCTCAGAATCAATTTTATCTCTGATAAAGATTTATCGCTAAATTCTACAATCACAGTGTTTGCAGCTATTATTATTTTATTTCTTTTTCTTCCTGTAGCGTTACTTTCTCTAAATTCTATTTTCATTAATCGCCTTATGTCCGATATTGATGTACAGTCCCAAACATGAAGGTGATCAGTCTCCGTATTTGAGTCCAAGGCTTTTGCACAATTTTCAACTGGTTTCTCGTCTTTATTTTTCTTCATTGCTCTTGTTAGTACGTCAATGCTATAATTTGGTATCATATCTTTTTGCGTTTCTGAATCAATTTTTATTCTTAATAGTGCGTCAGCGTTCGTGTTCATTTTTCCCTTTTTGAATATTATCTCGAAATCGTAGTCCATTAGATCTACACGTATTCTTGTCAGTTTAGATGAAGGACTCTTATGCGTGAATAGACTTACTAGTGGTATATGGTCAGTGTAAACTATAAATTTTCTTCCAAATAGGTATGGTCTGAAATAATTTATTCCCCAGTGTATCGTTAGTAGTTCTTTTTCTATAATTGGCTTATTCAGCTCATGTTTGTTTAGGAATTTACTTGCGTATGCTATGGGTCTATCTGTTCCAATTTCACCTTGTGACAACACTGCTCCAAGAGCAAAATTTGAAGCATCTGTGGTTAGTATGAATGGTTTCTCGAAATCAGGATAGCTGAGTACAGGTGGCTTCATTAAATTTTGCTTCAGTGTCTTAAAGGCTTTCTCACAGTCATCTGTCCAAGTGAATATTTGTTTCTTTTTCAGTAGTTGGTTCAGTGGTCTAGCAATTTCTGCAAAGTCTCTTATAAATCTCCTATAGTAATTACAAAAAGCTACAAATCTCCTAACATCGTCCACATTTGTTGGTACGGGATAGTTTTTATGGTTTCATACTTTCTTGGATCTGTTTTAATTCCATTAGATGTTATTAGATGACCTAGATAAGTAACTTCTGGTTTTAAAAAGTCACACTTCTCTATGTTTAGTTTTAAATTATACTTGCGCAACCTTCCTAGAACTTTAATTAAGTTTTCGTTATGTTCTTTTAGATTTTTACCAAATATAATTATATCATCTACATAAAGAAATGCTGAAGCTTGTAAACCACTAAGATTTATCGAGAGCATTCTTTGAAAACTGTTTGTTCAGATTTTTAGACCAAACGGTAGACGTTTGAATTGGTAATGTCCTTCATTCGTCCAGAATGCCGTAAATGGTCTAGAACTTTTATTTAGTGCGATCTGGTGGAATGAGCTTGTCATGTCCAAAGTAGAAAAATATTTTGCTTTACCTAGTTTATCAAGTACATCTTCTAACCTTGTAAGTGGGAATTTGTCGTCTACCACTTTCTTATTTAAAGATCTAAAGTCTACTACCAGTCTCCATTTTGTTTGTCCGTTGAGACTCTTCTTGGGCACAATGAGTAATGGTGAGTTATAAGGACTGACTGATTCTTCTATTGTGTCATTCTCCATTAATTCGGCCACTTGTTTCTGTATCTCATTTAACTGTGGGTTTGGTAGCCTGTAGTTCTTTATATAAACCGGATTCTCATCTCTCGTAGAGATGTGTTGCTCATAGAAGTTGTTCGTGGTTAGTTTTTCATTTTTCTAAGCGTTGATACCTTGCTTTGTCTTTGGGTTTCATGATGTTTGATAGTATTTTATAGTTATTTAATGGTTCTACACTGATCATCGCATTTTCTATGATTTCTTCTTTATCTCCTATATTCAGTACTTTTACATGCTTGATTCCATCAGCTGGTAATATTGCATTTGATATGAAGACTCCTTTCTTTTTCTCATTGTCAATTACCACACTGTCTTGATGCAGATCTATTTTGATGTTTGTGATTAGTTCTGTCCTTGGTGGAACTGTCAATTTCCCAATGTTTCTCATTGTCATGTTCATTGGTAATATTATTTCTTCATCTGGCAATATCATTACTAGTACACTGGTTTCATAATCAATTTTGCAGTTATACGTTTTAAGGAAATCTCTTCCCAGTATTCCATCAGTTGCTATGTTTATGTCTTCATTTACTATGTGGAACTGATGCTCTATACCTGTTTCTCCTAATGCAAGTTTAAGTTTTGAAACACCTATCGAGAATATTGTTTTATTTGTTATACCGTTTATTTGACATGCCGAGTTCTCATTTAATTCTTTCACCAGATATTCCTAACAAACAGAAATATCTGCACCAGTGTCAACCAAAAATCTTAAAGGTTTTCTTAAGTTTGTTACAAATATGCTCACGAAATTTGTATCATTTTCCCCATAGAAATTTAGAATCTTCTTTGGTTGCCCCAATTCTGATGACCGGGGACACCTCTGTTTTCCGACCTAGTATTTCCGTTGTGGTATCCTCTCGTGATACCTCTGCCTCTGGCACTGCCTACGTTATTGTCTCTGTAGTCATTATTACGCCTATAGTAACTATTGCTGTCGTTATAATTATTTTGGTGTCCTCTAGTAAAAGGTCTTCTACCCCTGTTATTGCTGAAATTTCTTTGATTGGAGTTTTCATGATTTCTTTGAAAACTACCTCTGTAATTCGTTCTAAACTGCATAACATTGTTTTTTTTGCTGGTTGCTTCTACTTCAGCTGCTATTTGTACAGCCTCACTTAATTTTGTTACTCTGGACACCTGAATTACAGTTTTAATGGAATGGTTAACGCCGTTCTTAAATGCAATTAAACCTAATTGGTCATTTAACTTTATAATGGTCTCCTTGTTCGGATATCTGAATTTCATTGAGCTGAGATATAAGGCTATCAATTCTCTCTGAAAAACCATCAACATTCTGAGTCCCTTGGTGTAGATTGGCTAACTCATTATGTATTGTGAGCGGATTTACTTTTGGTTTGTAGCTATCATCATACGTCAAAAGGTGAAGTGAACGGTTGGCTTTATAAGTGCTCTGAGTTTGTGATCAAAATTCCCTATCTAAAACGTAGTAGTCCAAAGAAAAAATCGAAACAAAACCCATTTAAGACAGTGACTTTTGAATTTTTATTGTAAAATAAGAACCAGTGTCCTTACAATTTGACTACAAGTTGAATTTTTTGTTGGTAACAAACAGAAAAGTAGATTAAAATATTGTTTGACGTTTGCTTCTGTGTGTGTGCTCTTTGTTTTCACCGCTCCTCTGTTACGCAGTAAGTACTCGTACAAATATAATGCCTATGTGTGATAACTGCAAAGAAGAACTGCCTCCAATGGGGGATTTCGTTACTTGTCCGATGTGCTCCCGTAACCTGCACTACCAATGCACCACGGTGACAGAGCGTTCTTGGCGGACGATGCGTACAAAAAAGGAAGCTTGGAGGTGCCAATTTTGCAGGAATGCTAAGGATAATCCGTGCAACGCTCCATTTGACTCCTCTTCGCGTCCTCTTACCCCTACAACGCGCCCACAATCACCTGAAGTTCAAACGAGCAAAAGAAACCGGACTGAAATCATCAGTCCCCATAACAACACTCAAAACAATCATCCCAACATAGACAATCTGTCAAACACCAATGTCAATAACATCATGGAAGAATTTAAAAATATAAAAACGGAAATAAAAGGCATCGCCGATTTTTGCAACTTCGTCTCACAAAAGTTTGATGAAATCAACAAAAACCTCGAAAAAAACAACACTTTTATGGATTCACTAATGAATGAAATTCAAAAACTTAAAGATTCCCACAAAGAGAAAGATGAACAAATATCTAACATGCAAGCACAAATAAACATATTAGAACAACAACAGCTTAAGTACAGCGTGGAAATAAAAAATATACCACCAAAACAAAACGAGAACTTGCTGGAAATTGTTAAATCGGTAGGAAAGACCATTAACCACGAAATCACAAACATGGACATCACGGATATATATCGCACTAGAACTAAAAATGCGGAAAGATCAACAATAATTGCCACTTTTCAGAATTACACAAATAAGACTAGATTTATGCAGAACGCCCGCGCGACCCGTCCGTTGACAATCGCCAAGCTCAACCATCATATAGAAAGCAATGAAAAAGTTAGCGAAATTTACAATAATAACAACATATTTATCAATAACCAGCTGACAAACGAAAACAAGCAACTACTATGGCAAGCAAAGAAGAAGGCAAAAGAAGAAAATTGGAAATTTGTTTGGGAAAACACAGGGAAAATTTACGCGAGAAGAGAAGAAAAAACAGAAGCTTTGTTCATTCGATCTCCGAACGATATTAACAAAATTAAACGTCAGTAATTATTGTGTGTGTGTGTGTGTGTATGTGAGGAATAACTTTTGTTTTGTTTATGATGGATGAAAACATAGAAACATAGAAGAACTGTTTGATCTGAATTACATGGAGTTTGATGATTTTGATCAAGCAGAAGAGGAACTAAAGAAAACGAATTTTAGTTGCTTATGTCTAAACATAAGGTCGCTAAGAAAAAATTGGGATGTTTTTTGTGCTCGTATCTGTCCAATTTTGAATTATATTGATGTAATTGTCCTCGTCGAAATAAATATAAAAACAGAAGAAAATAATCTTTATCATTTAGATGGTTTCTCTGCTGAATTTGCCAACAGGGCACATAAAAAGGGTGGTGGTATCGTAATGTTTATTAAAAATAACATCAGTTACGAAAAAATAATAATCGATACAACAGCTTGTGAAAACCTGACCGTGAAATTGATGTCCTATAAAAAAGAAAAATTTATAAGTGGAGTTTATAGACCGCCGAAGCAAAACCCAGTTGTATTCTTCGATGACTTGGTGAAGATAATTAACTCTAAAGAAGGAAATTGTGGCACAATAATTCTGGGCGACATTAATATAAATACAAAAGATGATTTAAATGCATTGGTTCTTAATTATCAGGATTTGCTGGCATCGAGGGGACTTTTTAATGCCATCAAAGGGTATACCAGAGTGGACTTAAATATCGGCAGCCGCACACTTATAGATCATATTTTAGTCAGTATACAAAAGGCTAGAATGTTTTCAGCTGTAATAGAAAATGAGATATCAGACCATTACATTACACTATATGGAATCTACGAGGAACATCTTTTCGAAAATAATACTCCCCTTAAGTCCTTCATAAATCCGACGAGAGTTAATGAATTAATTCGAGCTGTTGATTGGACATCCTTATTGGAAGAAACTAATCCAGAAAGTCTTTTGATGTCGCTGATTAAAAAAATGGATGATATCTACTCCAATTCAAAAGCTGTAGGCAAAGAAAGAAGTCGTAGGAAAAGTCACTCGTGGATTAACACGGACATTCTAGAGAGTTGTAAGGAACGAGATCGATTGTACCGAAGGTGGAAAAATAACCGTAGCAACTCATCCTATGAAATCGAGTACAAACAGTTTCGCAACCAAGTAAACAAAAAAATATCTCAGACCAGGAATCTACATTATAAAGAAAGATTTGAACAAACAAGAGGTGATCCAAAAAAAACATGGGCGATAATAAATGAGGTGTTAGGACGACGAAAACTTTCCTTGGATGACACTATAAGTAAACATTTTCCATCCGACAAGAACATGACTACGTTGGCAGAGGAATTTGGAACGCTTTTCGCAAAACAGGCAGAGTCTATAATACACAAGTGCAATGTAGAAACATCCAGTCATCAAAATACGAGATTATGTCACTCTATATATTTTGGGGAAACAGACTATGCAGAGGTAGAAGGTTTGGTACACCGCCTAAACATACAGAAAGCACCCGGGGTAGACGGTATTAGAGTATCTGATATTAAACTTAATACCGATATCTTTGTCCCCATTTTAACCAAACTTATTAACCTAAGCTTTAATACGGGAATAATTCCTAAAAAACTTAAAGAGGCAGTGGTAAGACCAATATATAAAGGAGGGATTAAAAAGCAACTCACAAACTATAGGCCAATTACAATCTTACCGGCCATCGAAAAAGTCATGGAGCAAATCGTTTCGGATCGTATATGGGACTTTGTAAAAAAGCATAATTTGATCTGCAAAAGCCAATACGGATTCCAAAAAGGAAAAAGCACAAACAAACTGCTTGGCGACTTCGCGAATGTAGTCAATACGGCCCTTAGCATGAGACAACATGTCCTCGTGCTGTTTTTGGATTTCAGCAAGGCATTTGATACGCTCGACCACACTAAACTCATCAACGCTTTATACAGAGTAGGAATTAGAGGAAGGCTGGCGGATTGGTTAACAAACTACCTGGCAGACAGAACCTTCAGAGTCAAAATCATGAATTGCTGTAGTGTTGCATATAAAGCTAAATATGGAGTACCGCAAGGCTCGAAGCTTGGCCCTCTACTATTCATTTTGTACACAAACGAAATGCTTAAATGCTTAAAAAAAGTGTACCTTTCGCATATGCTGATGATACGGCTATCGTTGTGTGTCGTAAATCATTGGAAGACGCTACAACGGTAATGCAGGAGGAGTTCAACGAAGTTTCGAAATGGTGTCACGATAACGGGCTTGTACTAAATGAAAAAAAAACTAAACTTATGCACATTCGAAGCCCGATGTATCCAGCGTCACAAATCGTCCTTAAAACTTTTAAATGTAATAGTGTGTCTGACTCTGTGCAAATTGAAGTCGTAGATACTTGTAAGTACCTTGGTATTATCATTGACTGCCACTTTCGCTGGGAGCCACACATAAATCATCTACGAAAGAAGCTGAGAGGGTCCCTGTTTGCGCTTGCTTGTCTACAATACAAAGCCTGGAATGTATCAACTCCCATCAATTATAAATGAGTATGGCAGAAGAAGGCTGATGTATACCGTGCCGAATGTACTAAATAACCTTCCTCAACACTTGAGAAACATCAACCAAGTTAATATCAGGAAACAAAGATTGAAACAATTTTTTTTAGAAGCTATTACTTAATTTTAAACGCAAATTAAATAAACTACGTCAAATATATAAATTTAATAATATTAATATAATTGAAAATTTAATTTAAATATGAACTACTTATTACCTAAAATGTAAAAAAAAAAAAAAAAAAAAAAAAAAAAAATGTTAGTTGCAATAAGACACTTATAAATTCTTATATAGATAGTAAGTAACCTTTTGTTAGAATTAAATCTTGTTAATAATCTCCTGCAGATAAGCCAATTGGCTTCGCAGGTCAATGATAACATATGTTTTTGAATTAATAAACAACAATTAATAATAAAAAAAAAAAAAAAAAAAATCTGTTAATGCTTTCTGGAACTTCTCATAAGTCGTTGGTTTATCTTGCACTAATAACCTGTTCCTAACTTTATCTGTCAGCTTTGTTGCAAAAATGAATTCTATTAGCTTATTTTGTTCTTGTGAATCACCAAGTGTGTCACTATAAAATTTTATTAGTCCTAAGAAATTTGCTAAATTTTTCTGTTCCCCATTAAATTCTGTAATTAGCTTTGCAGCTACCAATATTTCAAATTTTGCCATTTCAGTTTTCAACAAAAATTATACATGTTTTCAAATTAGATTATTATTTTGTTTTGTGTCAAGCACTAAGCTATCTTTGTATTAGTATTTATTATTAAAATCATCGTTCTATACATTCAAAGAACGTGAATATACAAGTACAAATCTTTCGTATGTCTGTTACGCTAGCTACTTAAGGTCTTATAAGAGGAGTGAATTACAAAATGCTTAAAATTAGGATTACATTTACAAGAAAAAATAGCTTAAAAAAATATATATATATTTTTTTTTTTTGCATTTATTTTTCCATTATTAATAAAAGTCCAATATTTGGAAACATTAGGCTTGGAGGTCTTGTTCCGAAGGGTAGTTTACTTTCTGCATCTTCCTGTATGTCGACTTCCATATCTTCTTCATTTGTCTCTCTGAGTCATCATCGTCGTCGTCACCGGCTCCTCTTCTATGCGTTTTCGAACTCATAGTACTGCTTCAAACTCATATCTCGTCGCGTTACGCTTTGTCGTGCATTTGTGAATTCTGAACTATGTTAGTGAGGCATGTTCGTTTTGCTTTTACATATTCCGAGGAAATCAGCTCGCAAATTTAATTTTCAACTTTGTTAATGAAGCAAATATGTACGTTTTGGTCCCCTCCCTATTGAATATTTTTTTTTCAATTAATCAACAGTTTGGCAGGATCGCCATGTAATGTTTTGTGTAGGAATGATAATTTTCCTATAAGCAAGTATGTGGCCTATCGCCCTATGCTGTATTAAGCGCAGCTCGCTGTTGTATTTTGCTGTTTAAAGCGCAGCTCGCTAATGAACTAATGGCATGTGAGTGCCGCTGTGTATAAAGAGTCCAAATGCTGGATTAAGACTAATTTTATTCAAATCGATATCGCCCTTTTATACAAAAATCACTTACAACTAATTCACAATACGTATCGCTAACAATCATACATGCATACCATAAGAATAAACATAATTCTTTTAACCTACATTATTCACAAAACATTCATGCTCACATTTCATTATTACAATCAATTAATTGTCCTAATTTCTATTACCTGGGCCAATGAATGCAAATGAAAACATACATAATGAAAACATACCTTCCGTATTCGAAGCAAAGCGCAGCGATTCAATGTTACGTAGTCGTTTTCATTGTTTACTTTGTGCCTGTATTGAGTCACACTACACCTGATTAAATATACATATATGTATATAATGGGTTGGGTTCGATATCCCGCTTTTTATAATCCCGATTCCTAAAATCCCCATATTAAAATTCCGCTTTTTATAATCCCGTTTTTTAAAATCCCGCCTCTTATAATCCCGTTTTTTATAATCCCGTTTCTTATTATCCCGCTTTTACAAATCGCGCGATTTTTTAAATTAAAGCAACTACTTTTGATTGTAAAAGCGGGATAGTAAGAAAATTGAAGTAAATTAAGCAATGAGTGTTTTTTTTTGAAATGCAGTTTATTTTAACATTTATCATTTGTAGGGGAGTAACAAAATAAGAAATAAATAATATCAAAATAAATTTATAAGTAATAAATATGACAATCTTCAATACTTAATTAAAAACATAGGGACGGGCTACAGTCGGCTTGGGCGAACTGTTGGATACCCTATTCTTATTCCTATCCCTCATAAGTGGGCGTGACAAAAGTCTAAGTATGGTTGAGTTGTTAAGAACGCTCTACATATTTTGTTATATAACATTTAAAGGATTTTATCAAAAAAAAACCAAGCTTTTGTAAAAAAAACGCTCCCTAGCTCAAACTTTGGTTTTTCAATAAAATTATTTTATTTAATTGTGGGCGCGTCAGTAAGCGGATTTAAAAAAAATTAACACATGAGCATAAAGGGCCGCTAGAGAGTATATATTACAAATTTCCGCTCCCTAGCTCAAACGTTTTTTTTTGAAATTGTGGGCGTGTCAGTGGGCGGATTTTGAAAATATTTACACATGAGCATAAAGGCCCCCCTAGAGAGTATACTCGTATATTATAAATTTCAGCTCCCTAGCTCAAACTTTGGATTTTCAAAAAAAAAATTTAAATTGCGGGCGTGTCAGTAGGCGAATTTTGAAAATATTTGCACATGCGCATAGATGCCCTCTAGGGAGTATATACAAGGTGGCGCAAAAGTTGTCAGGTGGCGCAAAAGTTGTCACCCGATGTTCTTTCGCTGTAATTTTTTTTATGAATGAAAAACTTTGGTTCTGCTTTTGGATTATGTTAATTGGTGTCTTAAGTTTTTTCTGTATCAGTTAACTTCACAAATATCAAAGTAGAATTTACATTTGCCGCCATTTGCAAAAATTAGATATGCTTCTTCCGATAGGAAGATGACTTTTGCGCCACCTTGTATTATAAATTTCAGCTTCCTAGCTCAAACTTTGGATTTTCAAAAAAAATGTTTTATTTAATTGTGGGCGTGTCAGTGGGTGGATTTTGAAAATTTTATCTCCCGATCAGTTTTAGGTGTCATAGATCATATATAAAATTTCAGCTTTCTAGCTCAAAATTTGATTTTTTCCAAAAAAAATTTTTTGACTTTGTGGGCGTGTCTGTGGGCGGATTTCAAAAATTCGTAAACTTGATTATTTCGGGACCCTAGAGAGTATATCGTTAAAATTTCAGCTCTCTAGGCCCAGTTTAAAGGCCTAATTTTTGCCGACGGACGGACGGACGGACGGACGGACATGGCTAGATCGACATTACTATCGATGCTGATCATAAATATAGTAACTTTTAGGGTTCTACGGGCAATATTAAGGTATGTTACAAACTACGCGTCAAAATTAATATACTCTTAGAATAGGGTATACAAAAAATAAAGTAATGTTATATGATATCCTGCAAAAGGGAACAAAAAAAAATTTCAAACCTTTAACAACATTTCTTATTTTATTAGTTCAAGTGTTATTATAAGCAATGCGACGCAAAAAACCACTTTTAATCATTTTTTTTCTATTTCTCATTAATTTTTTTACAGCGCGTGACTTTATAACATTAGTTTTTATACCCTATTCTAAGGGTATATTAATTTTGACGCATAGTTTGTAACATACCTTAATATTGCCCATAGACCCCTAAAAGTTAGTATATTTATGATCAGCATCGATAGTAATGTCGATCTAGCCATGTCCGTCCTTCCGTCGGCAAAAATTAGGCCTTTAAACTGGGCCTAAAGAGCTGAAATTTTAACCATATACTCTCTAGGGTCCCGAAATAATCAAGTTTACGAATTTTTGAAATCCGCCACAGACGCGCCCACAAACTCAAATGACGCAATTTTAAAAAAACAGTATTTTAGTAGACGGGATTTTAAAACTTTTTTTTCGGGATTTTTGAAAAGCGGGATTTCAAAAGGCGGGATTCCGATACGCTCCCGTATATAATGTAAGTACCTGTTAAAGAAACAAATAAATTAAAAAAATGGGTATTATTTTTGAGTTTTTGGTACCCCAGTACCCATAGCCCAGAAATAGTATCCAAAAGATACCATAGTATCCATTTCGACAGCGCTGAGCCCTTTCTGGACAATTCGTCGGCCTTTTCATTACCTTCAAAACCCTAATGGCCCGTAACCTTCCATCGTTTGGTTGGTATTAAGGCAGTGCAAGAATAATTTGGAGTCAATGGTATGCGAGCTAAGGGCATTTATAGCTGCTTGACTATCCGTAAATATATGGATAGTGGTGCCTTTTAAATCAGATGTATTGATGTAACTGGCCCATTCTTGAATGGCGTGGAGCTCTGCTTGAAATACTCTCTGACGTTTTCCAATTGGTATTGTGATGGTTGGTTGGTTGGTTTAAGTGGCTGTAATTCCCGTCAACTGACGAGGGAAAACACAAGTAGCGCATTGAGCGCCGTTTTCATACCACAACTAACGGAACCTAAAATTAAAGGGAGAGATGGATGTTAAGGGGGCTCAAAACCACCCTGTGGAGTTGAGGAATTTGATAATGTTATTGAAGTGGATGGTATGAATGGCGTATGGTATAAAATGGCGATGGCGTAGTGCGCTGCGTCTGGTTACGTCCATCTAGTCTCAGCCCTTGAGATGAAGTGCAGGAGGATTTCTCTCTTTACATATCACAGCGAAGGGAAAACTTCCTCCGCATGTGATACGCACAGAGCAGAGCCACGTCTGGCGAGTTCATTTTCTCGCTCATTTCCTTCAATGTTCCTATGGCCGGGAACCCAGACGAGAGTGATATCTAGCCGATGACAAGCCTTATTCAGCATATCCCTGCATTCCACCATAAGCTTGGACGTAGACTTAGTTGAACTAACAGCCTAAATCGCGGCCTGACTGTCGACGAAGATGCCTATTTTTTTCCTCTGTGTCAATATGTTGAGAAGCAGTCTACACGCCTCCTTAGTTGCAAGTACTTCTGCTTGAAAGACGCTGGCTGCGTTGGGAAGGCGAAGGGTTTTAGAGATATCTAGCTCTGTAGAGAAAATGCCAGCTCCTACTCCCACAGTTCATCTTGGAACCATCTGTGAAAATAGGTATGTCGAATTCATTTACGACCGCATTTTCTTTCCATTCTGATCTAGAGGGGAATCTCACAGAAAAGCTTTTATGGAAGTTGAGTTTGGGTGTAATGTAGTCTGTACCTATTAGACCAATGCCGTCGGGAAGTGAAAGAAGGATGCTGGTATGGCCGTATGGCCTTTCCGACCAACATTTAGATTCCTTCAATCTAACAGCACTACACGCTGCAATGTTTTTGATATACAGATCCACTGGCAGAAAGTTGGGAATCAAATTGAGCGCCTTTGTCGGACTTGATCGAAGGGCTCCAGTGATTCCAATTCCAGCTGTTCTTTGGATTCTGCTTAATTTAGTGACGTTGTAGGCTTTACTTAGAGCGGGCTACCATACCACTGACCCGTAGATGAGGATGGGACTTACCACCGCTGTGTACATCCAACGAACCATCTTTGGTTGAAGCCCCCACTTCTTGCCGAAAGTTTTGCTACATGCGTAGAAAGCAACGCTTGCGTTCCGCATTCGGTGTTCGGTTCGATGTTGGACTTCCAGTTGAGTTTGGGGTCAAGCATGACTCCAAGGTATTTTTCGCTGGTGGATAATGGAAGATGTTGGTTATTTAAGCGGGGAAGTGAGAAGGTTGGTTTTGGTGGTGAAAAGCATCAGTTCAGTTTTGCCTAGGACACAACTTGTAGCCCACCCGCTAATCTTACCCAGTGCTCTTTCCATGATTTCACTTATCACGGTCGGAAACATTCCTGATACTAGAACAACCACGTCATCCGCATACGCAACGACTTTGATGCCCTCCCTGTCGAGACTTGACAGGATTTTGTTAAGAACTATAATCGATAAGAGAGGCGAGATCACCCCACCTTGAGGTTTTCCTCTGCTTACTGATTTGGTTAGAAGGATATTGCCTAGTTTTGCTTGAAGGACCTTCTTTTTGAGCATGGAAATGATCCAAGAAGTGACGAAGTCCTCTACGCCTAGTTCTAGGAGATATTCCTGGATCGATTCAGTGTGGACGTTGTTAAACGCGCCCTCTATATCTAAGAAGGTGGCTAAGGTATATTGGTGATGGAAGAGTGACCTTTCGACTGTACGCACTACTTCATGAAGTGCGGTCTCCGTCGACCTGCCCTTGAGGTATGCGTGCTTTGCATAAGGGAGAGCTTTCAAGGCCTGTTCTTATGTGAAGGTCAAGTACACGTTCTAGAGATTTGAGTATGAAAGAGGTTAAGGTAATAGTAATGATTTAGTAGGATACTGCTTCTGTAATTTTCAACTAGTAGGGGCACAACTATCTCGTCATGTTTTTGAAGCATGATGGGGAGAATGCCAGCCTGCCCTGGTGATTTATACGGAGCAAAGCTGTGAATGGTCCCCTGCTCCCCTGCAATTGGGGCGGAAGTACGCAGTAGTCAGTGCAACCAGGAAAGTGCGTATGAAGTAGAAGCTCCAAGGATTCGTCAGTGGATTCCCTCCAGGTTCCGTCCGTTCTCTTGAAAAAAGATGGACTGGAGTGTCCTTTGGATAGAATTTTATTGAGTCTTGCAGATTCCTTAAGAGAATCGATGGCAGTATTCAGACCATGCTTGTGTCTTACATAGCGTATACCACTATGTATATACCATTGTGACTATTTGGTGGGTTATTACTAACACATCCTTCTCTTTTGGCAATCTCCGTTGAAAATCGTTTATTTAAGCTAATGTCTGGTGATGGCGGTTTTTGACAGCGCATTTCATGTCTAGTTCCGGAAGTTCAGTCAGAAGGGTCACTTGTTCCGGGTGATCGCTAAGACTTATCTCATTTAGCTGTTCTAAACTTGGTGCACTGCAAATCGCCATTTTGTGTATGTGTATGTACAGAGGTGTGAGACCTTTTATTGCCTCTATGGCAGGTGCTGGGCAGGTTCGCATGGCTCCGTAGATACCTAGACATGCAAGCCGTTGAACTCTTTGAGCTTCTCTATTGCGATCTTTTGTGTGGCTTTAGTCCGACATGCTATAGAGGCGTATGTAATTATGGGTCTTATTATCATGGTATAGATCCAGTAGAACCATGGTAGAACCTGGAGAATCTCTTCAAAGATCACTTAGCCTCTAATATACATGCGGCGACAGGCCCATAAAGCTCTGGTAGCTTTCGCAATTTTGTTGCCCATGTGAGAGTTCCAGATAAGCCCGCTTTCTAGGATTACGCCGAGATATTTGACTTCCTCGGAATACTCGACGACGTCAAGTGAATTTCGACCTAGATTTAATTATCTTTTTTTGGTGATAGGAACAATGACAGCCTTTTTGGGATTGATAGAGAGATTTTCCCCGGTGCACCAGTCTAGAGTTATCTTAAGTGCGTTTTGCACACCTAATGTAACTTCGTTTGCCGCATTGCCCCTAATAATGATCAATATGTCGTCGGCGTACCCAATTGGTTTTAAGCCTAAATTGCTCAATCTATGGAGCAGGTCATGAATGACCAGCGACCACAGGAGGGGAATAGAGCACTTCCCTGTAAGCAGCCCCTAATGGTTGACTGATACGGAAGTCAGTTTTGACCCAGCAATTATTTTAGATAGCATCGCTTTTATCCATTTAAAGTATGTTTGGCTTTATTTCTGTGATGCAAAGCATTTGATATGTAATCGTATCCAGTGTTGTCAAAAAACCGCTCTATATCCAGAAAGATGAATAGTGCGATCTAGTGGGGCCGGTAGGCGTTTTTGATCTCAGTTGATTTACCTTTTACCTTTCTGGTATGGATATTGAATTGGGTTTAGAGGCATGCTATTTGTTAAGCATTCTCTTATGTGAACATCAATAATCCTTTCCATTATTTTCAGAAAAAGCAAGCAATTCTTTATAAAAACAGATTGGAAATCCCATCAGCCCCACACGAGTTAGAATTATTTAAAGTACCAATAACTTTCAATAATTCGATAGAAGTAATGGGCTTATAGACAAAACGGTTACTTTGTAAATGTTCATCCGAGCTACAAAGGGACGAACATGAGGTACAAGGTGGCAGGACAGGACATGGTTGTAAGCTACTTGCTATATTTGCGAAATAGCCATTAAATGCGTCAGCAATGACAGGCTTGTCGGGAACGTCTACGTTATCAACACGAATAATAGCCGGTTTCTTAGGAAAAGAAGAACTGTTCAGCAAGCTGTTTACCAATTGCCATTCATTTTTTAAGTTTCCCTTAGCGGAATTAAATTGAGTACGGTAATAGGTATCTCGACAGATTGGGATCTAATTTTTTTAGTTCATCGCACAGTTTTTTATATTTTCTTCTTAAGCTCAAATTATAAGGGTACTTTTTACACAGATACCCAGAGATCCAAGGTTTAAACCTTTTTGTACGCTTTTTTGAAGGCAATACTGAAGAACAGTTAAAAATGTGTTTCTTGAGGCAATCAATAAAGATGGTAAAGGCATTAGAAGCATCTCTGCATGAATAAACATCTTCCCAAAACTCATAAATAAGATTGTTTTTAAGTTTGTTGAAGTTAATTTGTATCACCCTGTCAGCCATTTTCGGAGTTTTTCTATGATTGCTAATGATGTTTACTAAAAGCCCTGTCTTCTTCTTCTTTGAAATTCATTTTTTTTATTCATTGATAAATATCTACTTACATACTAGACAAAAATGATTAAACCTAACTTAAAATTAACAGGATACTTATTCTTATTTATTGGTCCTTATGCGAACGCTCTAAACTTAACTATATCTTAGAATTATTGCCTTTCGGCCTACGAACTATTTTACGAACTAATCTTACATATATATTCCTCGAGAAAATTTACTAAAACTCGGTATCATTATTGAGATTTTATATAAAACAAATTACAAACTACCTATTCTACTTACTTAAACTACTTAACGTATTCTAACTATAATTAGGATTCTGAGCACTCGTTGCCTGGCGCAATAAGTGGTCAAAATCCCAATTGCTTTCCGAGCGCCTGGCAGTCGTCAACGTGCACACGCGCCGCCGTGAGCCGACTGAAGCCTTACAGCGTCAGTCAACTCCCGGAAGCACCACCACACGTTGGCGAGCCCGGCCTCTCCCAAAAACGCCCTAGCTGACTTAATCTAACTTATAAGCTAAGAGGATGTTACCTAGAGTAACGCACCGTCCTGGGAGGGCATGTTGACCCCTCCCCTTGCAACGTGCCTTCGAGTGACCTTAATGAGGAAATTGTCAATCCTATTCAACTGAGCCCCATCGTATAGGACCTTGTTGGGATAGTATTTTATATAGTTGGATTCAGGCGTTCGGAACAACCGGAGACAGGTCCTAAGACATTGTCTCTCCAAAACCCGAATCTTTTCCATATAGCTAGGCGCTATATTAAACCATAATGGACAACCATAAGCGATGATCGGCCTTATAAGGGCCACGTAGCAAATGACCTTCACTCTGGAGTCAAGTTGACTGCTATGAAACAGTCTCCTTGTTAGAGCATAAGCCTTCTTGGCCCCAGCAAGACAAGCAACTATATGTCTATCGAAATACAGATACTGGTCAAGCCAGATACCTAGATATCTAACTGCGCTTCTCACCGCCAATGGCTGCCCATTTTGTCCAATAATGGCCAATTTTTTCCAGTTTTTTCTGGTATCCCTAGAGGCCCCAGCCAATGGAGTTCTGAACAAGATTGTTTCCGTCTTCTGAAAGTTGATTTTCAACTTCCAGTCGTCGCAATATCGCTTAATTTGATCGAAGTCACGCTGCAAAAGGATATTAATGACCTCGATTTTAGGACCTGATCTGTATGCCACCAAATCGTCGGCATACGCTATAGCATGGCTGAGTGAACCCACCAGATCACTCGTGTAAATGTTAAACAGGATCGGAGAATTGACCGCCCCCTGCTGTAAACCGTTTTTAATTTCAAAGACTCTGCTCGAAGTCACGTTGCCACATTTGACAACGAACTTCTTTCCCATAAGCATATTATAAATTACATATAGCAAAGGTTTGTGCATCCCCCGCCTGGTCAACTTGTAGAAAAGTCCCTCTAACCATACGGTGTCGAAAGCCTTCTCAAAATCAACCAGACAAGCACCCGTGCATTGGTTCTTGCATTTATTCCACTGAATGTCGGAAACCAGTTTCGACGCGGCATGAATAGTGTCATGCCTCGCCCTGAAACCAAACTGGTTGTCCGGAATTATGTTATTGTCCTCGACCCACTTTAACAGGGCTCTATTGACAACCTTTTCAAAGACCTTGCTAATATTCGGAAGCAAGCTAATTGACCGGAGATTGGCAGGGTTCGTCCTATCTTTACATTTTTTCGGGATAGGGTGTACCACAGCTACCTTCCAATGCGCCGGATAATATGCATTATTCAGCGCATTGTTAAACAGCGTGGTGAAAATATCTACAGCCTCCAGAGGCAGGTGTCTCAATACGACGTTTGGGACACCATCCATCCCCGCCGACTTTTTATTCTTTAGTGTCTCGAAGATGCACAGAAGATCATCCTTCGACACGAACAAGTGCGATGCATCTCGGCCATTGGCGACAACTGCATTAGCATGGTTTTCATCAGTGAACACGGTGAATCCGTTATTCTCAGATCGCCAATTCTCAAGTTCGGTGCGCAGATCGAAGTGGCTCACCAGAGCCCTATTCTCAATGTCGTGGTTACGGCGAACAGGATTGTTCACCGTATACACGGCCTCGAAACAAGCGCCCAGCAAATCCACCTTCTCCTGTGGGTCCTCGACCACGAAAAAATCGTCGTTTGAAGCGACACTTTCTGGACTTATTCCAGCAGTCAGTACCGTCTGTCTGTTCTCTGCTGTCTGGGAGATTCGAACACAAGGAATATCATTGTGATCTTTCCTCCTGAACAACTTATTTATCTGTGGGAACATATTCGGACTACAGGTTTTAATAGCCCGAATTTTATTGCCCCAAAACAGACTTACAGATTTTTTGTAATTTTCTTTTATCAGCTGTTTCAGGATTCGGATCTCTGAATTCAGCATCCTTACCTCCGGGTCGTTGCGATCAGTAAATTGCCTGTACAGCCGTTTAAGCCTCGAGAGCAGTCTACTTTTCTGTCGGTATAGTGCGTCGATTGTAGGGTTTCTTTACTTTTCTGTCTGGTCGTCGTCGGAACGCCCTACTCGAGGAATAGTTCGTTCCATAGTTCGTTTGATGGCGTCGTTCATTTGCAATAAATGCCGATCAATGTCATCATTTGTCATGTTACTGTTTGTCGGTGGGTCGATCCCACTCGAACGTATATCTCGCTTTAAAAATCTGGAGAAGCGCGACCATTGTGCCCTCCGATAATCGAATGAACACACTGCTTCGTACTCCTCCAGCAGCGTTTGCTCGTTCGGGATCCGTATTGCGGCGGCGAGTCCGTAGTGATCACTATCGTACTCAAACGCACGCAAACAGTTCCGCGTGTTTTGATCTATGTTCGTCAGTTGAAGTCTTGCGTCCGTTAAGGCCAAGTCCAGGAAAGCGCCGCTTCTTGGGAAAGAAGGGATATCCGTCGCGTACAACTCGAGGTTGTACTCAATCATATTGAGGCGCCACCAGTCGTGAAACTGGTTGCCCCTGGGATTTGCAGTAACATTTCCCCATGCCGCATGTTTGGCATTAATATCTCCGGCCAAGAAGTAATAATTCTCCTCCGAGTTCAGCTGCAGACCACGAAAAAGTGTCTCGAGCTCTGTCATAAATTGGTTTGGTGGAGGTGCTGCAGGTGCGTAAAGCGACACCACATACATTCTCCTCCGGCTATGGAGAGGAATGCATATGATGCATGCCTCCAACAACTGAAACCTACGTACGTCCCCGCTATATATAACCCTATGGCGCAGGCCTTTTCGAATTAAGATTCCAACCCCACCTCCTTGAGTGGAGTGAGGCCGGTCTCTTCTTATTACATGATAGTTTTTGTATCCCAATTTGTGCTTCTGATTTAGCTTAGTTTCGCTAACCAAAAGCACATCCGGGTTTTCGGTTTTCAACAAGTTGGCAAGTGACGTTCTTTTCTCGATCCTGACTAGTGAATTAACATTCACAGCAAGGATCTTTAAGTTTCCCTCATCCAGCGTAGCCATTAGATTTATGGCACACCAGACCCCACAAACAGCTCCGAATAGATAAAGTCAATTCGGGCCGCTTGTTCATTTAATTGTTTCTGGAACTTATCGATCTTTCCGTGCAGAGACAGAAGGATCGATTTTAAGTCCAGATCCACCTCTGGTGCCTTTTGGGCTACCTTTGGTTGGTTTGATGTCATGTGGGCTTGACCCGGTCCAGCTGCCATTTGGGCAAAGGACACGTTGGGTGCCACAAAATTTGCGAACGAGCGACTCCTCTGACGCCTATCATCTTCAGACTGCTGTTTGCGGGCCTGGACTCTCTTTTTCAATTCTTGGTACTTTGGACAACCCCTGAAGTTGGCGGGATGTCCAGAGTTCCTGCAGAGCACACAGGAGAGTACACTCCGGTCTTCGACTCTCTCCTTACCTAGAGAGCATTTACCATGTATGTGGTCCTTATCGCACTTCACGCATCTGAACTGCATGTTGCAGTTAGCTGCGGCGTGCCCGAACCTTTGGCAGCGCATACATTGAAGTATGCGATCTGACCTCTTTATTTTCTCCCACCTTACAGCATGGTAGTACAGGAAGCGGATATTTCGCAGCCTGTCGATTTTGCTGTCGGGAGTAAGCTGGACTAGGAAGAATGGTAAGTGACGGTTACCACCCCTTGCCACAGCGGAGGAAAACGGCTTGACCCCCACGAAATGGAGGTCGTCGCTTTCAAAATTCTTTAGCTCTCTTTCAAGCTCCTCCGTTTTAATTGAGGGATCGATTCCCTTCAGTACCACGGTTTTTAACTTTTGCTGCCTTGGGGTGTACGTGAAGTACTCGGTTTTCACCTCTCCCAAAGCGGCGCGCACCCTCTGGTACTCCTCTATTTTTTCACATATAATTATGTGATTGTTAGCAGAAAGCCTTTTCACATGGAAATTTTTTGTTATTAATTTACAAATCCTAATGCTATCTACAATGTCGAAATTACTCACGTTAATGGGTGGTATTTTGTCCTTCCGCGACTGTTTAGATTGTGGTTGTTGTTGTTGTTGTTGTTGTTGTTGTTGTTGGTGTTGTTGTTGTTGATGTTGTTGGTGTTGTTGTTGTTGATGTTGCCGTTGTTGTTGCTTCACCTCCAGTTGTTGTTGCACTTGCTGCTTGAGCACAGCTTGTTGTTGCTGTTGCTGCAGCTTCTTACTGCGCAACTGGTCGCGCTTCTCCAGCAGCTCTTTTATGAGCTTGTCCAGCTGCGCCTCCTCATCATCCTCTTTTTCTTCGTCCATTTGGACGACTTCCTCGTCATCGACCGGTAAGTCCTTGAAGGAGTTTCCCTCTCCGACGTACCGGCCCTCTCCTCCATCATACTCATAAGAGCTGGAGTGTGCTCCGTCATCATCGGATGCAGCCACCGATGATGCCACACTATGGCCTGCCAAGTCTAACCTTCTTTTGGCTGAAAGGTTCGGCTTCGGATTTAACTTCCGCCGCCGTTTTTCCACTGTCCTATACTCCTCGCTTACAGTTACTGCTGGCGTTGTAGCGAGAGCTTTTATTGTTGGCGTTGTTGTTGTTGCTGTTGTTGATGTTATTGTAGCTGGTGTTGCCTGCGTAGACCCCCGCCTGGGCAACGCGGAACCCGCTGTTGAACTTGGTGTCACTTTAATGGCATTTAAAGCTGCCCTTGGCATACAAACTGCCGCTGTTTTCATTACTGCTATTGTTGCTGCTGATTTTTTTGCCGGCTCACGTGTTCGGACAACACGTCGCAACGGCACACCCACACCCGTAAGCGAGACCACCGATTTTCCGGGGTCCATCGCCTGATGCGTTGCGGCACTTTTTTTTTTTTTTTTTTTTTGTTTATTTTTGTGTCTCTATCACTATTTCCGAAAAAAATTTAAAAAATTGATAACTGACCGAGAATCGAACCCGAGTCTCCGGCGTCAGAGCGGGACACCTTTCTTACTAAGCCAACTTCGGACTTAAAAATCGCTTGACTAAATCGCTTATATTGGATACACTTTCCTTTTTTTTTCGCTGAACACTAACTAGCCGCCCTATCTCGAAGAGAGCTGCGGAACGACTGACTAAAAGCCCTGTCATACAGTGATCAGTGATCATTAAGTCCAGAACAAACTTCTCACAACTATCCATCAAAACATCTTTAAAGCGTCCATATTATGTGGTCTAAAAATCTACCAGATGCAACCCTAGTTGGCTCATTAATAAAGCAAACCAGGTCATTCGATGCTAGCAAAGCCAAATAACTAGAAACAGTTTCACTATGTTCTAAACTGTTGAGATTAAAATCACCAACAATAATAAGATTTTTTGATTTCTCCTTTGCTAAGAGACCTGAAAATTCTTCTATGTATGTCAAGACTTAATTGCTATGTAGCCCCAAATAATATATTCCTTTTTGGATGAGTGCTGAAAAGATATCGTCCGTACCTGATGCCTTGAATAGTTTGAATGAGTTTTAATCCCCACCTTTACCTTATCCAGAGTAAAAACTTTTCGGGATAAACTGTTCACTCTGCTGAGGTTTTTTGGAGTTGAAACCTCCACTATATGGTCAATTAATATATACATACTTGTGATCGCTTTACACAAAGCAGCGAAGAGTTGATAATCACAAACGCGGCAATCGACTATCACCTCAGCCGATTCAACCCCAGATTTCTGAACTCGAACGACACGATGATGATAAAGTTACTATCGGGGCATATGTCCTGAACTCTATCAAAAAATGTGCATGAAATGTGAAATTTTATATAGATATAAAAACAAAAATAACTTAATAAACCATTTGATATTGAATTGATGCCAAATTACCGATTGGCGTTTGTTTTTGCATTTTGATTTAAGCATATATAGAAAATGAAAACAACACACGTAGTAATAAATTTTATTTTCTTAACTTGAAGTTTCAAGAAACATGTTAAAGCATTACAAGATACATCCTGCGTTGAATGTTTACAATAGCAACTTGCTCAAAACCCTTTGTCCACTTATTAAGATAGGTTGATTCTGAGTTATCACTACCGCAAGATTGTTGTTTCCGCACAAGAAAACTGACTCTGAAAGAGAAATAATTATTTAATTTTCTTAAATATAATAATTTCAACACAACACAAAAAAAATATATCGAAAATTAAAACCGACGAGAAAAATGTAAACAAATGAATATTATTTTTAATTTTGTTAAATAGGTGCTTAATTCGATTATGATGTAAAAGATCCCGTGGATCTCACATTAAATGTGTCTAGTCATACAATGTACATTCAATGTACATACCTCAATACCTTCCTGCAGTGTTTTTTTTTATAATAAGCGCGCACTAAAGGGATTTGTTGGGACCCTTATAATGTATTAGCTACACAGCGCGGGCGTTAAGGAAATCAGGGTGAGAAGATAAGGAGAGATGCCGATGCACGTTGGTTCTGAATGTTTGTAGGTTATAATGTGTAGGAAAAATGGAGCGGGGAAGAACATTCCACATGCGTGTTGTACGGGTGAGGAAAGTTTCTTTGAACTTCACTCTACTTCCGAACACATGCTTTAGGGTGAACTGATGAGCATTCCTTGCATGGCGGTTATTGCGGTTGAAATGTTCAAGGGGAGGAATGCACCTGGCTATTTCGTTTGAGCACTTATGGTGGAAATAACGGTAAAATAACGAAAGGCTGGAGACATAACGACGATGACTAAGAGAGTCAATCGATCTCGCGATGTCTCGGTCGCTAATGAGTTTAATCGCGCGTTTTTGGATCCTGTCATGTTTGTAGGTTATAATGTGTAGGAAAAATGGAGCGGGGAAGAACATTCCACATGCGTATTGTACGGCTGAGGAAAGATTCTTTGAACTTCACTCTACGTCCGAACACAGGCTTGAGGGTGAACTGATGAGCATTCCTTGCATGGCGGTTATTGCGGTTGAAATGTTCAAGGGGAGGAATGCACCTGGCTATTTCGTTTGAGCACTTATGGTGGAAATAACGATAAAATAACGAAAGGCTGGAGACATTACGACCATGACTAAGAGAGTCAATCGATCTCGCGATTTCTCGGTCGCCAATGAGTTTAATCGCGCGTTTTTGGATCCTGTCAAGTAGCTCCAAATAAGTTATTGGTGCATCGGACCAGATATGAGCGTTGTACTCGGGTTTCGGGCGAATAAACGCCTTATAAATTGTAGCCAGATCAGAAGGGGTGAAATATTTCTTACAACGCTTAAGGAAGCCTAGACATTTCGCGGCGTTCTTGGCGACATCGAATTTTTGATCATTCCAACGAAGGTCGTCATTAACACACATACCGTGAATGGAAAGTCTTTCGGTTTCAGCGATGTAAGTGCCATTCATAGATAATGGCAGTGTGTGTGGGTTTTGCTTTAATAACAGGAGACAGCCATGTATTTTTGAAGCATTAAATTCCACTCTATTGGTTTTACCGCACTGAGTTATGCTGTTAAGATCGGAATTTAATGAGCTTAACATAGACGTTGCCGTTCTAGTTCCACACCCGAAGAAGAGGGGCGTGACCCAAGAAACCAATATGAGAAGCTGAGGGTACTGTCATCAGCAAAGGAATGGATTGCATTAGAAGTAACAGACAGGAGATCATTTATAAAAATGAGAAAGAGAGTCAGAAAAAGAACAGAGCCTTGGGGGACACCAGCATTTATTTGGTGAGTTGCAGACTTGAAACCGTCCAAAACAACTTGAATCCTTGTATACAAGGAGTCGACACGAGTCGACACGTATTTTGTTCTGTGCGCGCAATTTTTTTTTTTTTTTTTTTTTTATAAAAGCTAAAGATTAAAATAAAGTAGAATGCCTTGTGTTTGCAAACAGAAAGTTGAACGTAGTCAGCCAAAAGTAAAATGTGTTGGTTGCAATGAATATTTTCATTGCAATTGCGTTAATATACAACCGGCAGACGTTGATTTTTTGCAAAAATCGAATAAGCAATTTCGCTGTAAGAGTTGCTCTGCTGTACGAAAGGGATCCCTTCGCTCACCCCCTCCCTCAAAACAGCAACTAGAACGACAACCGCAACAAATAAATGATGCTCCGCTGCTATCGTCACCGCTCCCAAAGCAAACTTATGCAAAAGAAAATCATCAGCCACAACATCAAGATCATCATCAACAGCTTCCTCATTGCCAGCTAAATCAACAACAACAACACCAGCTAGTTCAAGAACCGGTTTTACCTCAGCAACAACACCCACAACAACAGTGTGATACCCGTCATAACAATAAAGTCATAACTTTAGAGACTGTGTATAATGAAATAGTTGCTCTTAGATATGAGAATACTCATGCTCTCTCTTTGATAAGATCGTTACAAGAAGAAAAAAATAAACTATTGCAAACAGTCGGTGAACTTCAAAGAGAAGTGCATTTTTTGCAACAAGAAAGCAGAGAAAAATGTGTCGAAATAGTGGGTGTACCCAATGTAAACAACAGCAACGCACTGAGTTGTGCCTTGCAAGTTTTTTCTAAGGGTGTATGCGCAGAAATATCTGAAGCCGATATTGACAATTGCTTTGTGAAAAATGTTAAGAAGAACAATAATTCAGTTGGTAATATTATAGTAGTTAAATTTATTTCGAAGTTAAAGAAGAATGTAATTATAAAGAACAAATTCAGCAAGAAAAATAATTTAACTTCTAAGATTTTTAATTGTGAAAAAATAGTAATATTTATATAAATGAATCTTTAAGTAGTGCGACAAGATATCTTTTGAAAGCTGCACAGAAAGCTAAGAAAGAGAAAAATGTTCAAGTATGTCTGGATTAACAACGGGAGAATACTCATGCGTAAGAGGGATAACGACAAGTACATTGTTATTAATTCAGAGGCGGACCTTTTAGCACTTAATTAATATGCAAGATCCAGAAGTAAATATTCTAAATATTCCCTCTGTCAACTGTGTAGACGTTGATTTCCATGATCTCGTTTCTAACCAGAAATACTTGAACAATTTTCTTATTATTCACCAAAATATTAGAAGCATGCGTAAAAATTTTGATAACTTTCTTGTACATTTAAATTCATTTGTAAACAAGCCTGATTGTATTTTTTTGTCGGAAACGTGGATTTTTAGCATTGAAGGGTATGATCTTAAGCCTTGCAGCAATAACGATTATGCAGCTGGCGGTGTTTTGGCCTTTATTAAAAGTGAGATAAGTGTTGAAGATTATCGTTATAATTTGCGTAGTTGTGATGTTTTAAAAGTAAAGGTAAATGACAAAAAGTTAACATTCTTCTGTGTTTATAGATTTAATGACCCATATATGGCCAATAATTTGTTTTATGAGGAATTAGAAAGTCTGTTATCAAGCGAGTCTTCTAATGATATCATTTTATTGGGTGACTTGAATATAGATATTTTACAAAATTCTATTGTTGTGGACAATTATTTTTTTCTATTGTCATCTTATGGCTTAGAGTCATGCATAAACAAGCCAACTCGTATTTCAGACTCCACTAGCACTTGCATTGACCATATCATGGTGCGTCTTTTTAACACACAAAAATACCAGCTCAGCAGCTCTGTAATAGATTTGCAGCTGACTGATCATTGTATGACGTGCTTGAGCTTCGAATATGTTTCTGATACAAGATCAAAGAATTTACCTTCTTGTTCTACTTACGTTACAACTAATTATGTATCACTAAATAATCTTCTTCGATCTGAATGCTGGGAAAACGTTTTAAGTGAAAGTGATCCTTCCAGGAATTATTTTACGTTTATTGAGACTTTAAGTAAATATGTCAAGCAATGTTCGAGTAAAAGAGTAAAAAGTGAGTCTAAATTAAAAAAAACTAAAGCCTTGGATTACTGATGATTTACTTAACAAAATTAAATATAAGAACAAACTTTACAAGAAAAAAGTCAAATACCCTTATAAAGCTGGTATCACTATTGCTTACAAACAATTATGCAAAGATATTTCCAAAGATGTTTAGTTGTGTAAAAACAATTACTATGTAAACAAGTTTCGAGAGATTAAAGGTGATTCTAAAAAAGAATGGAAATTAGTAAATGAAATACTCAACAAATCAACTCAAATTGAAAGATTTCAAAGCTTAAAATATGATGATGTTATCATAACTAATCCCACGGATCTTGCCGATAAATTCAATGATTATTTCGCCTCTATTGGTAATAAAGTGGTATCAGATAGTTGTTCTGAACTTAGTAAATGCGAATGCTTATCTAATGATGTGTCATCATCTCAAAGCTTCTTTTTTGAACCTATAACATCCTTTGAATTATACAAAATCATAATGTCACTAAAAAAATCGAATTCTGCTACAATTGATAGTTTATCTAACAACTTCGTTAAAAAAATAGCTTTCAATATTTGTGATATCTTATGCCATATTTATAATAAGAGCATTTCTAATGGTATTTTCCCGGGTGAGTTAAAACAAGCCGAAGTAATACCTTTGTTTAAGAAGGGTGATAAAACATCAATAAATAATTATAGGCCGATTTCCCTACTCTCAGTATTTTCGAAAATTTTTGAAAAAGCAGTAAAAAACCGAATGATAAAGTTTTTAGAAAGAAACAAAGTTTTTAGTGTATGTCAATTTGGGTTTCGTTCTGGTTTTTCAACTGAAGGTGCCCTCTTGAATTTCTGCACTAATATATACAATGGTATTAATAATAGGAAATTAACTGCGGCCCTCTTTATCGATATAACAAAAGCTTTTGATACCGTCGATCACCAAATACTATTGGACAAACTTTACAATTGTGGGTTTAGAGGCGTAATGCATAATTGGTTCCATTCTTACCTATCTGCTAGAGGACAAAGGGTTAAAATTAATGGACAATTCAGCTCTTCAAGTAGCATCTCCTTGGGAGTTCCTCAAGGTTCTGTGCTTGGTCCAATACTTTTTTTAATATTTATTAACTCGATTTTTTTACAAAAATTCCGCAGCAAAGTGAATGCGTTCGCTGATGACATGGCTTGCGCTTTTCACAGTGACTCTGCTTTGGATCTTTCTGCAGATATTAATCATGACCTGGAAGTCTTAAGCCATTGGTTCAAAATGCATAAAATGGTAATAAGTGACAAAACCAAAATTATGTTTTTTAATGTTTCTGGTAAGGAGGTAGATTATGGATCATTCTCTTTTCATTGCGCAAGTTGTAGGAAATTTAAAAGAAATTTGTAACTCGGAAGTGAACCCACAAACATTTTTTGAGTCACGTCCATGCTCTGATAAATGTTTTAATATTGAGTGTGTTAAGTCTTACAAATACCTTGGGGTTCTGCTTGATTGGAAGATGGGTTGGTCTGCTCATACGAATGCACTTAAGAAATATCTTATGGCTGCCACAAGGCAAATATACTTTTTAAAAAAATATTGCTCACGAGAACTTCTTAAGTGTATATATTATGGTTTAGTGCACTCTAAGCTTGAATATGGCATAGTTTCATGGGGTGGAACACACAACAATAAAATGAATCCACTTCTGATTTCTCAAAAACACATTATTCGTCTTATCTGTAATAAAAGTCGTCGTCATGATAGTTTGGTACTTTTTAGAAGCATCAAAGTCCTACCTCTGAAACATTTATATTTCTATAAAGTACTAAACATTTTTTTCGCCAGATCTGGTTATCTATTGAACCGGTGCTCTTCTAGCTATAACCTTAGAGTAAACAATCAACATCTCGCTGTAGTACCACATCACAATTTGCAATTTTTTTTAAATTTTTTTACGTCAACTGCTCCAAGACTTTTTAATAATCTACCCAACAGTATTCGAATTATTAGAAATGAGTCTACATTTCTCAAAAAAGTAAAATTTTGGCTCTTTGACTTAAATTATAAAAATATTAATGAATTATTATGGATAACCACTTAATTAGGTACCTACTTTGTTTTTTATTATTTTTGCGCGCAATTTTGTGTCACTTTTTTATGGTAAAAATATAAATTATTATTAAACTTTAAAAAAAATAAAATATATAATGTTGTACAAATCTTGTCGTACAGTACTTTTAAAATATGTTGTAGTGTTATATTTGTGTATTCTAGCTGCTTTTGCCTCTAGTTCCTTATGAACTACAGATTGCAGTTTCTTTATTAATATTGATTGTGTTAAATTTTGTTATATTTAGATTTTGTATTTTGCTTGAATGTTATGTACACAATTTGTATTAGTAAAGATAATAAAATTGAATTGAATTGAAAAAATTGAAAAAAATTGAACGGTCCCAAAGGTAATTTCTAATCCATTGAAGAAGAGTATCATCGATTCCAAATGCACCCATTTTCGACAAGAGAGCTTGATGCCAAACTCTGTCAAATGCCTTTGAAATATCAAGCGCAACAATCTTACTTTCACCACCTTGATGAAGAGATTGGTTTCACTTTTCGGTTAGATATGTCATCAAATCACTGGTGGACCTGTAGCTGCGAAAACCATACTGCCGGTCATTGAGAAGTTTTTGCGATTCAAGATATTTCATTTGCTGACGGTTGATCAGCATTTCCATGACCTTAGAAAGAAGGGATGTAAGTGCAATTGGTCGGTAGGAGGAGGGAGAAGAAGATTCGCTTTTTTTTGGTACAGGATGGACAAATGTTGTTTTCCATCTTCCCGTGAAGTGTCCTGAAGAATAGGACAGACAGAAAAGCTTACGCAATGAATTTGCCAGCGAGGAAGAACACCTCTTCAGAACGATAGGGGAAATACCATCTGGACCAGCGGATTTGTGAACTTCAAGATCTTGAAGTACTCTAGCCACTGTACGAGTGCGAAAGTGGATTGGTCCCATGAAGAATTCTACGCGCTCGAGTACAGGGAGAGACAAATCACAACCTGAGAGCGTTGAGCTGACTGCAAAGTGAGCAGCAAGCAGATTGGTCTTATCTATAGAGCTGACAGCTGGAATGTCAGTTCGAATTCTTGATGTTTTTAACAAATGACCAAAAGTTGTTACTACCCGTGGGACTTTGTAGTATTTTTTGCCTCAACTTTTGGTCATAGGAGAATTTGACACGATTAATGTGGGCATTGCAGTCATTTCTGGCTCGTTTAAACTTTGTACGGCTTTCCTCAGATGGGTTGGCTTTGAATAGCAGAAAACTTACCTCTTTCAACCTGATAGCCTCTTTACAGCTCGAGTCACACCACGCTTTAAACTTCTCATTTCCAACCCAAAATTTTGTTCTCCATAAATCCAATTTTTGGTTAAATGGATATGTAAACAAACAAAATTGCCGAATTCGGAGTGAAGAACACCCAAAAGCCTTTGTCGAGGAGCAGGGACGTGCTGTGGTGCTTCAGGTTGGGTGTGCGATATGTTTTTTTTTTGAGTTAAGTTTGTCTATTCTTAGTTGTAGTCCAGGATCACGACGAGGAGACGTGATAGACACCGATCCCATTTCCTTTTTTTTTTTAATTTTTTTGTTGGTTTGTTTTTTTATAATTTTTATGTTTTTTTTTTATTTAGTTTTTTTTTATTTTATATTTTTTTGTTTTTTTCTGTTTTTAGTGTTTTTTTTTGGCTTCATATATATTTTTTTGATACGATTTATTGGTTTTTAATACTAAGTTTCAGTAAATGTTTTAATTTTTTTGTAATAAAATATAGACGATAAAAAAAAGTATTTACCTGTACAAAAGATCAATTCGCCGAGATTGCATCAAGAAAACTTGCAAAACTTCATCGTAAAAAATATTTTTAGCTTTTATTTCTTTAAGAAATGATTTTTCTATTGAAATAATTGCAAGTTCTGACAATCTGTCCTCTAGCATTTTATTTCTTGCATATGATTTTATGCGCTTAAAAGCAGGGAAGGAACGTTCAACAGAGCTGCTGAATGTTGGAATTGTTAAGATAAGCCGGCTTAATTTAAAAATTTCTGAAAAGGTGTCTCTTAACTCGAAAGTATCAATCATTTCGGGAATGTCTTTAATAGAAATGTTTTTAAATTGTTCTTGCGAACATTTGTAAAAAAACACTTAGTTCATTTCTAAGTTTTATGAAATCAAACAAAGGACCATAAGAAGATTTTAAATATTCAAATTCTTCAGCTGGAAATTTATTTTGCGAATCACCAAACTTTTTTGAGGAAAGCAATGCTAAAAATTTTAGTTTTTTTTAGTGAATCGAACCTAGTTTCCATTTGTAAGGAAAAGTGTCGATAATTTCAAAAAATATTTACCTATACCTTAGTTCAAAACTCTCTTAGCTTTCGCCTCGTTTCGGAACAGGATAAAATGCATTTTTAAGTGCCTCAAAAATATTTTGAAATTTTGTTCTTATGTTATTAATTTCAAACTTAACTAATTCAATTTGCTCGCAGCAGAAATTTATATCAAATATTTTTGTTTGTAAAATTTTAAACAAAACATTAGTGTGTGTAAAAACATCATTAAAAGTATTAAGCATAAAAACCGTATTAAAAGAGTTTAAGAAGTGAAGAAAGCCTCTAGCTTGAACTGCGTCAGCCCCCCAAGTATCTGGATCATCAATCATTTCTTCAAATAATTGTAGCAATTCACCCAAATGTGCTTGGACCAAATTAACGAGATTTAATACATGCACATTGCAATGGATAAATATTGCATTTGGAAGCTGAGTTTTCACTATTGCTTGGGTTCCATTTAATTCACCTGACATAACTGCGGCACCGTCGTATGTTTGTGCTACTAATTTTTCACCCCAGTTTTTATCTGTTATCAAGTCTATAATATTTTTGGAAATTGCTCTAGCTGTTCGATCGTCGCTTACATCCCAAAATTGGTAAAATCTCTCTTTTGCGGAACCATTGATAGACAATTGATACTTTTTTGTAATATTTGTAGTTTCATCCAGCATTACAGATAAGAAATTTGAAGTATCAATCTCCTTATCTATGTTATTTGAGATGACACTTGATACTGCATTTATCAAGTCGTTCTGTATGTTGTTAGACGTACCTTTAAATATGGTTGCAGATTCTAAATGATTTTCTAATTTTGGGTCATATTTTGATATAAGGTTCAAAAGCTCAACATAATTTCCCTTACTTTGAGACTCTTCTCGTTCATCGTTTCCCCTGAACGCTAGCTCTTGGGAGCCCAAAAAACACACAGCATCTATAAGCCTTTCCAAAACTTGCTCGTTGTGACGCGAGACAGTTATTTTTTTTTTTGTTCGTCAAGCAACAAGTCTATGCAAGTGGTACCGAACGTTATTTTTAATGTTACGCAACAATTTATGTGGGCTTGGGAAACTATATGTTTATTCGATGCAACTGTGAAATGGTTTAGATCAGTGTATCCTGATGTCCAAACTCTTCTCTCTTGGTTGCTTGAAAAAAGCAAGCAAGGCCAGCAGAATACTTTGCTCAACGTGGGACTGCCACATAGCCATAGCTTTACCTCATAATTTTTTTCCTGAAAGTATCTAGTAAATGTCTTGTTTTTACAAGCCAAATTTGTAAGAGGTGGTGTTGGCCTACTAGAACTAAGAATTTCTAATTTGTCAACCGAAGAAAGCTGTGAAAATGATTTTTCAATTAGCTTTTCGATGACGCACCTGCAATTTAAAATGTCCGCATTAATTTTTTTTTCTTCGACGATTCAAACGATCTTGTTATTCAGAAGACCAAAGTGATAATGAATTCAAAAATTGCAAAAATTGATGAAGGCGACAAAATGACACATCATATCATTGTATATAAACCTTATAGTAGTGCAACCGTGCGTAAACGACGATACGCCACCAGTGCGCATTCGCCCGCAACAAATCATGATAGTCTAGTTCTACACCATTCTCGTGCTGGGAATATGAGTAGGAGGATGATGCAGGTAGTGGTGGTGGTTGGCAAAGCAGGTTCCGTGTAGATTTACTGTATATTTTTTGTTTGCTTTGAAGGAAGGGGTATGTTATGTTTTCTGGATTTTAACACAATTGGTATGTGTGTGTATGATCGTTGAAGGAGAGTCTCATTTCAGCTACTGTGAGGATTCTCAAATGATTTTCTTTATAATTCATATTTGCAAGTGAAAAATGGATATTCATATTTAAAGGTAGGGGCGATGGTAGATAAAGAAAGGTGGGAGAATTGTCATCAAGTAGATTGATGGTATATTATTTGTTGGCTTTGATGGATGTTTGGGGTAGGTTATGGCATATTGCAATTAGACCATCACAGTCACCTGTAACTTGTTTTCTTTGTTTTTAATACAATTGGTGTGTATGTTCACATCGGTGAAGGAGATTCGCATTTCAGCACTGAGGATTCCCAAATGTTTTATAAACCATATTTGCATGTGAAAAAATATTAATTGAGGCAGAGATAAAAAAAGATAAGACAAGTTATAGTGTATTCTCAGCTACATTGCGAACGATCCTTAAGGGTTTCCACTTTAAAAAGCAAATCGTGGATATTTTCGAACCCGTCGAATGCAATTTGCCACTTTTCAATTTTACAAACTGAACTTACCTACTGAAGAAGTTTGTTGACTTATTGGTGGTGCTTGTCTGCGTTGCACAGTGTGACGAATCGCTGATTTAGCTTGGTTTAATAAGGAAAATGACATGCACAAAATTAAACAAAACCCGCTTAAGCCTCCTACGTAATGACTGTGCAATTTTTTTGTTGTTGCTTAGTGCAACAAAAAAAATCATCTCAAACTCCAAATTGTATATAATTTTTTTTATAAGAAGGTCAATTTGAAGAGAAAGTGTTTATATCGGTTTTAATTGGTTCGCGTATATTTTATAGCTTTTTTTTATCTTTTATCAAAAAGTTAAAAGTCAATTGGTATAAAAGTAAGTTTTTCTTAAATAATTAAAGATTTTGTTTAATAGGTATAAGGGGTAAATGAAAGTAAAATTTATAGATAAAATATGTGTTTTTGGTATTCATTAACCGAAAAGTATACCTAGTTGTTCAGTGTTGTCCAAGTTGGAGACCGTGTTTGTTCTAAAGCCTTGCATATGCACTGCTAAAATGTGTTTCAACAAAATTTTTCGTTTTTTAGGATGCCCATGGAAATCACGAAGAAGCAAATTTTTTATGTTTGGATTTCTTAATTTAAAATTAATCGCTTAGATGCTGTTTCTGCTTTTGTTGTGGGTTACTTCAGCCATGTAATATTTTCTGAGGCTGCAACAAAGTCAATCAAATTAACCTTTAAAACAGTATGTATGTTTAAGATTTGACGAGACATGGGCCAAAAGTGGTCGGCATAGAGAGCGCTTCGAAAATTCAAATTCTCCGTGGCTAAATGAAAGTCTAACATTACCACAACATATCTTAGATGAAATACCTTCTTCATCTAGAGTAGTAAGACCGAAAAAAAGCTTATAGATTAGATATCAAGTTGCGGCAGGTAAAAGACCAAGGCAGTAAAGAAAAAGTCAAAGCCAGAAAATAACTAATCCAAGGAAAATTTACAAGAGAAACAGGGTTATTGGTAGATATACCAACTCAACAGTCTGGCAACCCTAATGACGGGAACAAGGCTAGACGATTTTTTAGAGATGATGAAAAGACTGCCCAAATTACAGTGATAGATAAAGAAATTATCAAAAAGTTTCATATCATCTTAGAAGCTCTTATGTCTGGGTTCCCAATAGATGCAGATGCTTTTGACAATTATGCCTGGTATTTTAAGCCAGTAAGTGTGCATAAGGTCTTCTTTCATGGAAAACAAATAATTTCGACTTGTATACTTCCAATCGGACAACTTTCAGAAGAAGCGCAAGAGGCAAGAAACAAGGAAAATAGAAGGTTTAGGGAACTTCTTACCACAAAAATATCACGTGTAGATGCAAATACTGAACTCTTAAATCGATTGCTTATAACCTCAGATCCAATTCTTAGCAAGTCTAAGATACTTTCCGAGAAGAAAGAAAAGCGTCATGGAACATGAATACTTGCAACTTTTATATGTACCAAATAATTAAAAAAATTAAAATAAGCTGGTTTGTATGTATTGTTTTGTCTTGAACTTTGTAGTCATATGTTAAAAAAATTTGTTATATTCTATTCTGTGAACAATTTCAATTAAAACAAAAACAAAAAAACAAAAATTTAATCTTAATTTAATTCCGCTAAATCAGCGATTCGTGACACTGTGCGTTAGGTCGAAAACGAAGCGTTATTTAAAAAATGTTCGAAGTCGGAACGAGCGTTCGAAGGTCTCGTAGGATTCACATTGGGAGTATTTAAATTCAAATTGTCCCATCTTCCAACTAAGGTATCTCTAATAGACTGCATTTCACGAATGAAAACTCGTTGGTTTGCCTCGAGTCTGTGGCTTCTTCTTGAACAGGTGGACGTTCGTTAATATCTCATCGCTCATTATTATCATCACTATTGTGGTTATCTACCAGTTGTGGTGAAATCTGATCCTGGCTTAAGCCTACACTAGCCCCAGGTGGAGTACGACTAACAATTGGCCTGGATTCCATTGCTCCTGAATGGGGAGTTATTTCGAAAAGTGGACGAATTTCTCAAATTACTTGGTCTTCCTCTAGAACGCGTATTTGGAACTCTATTATCCATAATAGGAAATTTCGGATTTTAAATACAACTTCAAAAGATTTTAAATTTCAATATCTTTTAATAAATCTGTATTAAAAAAAATTAATACATGCATAATTTGGGGTCAGCGCGGTCGGTGCTAAATTCGATATTAAATCAGATATTAAATTTGATAAGATTAGATACAATATGCTTAAGAGCAAGATATCTGTCTTGGTAAACAGACGGACTGTGCAAACAATGAACACAATACGAACAAGACTGTTTATAATTGGCAACTATAGGTAGCATAGTAGCAACATAGTCCAGTGTAATAACTACCAGACAATGGACTACCTATACTAGGTATAAAAGAATTAGAATTTATATATTATAAAAATATTCATATGCACAACTTATCCTTTCACGAATGAAATTAGACCAATATGAATACAAAAAGCAGTTCAACTCTTTCTAATATCCAATAGTCGCAACGCGGATTACAATTAAAACTATGAATATGCTGGGACTATAGTAATGAAAGCCATACTCAACTTGAACCGCCAAGAGACACAATAGAACACTCTACAATTGCTGGAGCTTAGCTAAAAGCTCTAAAGTTAGCCAGTATAATCTTTGTAGTGACGTTCTTAATGCCTCGAAGTACATCTAATGTTAGAACACGTTTAATGCAAAAGAGAAACAATCAAGCAACCTCCATTAAGCAAAAAATACCAACAAGTGACCTTCCTCAATGCTTCATTGAAAAGGTACATGGACTTTAAAATATATACCAACAATTTCACATGTTGATTAAAGATAAATAAACTTGTGCAATACTCCAATTTAGCAATCTAGCTCTACGCAAAACAACGAAAATTCTTACTATCCATATAAATATTCATCTTATAGGTACCTATTGAACAAGAAGTGGTGGTGCGGCATGGCACAATACTGACAAAAAAAATTATGTCATTGCTTTATAAATTAGATCGAATATTTCTAAATCAATTACAAAAAAAATTATAGAAATCGTTACCTTTTGCGACAAGATATAGCCGAAACAGTCAGAGTCCAAAATGCGACAAACTCATAATACCTCATTTGCTGAAAAATACCGAAATCAAATTTTATTCAATTTTTCCCTTCAAACGAATCGCCTCTTCCATCATTTCTACTCGCAGACGAAGAAGTCAGATTTATTATATTTCCATCATCTCCCTCTCATCAAACATACTACTTGCCGAAGCGAAGGCAACATCAGAAAAACAGAAAAATAAATACATACTTACATTTCCATACAAATGAAAATCATATGGCATGACCACAGAATCGATAATGCGAGATCCATTATCCATACAAATTAACTTACTTGGAAATCCTACATGCTACCTGTGCTGCTAAACAACAAAAATGACTGTGCTCCTTCTTACAAAGAAAAAAAATACAACATACATGGGAATGCAATTATGAAAGGTTCGATAATGAGAGATAAACCAGTTTATTTGGTTTTCTTTCTTCGTTTTCAAAGTGTGTATTTAAAATGAAGATGACAGCAAAAGTTTAGCCACAAACATTCTAGCTCAATTCATAACGCCATCTGCATTTAGTCGGCTAAAACAAACAATTCGACATGATGGCACTACTATAAAGTGTATATACAATGGCATTGCTCCTCAATGTCATTGTTATGTATAGACTCATCAACTGTAGAGAGAGAGTTGCTACTGATCTCTTGCATAATATTGGCACTGTTAGAGGTCAGCGCACTTTTACTGAGCGGGTTGGGTACCACCGGGACCGGACCTTGTAAATGAAGAGAGCGACGTCTCAATACTACACATTTGTCACAACGAAAAGGTGTAGCACTGGATTTAAAATAATTTGCGTCTTCTTCAGAAATATTGACACAAGCATAGTGAAAAAAATGATTGCAGTCATTGCATTTTATTTTAGTCAAACAACGTCGATAAATTTTTTGTAAACACACCGAACAATTCATCTTGAAAGAAACTAGAAGTTCACTGTGGGTTCTTAGTGATGCGCACCCCACGACAATCAAGAGAGAACTTGAAGATAGGTGTCACAAACTTAAGAAAAAAGCTTTCAACATAAAAAAACGGTTAGAATTTAGCAGCAAGTGGTTAATAAATCTAAGCTTTTCCGAAATTTATAATTTTGGTTGTTGAATTTTGTTGATTATAAATTGCGGAGCATTGAGTGAAAGCGACACCGAGCAGTTCGTGGCACAAATAACTTGAATTATACATCACATATAGTAGAATACTGTCTTAATTATATTTATACATACATACATATAATAATATAAGAACGACTGACTATGGGGCCCGAAGCAAAGCCATCAGATGGTGAAGGTTGTTCTCAAACGCTGAACGAGTTGAAAGCTCTTCGATCGTCAATGAAAGGAAGCATGACACGAATCCGGCAGGTAATATCTGATAAAGGAAAATCACTGTCATTGCCAGAACTGGAGTGTAGACTGTGAATTTTGGAGTCGTACTTCAAGCAAATTTTGAGTACGCAAATTCAAATAGAGCGATTGAGTGCAGCGGAAGACGTATATAAAACTATCAAGTCGCGTAACGATATTGAAGACCTTTATATCGAGACGAAGTCAGAGATTCTCGCATTGATGAACAGGGTAAAGGCGATACTGTCGTCAGATAATTTGAATGCGTCAATTGGGCAGCCACTAACTGTCTCTCGCTCAAGCCTGCAATGTCAAAAAATTCCAAAGTTTTCGGGAAGATATTCCGATTATCCGAATTTTATAGGCGTGTTTAAAAAGTTGGTGCAGAACAACCTCAGCTTGGATAATTTGGAGCGTTTTAACTATTTAATTGATAGCTTGGAGGGCCCCGCCTTCGCCGCTGTGAGAGAGTTTGAGATCAATGACGTGAACTACATCAAAGCATTTAAGCGCCTACGGGATAGGTTCGATAACAAGAACATGATGCTTCAGGAGCATATCAAATCATTGTTCGGGTTAGCCAAGGTGTCGCGCAGATCATCGTCACAGTTGAGAGCCCTAGTGGATGCAGTAACCAACCATTTCAGCGCCATGTAGTCTATCGGGTCGTTGGCGGACATTGCAAATGCGCTGATAATTTATTTGGTTTGTGAAAGACTCGACACGGATTCGTTGGTCAAATGGGAAGAGTCAATCGACTATTCGCAACTGAACTCCTGGCAACAGTGTGAAGATGTTTTGTCTCGAAGATGTCAGAATTTAGAAGTGAGGGAATCCAAATGTTCGCCGTGTCCGTCCACGTCATAGATATCATCCCAAAACCAATCAGGTCCTCGTCAAAATCGCTTTCAATAATCACAACAATACCGCTCTCGTTGTCTCGGGTATTAGTTGCCAATATTGCAACAAAAATGAACACAGTGTTGATCTTTGATCACCGTTTCAAAAACTCAGCGTTGCAGATCGTTTCACAGAAGTGAAAAAACGAATGCTTTGCATTAACTGTTTGTGCATAGGACATGCAGTCAGGAAATGCACTAGCACCCAGTGTAAAGTGTGTGACTGGCCACATCATCTGTGGCTGGTCCAGAGAGACCCAAGATAACAAGCATCCATCCCGAACAGGCAGTTAATATAGATGAGTGGAACATCCCTGGAAATGTGCAGCTCGCTGATCCCAGCTTCCATTTACCATCGTCTGTGGATCTGTTGATAGGGGCAGACTTGTTTTATAAGTTGCTTTACCCGCAAGGGTACCTCTCTGGAGAGAGGTAACGGGCGTAACGACCCTGAGGACCCTAGTCACAAAAATCCAGAAGCGTCTGACCCATATTGGGCGGCTCCCTAGTCAGCGCCTGTTCTCCATGTCAGGAGCGACTGTGCAAAATAAAATAAAAGTTTAAACTTTTCGCAAAAGTTAAAAATAAATATGCAATGAACAAAACAAATGATATAATTACCCCAGGTGGTAGGCCAGTTACCCTGGCAAATCCACCCTCTTCGGAGGTCGGTTCAATGGATTCTGGGGGGACCAATTATTGCTACGCAACGACCCATTTGGGAGAAGTAAAAGGCTAGAGAGAACACCCCCATCTAAAAAAGAAGAACAAAATGAAACATTGAAGGCTAAATATTTAAAAGCCTGCGATGAAAGAGATGGGTTTAAGCAACTCAATGAGACACTGCTTAAGGAGATAAATAATCTGAAGCAAGAGTTGCAATTGTTGAAAGAAGAGGTCAACAACCAGAAAAAAGTGAATGTCCAACCTGCCGAGTTCTCAACAGACGAGGAAGAACTGAGAAAAGAGACAGAAGGACATCGTCACAAGGGAAATAAAAATAAAAAACGCAAAATGAGTGCGTCCCCAAAAATCTCACCAACAAAAGAAAGCTGCACAGTCACTGTGTATGCTTCAAACAAAGAAAATAAAACACAAAATCCAACCAAGCCCCCACCAATTATCGCACTGCAAGTAAATAAGTACGAAAGCTTGACCAAAGTATTGGAGGAAAATAAAATTAAAGCTAGTACAGCGCTAATAAAAAAAATGACATCAACGTCAATGTGATTGAAGAAGAGGGATACAGAAGAATCACTTAAATACTAAACCAAAAGAAGGTACAATGGTATCCTTATAAAAATAAGCAAACCACACCAATGAAGGTGGTAGTGAAAAGACTGCATTACTCGTGCTCACCTGAAAGCATAAAAAAAGAGTTAAAAGACAGAGGCTTTAAAATCTTGGAAGTTGTAAATATGCTTAAATTTAAAAGCAAAGTACCGCTACCAATTTTTACACTCAGCTTCGAGCATGACGAAGATAAGAAAAAAGTATGTGAAATAAAAAACATACTTGGGATGCAAGTTGAGATTCATACTCTACGTAAATCGAAACAAGTGCCCCAATGCAAAAATTGCCAAAGATATGGGCATACACATAGATACTGCAACTCAAATCCAAGATGTGTTAAATGTGCAGGAAGTCACCACACTAAAGAATGTAAGAAGAAAGAGAATGAACATCCTAAATGTGCAAACTGCAATGGAAACTATCCTGCTAGCTACATAGGTTGTTTAGTTGCAAAAGAAATCCAACTTGCAAGGGACAAAAAGCAAAATAAAACACAAAAAAACTCAAATAAGGATGAGCAAACAGTTAAAAAGGACTTGCAAAAGAGCCCACAGTAAGAAAAGCCTAAAGACCAAGCGATAATCAAAAAGGTCCCGAGACAAAAGACGGCTGGTCCAAAAATGACATATGCTCAGGCAGAATCAATAAATACTCAAATACCAGCAGATAAAACGGTAAATCGCAAAGTAGAGCCAAACACTAGCATGGAAAACCTCATGAAACAAATCCTATACAGGATTGGCTCCATGGAAAAATCGAATAAAACGATATTAGACAGAATATTGTTTTTAGAGAGATAAAACAGCAACAAAAGAGCTGTTACCAAAAGACAGACATGATGAATAAAATAAAAATTCTTGAATGGAATGCTAATGGTATCAAGAGTTGCAAAGGACGAGATGCAAGTGACTCTTGACATACACCAGATAGATATATGTCTCATTTCAGAGCCGCACTTTAAATTGATTACTGATTTCAAACTGCAAGGATATGAATTCTATCACTCCCCACATCCTCACAACTGTGCAAAAGGTGGTGCCGCAGTGTTAATAAAGAATACAATAAAACTCCATATAGAAGCAAAATTCCAATCATGTGCCATCCAAGGAATTTCCATATATGTAGAAACGAGCAGTGGACACATATCTGTTGCAGCAGTATACTGCTCTCCTAGCTATAGACTAAAGAAAAATGATTTTAAAAGTCTTTTCTCTAGATTAACTAATACTAGATGCAGAGAACTATATGAAGCAATTAAAGAAGATGGCGCCAAATATCACTCAACGGAAAAACCTACCTATTGGCCAACAGATAGAAATAAAACCCCAGATCTTGTCGACTTCTTTCTATCAAAAAATATATCTTCAAATAAAATAAGCATAGAGGAAGGACCTGATCTTCAATCAGATCATTCATTCCACTATACTCTTAACACTTAGCGATAAAATAATAATAAATGGCCATAGCCCAAAACTAGTAAATAGACTGACTGATTGGAACTACTTCAGACAGAAGTTGGAAGAAAGTATCCAACTACTCGTATCACCAGCTATTCAAACAGAAGATCAACTATAAGAAGCAGTCCAAATAATGACGCTCAGAATACAAAAAGCTGCGTCGGCTGCCACTCCCAAAACAACAAAAAAGATCAAACAAAACTCTTATCCTCCCGAAATATGTGAAATTATTACAGAAAAGAGGAAAGCTAGAAAACGCTGGCAACAGACAAGGGCGCCAAGCGACAAGACCACACTGAACAACTTAAACTAAAGCTCAGAAGATCTGTAAGAGAATTCAATAATGAGTCTTTGAAAACTTACCTCACAAGTCTTACAAATAATGATGCTAGTACCGACTACTCGCTCTGGAAGGCAACGAAGAAAATGAACAGGCCAATAGCTCACATTCCGAAAGTAAAAACCAGAGAAGGTAACTGGGCGAAAAGCAACCAAGAGAAAGCAAACACTTTCGCTGAGTATCTTGAAGACTTATTCAAACCTTATGAAGATAAAGGTTATCAAAGACTCGAAATAAGGTGCGAAGAAGATACACCTGTTCGGCCGGTAACAGCTAAAAAACTTGCCAAAGAAATTAAAGCAAGCATTAATATAGAAAAGGCCCCAGGGTTTGATTTAATTACAGGAGAAATTTTGAAGCAATTTCCATGAAAATGTTTAAAAAAACTAGCGCAGATTATTAATGCTGCATTTAAATTAAGATATGTGCCAAGCATGTGAAAAGTCGCGGAGGTAATAATGATACCTAAACCAGGCAAACCACCTAACGAAGTTACCTCATATCGCCCAATATCTATTCTATCAATGTTGTCCAAGTTATTCGAAAAAGTGCTGGTATAACGTCTACAAAAAATAATAGATGAAAAATCGCAAGTCCCAATTCATCAATTTGAATTTAGAAATAAGCACTCTACCATTGATCAGGTGCATAGAATCACAGATAGAATCGAAAAAGCATTTGAAGAGAAAAATGTGTGATTTACACTATTTCTTGATATAGCACAAGATTTCGATAAAGTCTGGCACAAAGGACTGATACACAAACTACAAAAGCAACTGCCGAAGCAGTATGCGACCATTCTGGAGTCTTATATATCAGATAGATTCTTCAGAATTAAACAAGATGCAGACTACTCAACATTAAGAGAGATTAAAGCTGGTGTACCGCAAGGCAGCGTGCTAGGTCCAGTTTTATAGGTACCTACTTTTCACTAGCGATCTTCCTGAAAGTGAAGAAACCACCATAGCTACTTTTGCAGATGACACAGCTGTCCTTGCTGTGGGAGCAACTGTCGAAATAGCAACAAAAAAGCTTCAAACAGCAATAAACAATATTTCAGAATGGACTAAGAAATGGCAGATTAGATAAAATGACCTTAAGTCAGTCCATATTAATTTTACGTATAAAAACGTACCACACATTCCAGTCTATATTAACAACAATGTAGTGGAATATACAAACACAGCCAAATATCTAGGCATGACTCTAGACGCTAAACTGCGTTGGAAAGCGCACGTAAAGAAAAAAAAGATGAGTTGAACATGCGATATAGTAAAATGTATTGGCTTATTGGGAGATTCTCATCCCTGTCTAACTACAACAAGTTATTGCTATACACTCAAGTTCTGAAACCAGTATGAACCTACGGGCTCCAGTTGTGGGCATGCACATGCCAAACATACGCAATGCCGATCGCATAAAGATCTAAATGTTGAATGGAAGGCATAGAAGTAGGCTTCTCAACCACGTAAACACAGAAATAACAGAACGACTAAATAATGAAAATGCAATCAGGAGATTGAGACGGGTAAAACCTCTTCATCTATAAGAGTTAGCTAGGGCTAAGAAATCAGGTATTGATTTCAAACAAGAAAAAAGTTTAGAAATCCGACAAACGGCGGATTTATCTGTTAAATTCAACAAATATGTATTTCAAAAACAAATTGCCGATTAGTCGTCGACTAGGTGCAATCTCATTCGGGATGGCGAATGTCAGTTCCCCGGGAGTTTTTTTAGATGAGTTAAAGTCTCTCACTATTGCAGAAGCATCCCTCGCGTACTAGCTCTGCAATGTCTTTCGATGATTTTTTCTTCCAGCGAATTCCCAACACAAAAAAAAAAAAAACATAGGGACGGGCTACAGTCCGCTTGGGCGAACTGGTTGGATACCCTATTCTTATTCTTATCCCTCATAAGTGGGCGTGACAAAAGTCTAAGTATGGCTGAATTGTTAAGAACGCTCTACATATTTTGTTATATAACATTTAAAGGATTTTATCAAAAAAAAAAACGCTCCCTAGCTCAAACTTGGGTGTTTCAATAAAATTGTTTTATTTAATTGTGGGCGTGTCAGTAGGCGGATTTAAAAAAAATTAACACATGAGAATAAAGGGCCCCTAGAGAGTATATATTATAAATTTCAGCTCCCTAGCTCAAACTTTGAATTTTCAAAAAAAAAAAAAAAAATTAATTGTGGGCGACACGTGGGCGGATTTTGGAAATATTTACACATGAGCATAAAGGGCATTCAGCTCCCTAGCTCAAACTTTGGATTTTCAAAAATTAATATACCCTTAGAATAGGGTATAAAAAAATTATTTTATTGATTTGTGGGCGTGTCAGTGGGCGGATTTTGAAATTTTTTTATCCCGAGCAGTTTTAGGAGTCATAGATCATATATAAAAAATTTCAGCTTTCTAGCTCAAAATTCGATTTTTTCCAAAATTTTGTTTTTTTGAGTTTGTGGGCGTGTCTGTGGGCGGATTTCAACAATTCGTAAACTTGATTATTTCGGGACCCTAGAGAGTATATGGTTAAAATTTCAGCTCTCTAGGTCCAGTTTAAAGGCCTAATTTTTGCCGACAGACGGACGGACGGACGGACATGGCTAGATCGACATTACTATCGATGCTGATCATAAATATAGTAACTTTTAGGGGTCTACGGGCAATATTAAGGTATGTTACAAACTATGCGTCAAAATTAATATACCCTTAGAATAGGGTATAAACATAGGGGCGGGCTACAGTCCGCTTGGGCGAACTGTTGGATACCCTATTCTTATTCCTATCCTTCATAAGTGGGCGTGGCTAAAGTCTAAGGATGGTTGAATTGTTAAGAACGTTCTATATATTCTGTTATATAACATTTAAAAGATTTTATCAAACAAAAACGAAGCTTTTGTAAAAAAAAACGTTCGCTAGCTCAAACTTTGGTCTTTCAATAAAATTATTTTATTTAATTGTGGGCGTGTCAGTAAGCGGATTTAAAAAACATAGGGGCGGGCTACAGTCCGCTTGGGCGAACTGTTGGATACCCTATTCTTATTCCTATATCTCATAAGTGGGCGTGACAAAAATTTAAAGGATTTTATCGAAAAAACTAAGCTTTTGTAAATAAAAACGCTCCCTAGCTCAAACTTTGGTTTTTCAATAAAATTGTTTTATTTAATTGTGGGCGTGTCAGTAGGCGGATTTAAAAAAAATTTAAGTATGAGCATAAAGGGCACCTAGAGAGTATATACTATAAATTTCAGCTCCCTAGCTCAAACTTTGGACTTTCAAAAATAAAAAAAAAAAATTGTGGGCGTGTCAGTAGGCGGATTTTGAAAATATTTACACATGAGCATAAAGGGCCCCTAGAGAGTATATATTAAAAATTTCAGCTCCCTAGCTCAAATTTTGGTTTTTCAAAAAAAATATTTTATTTAATTGTGGGCGTGTCAGTGGGCGGATTTTGAAAATTTTATGTCCCAAGCAGTTTTATGTGCCAAAGATCATATATAAAAAATTTCAGCTTTCTAGCTCAAAATTCAATTTTTCCCAAAATTTGTTTTATTTAATTGTGGGCGTGTCAGTGGGCAGATTTTGAAAATTTTATATCCCAATCAGTTTTATGGGCCATAGATCATATATAAAAAATTTCAGCTCTCTAGCTCAAAATTCGATTTTTTCCAAAATTTTGTTTTTTTGAGTTTGTGGGCGTGTCTGTGGGCGGATTTCAAAAATTCTTAAACTTGATTATTTCGGGACCCTAGAGAGTATATGGTTAAAATTTCAGCTCTCTAGGTCCAGTTTAAAGGCCTAATTTTTGCCGACGGACGGACGGACGGACGGACGGACGGACGGACGGACGGACGGACATGGCTAGATCGACATTACTATCGATGCTGATCATAAATATAGTAACTTTTAGGGGTCTACGGGCAATATTAAGGTATGTTACAAACTATGCGTCAAAATTAATATACCCCTAGAATAGGGTATAAAAATTAACACATGAGCATAGAGGACCCCTAGAGAGTATATAGTATAAATTTCAGCTCCCTAGCTCAAACTTTGGATTTTCATAAAAAGTTTTTTTTTAATTGTGGGCGTATCAGTAGGCGGATTTTGAAAATATTTACACATGAGCATAAAGGGCCCCCTAGAGAGTATATAGTATAAATTTCAGCTCCCCAGCTCAAACTTTGGATTTTCAAAAAAGTTTTTTTTTGTAAATTGTGGGCGTGTCAGGAGGCGGATTTTGAAAATATTTACACATGAGCATAAAGGGCCCCCTAAAGAGTATATAGTATAAATTTCAGCTCCCTAGCTCAAACTTTGGATTTTCAACAAGTTTTTTTTTAAATTGTGGGTATCAGTAGGCGGATTTTGAAAATATTTACACATGAGCTTAAAGGGCCCCCAGAGAGTATATATTATAAATTTCAGCTCCCTAGCTCAAATTTTGGTTTTTCAATAATTTATTGTTTTATTTTTTTGTGGGCTAAATAATGAAAATGCAATCAGGAGATTGAGACGGGTAAAACCTCTTGATCTTTAAGAGTTAGCTAGGGCTAAGAAATCAGGTATTGATTTCAAACAAGAAAAAAGTTTAGAAATCCGACAAACGGCGGATTTATCTGTTAAATTCAACAAATATGTAGTTCAAAAACAAATTGCCGATTAGTCGTCGACTAGGTGCAATCTCATTCAGGATGGCGAATGTCAGTTACCCGGGAGTTTTTTTAGATGAGTTAAAGTCTCTCACTATTGCAGAAGCATCCCTCGCGTACTAGCTCTGCAATGTCTTTCGATGATTTTTTTTTCCAGCGAATTTTGGGCGGATTTTGAAAATTGTATATTCCGAGCAGTTTTAGGAGTCATAGATCATATATAAAAAATTTCAGCTTTCTAGCTCAAAATTCGATTTTTTCCAAAATTTTGTTTTTTGAGTTTGTGGGCGTGTCTGTGGGCGGATTTCAAAAATTCGTAAACTTGATTATTTCGGGACCCTAGAGAGTATATGGTTAAAATTTCAGCTTTCTTTAAAGGCCTAATTTTTGCCGACGGATGGACGGACAAGGACATGGCTAGATCGACATTACTATCGATGGTGATCATCAATATAGTAACTTTTAGGGGTCTACGGGCAATATTAAGGTATGTTACAAACTATGCTTCAAAATTAATATACCCTTAGAATAGGGTATAATAAGTTGCTGTCTGTAGGACAAATAAAATTAGGGGATGACCGGCCGATTCTGCAAAAAACAATGTTTGGGTGGGTTGTTTCCGTAAAGGTGAAAACAACTCGAGTTCATCATCCTCTTTTTCATGTCGTCTCGGAATAGAATCATGTGGAGGCATCGTTGAATGAATTAGTTGAACGATTCTGGCGCATAGAATCTATTCAACCGGATGGGCCTCGCTTAACGGAGGAAGAGAATCTCTGCGAAAAACACTTCGTGTCAACGGTTAGACAAAAGAAGGAGGGAAGGTTTATTGTTCGGCTGCCATTTAAATCTGGGCACGATAAGTTGGGAGACTCAGCTCGCTGTGCGGAAAGGAGATTTTTCGGGTTGGAACGACGTTTGGGGCGGAATATTGAGCTAAGGCGTCAATATGCGGACTTCATCCAGGAATACATGGATACGGGTCACATGGAAAAAATACCTAAGTGCAACCACCACCTAGTGAGGTACATTACTCCACATCAGTGCGTCATAAAACCAGAGTCAACAACAACGAAATTGAAGGTAGTATTCGACTGCAGCTCCAGAACGTCTACGAATGTCTCATTGAACGATGTGCTGATGAAAGGACCGGTAGTTCAAGACGAACTTTTTTCAATTGTGCTGAGGTTTCGGTGCTACCAGTTCGCCTTAACTCCAGATATTTCGAAAATGTATCGGCAAGTCTTGATCGACGAAGAAGATACATATTACCAGTGCATTCTGTGGCGAGACGACCCAAGTAAAGATTTGGATATGTATCGGCTTATGACGGTAACATATGGAACCACTTCGCCTCCATATCTAGCCACTTGTTGCTTGAATAGACTAGCGGAGGAGTACCAAGAAGACTATCATGTAGGGTTTGCCAAGTTAAAACAGGATTTCTACGTAGACGATCTCATCACAGGGGGCGATACCGTAGAGGAGATAGAAAGTATCTACAAAGAGGTGCGAGGAGTGCTACAGCTCGGGAAATTTGATATCCGCAAGTGGTATTCCAATGAACCGTCATTCCTGCAAAAGATCAATGATGCAAACATCATCAAAGCATTAGGTGTCGTATGGGATCCTGCAAGCGATGATTTACGCTGCTTCGATCCCAATATCGCAACATCCAGTCGAGTGACCATGCGAACGGTTTTGGCGGAAATGTCTCAACTGTTCGATCCTCGAGGGCTCATTGGGCCAATCGTTGTAGGGGCAAAGGTATTCATGCTGGATCTGTGGATCTCCAAGGTCAAATGGGACGAGTCGCTGTCTCAAGAGCTGCACACCAAGTGGAACACATTGGCTTCGCCAATTGGTGTGATAAAAACGGTTTATCCCTGAACCCAACTAAATGTCAACATATGACATTCTCTAGAAAGACTATCCCTTCCACCTGTAACGAAGTAATCTTCGCCACAGGTGCTGTCGCACAAATACACCGGCCCACCACCACCAATACGTTAGCAAGCATATTGCAGCACCAACAAAACACTAACAAAACTCACCACACCAATACCAACCCACCACAGCACACACACTAGCACACTCCCACCACTACCAACACGCGCGCCCAAACTTACCACACTCCAGCTCTAAAAGTCACCACTGGTTGGATGCGCATGATTCCCACGAAATTCCAAGTCAGTCGAGTGGTGGCCGCCGGACCAGACACATGACAGCTGGATCCAGCCAACATGTGTGGAGCAGAAGCGCTCTGGCGGACACTACGGGCTCACGTAGTAAGAGCGGGCAGTGAGGACAGAGGGTCCGCAGCTTATTGCGGCTCAGGTACTCGCCCCTCATAGAAGTAGTTGGTAAAAGGGAGTTGGTAGGCAGTAGTTGGTAGTGTAGTGTAGATATAGAACAACGATAACAACAATAACAACGACAACAACAGCAGCAGACACCACAACAGTAGCAGGCACCACAACAGCAGCAGGCACCACAACAGCAGCAGACACCACAACAGCAGCAGACACCACCACAGCAGCAGACACCACCACAGCAGCAGACACCATCAGCAACAGAAGCAGCACCACCACAGAGACGCCAGAGGAGCAGCACCACGACCGAGACACCATACGGGAAAACTCACCCCAATAGGCGCCTATAAAAGAGGACCGCGCCTAGGATTCGAGGAGTTCACCGCCGGAGCTTAGCCACGCCGCATCGACGCCAGGAGTTATTTTATTACAAGTTAAATAAAGTGAATTAAAGTTAAAATTAAGATTTGCAGTTGTTTTTACTCTCGCACAATTCCTGGGTGCTTATTCGCGGGTCGATTTCCCCCCCCCCCCCCCCCCCTTTCTATTTTCAGGACCCAGGCATTCCCGCTTAGACTACCCCGGCTGGGAAACCACGTTATAAATGGCGCCCGAGCAGGGACTACAACAAAGATAAAGCGAAAGACGACCAGAACGAGAACAGTGCACATGGGGAAATCGTGGATCTACGAACTCACCAAAGAGGAAATCAAAGCGGTACTACAATAACTGCAGGGAAACACCACGGGCAAATTGGACGAGCTACGGAAGACACTGGCAACATTCATCGACAGTGAAGAGGGGAATAAAGCACAGCTTGGAGAACTAGAGGCCCGTTACAGCAAATCAACGCGGCAGACATCGATAGGAATTCCATCAAGCGACAACAAAACAGAAGAGGAAACCACCGGTACTTTGTTGAAGCCACCACAGCTAACGGGGCAGGCGTTCGGCACCAATACAACCACTTGGAAGACCATCGCAACAGGGAAAAATACGATCAAACCAGCAGAAACACAACCGTTAGGAAAAACGGTACTAATATCAGGCGACGAATTAGTGGGACAACGTCACAATACAACAAGTACAGGAGAACAAAGGATGCTAGATTCAGAAGAGGAAACCTGCTCCGGAAATCAAACGGGACCAGCGAACGAGAAAATGCCAGAGTCCGACATCAGCGATGCAGAAGTCTGCGATAAGGTCCGCAAATGGGGAATCCGCTATGATGGAGGAAGGGACCCACTCGGATTTATAGAACGAGTGGAGGAGCTGGCTAAGTGCTACTGTCTTCCTCTTGACCGAATGACCAGAACTTTGCCGGAGTTATTTAAGGACAGAGCGTTGTCCTGGTACCGCAACAACCAGTGCGACTGGACAAGCTGGGGCGACTTTAAGCAGGACTTCCAGCTCTATTTCCTGCCACCACGTTTTTTTGAACGACTGGAAGACGACATACGCCGGCGAGTCCAAGGCCCGCGAGAAAAATTCACGGAGTACGTCACCGCAATTCAATCCCTTATGCGGTGGGCCGTCGACATGAGCCGAAAGCAGCAACTGGAGCGAATATATAATAATTGCCGGCCCGAATATAAGATGTACATCCGGCGCAAGGATTTTGTAACCCTACGGGACCTTATCCTCCTTGCGCAAGACTACGAGGGCATCCAGGCTGAGCAACTTCCAAGCCGAGTAAACACCATGGAATCGCCTGGCAGTGGACCACGTCACCCAATACCCACGACGCATGACACTCCGAACATCGGGCAACACAACCAGAGACCTCCAGACCAGAGACCATCAGGGTCACACAATCGTTGCTGGCATTGTGGCCAGGAAGGCCACGTACGGCAGAACTGCCAAAACCCACAAGTCCTCTTTTGTTGGGACTGCGGCAGACCAGATGTTCGTACGAGAGATTGTTGCCGTCGTAGAGGGGGAAACGAAAGGAGAGTTCCTGTCAATTGGAGCGACCAGGAACTCGCATAAGTCATGCCTCCACCAACCCACCTCAACTATTTTTAAAAGACGACACACGCATATACGCCCGCATCACCATTGAACACGAAGATTTCGACGCACTCATCGATACCGTTGCAACACGATCCTTTATCGACTCCGAAACAGCGAGAAAAATCACCAACGACATTACACCCAGAGCCAACGAAAACCCATATACCCGACTTGCCGATGGCACCAACGTGCTAGTTGAGAGTAAGACGTCCATCGACGTCAACTACAACAACAACACTTATACACAAGAGCTATTGGTCATGCAACGCATGATTCACCCCATCATACTCGGCATGGACTTCCTGGCCCGAGTGGGGCTACTTCTACGTCTCGGCGCCGACGTTATCGAGATCCCGGAACAACAAACATCAGCCATGACCGACCGAGACACGACAGCTACAGCCGATACGTTTACCGACGGAAGCAGCCCAAATCACTCCCGAATGAATCCAGCACAGAGTAAGAGAGTAAGTGAAGAACAAACAATCGACGGATTTCTCGCTAACGAATTACCTAGGTTCGATGGTATACAAGGGGTTACTCACATCGCCGAACACAGCATCAAGATGAAGGACAGCCGACCAATCAAACAGCGATACTTCCCGCGAAACCCAGCAATGCAGGCCATCATTGATCAAGAGATCAACGCCCTTCTGCAAGAGGACCGAATTGAGCCATCCAATAGCCCCCACAGTGCCCCCATAGTGCTAGTTAAAAAGAAGCAAGGTGAGTGGAGGCTGTGCGTGGACTATCGGCAACTTAATGCACATTCTATTCGAGATGCATACCCACTACCACAAATACAGCCAATTCTCGATAAACTCCGACAGGGCAAGTTCTTCAGCACCATCGATCTGCGCAACGGGTACTGGCAAATACCAATGAACCCCGACAGTCGACAGTACACCGCGTTCACGGTACCAGCGAGAGGACTCTTCCAGTGGAAAGTAATGCCCTTCGGACTACACTCGGCACCGGCGACCTTCCAGCGGGCTCTCGACCAAGTCATAGGTCCAGAGCTAGAACCCTTCGCCTTCGCATATCTCGACGACATCGTAGTGATCGGACGAACACTCGACGAACACTTGATCAATTTGAAGAGAGTGTTCGATAGACTGATTCAAGCCAACCTAAGAATCAACCCTGAGAAGTGTCACTTCTGCAAGACGGAGCTCCGATACCTAGGACACGTGATCGGTCGCGAAGGCATTCGAACCGACCCGGACAAAATCGACGCCATAGCCCAACTGTCACCACCGAAGAACCTCAAGGAGTTACGCAGATTCCTGGGAATCTGCTCATGGTACCGACGCTTCGTGGATGGGTTCTCGACACTAGTGGGACCCCTGACCCAACTTCTAAGGAAAGGCAGAAAGTGGACATGGCAGAATGAACAGCAGGCAGCGTACGATAAACTCAAGGCAAGACTAACTCAGGCTCCAATCCTTGCTTGTCCGGACTTCGAAGTACCGTTCATGCTGCAGACCGACGCCAGTGACTGTGGACTAGGCGTGGTCCTCCTACAGGAACAAGATGGAAAAGAACGCGTCATAGCGTATGCTAGCCGGACTCTAAACGGTGCTGAAGTGAACTACTCGGTTACGGAAAAGGAGTGCCTTGCGGTCGTCTGGGGTGTTCGTAAAATGAAACACTACCTGGAAGGCTACCATTTCACCATCATCACCGACCACCAATCCCTACGTTGGCTCAACTCCATAGAATCACCATCAGGCCGAATCGCGCGGTGGGCTCTGGAACTGATGCAGTACGATTACGAGGTCAAATATCGACGAGGCAAGCTCAATGTCCTAGCAGATGCTCTTTCGAGGCAGCCCCTCCAAGTGTGCGAGGAACTCCATGCCATTGAACTGCCACGCCAACGAGAAGACTGGTACGTCAAGAAGAAAACGGCCGTCCTAAAAGAACCATCGAACTTCCCGGATTACCGCGTTGAAGGAGAACAATTATACCGACACATCCATGATAGCACCGCTTACCTTGACGAAGAGTACATCCCTTGGAAGCTCTGTATTGCCGAAGACCAACGCAAACGGGTGCTGGAAGAGTGCCACGACGAGCCAACCGCCGGACATCTAGGGATAAATAAAACCATCGCCAGGATAGCCAAGTTATACTACTGGCCGGGCATGTTCAGGGACGTGGCGAAGTACGTGCGCCGCTGCATGTCCTGCCAGCGGTATAAACCACAGCAACGGGCAGAGGCCGGTAAAATGTTCTCGACACCCGCACTAGAACCCTGGGCAGTGGTATGCTCCGATTTTGTAGGACCACTACCACGATCCAAGCATGGAAATTCGTTCCTGATCGTTTTCCACGACAAGTTTACCAAATGGACTGAATTCGCCCCAGCACGCAGCGCGACCAGCAAATCCCTCATCAAGGCTTTCAGGGAGAGGATAATTGCCAGGTTTGGAGTACCAAACACACTCATATCAGACAACGGAGCTCAGTACACAAGCCGAGAGTTCAACAAGTTCCTAGCCGACAACGGGGTTCATCACCAGTTTACTGCGCCGTATACACCACAGGAGAACCCCACGGAAAGGGCCAACCGGACGATAAAAACAATGATGGCGCAGTTTACGAAAGAAAACCACCAACGATGGGACGAACTTTTGCCAGAACTCACATTGGCGATCAACTCCAGCAAGCAAGACTCGACTGGATACAGCCCCGCCTTTCTGGTACAAGGAAGAGAACTGCGACTGCCAAAGACACTCTATGCCGAGATGACTGTGGGAGAAGGAATCACACCGCAGTCTGCGGAACAGCGCGCATCAAAAATACGCGGCATATTTGAGATCGTGCGTAGTAACACCAACCAAGCCTTTGCCAAACAAGCAAGACACTACAATCTGAGACGGCGCGCCTGGTCACCCAAAATTGGCGATCTCGTGCTATTACGCCAACATCCACTGTCAAAGGCTACGGATCACTTCGCAGCGAAATTAGCACCGAAATTCAACGGACCATATCGAGTTTGTACGTTTATCTCTCCAGTTCTGGTAAAACTCAAACACACACAAGGCGATAAGACGCAAATCACAGCGCATGTGAAAAATTTAAAACCATTGGTAGAGTGAAGCCACGGAAATCCGAGACCATTCATCACAAAGACACGGACAATGGAAGATGCTGAACTAACGAGTAGCCGCCGACATCCCACCCACCGGATGTTGATTGCTGAAGTAGGAGGGGGATGTAACGAAGTAATCTTCGCCACAGGTGCTGTCGCACAAATACACCGGCCCACCACCACCAATACGTTAGCAAGCATATTGCAGCACCAACAAAACACTAACAAAACTCACCACACCAATACCAACCCACCACAGCACACACACTAGCACACTCCCACCACTACCAACACGCGCGCCCAAACTTACCACACTCCAGCTCTAAAAGTCACCACTGGTTGGATGCGCATGATTCCCACGAAATTCCAAGTCAGTCGAGTGGTGGCCGCCGGACCAGACACATGACAGCTGGATCCAGCCAACATGTGTGGAGCAGAAGCGCTCTGGCGGACACTACGGGCTCACGTAGTAAGAGCGGGCAGTGAGGACAGAGGGTCCGCAGCTTATTGCGGCTCAGGTACTCGCCCCTCATAGAAGTAGTTGGTAAAAGGGAGTTGGTAGGCAGTAGTTGGTAGTGTAGTGTAGATATAGAACAACGATAACAACAATAACAACGACAACAACAGCAGCAGACACCACAACAGTAGCAGGCACCACAACAGCAGCAGACACCACAACAGCAGCAGACACCACCACAGCAGCAGACACCACCACAGCAGCAGACACCATCAGCAACAGAAGCAGCACCACCACAGAGACGCCAGAGGAGCAGCACCACGACCGAGACACCATACGGGAAAACTCACCCCAATAGGCGCCTATAAAAGAGGACCGCGCCTAGGATTCGAGGAGTTCACCGCCGGAGCTTAGCCACGCCGCATCGACGCCAGGAGTTATTTTATTACAAGTTAAATAAAGTGAATTAAAGTTAAAATTAAGATTTGCAGTTGTTTTTACTCTCGCACAATTCCTGGGTGCTTATTCGCGGGTCGATTTCCCCCCCCCCCCCCCCCCCCCCCCCCCCCTTTCTATTTTCAGGACCCAGGCATTCCCGCTTAGACTACCCCGGCTGGGAAACCACGTTATACACCTTTCAATATTCTCTGTCTCAACATATTCTTTGTAATGTTGATAATTTTAAGGATCTTGGGGTTTATTTCGATCCCAAACTGGTTTTTGCCAAGCATATCAATTTTATTGTTAATAAATCTAATTCTATGCTGGGCTTCGTAAAAAGGTGGGCGAAAGAATTTAATGACCCATACGTTACTATGTCATTGTACAATTGTTTTGTCCGTCCGATTCTAGAGTATGCTTCAAAAGTTTGGACGCCATTCTACAACATTCATTCAAATCGAATAGAGGCCATTCAACGTAAATTTATTCGATTTGCACTTAGAGGACTTCCATGGGATGATCCATTTAACCTTCCACCCTACAGTCAACGTATCAAGCTTCTTCAAATGTTACCCCTTTCTCAACGAAGGCTTAATAGCGATATCATTTTTTTACAGCAGCTTATATCCGGTCAAATAGATGCTGACTTGCTGTCGTCTATTGGCTTTAATTTTCGTGGTGGTGCCCATAATTTACGCAGTGTTGAATTATTGTTTAGTCCCCATCATAGAACGAATTATGGGCGGCATGAGCCTATTAATCGCATGAGTAGAATCTATAATCTAAATGATCATGTGATTGACTTGCATGTTAGTAAAATTAAGCTAAAAAATATTTTGCGTATTAATGCTTTAATGTCTTAAATTATTTGCATTATTTTGTGTTTGTGTTAGTATTTTATAGATACATAATTATTGTATTTTTAATTGTTTTGTCCTTACTAACACCTGCACTAAATGATGAGCCTGTGAGTGCACTTTCAGTGCCGGCAATTTCTGCTCGCGATAGTTGCTTGCTTTAAACACTCCACGACACAGAGCTGATAGTGTAATACAAAAAAAAAAAAAAAAAAAAAAAAAAAAACACGTTCAAGAATCAGTTAACCGATCTAAGGAGGATACGAGTGCCAAAATGCGTGGGGCAGTTTTGAGTTTCATGGGTTCGCGGATGCATCGTGTAGGGCATACGGTTGCTGCATCTATATCCGTAATTCGACTAATGACGGTTTTGTTGTGAAGCTGTTTTGCGCCAAGTCGCGGGCGGCACCCCGTAAAGTGCAACCAATACATAGACTTGAGCTTTGTGCGGCTGAATTGTTGGTACAGCTGCTAAAAAAGGTGTTGAACAACGTTCCTAAGAGGGTGGAATCGGTGAAGCTTTGGACTGATTCAGAAATCGTTCTGCATTGGCTTGCGAAGCATCCATCGACATGGGAGACGTTTGTGGCAAACCGAGTATCGCGGATTCAACAAGCTATTTGGAGATGCGCAGGGACATAAGTCCCGAAGACATAAGTCCCGAATTAATTTTTCGGGACTTATGTCCCACTTAAGTGGGTCAAGGAGTCGATTTCTGTGGACCGCAGTTTGTCACAGAGGGCGTCCGAGGGCGACCGCCCAGGAAGGTGTATGTTGCTGTCTTCGTCTGTTTCGGTTGCAAGGCAGTGCATCTCGAAGTTGTCGGCGACTTGACCGCTAAATCATTCATAGCGGCGTTGAAGGGGTTTATAGCTTGTTGTCTTATATCGTCTAATATCTTGACCATTGCTGTGGTACAACTGTGTTGAGGCCTAAAGCCAGATTGAAAACTGTTTTCATTAACATGATGAACTACTTGATTCGCTAGTAAATTCTCAAAGACTTTTGACAGAGTAAATCATACTAACTTATGTAGTAAATTGCGCCAGTATTTCGGTTTCAGTGATATTATTAAAAGTTATTTAGAAAATAGCTTTGTATATATGCTTTAGTAGTATATATACAAAGGTAATAGATCACAAAGAGTTTTAGTTGGAGAACATTATTCGAATGCTAATTCTATATTCAATTAGAACTAATGAAAACTCTGATACTTCAAATAATTACCTACACTGGTGTTGTTTACTGTAAGCTTGATTCCATTTTACATAAAAAACTAAAGGTTGCATTCAATGATATGATTAGATATGACCATCTTACGGCTTACCGAAATAAAATTCGTGGTTGCTCTCTCACAGTATTTGAAAGCCACACTGAGAAAAATTTACAACAAAAAAATCGAATGAAAATCTGTTAACTTTTTCGTGTTTAAACATGTCACTAAAACAACATAATTGAACCACATTATAGTTGCATCAAATTCATACATGCTTGGTATTCAATTAATAAACATTTCAACAATGTATCTATGTATTTGCCTTAATTAGTTCATGTTTAAAATTATTCATAAAATATGAGTGCATTTAATTTAAATATAATTCTATTAAAAACTGATTGAACGGAAATATTCAAACAGATTTCTGTTCAAGTAAACAATGAACAAGCTAAGCTAGATTTAGTTTGAACAGATGAATACGTGATCGATGTTGCATCAGCAATACATTGTAACTTTTGATCAAACATGTATGAGTTTGTTGTTAGCAGAATTATATTAAAACATAGGGACGGGCTACAGTCCGCTTGGGCGAACTGTTGGATACCCTATTCTTATTCCTTTCCCTCATAAGTGGGCGTGACAAAAGTCTAAGTATGGTTGAATTGTTAAGAACGCTTTACATATTTTTTTATATAACATTTAAAGGATTTTATCAAAAAAACGCTCCCTAGCTCAAACTTGGGTGTTTCAATAAAATTGTTTTATTTAATTGTGGGCGTGTCAGTAGGCGGATTTAAAAAAAATTAACACATGAGCATAAAGGGCCCCTACAGAGTATATATTATAAATTTCAGCTCCCTAGCTCACTTTGAATTTTCAAAAAAAAAAAAAAAAAAAAAAGTGGGCGGATTTTGAAAATATTTGCACATGAGCATAAAGGGCCCATAGAGAGTATATATTATAAATTTCAGCTCCCTAGCTCAAATTTTGGTTTTTCAATAAAATTGTTTTATTTTTTTGTGGGCTAAATAATGAAAATGCAATCAGGAGATTGAGACGGGTAAAACCTCTTGATCTATAAGAGTTAGCTAGGGCTAAGAAATCAGGTATTGATTTCAAACAAGAAAAAAGTTTAGCAATCCGACAAACGGCGGATTTATCTGTGAAATTCAACAAATATGAAGTTCAAAAACAAATTGCCGATTAGTCGTCGACTAGGTGCAATCTCATTCGGGATGGCGAATGTCAGTCCACCGGGAGTTGTTTTTAGATGAGTTAAAGTCTCTCTGCAGAAGCATCCCTCGCGTACTAGCTCTGCAATGTCTTTCGATGATTTTTTCTTCCAGCGAATTTTGGGCGGATTTTGAAAATTGTATATCCCGAGCAGTTTTAGGAGCCATAGATCATATATAAAAAATTTCAGCTGTCTAGCTCAAAATTCGATTTTTTTCAAAATGTTGTTTTTTTGAGTTTGTGGGCGTGTCTGTGGGCGGATTTAAAAAAATCGTAAACTTGATTATTTCGGGACCCTAGAGAGTATATGGTTAAAATTTCAGCTCTCTAGGTCTAGTTTAAAGGCCTAATTTTTGCCGACGGACGGACCGACGGACATGGCTAGATCGACATTACTATCGATGCTGATCATAAATATAGTAACTTTTATTGGTCTACGGGCAATATTAAGGTATGTTACTGTAGTAACTGCGACACCCGGTGGAAGTTTCTCACCTTGGAGGCTGTCATCAAAAATGACAGCTGTCATTCAACTCACGTGGATATCTCTGCCTGAGGAAAAAAGAATAAAAGAAAAGAAAAACTGAGAAATGGATTCAAGAAATAAAAAGGAGTAAAAGAAAAAGGTTATTTGTTCTTAATTAAAGTTGCAACATTTTGGCGACGAGGAAGAAAAAAAAAAAAAAAAAAAAACATGGCACTAAATGAAAGCGTGATGGCAAATGTGAGTAACACGACGGCACAGACATTCGGAAAACTGGAGCAATTTCAGCCAACAATGGCATGGAATAATTATAAAGAACGTATGGAGTTTTATTTCGAGGCAAATGGTATAACAAATGAAATTTCCATGAGAGCCATATTTCTATCCTGCGTTGGAGAATCAACTTATGAAATTATACGGTCTTTGCTGACGCCGCTAACTCCAAAAGATGTGTCGTTTAACGAAATTGTGGAGAAATTAGATCGTCATTTTCACCCGAAACCTAATGAAATTGTGCAGCGTTTTACTTTCCATAAGCGAAGCCAAAAGAGTGAAGAGACGATTGCGGATTTCGTGAAGGATCTGAGGAAATTGTCGGAGCATTGCAACTTCGTGGAGCTAGATAATATGTTGAGAGATCAGATTGTGTGCGGAGTGGCGGATGAATCACTGCAGAAACGGCTTTTCAGCGAGCCAAAATTAGATTTCAAGCGATCGTATGAAATTGCAATAGCGCATGAGGCTGCCCACCGACACGTAATGGATGTGCGGGGCAACATGGAGGTTATGGCGGTATCGTCAAAGAAAAGATCTGGAAACGTTCAGTGTTATCGATGTGATGGAAATCATTTTGCAGACAAATGTTTTTTCAAGGAGAAAAACTGCGATTTTTGTCACATAAAGGGACATTCAAGCCGAGCATGTTTTAAGAAAAGGACAGCTGGACGTCAACAGCAAGCTGTCCATGTAGTAGAGGAAAGGGAAGAGGAAAAGGAAAAGGAGACTCCATCGCATGCTACTCCAAATTATTTTTTTGAGCTAAACGCTATTCAAACATCGTCCATACACCAGATTTTGACAAAAGTCTCGATAAACGGCGTGGAGGAATTCTTTGAGGTGGATTCGGGGGCGGCATGTACAGTGATTTCCGAGACCACGTGGAATCGCATTAATCGTGGAAATAAGCAGCTGGTACCCTCCACGGTAACCTTGCAGACTTGGTCAAAAGAGAAATTGCAGGTCCTGGGATCGGCTAGGGTGAATATTAATTATAATAATAAAGACATATATTTGCCGGTTCTTGTTATTGCAGGTGGTGGGAGATGCTTGTTGGGCAGAGATTGGTTTCCGGCCCTGGGAATCACGGTGCAGGGGGTGTGTGTGATGGAGTTGGAAATGGAGGGGGTGAGTGGGTTGATGGAGAAGTACCAGAACATTTTTAGCGAACATTTGGGCGCTTACAACTGGCCGCCGATTTCGATTGAAGTATTACCTGGAGCTACCCCGATTTTTCTGAAACATAGGCAATGTCCTATTGCATGGAAACCAGCTGTAGAAAAGGAGATTGCTAAACTGGTCGAACAGAAAATATTGGAACCGGTTCTGTTCTCTAGATGGGCTACTCCGATCGTACCCGTCTCCAAGTCCGACGGCTCAATTAGAATCTGTGGCGATTACCGAAGTACAGTCAACGCTGTTATTAAGACTAATTCTTATCCGCTTCCTCTTATCTCGGAGGTAATGGCCGCGATTGCGGGTAGTCAGATATTCACGAAGTTAGACCTACAACAAGCGTATCAACAACTAGTGGTGGACGATTTCTCCGCCGAGCTATTAACACTTAATACCCACAAAGGATTGTATAGGGTCCGGAGGTTGCCTTTTGGCATTTCGGCCGCTCCTGGTTTTTTTCAAAAATGTATGGATACATTACTAGCGGGTATCAATGGCGTTAAAGCATATCTGGATGATATCATAATTTCTGGGAAAGATGAAGCTGATCACACACGCAATTTAGAGGCTGTTTTAGAGAAATTATCTCGAGCGAACTTGACGGTAAATAAGTCAAAGTGTCTTTTTGCGAGGCGAGAAATGGATTTTTTAGGATTCCATATCAGTGGCAAGGGAATCTCACCGAACAAAGAGAAAGTCAGAGCCATTCAACAAGCGGCCGTCCCTGAAAATAAGCAGATGTTACAATCATTCCTTGGATTGCTGAACTTTTATAATTCATTTTTACCCCGAAAGGCCACCGTTGCAGAGAAACTACATCGTCTGCTAGACAAGAATGTCAAATGGGAGTGGACGAATGAGCATCAAATAGTTTTCAATGAGCTCAAAGCTTTGCTCGATTCGGAAACTCTGCTCATACACTATAACGTCGCGAAGCCACTGGTTTTGTCTTGTGATGCCTCATCTTATGGGGTTGGGGCGATTTTGTCCCATAGGATTGGGAGCACTGGCGTGGAGCGCCCAATCGCTTTCGCTTCGCGCACGTTAGGAATTCACGAGCGCAATTACGCCCAGTTGGACAAAGAAGCTTTGGCCATTATATTTGGAATGAAACATTTCCATCAGTATGTGGCTGGAAGAGAAGTTATTATTCTGACTGATCATAAGCCGTTACTGGGAATTTTTAATAGGAAAAAACAGATTCCGCAAATGGTGTCACCACGCATGCTACGTTGGTGTTTGTTGTTATCGGCTTATGATTATACAATGGAGTATCGGCCAGGGCCGAAGAATATCAACGCTGATTGCCTAAGTCGACTGCCACAACCTTCAAAAATTGATGCGTCGGAAAAAGGGCCGTCGGATATCCTTATGCTGGAAAAGAATAGTAATGCACCGGTAAAAGCCGAGCAGATTGCTGCTGAAACGCTTAAAGATCCAATAATGTCACGTGTATTGAGAGGCCTGTTGCATGGTTGGCCGCAAGAATTAGAGAAACCTGAAGATTTCATACCGTATTTGCGACGTAAAACAGAACTTTCTACTCACAAGGGCTGCTTGTTGTGGGGAAGTAGATTAATCGTGCCCCCCAAATACCAAGCACAAATCTTGGATCTCCTACATGGGTATCATACGGGGATCAGCTTGATGAAGGCGTATGCTCGTAGCTACGTATGGTGGCCCAAACTTGATCAGCAAATTGAGCTCAGAGTGCAAAGATGTGTCCAGTGTCAAACAACTCAACGGAACTTGCCTTCGGCACCACGACAATTCATTCAGCCATGCGAAAAACCATGGAATACGTTACATATTGACTTCGCCGGCCCGTTTCAAGGGTATACGTTTCTAGTGGTTGTAGACTCAATGTCTAAATGGCTGGAAGTAAAAATAGTACGGAGTACATCGTCGGCTGAAGTTAAAAACAAGCTACGGGAGATTATTGCTACGCACGGCCAACCTCAAAGGATTATTTCCGATAATGGAACGGCGTTTGTGTCAGCCGAAATGCAACAATTTTATATTTCCAATGGCATTAAATACAACTCAACAGCCCCTTACCATCCATCCAGCAATGGCCAAGCGGAACGTATGGTGCAGTATTTGAAGACGTCTTTGAGGACTATGACCGAAGGCGATATGCATACTAGACTACAGCGTATTTTATTTAAGCAGCACACAACTCCGAACACCACCACTGGTAAGAGCCCAGCGGAGCTACTAATGGGTCGGCGACTTCGCACGGTATTAGACATCGTTCATCCGGATGATGGGCAGTTAACTCCCATTTGGTCCGAGGAAGGCCAAGACGTTAGGAGGTTTGAAGTTGGAGATTTGATTTATTTCCGGAATTATAATACATCAGGCCCGTCATGGCTGGAGGGCACGATAATCGAAATCACAGGTCCAGTATCATATGTGGTGAAATCGGTAGACCATAAAGTAGGACGTCGACATGTGGATCAGATAAAACGCCGCGTTCCAAATGACCAGCCCCTCTTAATGGAGATTCCTACGGCCAGGGAACCAGCTGAAAATGAGGTAGAAACGACATCATCATTACACACCTTACCCCCCTCTTTCCCATCAGCCGACACGAGGCCCGAATCTGGGTCTGAACAAGGACTATCGTCAACACTAGAAGTGAAGGACGAAATGCCGCCCACGACCAATGCATCCATCCCCACCACCTTGCCGATATCCGATGCTGACATGGTCACCCGCTACGGAAGATTGGTAAAACCACCTCAACGCTACGGAACGAATTAAAAGGGGAGGAATGTAGTAACTGCGACACCCGGTGGAAGTTTCTCACCTTGGAGGCTGTCATCAAAAATGACAGCTGTCATTCAACTCACGTGGATCTCTCTGCCTGAGGAAAAAAGAATAAAAGAAAAGAAAAACTGAGAATTGGATTCAAGAAATAAAAAGGAGTAAAAGAAAAAGGTTATTTGTTCTTAATTAAAGTTGCAACAGTTACAAACTATGCGCCAAAATTAATATACCCCTAGAATAGAGTATACAAATTTGGAAATGAAGTATTCGAACCGATTTACATTTAATTTGAACATGAACATGGTTTATATCACCGTTATATTTCGTCATTCAAGTACAAATGTGAAGTGAGAAGTGGCATTTAATAAAGGTGCGTTGATTGAGTCGGTCAAAAATTTTAATTGTGGTAAATTATTATAATAATGGAAAATGAAATCGTGGATATTAACACCTCAGTGGAAAATTTAAACGCCACAAGCACATTGTACGTGATTTCAGCAGATGTCCCTCAGGATTATAATGGTATCCATGACCTTTTGGAGGAGTGGAATTTGACATCGGTGTTTCCCGCATTTGTCGGTGAGTTGTATTGTCTCAGGGGTTTTTGGTTGGTATAGTCTTTGGTGCATGTATTCAGTGAATGTACAATTGAGTAAGAGATCATATTGAGAAGAAGATTGTTTTCGTGAAGATTTTGAATATCGATATTTTAACTAAATTTCAAATTACTATGACAAACAAGGCCACAGAAATAGTCATAAATGTATATGTCCATGTGTCTGCTGCCATATTTAAATAATCTTATTTCTCAAAACACATATAAGAAATTGCGCACAATTATTTAGATTTTTTTAAAAACAAGTAATGCATTTACATTATTGTTTAATGTACCTAAACTAATATGTATGGATTTGCATTGACATTTTTGTTTTTCGACTTTTTAGAAAACGAAATCACGCTTGATAGACTTAAATACCTTAATGTAGACGATATAAAGGAATTGATTCCAAAACTCGGTGTTAGAATTGAATTAAGAGAAAAACTCCTTCTTTGGAAAAAGAAGAGGTGAATGGGCTTTGAATGACCTAAGCATTTGTTTACTGTTGTTCTTTATGTTCTAGTTCAATATTGATGGTCAAACAATTTCTGCTAACAGCCAAATCACCAGTTGGTTAACGAATTCCGTTCAAACGTCATCGAAAAGTTTTCATTTGAGCATAGCAGATGTAATATAAATAATTATAATTATTATAATTATTGGATACCCTAACTTGGTATATTAGTATTACAATGATGTTATTTTCTAGAATTTGCTTGAAGTTCTGAAGGAATCCGAAAAGGGTAAAGCGGTTTTTGAGTTTTATGAAAAAAATAAAACTTTACTTGAAAGTCTTCGGCAAGATTTAATTAACGCCATTGTAGAGAAAGTTCTTTACAACCAAATAAAGTTGCACCCAGACGATTTTGAGGAAATTTCAACCAAAATTATAAACATATTTCCAAATGAAAATAAGGTAAATATGAATTAAGATAATGGTTGTGTTCATAGTATCTAATATCTTCTTTTTTTCACTATTTCATTTAGCAGGACTACTACTATATTGGTAGGAAATACAGAAGAAATCCGGGTGGTAAACTTTATGACAAGTTTCACAACCTTAAGAACAAGAGACGTAAATTTGATAAACAAACAAAAAGTGCGGCATGTTCTTCGAGTTCTGATGACAACTTTTCGGCTACAGAATTAGATGAAAAAATTCTAAACCAATTAAAGGATAAATTAAAATATGATAACAGTTTGCTTCACATTGATGACAATCTTAACATCGACAATATTCTTGACATATGGGAAAAAACTTACATTTTGAGGGGAAAAGAAATAAAAACATTGAAAAATAATACGGAATTTTTGGAAAACTGGCCTTCCTACAAACAGGCATTTGGATATAAATTGGTATGTATATATATTGATTGTTAAAAGAACTGCGTATATATTATCATAAGCATAAAACTCCTTAAATCGCATATTTAAAATCAGCCAACTTTCGGTTAAAAACTACCAAGTGATACTGTTAATATAGCTCATACATATACAGAGTTAGTGGATTAAAAATAACCGATTTATCATTTCACTACAATTTTTCTCGGTTGTAAATAACAAACTAACTCTGTTGAATTTAACCAGCTGGTTGATATTTATCTAGAAACTTGGTTCTTAACAACTGATAAAGTGTGTTATTTCTAACAGTATTGTTTTTACCTATTTATATGGGTAGAATTTAACAACGAATACTCGGTGTTTTTCAACAGAGACTTGGTTAATTTTAACACATTTTTTTTTTAACCGAGCAAAAATTGCACTCTGTTATAGCCAATTTTTGAGCGTGTAGCTTGTGCGAAATTTGTGAAAAATCGTGCTAATTATGTAATATAAGTTTATGCTCCCATTCTTATGACACTGAGTACTTTCATAATATATCACTTTTTTTGTAGATCAAGCGAGATTTTTGTCTTTTTTACCCCGAAAACGAAAACTCGTTGCTACTTAAATGGATGGATTTCAAAAAACACATTTTTGAATACTACGGCCAACATTTGAAAGACCCGAAATCGAGGGAACAATTTGCATCTTGCAAGCACATCTCAAATATAGGTAGTTCCGTGATTTTATAACCTTTGTTTCTTGACATATAAAAAAACATTACTTTCAGATAGTGTTGATTATATAACTGCAAGTTTGCTCAACAGTGTAATTACTCCGACCGCTCGTTTTGGAGGAGCGCAGGGAAAAAAACAAAGCAAGTTTAGCATTGCCGATGCCCAGGAAAGTTTTGCCATACACCTATTTTCAATTAATAATTATAAAACAAAACTAGACGAGCTAAAAGCCAAATACTTTTCCTTTTCCATTACTGTACAGCCAATGATAATAGTTGTCGGACCAGATATATTCCAACTTAAAGAGTTTTTTTTATATATTTCGATGATGTCTTATTTAAACTGCCTTCATTTATTGAGTGCTTAAATACGTGTTTTCAAATATTTCAAGTGTACAATTTAAACTATCCTAAGGCATGCCAGGGAGTATGGCTTTTTATCCAAAAGTATTTTTTTCAATATCCACCAAATATGATTTCCAGTCCCCTTCAGTAGCTACATTAATTAATTATTTCCAAAATATAAAATAAAACTTTTTCCAGTATCTTACATAATTAAATCCCAATTTTTTTGAATTAACTTAACTTTTTCTTATATTTTTTCAATATGAATTTTGTTTGTTTCAAATGTTTTTTAATTTTTGAGAGCGTAAATGAATTAATTAATCACCTCAAACTTAACCATATGATTAAAAACTTAGATACAATTAAGTGTGTACAACCAAGATGTAATCAGCTTTTCAGCAATATCAAGGCTTTTAGATCACACTTAACCACTGTACATGTTAAAGTTAATTTTACACAACATGCACATACTTCTAAACCTTGCGTTGAAAATTTGCGTTAGCCAATCCTTCAAATTGCGTAAGTCGTAGAGCCTTTAGCTCCAATTAACACAGAAATAGAAAATACAATAAGTAATTTAAAAAAACCAAATAATTTTATTTTCTTTGGAACTATATTCAAAGGATAATCTTCCACGTAAAGATGTAATTAAAATACAAAATTCGGTTACTGAATTAATAAGATCACTGGGTATGATTGTGGAGCTACTTGTTAAAAATAATACCGATAACGAAATCGTTTCCTCCAAATTATTTGAATTTTGCAACAACCCGTTTGAAGATATAAAAACTGCATATAAATTTTTAAGCGTTCTTAACAAAATTGGTTTATATGAACCGCCGAAGTCTCACCTGCTACGCAACCCTATTGCAGAAAGGGTACAACACGGTAACCCCACACTAGCAGAAACGTGCATTAACTTTTATCTAATGCCAGTTCGCTTCCAAATAAAAAAATTCTTTGAGATTCCTGGTATTTTACAGAGTACTCTGCAATGTATTGATCAATTATCAAATCTTAATTCAATTGAAAATTTCATTAATGGCGAGATTTTTACTTTTAAGAAACAAATCCTTAAAAAACAACATATTGTGCCATACATTTTATACTTTGACGATTACGAAATAAATAATCCGTTGAGCTCACACAACGATGGGGTTTGTGCGGCTTATTATATTTTTCCAAATATTCCCAAGCACTTGCTGTCGAAGTTGGATTTCATTTTTCATTTTGCATTTCTCAAAACAAAATACACAAAAATATTAGATAATGATAATACCTACTTACATATCTTAAATGAAATCAAATATCTGGAAGATCAAGGCCTGGCAATATGCGTAGATAATATAAAGTTTCAAGTTCATTTTGTGCTAGGACTTGTCGTTGGTGACAATCGTGGTATGAATAGTATGTTAGGATTCTCGCGTTCATTTAATAGTAAATATTTTTGCAGAGCATGCAAATTTGAGAAGTCACTTACGAAGGTTTCCTACAGAGAAAGTAGCGAACATCTTAGAAACAGAGCAAATTATCAAGTAGATGTTGAATGCAATGATCCCATGAATACAGGGATTCGTGAGAATTGCATATTTAATAAAATCAAGTCTTTTCACGTTACAGATAATTTCGCTTTTGACGTAATGCACGATTTGTTCGAAGGAGTATGTGTGTATGATATTTGCAATGTATTGCTTTTGTTAATTAAAGACAATGTTAAAACTCTCGTACAACTTAACAGCAGAAAAGCTTGTTTCCTTATGGGGAAACCGAATTTTTCAACATGTCTCCTGCTATTGACGAAAATAGGCTTAAATCTATGAATTTTAAAATGACAGCTCGCGAGTGTTGGACGTTCTTACATTTTTTGCCTTTAATTGTAGGTGATTTAGTTCCCAAAGAAAACATTGCATGGAAATTATTATGCTTACTTATTGAAATGGTGGATTTTATTTTAAGACCAGTCTTTCGCCCCGATACTGATATTGATAATTTACAAAAACTGATAGAACAACATCATTCATTATACATATCATTGTTTGGAGAGAGCTTAAAACCCAAGCACCATTTCTTAACTCATTATCCTTCTGCGATTAAGAAACGTGGTCCTTTAAGACCGATTTGGTGTTTCCGATTTGAGGCAAAGCATAGACTATCCAAAATATATTCCAAAAGTATAACATCTAGAATAAATCCTTCATTAACACTTAGTACAAAAGCCTGTCTTAAATTCTCAGAATTTATTGTAAAATATGAAAAGGGAATTGATGTGACAGGAAATAAATACAACGATTTCACATATATACAGTTTTAAAAACACTTACTGATTCTAAGATAGTTGATGAATCCGATATACAAGAAGGAAATTACAAGTCAACGACTGAAATTGAATTCAAGGGAACGACATATAAAAAAAATTACTATTTATCCTCATATTTGAATTCTACCGTATTCAAAATAATTTTGCTTTTGACTAATGGCATTGACCTTTATGTATACTGTTGTCCTATTGAGGTTACAAAATTTGATAAACATTTCCAGTCTTTTGAAACAGGTAAAAAGCTGTGTAAGACCCTTAAAATAAATGATTAATGGTTTTTTATGTGATACCACACAATTTTTCCTGGTTTTAATTTTTGTTTTCCGTCAATTCCTTTATTTGTTTTGAATGAATAGCCTTACATTCCTTACCACGTAAAGTGGACGGCTGGAGTTACAGCGCTGTTTCACGGTCAGCCACAACCGATCATCAGACTCCTTATGTGGTGCTGGTCTGTCTTTTTCCTTCATTTATCCGGAAATAAAGAATATTTCCTATTTTACAAGTCCTCCCTTACATATTTATCCAATTAATAACGGAAAATGTTATTTTAGAAATAAGTTTTTATAAAAAAATGTGCAAATAAAACTACACTTATTCAGTATAAATGGAAATCGGTTGTTTGATTTCTTTGCTTGCATAATGTTTTTCCAGGTTCCACTTCAATTTTGAGCAATGCAGTTCAATTAAAATGGGTTACATAATTGAAAAAGTATATAAATACGCGAAATGAAAAAAAAAAAAAAAATACAAATATATTTATTTAAGCTTTAATAATTTTAACTCAAAGAGATTTCTATTTAGCTTTTCCAACCACAATCACCTACGGAAAATAGAATTTCATTTGTTTTAAATAGATACTCATTCAAAAGTATTAAATATTTTGAATTCAATTCAAACAGATTTCCATTCAAAAATGTTGATTTAGATTCTGTTAGACGGACGTGGAATACAGTTTAATTCAAATAGGTATCTGTTTAAAAAAAATTACAGTGAATAGCTACATTTGTTTCAAACAGACATCGAATTGATTCAATTGAAAATTAACTATACAAAGATGATTCAAAGTAATAAAGTAGTTCAAGTTTAAATTAAACAAAAATCCTTTTGGCACCAAATCATATTTGTTTGAATTTGATTTAAACACGAATATGTTGAGTTTTTTCTCGGTGCAGCAATCGTATATTTTTGCATAAAATTATCTATTTAAAATCACCATTTTATCTATTCGAGAAACTGCAATTCACACAGTCGTCAATAATATTCAGTATAATAATACAGCATTGTAACTACACTAACTCGTCGCGCCTTTTCTTTGCTGATGCCATTCGGCTATGGATCTCTTTACCCGAAGTCATAAAATTAGCATCGAGAGCCTCTGAATTTAGGATAGCAGTAGATTGTCTTTTCCTATTTTTCTTATCTTTATCCTTCTGTCATTAACTATTTTTACTTCATATATCCCACTATTCTATTATAATATTTCTATTGTCTTTCCTCTTTTTAATATTCATGTAATTATTATTTTATGTAAACCGTACTTTTTATTATATAATCTTTATAGTAAGGGAACTCTTCCTGCGGGTTGGTTACCTACCAGGCGCGTCCCCGGGTGGTGGATAGGGGGACCTCGGTACGATACGTTCGTGATCCGAGGTTTTAGAGTTATAGCGGCGTTTTATACACCGTCAAAGCTCTATCGCGAACCAAACCCAAAGCAAGTATGCAGGAACAACTAAAAGATATAACTACTCCAGGTGGTACTCGTATGGGCGAAAATCCACCCGTGGTCTTTTCGACCACGGTCGGGGCACGGATTCTGGAGGCCCCAACCGACATACTTATACCCCCGCCTGTACAGGCGTTGACCTTCGAGTTGCGAAAAGGTTTGCTTCCGAAGATTCCTGCAGCTCTATCTCCGACACGTTCGGTAGACTGGGCTGGAAAAATGGAGAAAGTGGGGGAGAGGTTCAACCTGATACGCTTAATCTTCAGACCAATAGACAGACAGCCGATAGGTGCGATGCTGGCGACGAGGCCTGTGAAACCGAACAGGTGAAACGGGCCACAGAGACGGCGTCCACCGGTCAGTGTCCATCTAAGAGCCAGCGAAAGAGGAAAAGGAGAAAGGCGGCTATCGTGCGGCGCAAAGAAACTGCACCGCCAGTTGAAGGCGCAAGCGCTGAGAACTGCGCGCGCACCTTCTGCGTGCCCTTCCACCAGAACACTTCCAGCTGATGTATTTCCAATGATTGGATTTACTCAGATTAACCTTCAACACTCCAAGGCTGCTACTCCACTCATCAGTAAGAAGCTTTCTGTGTTGAATACAAAAGCCCATATAACATCCATACAGGAGCCATGGGTGTGCAAAAATCGCATCTGTGGCCTTGGAGGTGTCCGTGGCACTACGATACTCTGTGACGAGCGGTCCGAGAGACCAAGGGCTTGTCTTGCTGTGTCGAAACTTCTCTCAACGACTAAGCTTGGACAATTTTGTGGCCAAGATTTGATTGCTGCAGCCATTAGCTACGAAACAAATGGAGATTGGAAGACCTTCGTCGTGGCGTCAGCTTATCTCCCCTATGATTCGGTAGTGCACCACCACCGAGGGACATTGCTGAACTCATTGACTATTGCGACATCAGGAAGATGGGCCTAGTTATATGCTGTGATGCCAATGCTCAAAACACTGTTTGGGGCAGCAGCAAATGCAACATGCGAGGAAACTATCTCCTGGATTTCATTCTATCATCTGATCTTACTATCAACAATGTTGGCTCGCAACCAACTTTTGTGACGTCAAGAAGACAGGAAGTGATCGACCTAACTTTATCAAGTAGATACTTTAAGGCGGTTACTAACTGGAGGGTCTCTTCGGAGGTGTCCCTCTCAGACCATAAATATTTCGAATTCCAAATCGGATGCGAAGCCATAACTTTGCAGGAGAGGAGGAATCCGAGAAAACCCAACTGGATACGCTTCAGGGAGGAATTAGGGAAAACTCTCAAAACTCCAACCAAACTCAGGACGAGACAAAAGGTAGAGGAAGCTGTTCAAGACCTGAATAGTGCCATTACTAGCTGTTTTGAACTGACGTGCCCAGTAAGCAAACCCCCTGGCAGAACGCCGGTTCCCTGGTGGAGCTCGCAACTGCAAAGAATTCGTAGAGAAGCTAAAAAGCTTCTAAATAGGTCACTCAAGACTGATTTGGAGACAGACTGGAATCTCTACTGATCGAAGCAGAAGGAATATAAGAGGCTAATTCGGGTATCGAAAAGTGTTTCTTATAAGAATTTCTGCGAAAAGATTGAAACGCTGGGTGAAACTAGTAGGTTGGTCAAAGTTCTGAAAAAGGGCAAACCAGCCAAAACTTGATGGCACCTTCACTGAGATGAAAGCGGAAACTCTTAGATATCTGCTGGAGTCTCACTTTCCGGGTAACCAGATTTCAATTGGTTCACAACCAGCCCCGATTACCGAGACTATGAGTGAGCCAAGACAAACAACTCGGCATAGCTGGTATATTGCGAAGGCCGTGGTGACGGACGAGTCCATTAAATATGCTTTTGCGTCTTTTGACGGCTTCAAGTCACCTGGTACGGACGGAATATACCCAGCCATGCTGCAGCAATGTACAAACCAGTTGCTACCGACTATGAAGAAAATCTTCATCGCAGTCCTAGCACTGGCATACATTCCAACACCCTGGCGTACAGTTAGAGTGGCGTTTATACCTAAAATTGGCAGAAGTGACTACTCACTCGCCAAGAGCTTCAGACCAATCAGTCTGACTTCCTTCTTGCTGAAAAGCATGGAAAGGCTGGTCGAGCTTCACGTGCGCAAAACTGCTTTGCGATTGCACCCACTATCTCAGTTGCAACATGCCTATCAACGCGGAAAATCCTGCGAGACTGCGCTCCAAAATCTAGTTGGTAGAATTGAGGGCGCGCTTGACAGAAAAGAATACGCGATGGGCATTTTCATCGATATTGAGGGTGCTTTTGATAATTCGACTTTTATAGCATGTGCAGCTCCGCCAGACAACACGGCGTAGACGAACCATTGGTGTTGTGGATTAAAGCAATGCTAATGAATAGAACGTTGGTTGCGGATGCGTATTGTGGCCGCTATGTTATGGCGGGGGTAAACAGAGGGTGCCCGCAAGGCGGCGTCCTGTCTCCACTGCTGTGGTGTATGCTGGTCGACTCTCTGTTGAACACACTCTACAGTTCTAATATTTACGCTCAGGCATACGCTGATGATGTTGCCGTGCTTTCTGTTGGATCATGCCTAGCGACTGTATGCGCCAAGGCGCCGGTGGCCCTTGACGTGATCGACGAATGGTGCACTAGGAATGGGCTCTCGGTCAATCCTCTTAAAACTGAGGTTGTTCTCTTTACGAGAAGGAGGAAGCTGGTCGGGTTGACTCAGCCAGTGCTAAAAGGCGTCACAATCCAACTCTCCAATGAAGCAAAGTATCTGGGAGTCATCCTGGATAGCAAACTTCTTTGGTCGAAACATGTTGAGCTGAAGACTGCCAAGGCGCTGTCTGTTTTCTGGCAGTGCAAAGGCATTTTCGGCAAGACATGGGGCTTATCACCGAAAAGAGTCCTATTGATTTATACGGCTATGATAAGACCATTTATAGCATACGCATCGGTTGTTTGGTGGAATAAGCTTTCACGTAAATATGTTACTGCTGCTTTTGCCAAACTCCAAAGGCAGGTATGTCTCGGCTGCACGGGGGCCTTCCCCAGCACGCCTGGCTTCGGCCTAGATGCACTGTTGAACTTCCCGCCCCTTGATGTTTACATCATGGGCTGTGCTGTTATCTCACGTCTAAGAACAGGTGGCTTTTGGTATAATTCGCACTGGAGTTTTGATGAACTTTCGCAACGGTTGTCCTTCGACTCCTGTCTTATGGATATGCCGTCTGATGCGATGACACCGGAACTTCGGCTAAAGCGCTACTACGAGGTCGACTTTCCTCGCGTCCACGACTGGCTCTGGCCGGACTCTGAACCTGGAAGGGAATGCAGTCGAATCTTCACGGATGGCTCCAAAACTGATCAAGGATCTGGTGCTGGTGTCTTCGTGGAGAGCGATAACGTTAGACTTTTCTTTTCGTTAGCCAAATATGCGTCAGTCTTCCAAACAGAGACTTATGCTATCCTAATGGCCATGGACTATGTTACGAGGAACAGGTGGAGGGGGCGAAGTATCTGCGTCTGTAGCGACAGTCATGCTGCGCTTAAGGCCTTACTCAAACCCTTAACTACCTCCAAAATAGTACGTGAATGCAAGATATCTCTGAATTCGGTCGGAAGGCTGAATTCACTTAAACTTGTCTGGGTCCCGGGTCATAACGGGATCACGGGAAATGAGATCTCTGATGAACTTGCTAGACAAGGCTCAGAGGGGGACCTCTCAGGACCTGAACCAGCGATCTGTCTGCCTGCGTCCTCGGTCAGGGCTTCCATTGACGGTTGGGTTTCCTATGAACACAATTGCCGTTGGCATGACTTTTCAGGGTGCAGACAGACTAAGCAAATGCTCCCCGACGTCTGTGGGAACTCCGCGGCATTCTTGTTGTCTCTCAACAGAAAAGACTGCAGACATACTGCTGGCGTTCTTACGGGACACTACGCTTTTGCCAAACACCTTAAGGTGCTAGGCCTAAGCGACACCACCAACTGCGAAGCCTGTGGAGAAAGCGACGACACTGCGGAACATTTCCTCTGTGATTGTCCTGCTTTTGCTCGTATCAGGTTTCAGCTATTTGGTGCGGATATGGTGAGTGCTGTAAGCCTAAGCTCCTTATCATTGAAGCGCCTTCTAGTTTTTCTTAGAAAAACGAGTAAATTCCTACAGTGAAATGTAGTGTGTCTGTCTGGTAGTACAATGGACCAGTATTGAGTCTGAGTGCTCCAGTGCAGAAAGTCTCACACACCCCGACAAAACAAAAAAAAGGGAACTCTTAGTTTTAATTTTGTTAGTACTCTTTAAAGACAAAGTCTTACATGTGATGAATTATTGGTAAATAAATTGAATTGAATCCCTAGTTTCAAAAGTAGCTTTTTTAGCGACTCCGTTATGAGCTTTTAACAAACAAATTAATATATTATCAGAAATTAAATTAGACTTGCCTAGCTCCATGATTTTTCAAGCGACTTTAAAAATAGACTATAAAAGCAATTAGCTTAATACGTTTTGTGTGCGCTGAAAATAATACCGATTTATTTAAGCTATTTTGACTCACAGTTTATAGTAAACTTTGTCAATGCGTAATTATTGTCGAAAAGGCAAATGTTTTGCTTCTGAGGGGCACCTTCTGCAGAAGCTACTTCTCTAGGTTTAAATATCGTAGCGATACATTAAACGTCTTATGAATAACATTTTCTTCGAAATTTTTGTAGTTTTCCGAATGTATAAATTTCGATTGGTTTTAAATTTTCGGAAGCAATGGGTTGTATGAATAAAACAAAGCATGTGCTCAGCGCAGTTCTCCATAAAAAAAAAATGAGCAGGAGCTTGATGAAATAGCATGTACTCAGTTTTCGTATGAATAACATTTTGCCAACAAGTAAGCACCTACCTACTACTTCTCACGGAGTAGGTGAGGTGCTCTCGTTCATCATACCAACCTCTACAGTATTTGAAATTATTTGCAAACAAATTATTTAAAAAAAAAAACACTAAGCCACCGATCTTATCTATCCGTTATTTGCAAAATGTCAATGAGTGATAACTTGAGGAGAATCCTTCGACGCCATTAAGTCCCAAAAAGGTGCTACCGATTCGGCAGAATTGCGGTGTGTGGGCTCAAGAGGTCGGAAGAGATCACAGAGTGCGCAATCCAACGTAGAGCAGAGGGGTTTTTTTGTTGTGCGGTGGAAGGTGGAAACCTTGCAGAGGCACCAATGGTCCGACGCCCACTGGCAGTGCCGGATTCTTACCGGCTAAAACCACTTCCCTTCCTGAACAGACCGATTATATATATCCTCTGCGGAACCGCCGTTAGGCATTACTTCACGGGGGTCGGTATAGACCCTTAGCTTCGTCTAACTCTATGATTTGCAATATCCGCTTTACGTTGGCGCTCTAAACGCCTTAGATCGCTAAGTATGCGCACCGCCACGTTACTTACAGTGGTCCAGTTTTCAGCATTCTGAAGCGTGTGATTTACGACATTATCTGGAGTGGGCCACTTCCCAAATTGGTCCCGTAGGGTGATCGTCTTGGTTTCGTATCGTTGGCAATGATAGAACACATGTTCCGCGTTTTCCGAAACTGTTTTACAATGTGGACAGTTTGGGATAGATTCATATCCGCGTTTAAAGAGATATTCTCTGTAACAGTCATGACCCGTCAAGAACTGAGTCAGGTAGAAGTTTGTTTCGCCATGACTTCGTTTAATCCATGAGTCGATCACTGATATGAGAAGATCAACCTTGAAAAAGCACTAACAGTTTTTGAAGACTTGTTGCATAGGTACTCTAGGTGATTTTTGAGGCTTAGGTAAGCATCAATAATCACTCCGAGGTATTTAATGAACGGTTGGGAAACAACTAGATGCTCTCTTACTGTAAACGTTATCGTTTCCCTTACTTTCCTATTCGTAATAAGCACTGCTTCTGTCTTATGTTCTGCGAGTTGCAAGCCCGCGCTAGCTAGCCATCTTCGTACAGTAGCAACTGTCTCGTTGCAGTGCAGTTCGACATTAAGGGCTTTATTTGGAATACCATCCACTCCCGGAGCCTTTCGATCGCGTAACTTTTTACATGCTTCGAATAATTCTTCTCGTGCTATGATGGGAATGGGCTCGTTCTCGTGAACCCTTAGACTACTTTGAGTACATATCTCCTGTCCTTCTTGGCGAGGAAATAGTGTCTCAACTATTTGTCGTAACAATACTGGGAATGTTGGCGACTGCATGCGGGGACCTCTAAGCTTCATCGAAACGATTTTGTAAGCTTTACCCCGGACGTCGTTATTGAGTTCTTCGCATAGATTTTTAAAGCAAAGACGCTTGCTAGATTTAATTGCTTTTTTTAGGCGGATTCTCACTTCTCGATGTGCACTGCGTAAGAGTTGCAGTTGTTGGTCATTGGCGTTATGAGTCCGGGAACGCTGGTAAATTCTTCGTGTCCGGTGGCACGCCGATATAAGTTTCGCGATTTCGGGAGTCCAACAATACACTGGAGGTGATCTCAGAGGGGTAAATGGACAACACGGTAATCTACCTCTTCCAGGACATCACCTAGGAGGAGGAAGATTCGTTGCTGCCGGAGGACGGGGCAATAGCCTCGCGCGAGCAATAGCTCAATGAACCCCGTCAAAACAAAAATCAAACTAGCACAGGTAAACATTCACCATGCTATAGCCGCCTCGGCGACTATAATCTAGGATGTTTACATGCCAAAGCCTAGGGCTAGTACTGATCCAGGAGCCATGGATCCTGAAAGGGCAAGTCAAAGGATTGGCGAGCAAGGATGCGAAGGTAATATGGGCCACTCGGGCCAAGAAACCGAGAGCTTGCATTCTAATAAACAATAAATATAAATTTATTTTACTTTCAGAATACGCGACACGGGGGCTTAAAGTAACCAGGGAATGGTGCCATACTGTCATACATCAAACCGTCGAAAATAACGATAGTACCATTCACAAGGAAAAGACAACTTCAAAGACTTAATGATTTTAGCCTATCAGGCACGACACTGATACCTGTCAAAGAAGTTAAGTATCTAGGACTTTTCTTTTCTTTTTGATTGCATGTAGCTGGGTGAAAATCGTTGAAAGACATCGCTTGCGAGCTTTGCGATAGTGTGGGACTTGAAACACCCACTAAAAACACCCACAGAAGGCATGATGTTACCATCCTTCCAGTAATCGCAAGTAGTCTACAGACTAATCAGCAATTTTGTTTATTTGCTTATGTACTTATGTACTGTTTTTAGGAACTAACTTTGGTTTCTTACCTTTTGCTTATACCCTATTCTAAGGGTATATTAATTTTGACGCATAGTTTGTAACATACCTTAATATTGAACGTAGACCCCTAAAAGTTACTATATTTATGATCAGCATCGATAGTAATGTCGATCTAGCCATGTCCGTCCGTCCGTCCGTCGGCAAAAATTAGGCCTTTAAACTGGACCTAGAGAGCTGAAATTTTAACCATATACTCTCTAGGGTCCCGAAATAATCAAGTTTACGAATTTTTGAAATCCGCCCACAGACACGCCCACAAACTCAAAAAAACAAAATTTTGGAAAAAATCGAATTTTGAGCTAGAAAGCTTAAATTTTTTATATATGATGTTTGACTCCTAAAACTGCTCGGGATAAAATTTTCAAAATCCGCCCACTGACACGCCCACAAATAAATAAAATAATTTTTGTATACCCTATTCTAAGGGTAGGTACATTAATTTTTGAAAATCCAAAGTTTGAGCTAGGGAGCTGAAATTTATTATATATACTCTCTATGGGCCCTTTATGCTCATGTGTAAATATTTTCAAAATCCGCCAACTGTAAGATCACAATTAATTTTTTTTTTTTTTGAAAATTCAAAGTTTGAGCTAGGGAGTTGAAATTTATAATATATACTCTCTAGGGGCCCTTCATTCTCATGTGTTATTTTTTTTTAAATCCGCCTACTGACACGGCCACAATTAAATAAAACAATTTTATTGAAACACCCAAGTTTGAGCTAGGGAGCGTTTTTTTTGATAAAATCCTTTAAATGTTATATAACAAAATATGTAGAGCGTTCTTAACAATTCAACCATACTTAGACTTTTGTCACGCCCACTTATGAGGGATAAGAATAAGAATAGGGTATCCAACAGTTCGCCCAAGCGGACTGTAGCCCGTCCCTATGTTATCACTTTGTTAGTGTGATTATGTTGTAACACATATATTTCTTTCATTTTTGCCTAGTTAACTAGTTCAAAAGGTTTAACTCTACGTAATCTTCTAACTAAATTGTTGTTATTAAGTAGTTGAACTACTTTTAAATTAGCATGGTTGCGAAACTTAACTTCATGTCTTCTTGCGACCTTGCGAACCTCGTCCCCTACCACTTAAATTTTTAAATCCCTATGTAGATCAGCATTACGTATGTACCACGGCGCATTAATAATATTGCGTAATACTTTGTTATGAAAGCATTGTATGCTTTGAAGATTTGTCTTTCTTGTGCACCCCCGTAACTGGAGGCCATATGTCCAAATTGGTTTTATTATTTGCTTGTAGAGAAGCAGTTTGTTGTAGATTGAGAGGCATGAATTCCTCCCTATGAGCCAATACATTTTATTATTATTGTAAAGGGTTTTTCAATAAGAACGCTACAAAAGTTTTTGTTTTAAATAAAACAAAAACGGTTTCGGATATCAATGAAATTCTTTATTCCTGTGAAAGTACGTTCGATGCCATTATGTATGGAACTCGATTTCTTTTCCATGGCCACCACGGGCACGCTTGCAGAAGTCCAGAGGCTGAACCCAATTTCCGACGGTTTTCAAGCATAAATCGGCCGATACTGCTGCAATTTCACGTTCGATATTCGTACGAAGTTCATTAATCGTCGCTGGCTTGTTGGCATAGACCATAGACTTGACATAGCCCCACAGGAAATAGTCTAACGGCGTCAAATCGCACGACCGAGGCGGCCAAGCGACTGGACCATTTCGTGAGATAACACGGTTTCCAAACTTGGTTTCCAATAAATTGATTGTGGCATTCGCTGTGTGGCTTGTGGCGCCGTCCTGTTGGAACCACATGTCCTCCAAGTCCATATCATCCAATGATAAGAGATCTTTTAGCCAAATTCGCCACAACGACGTCACAGAGATGCCCCACGCTTGAGAACGACGCGTGAGAGACACATTTGGGCTTTCTTCACCTGAAGCCTCAGCGGCAGCAATATTCTTGACACTACGGGCACTTCTTTGTCTCGCTGGGAAGGAACATTTTGTACTGTGCTTGTGGATTCAAATTTTTCCACTAGACGCTCAATTGTTGATCTGCTAGGTAGATTATGACGACCATAAATTGGACGTAGCGCTCTTAACGTTGAGGCCACTGACTCCGAATTTCGGTAGTAAATTTTAATAATTTCGACTCGTTGTTGGCTCGTATATCTTTCCATCATGAAATGGCAAACCTTACTGAAGAGAAATGTCAAAAGAGCGGCAAGAAATTCGGCGTCGTTTGCTGTCCCTGTCGCTCTACTTTTGTAGCGTCCCTGTTGAAAAACCCTTTATTATATTATTTATTGTATCGTATTTTAGGACTTCATCTAGATAGTAAACTCCTCTGGCGAAAACATACAGAGGAGATATCCAAGAAGGCCACCCGCGCTCTCGTGATATGTAGGAGCCTAGCGGGGAAGGCATGGGAATGCAGCCCAAGTATCCTGCGATGGATGTACATTGCAATTGTGAGACCAATGATCACCGAAACGAACCAGTCTAGCCACAACAAGAGATACACTTAGCAAAGTGTTATTGGCATTTACGCATCTGCACATCATGGTAATGAACGCGGTAGACAAAACAATCCTAAGGATGGAGGGAATTGGAAGAGGGAAATGCATCGGTTCGACAGAACACGGTGACTTACTCAAAAAACTCCCACTTCTTGGCATACCTAGGGACGATAGCATCAGGAAATTCAACTTCGAGAAGAATTTCCAAATAAAGCTCAGCAATAAGGAGAACTGGAGCAATGAATCCACAACTTATGGACTGAACAACCACACAACAAATTGGTACAGGGACGGCTCGAGGGCCTAGGAGGGAACTGCTGCAGGAGTATTTGGGCCAGGAACTAAGCACAACAAATCCAAGGGCAAATGTACCAGCATCTTCCAGGCAGAAATATGTGCCATATGTGCGTTCGAATCAACCTCGAGAAAAACTACAGGAATCGCAACATAGCAATAATGTCTGACAGCCAAGCAGCCATAAAGGCTCTTGACGCCTACGTCATCAAGTCAAAACTAGTGTGGGAATGCCTACACGGACTGAATAGACTAGGCAAGAATAACAGAATTTCCATCTGCTGGGTACCTGGCCATGTTGGCATTACATGCAATGAGGCAGCGGACTCTCTGGCAAGGAAAGGGGCAGAGGAACCCTTCATAGGACCTGAACCGTTCTGCGGGATAGGAGACTGGAGGAAAAAACAAGGGCTAAAACCTTTCTCAACCTCCAAGGTCTGAGGCAAGCAAAGAAACTCTTAGGAAACTACAACCAAAAGAGATTCAAAGCTTGTATCAGCCTTAACAAAAACAACCTAAGAATCCTAACAGGGCACTGCAGACTCAAGGAGCACCTAAGGAAAATGGGTATATCAGAGGACGGGCTCTGCCGATTCTGCAGTGAAACCACCGAAACTCCAGACCACATACTGGAATCCTGTAGGGCACTGGTCCACAAAAGGATGAGATATTTGGGCAGGCACCAAATAACAGACAAGGATATACAAACCATGAGCCCACAGCTCATTCTCAGATTCTTCAAAGAAACTGGACTAGACGCTGTGCTCTAAGGAGTGTGACCTGCCAACAAAGAAGTATCTAGAAAGGGCTCTGAAAGAGGGCATGAACTTCTCCGAGGCACAAGCAGGGGACACAATAGACCAATAGGTCGCTGTGTAATATACCCTAACTAAATATTATTATTATTAAACGAAGCTTCTGACCCGATAATCGATCTCAAATGTTTCTCTTCCCGTTAAAAAAAAATCAATATTTTAATCATAATTCGGGATAAATTCAGTCATTACAAAAAAAAACTATTATTCATATTAATATGAAAAAAGGCAAAAGGTGTATGTTTTTACGCTCAAACTCACTTCCATCTGATTTGATTTTATAGCATTTACCTATGTAGATTAAAGTTGTGTAAGTTTTTTTATTTCTTCCGCTTGTATTTTACTTGATATATTGCTGAATGTGGAAGTGTTCACCCTTCTTAATGCATTCATTCATTTAATATTCATAAATATTTTTAACATTCAATTAAATATTATTTTCGTTGCGTTTTCCATAAATAAATCACGAATTTAAAAATAAAAAGTGGTCTGGGTGCGACCCGCAAGGTCCACACGACTAACTTCCTAGTCGGATCAATTCTATTAGTGGTAAATTTTGAAATGTGATTAACCATAAGATATGGTTAAGAATTATTTAATATTAAAAAATGCTCTTTAATATTGTTCATGGAAATTAAATGTTGTTAATAGCAGCGTCGTGTGATTGTAATCAACACGAAGACCTGTAAATGTACATGAATACGAAATAACAGAGCACAATGTAATAAAGAGTTGCTCAATGACAACTGACAATAAATAGTACAAATAAAGGCAAATTATTTTTGTTAGGTATTTAAATACGAGTACTAACAAAAAACGGCTGGACCGATTTCGCTGAAAACTTAATCAGTTCTGAGTTACGTAATTACGCTTCGAATAAATCTAAACCCATGTCAATATCATCTTTGGTTCTCGAGATAATCGTGGCGAAAAGTAAATCCGAACGCATATACGCACATACGTACCGTACATACGTACATACACACACACAGACATCTGTATAAAAACGCTGGATTTGGATTCTGGTGACCTTGAAACGTGAAGATATGTCAAAATCCGCGATTCACAAAATCGGTCCCTTTACAACAACTTCCACTGGGAAGTTAATAAATAGTACAAATCATCAATTTCAAAATTCAGCTAGTTTGCCTTTATTTCTTTTATTATTTATTTATTAACAAAAAACAGCTGGACCGATTTGGCTGAAAACTTAATCAGTTCTGAGTGACGTAATTACGCTTCGAATAAACCAGGTCCTATGTCAATATCATCTTTGGTTCTCCAGATAATCGTGGCGAAAGTTAATTCCGAATGCACATACGTACATACGCACATATGTACCTACACACGGACAGACATCTCTATAAAAATGTTGAATTTGGATTCTGGTGACCTTGAAACGTGGAGATATTTCAAAATCCGCGATTCACAAAATCGGCTCCATTACAAGAACTTCCACTTGTAAGTTAAAAAAAACTCATTACGTAGCGATTTAGAGGCGTTTAGGTTTGTATGGTAGTTCCACTTCAAACATTTTCTACAATGGCGTAAAACGTATTCACCAAACCGACTAGTTAATCTATCACTTCGAAGGTATTCAACAATGCCAAGTGGTAAATTTGATTGGAATTGGACGTTATAGGAACGTGTGAGTGTAGGAGAGTATCACAAGTAGATCATATAAACAGTGTTATGTACAAGAATTAGGAGGCTTCGCGGGTAAAAGGGTAGGTATACAACTCTGGACACTTCTTCGACTCATACACCAATCGGCCTTAGGCCTCACAAGCAGATGCTTAGGGCTTCAAGCTCAAAAGGTTTGAAATAGTTCAACAGATAACAGTACCTGGGTGGCCCGTATTCTTCATTTTTTTTGGAGTAATTTTTCATTTTGATCAAATTTCGTGCCACAAATTTGGGTGCATAAATGGAATGGGGCCGTTTTTCGTTTGAAATAAAGCCATTTTGCTGGGTAAGTAAGTGGACATTATGTCTTCTAGAAACGGACATTAAGTACACTTAGACTTTGATGTGTACATTATTGCACCCCACCATCACCTTAAAAAACTAGTAGATCGCAGTCAAACTCATGAAAGGAGTATTTGCTTATTATAACTTATTGATACACTTAACATAGAGTTTACAGTTTTTTAAAATTCGCCCACCATCTCAAAAAACAAATTTATTGAAAAAAAACGAATTTTGAGCCAGAAAGCTGAAATTTTTAATATACATATTGTCAAAATGGTCGGGAGTTAACATTTTCGAGATCCGCTTACTACAAATTAAAAAAAAAAACACTTTTTTCGAAAAGTTAAATTTTGAGTTAAGAAGCCGAAGTTTTTTAGGGCCCCTTAATGCCAATGTTTAAGGATTTTTAAAATTTAAAAAAAGAACCATTTTTCGAAAAATCAAAGTTCAAACTAGAAAGCTGGAATTTGGAATATATACTCTCTAGGGGCCGTTAATGTTCATGTTTAAATATTCTTAGAAACCGCCTTCTACACGCTCACAATTTACAATAAAAAATATTTAATTGAAGAAATAATTGTAAATGAAAGTCTTATTCTTCGCAAAGTATGTATGCATAAAATCGTTTAGAACCATTCCATTATACAAAGTTTTCTGCCACGCCTGTTGTATAACAAAATATGTAGAGGGTTCTTCACAATTCTCCCGTACTTAGACTTTTGCCACGTCCACTTTATGAGGGACAGAAATAGAAATAGGGTATCCAGCAGTTGGTATAAGCGGGCAGTAGCCCTTTCTATGTTTATACATGGTTTTCTAACCCCCAAAGTGGGCGTGTCAAAACATTTGACAATAACAATTTATTATGAAGGACTTTGGACATACTTTGCAAACCCGACCTTCAGTTCCATTAACTTTATTGTTAACGAATAAACGAAAAGGGGGAGAGAGCATGTACACGTTCCGAAATTCCGCCTTCAATTTCGAATTTAAAGGCATTCGTGGACGGACGGAATTTATATTTAGGTTAAACTTATTTATAGGTATGCGACGCGTGTCGAAAGTAAATTTCATCATCGGGTTAATTAAAAGCATTTGGAATTTGTTCATTCGCCGATGATGAAATTTAATTTCATAACGAAATAATATGATTCCATTAAAAATTAATATTTGCATACATGGTCGCTTGAAAAGCAAACTGACACAAGTCAAAATTCGACGATTTTGAGTTAACTATACAGAACGAATCGCAAAAAAAATACATCCTGAACTGACAGCTTGAGGGTACAAGTGTCGTTTTGAATTTAAGGAAAAATCCCTGTTGTTTTCCCAGCTAAATGACTTTTTTTTCATTTGTAACACTTTGCTTCTAAAAAATTTTAAATTCGTGATAAGTTTCTTGAAAAGTGACACTTTTTGTGTTGTGTCATCTTACCTTGGAACAAAACTAGTTGATGAACTTCAAAGTTACTTTAATTACTTTAAGAAGTGTCGTTTTACCAATAAGCTAGGTTTTAGTTTATATAATTTTATTATAGTCGATTTTTTCATTAAAAGTTCCTATATTTTTTTTATTATAACTTAATACTATTTAAATTGGGTTGTTCCAACAAAATACGCAAAAAAATACAAATGGTTTTATTTCAAAACAAAACGACACTTTTACACAATTTTTTCTTAAAATAGTAGCAATTTGGATGACGTAAAATGACATAAGTCAACATTTTTTTTGAAAAACGACTTTTTGTAGTAACTTAAAAATACCAATTGAAAGAAAAAAAAAAATAATACATGCCATTGAGACCTATTTGCTCATCAATCAATTCCCCGTCATACGGATTATGCCAATATGTCATAAACATCTTAAATAACTTGACAAAAGATTCCAAGTACAATATTAAGAATGGATTAGAGTTTAAGACCCGCATTAATGACACCTATATATATGACGATGAAATGATCATCTCATTTGACGTAGTCTCATTATTTCCCAGCATTCCCGTAAATTTAGCATTAAGTGTCATTCAAAATAGATGGTCAACAATTAAGAATTACACCAAAATGGATGCAAATCTGTTCATGAGAATTTTAAGCTTCTGCATAAAGGATAACAGGTATTTCAAATACAAGGACGTGATTTATTCACAACGAAGAGGAATGCCTATGGGATCTCCAGCATCACCAGTTATAGCGGACATAATTATGGAAGAACTTTTAGACAAATCAATGGACTTATTAGAAACAAAACCGAGATTAGTAACTAAATACGTAGACGACCTATTCGCGATTATAAAAATGGACAAAATAAATGAGACATTAAATACATTGAACGCGTTCCATAGAAACATTAAATTCACAAAAGAGGAGGAACAAAATGGAAGATTACCGTACTTGGACACATTAATCATACGCAAAGGAAACAAATTGAAAATCGACTGGTATCAGAAACCTATGGCCACAGGACGACTCATCAACTTCTACTCCAAACATCCGAAAAGAGTAATAATAAATACCGCGAATAATTTTATTAGAAGAGTACTAAATATAAGTGACAAACAATTTCACCACGACAACATCAACAAGTTAAGGACAATACTAGCTAAAAATGGATTTCCAAAGAAGACAACGAGGGACTTAATCAATAATTATTATAAAATGGACAACATTGAGCTGAAAGAAAAGCCAAACATAATATTTAAATCAATGACGTATATTACTGACTTCTCGGAGAGATTGACTAAATCGGACATATATGACAAAGATAAATATCTAATCGCACTTAAGACAAATAATACTCTACGACAACTATACAGCAATACAAAAACAAAAATAGACAAACTTGACAAATCGAATCTGGTTTACAAAATATCTTGTAATGGAGAGAATAAACTAAGGACAAGAATAGCCTCACATAAATCGGACCAAAAAGCTCTCTCGACACCTATAGAACAAAAAACTGCATTAGCTGCCCACTGCATTAAATTCGGACATTATCCTGACTTCGAAAACGTTGACATACTACAAGAAGAATCAAATTATATGAGGAGGTACACAACGGAAATGTTACATATAATAAATGTACCAATACAAAAACGACCTAACTATAAAACGGACACCGACAAATGCGCACACATCTACAGACATCTTATAAATAAACAACGGAAGACGAAAATAGTTATAACTCAGCCGGCATCATAACTTTATGTTTTATGTTCGTCATACCAAAAAATTTGTTGTGAAATGTAATTATTTATGTTGTACAATAAGTTGTGTAAGTTTCACAATGTAAATGTAAATTGTTCATTTTATTGTCATAATACTTTTTCTTGACAGTCCCTGAAGATGACTTTCGAAGAAAGTCGAAATATTGGACAAAATATATAATTTAAAATACAAAAAAAGAGTATTTTTAAATTAAGACCTACAGCCCGTTAAACAAACATTATTTATTACAATTCGAGGTCGTTAAACAAATAAAATAAATTTAATAATACTTTTTTTTACAACTTTTTGGTATTCATTGAAATTCAAAACTAAAATGATTTTTTATGAAAAACTTCAAATGGCTTTTCTGAAAATGTATGAATTTTGACTTTATGTCAGTTTGCTTTTCAAGCGACGACATGTAGAATTTTGAAAGTATTAAGTACTCTTGTCTACAAGGCTTGGTTCAATTTGTTTCAAACACATTAGCTATTTGAATTTAATGAATTTGGTTATGACGTTGGTACTTTTCTGCATTCCGTCAGCTCTGAAATTATATAATAGTGTTTTATGTACGTACTTAATCATGCTTCCTAAATGAAATAATTCCTACATGCATAATATATAAATTTTTTCAAATATTTTTTTTTTTATTTGGATACCTATCTCTCAACTCATATAATAGTTCAATTAACGTTTTACGCCAAAATGAAGTTTTTTTTGATTATTAAAATCAGGAACATTACGATTTCTGTGCAGTAACTACTAGCGAAGGGTGGCGCGTGGGTCAGGGTAGGTCTAATATGGTAGGTACTCCTTAAATCCTCTGTATCTAAGTGGACAGATGAAATACACCCTACCGGTAGAACCATTTTTATTTTAGAATATGTCCCATAATTATACCTGCGAATGCCTTCAAGCAAATACATTACACGCTGAATACAAAAAAATGTAATTTGACTAGGCAGCGTATGTAGTATTTGTTTAAAGACTTATATAAATATGTATCTACATAATACGCATACATTTTATAGGTAGGTATATTAATTTTAATTATATACGTAGCAAATAGTGAGAAATAACAGTAAGCTAATAAAAGAGTTCGGGTTTGCATTTTGATGCTTACCATTTGCATAGAATTGGCTCTCAGTTTTCTTCTAGTGCTAATATAGGTTGTGCAAGTGTTTACACGCTGAAGTTGATATGTAGTCTCATCAGCTTTAAGGAAAAAACAATAAAAAAGTTCATTGTAAATTAGTAATTTATTTAGTTCTACCAAAAATATTGCTTTATTTATTTTATTTACATAGGTGTGTTAACTGTATACATTTTTTTATGATAACTTATAAATATAATGTTCGGTTTTTTTCGATAAAAATATAAAAGAAGGCTATATTATGTTTACCTCTCGCGATGGTCAATCACCTTGACGTGTCTACCATCATTGCATTCGATGGTACCGGTGCGGAGGCTTACGGTGCAAAGATTCAACTGGCTATGCTGTCTAAGGGCCACCCATGGCAGACAGGCCGATTGATGAGCGCCAACCAAGAACTGGCCAGGACTTAACGTCCATCCACCTCTAATCCAGAGTGTCATGCGACCCGTGCTCATTGGATGGTTTGCAGCCAGGGGTATCCGGCTGTATTTTTGCGGAGCCTCTCTGGTACCGGGCCATCTCAGAGAGTAACCATGGCTTTACCACGTTAATGCGGGACTCTGGCGTGGTTGACCGTCTTTCCCGCGCTACTCGTGCGAAACAAGAAAAAAACAAACAAAAAACTAACTCCGGAGGATTCGGGGACAGACCGCAGACGAAGTCATTGGTCGGATGGAGCAGGACATCCATGACGACCGCCTGGCACATGATATACCCGGAACAAGTCGAGAGGGAGCCTCTAAACTGGTGCAACCCAGCACCAGTCAAACAAAACATCATCACCTCACGACAGGCCACGGGGGTGCCAAAAGGCCCGGGAAGAAGCCCAGTAGCACAGACAGGAGCATGCAGTGGGGATGGTAGCCAAATCCTAATCCCCTCCCTGTCCGAGAAAGTATTTGTGGAGGGAACTAGGGCAGTGGGAACGAGCATAGCTCAAGTACCAGCCCCTGAACCCCCCGGGAACAACACCGGAAGGAAGAGGAATAAGCTAGCCTTACCACCACATGGGAAACCAGGCGCGAGGGACGACCCTCTGCGAAGGGGACTTAGTGGTGCTGGCACTAAATGGTACCTCCGCTACCTCAATAAAGGCTTCGGGCCTGAGGAAACCAAAAGGAGGGCTGAGGAGCATTGGGCCAAGCCCGAAAGTACAGAAGTGGCGGCGGGAAAAAGGGGGGACAACAACATCACCCAGCCCCCAAACAAATAAAGCCAAAATTCAGAAGGTGGATGAAGGTACCGAGAAGGCCATGGGAAAGGCTGCAAAAGCGAGCGCCACCGTGGTTGGTCGAAGCTATGCTACGGCGGTGAAAACCTTCCCAGCTAGCGGTAGACACGACACATGTACGATTGCTGGGCAGGTTGCTGTTCTCCCGGTGAAATATCCACAGGAGATCCTCAGCAACGCAGCCCTCACGGCACTTGAAGACGCCATTGTGGTGGAAATGACCTTGGGATGGGAGCATAAACTCAAATTTTAGGGCATACATTTCAAACATGGAATGCTCTTAGTTGACTGCGAGACTCTGCAGACAGCTGAGTGGCTAAAGGCAGTTGCCCCAAAGCTGGGGAAACGGAAGGGGACGATCTTCCTTCCACGCAGTGCAGCACAAGGAGCTAAAACCTCCTTGTCACTGCTGGAAGCACAGAATTTTTTACTTAACGTCCAGGCGTGGAAGGTTCTCAACTGCCGAAAAGAGGGGAATGGGCAGGTACTGGCTCTTGGCATCGACCGAGAACCCTTCGACGCCATAAAATCCCAAAAAGGATCCCTGAGCTACCGATTCGGCAGGGTTGCTGTGTGCGGACTCAAGAGGTCAGATGAGATCTCTGGGCAAACAGCCCAGCCAGCATCGAATCTGAACTCGCACAGCACGCAGTCCGAGGTAGAGCATACTGCTCCTCCGAAGATTAAAGCACCTTCTTCCGTTGTCCAATCGGCGGAGCAGGATCCTGAGGAGGCCGAGGAGTCTATGTCCATCTCGGAGAGCATGATCTCTGAGGCGGAAATGGACAACACGGTCATCGACCTCTTCCAGGAAATCACCCAGGAGGAGGAAGATTCGTTGCTGAAGGAGGACGGGGCAATTGCCCCGCGCGAGCAATAGCTCGATGAACCCCGCCAACGGCCTCGGCGACTATATCTAGGATGTTTACCTGCCAAAGCCTAGGGCTAGTACGGATCCAGGAGCCATGGATCCATGGATCCTGAAAGTCAAACACCATCTGGAACCATCAGAGTGAACATAACTGAATTTTAGATCTCAATCAATTCATTAATCCAAATAGCTTACGAATTAAATATTCGTTAATTCGAAATTCCATTACTGACTTGTGAATTGAACGAGGGCTCTTAAGCTTTTGAAATCCTATCTCAAACATCAAAGGTGAAGTTCTTTTTAATTTTCCATATAAAAATTTCAGACATCGTCCAATTTAATCACAAAAAAAAACAAACTAAACAATGATCGTAATTTTATAAATACTCGTATCCTATAGAATTGCGAAGAACTAAGAAATAGGATTATGGAATCATCGAGAAACACGGACTGGTAAATCTTGAGATATTTTGTATCAAATTAAAAATCGGACAAACAGACCAAAGACCGATTTTATATTGTTTAGATTATTTCGAAAATCTGAGTAGTACCTACACAAATTTGCTCTAGGGTTAAGTATATATAAAATATTAAACTGAGATACTGGCGTTTTTCTAAAGAAAAACTGCGTATGCCATCTTCTTATGGGCTATTCGCACCGAATCAAAATCCGAAGGTTTGCAAAAACGCTTTAAATCTACATCCAAAGATTTAATATACGTTTTTAAGATTTCGAAATACTTTACTTTTAGAACATTTGATGAAATCGCCCAGAAATCGTAGGGTTGTTAAAGCAACCCAGGACCGATAACTGGATTTTAATCGTTAAAGCAGTGGTTGAGAAAAGTTCAGATTTCGAAAATTTTAGAAATCAAATAATAAAATGTTTTTAAAAAGTATTTCGAAAATCGGAGTATACAAATGGTAGAATAAGTTTTTGAGATATCAAAATGTTCGTGAAGTACTTACCTACTCTTATTCGACTATTTTAGGAAAATCATAATTTCCAATTTTGTATGTTCGCCTTGCTTATACAAAATCTTACAAAAGATCAAAATCGACAAAGCCCCTTTTGAGAAAATCATTGAGTTAAAGACGAGTTGTATCGTAGGAACCGTTGATTAAAATGATAGAACAAATAAAAAATGGATCGCGAAATATTAGCCCATACACCTCAAAAAAGCACAAATTTAAAGAAAATCTGTCGATCCATTATGGATGGAAGCCCGGTGACAGACGGACATATGGATGCCGTCGGACGGAATCGGGAGACTTACTTTTTTGAAGTTCTCAGTTTGAGTTCGGTTTTTCAGCACGATTGCAAAAGTAAGTATATTACACTTATAATTGTCCATCTTTGGTTGCAGCACATAAAACCATGTACGAATTCTGGACCTCTATCCCACTAAAGTGTAGTAATATCTTTTGTTACTACTGTTTTTCGCGTCTTAAGAAATGTATCTCCAAGTATCCAAAAAGGAGATGTGGCAAAATGCTTTGCATGGTTGAATTGTTCAGAAACAGGTTGTATCCATTTCCATCAACTTCTTGGTTAAAAAAATTATATAAAAAGCGTGTCTGTGGGTAGATGTGAATATTTGCAAGTGTAAGAAGGGATAAAAATCGCTTGATCCAAATTAGAGATTCCTAGCTAAAATCCTAGCGCCTCAAATTTGATGACGGACGGACGGACATAGCTGGTCGACATAGCTTATGCTGTTTATAAAAAAAAACCTAGTAACTTTAAGTAAAGGGTTACCAACATTATTGCATGTAAGAATCTTTGAGACAAAATTAATATACTCTTAGGATGGGGTATTAAAACTAGTGATGGGCATAATCGAATGATTCCAATAATCGAGATATTAGTATTCGAGTGATCTAAATAATCGAATGATCACTCGAGATATAAAAACAAACAACAACACAAGTTTCGCAAAAGGAAACAGCAACAATTTAATTACTAATACTAGAACGAAGCCAACGAAAATTCAATCAGTTGAGCAAACGGCTAATGCATTTATCGCAAACATTATGTGAGTGAAGTAGTAATACATATAAAAGTTCTCGAATGTCGATTTTTTCGAAGAGAAGTAACTAAATATAAATTAAATATTAATGCTACTTTTTTTCATTCGAGAGCTCTTGCATTCGAGATCGAGTACGGGGAATACGAAAAAGGCAACTGCTTTTCATTCGAATGGACAAAATCAGAAACACAGAGCAAGTCATGAGAAAGAGAATATGAGCTATTATCTTTTGATATTTAAATAATATAGAAACAGGTATTCTTCTCACACAAACCCACCGTCACCACTCACGAGCTTTGTGATTGTGGGTAGTGTGTTCGGTGCTTGAGTATGTAGTTGTGATGAGACATTTTGTTCTAAAATTAAAGCAAAAGTAAGTTCTTGATTTTTTTTCCCGAATGTTACTATTTTTTTCATTCGAGTTATGGGACTTGGGGTAGTTGCGCATCATTTCATTCGAATGAAAACACACACTCACAAGGTTATTATCACATTTGTGCGTTCTTTATAAACGACATACAGGGCCGCCTTCAGCCAAACAAGCGCCCTGTGCAAGATTTACAGAAAGCGCCCTATTTTGAGTTAGATTCACCTTGAAGTTGCAATATTGCAAGTAATGTGAGTTAATGTGCAAAAATTCAGCACATGTATGATGGATGTTGCTATTTTGGGCTTAGTTGAACAATTTTTTTGATTTAAATGCAAATGGCAGTATCCGCGCAAGGTAAAATTAATTTCTTTTACTCCCAGCAATGCGCCCCGGAATTTGGCGCCCTGTGCATTTGCACATCTTGCACATATGGTTGGGCCGACCCTGACGACACAACACAAAGCAGAATACCAAACTAATTTCATTCAAATGTATGATAAGTTCGATTTATTTTCTTATATTGGTGGACGTTTTAAAAAAGAGTGACCTTTTTTTGTATGAATGTGCTCTATCTGAAGAAGTTAATAAATGTCTGTGGTGATAGTTATTTGAATTGCCATTTTAAATAATTATTTTGGATGAAACCTATTTGTGTATTGCCGATAAACCCCTGTGTCAGGAAATCTAGTAGAATCTTACTTAACTTTTATTATTGTCAAGTCGTACTCCCCTGAGGAATATGTTAACAAATATAAAATTATCATGATGATGTGCGTACTGCGTAAGTGTGTATAATGCCGTTAGCAGATTTTATCTTTACGCGAAATAAAAAATACTTAACTAAATTTAAAACCATTAAATTATTTTGTTTAACGACCTCGAATTGTAATAAATAATGTTTGATTAACGGGCTGTAGGTCTTGATTTAAAAATACTTTTTTTGTATCTTAAATTATATATTTTGTCCAATATTTCGACTTTCTTCGAAAGTCATCTTCAGGGACTGTCAAGAAAAAGTATTATGACAATAAAATGAACAATCTACACTTACATTGTGAAACTTACACAACTTATTGTACAACATAAATAATTACATTTCACAATTTTTGGTATGACGAACACAAAACATAAAGGTATCATAACTTTATGTTTTGTGTTCGTCATACCAAAATTTTTTTTGTGAAATGTAATTATTTATGTTGTACAATAAGTTGTGTAAGTTTCACAATGTAAATGTAGATTGTTCATTTTATTGTTATTATATTATTGTTAAACAAACATTATTTATTTAAAACCATTTAAATTAGAGATCGCGGCTTCAGCGTGTAATTTTTACTATTGGTATTGCACCAACTAAGAAATATACATTTTACAAATCGAATTTCTTACCATGCCCCTCAAAGCTTCGTTCACATCCCCGCTGATACCTTCTCATACAGTAGCATCTCCGGAGTCCAGGAACTTTGTATATAATCTGAAGGAAACCTCCTCTGAACCTGGCATTCATATAGCAATAGATTATTGGATTGTAACAACTGTGTGACATTGCTAACCAATGGAATGCAAACCAAAAGTACGGAAGTGGTGTCCATTCCATAAGGCTTTCATCATTTAAAAGAAGCTGAAATTATGTAATATGAATGTAGTCGTAGAGCAAAAAAACCGTTTCAATTTACCACAAGGATGTTAAAAGGAAGCCAGCAAATTGTAAAAACTATAACCACGGTGACCATCATCTTTATCATCTGGAAAAAAATAAATAAAAATTGTTAATTTATTGTTAATTTACTGACAACGGATTGATTGCGATAAATAAAACACATATAGTTTTGCCATAATCTGTGCGTTCTGGGTATACGAAATTATTCCACGTATTCTAGCGTGATGTGTATGTGAGCAAATCGAAGCAGATCGTTAGAGTTAAAGCTCGAAAAAAATTACTTGCCCAACGCCAACGGTCGGTTGAGCAGAGAGAGTATTAAATAGAACAAAAATGGTCCAGAAGAGATTTAATGAGAGAAAGTTATTTATTACATTTTACAACATCTTACTCATCTTTGTTTGGCTTTATTAGTTAAATTTTTTTTTACTATGGGGTTGATAAATTTCTTTCGTAATTTGTGGATCACATGTAGCTTTCTTATACATACTTAACCCCATTGCATTATGCAAACAATTTTTTTTTTATTATAAGCGCGCTTAAATTTGTCAACTCGAACAAAAAAAAACCTTTAACCCAGAATTTAATGTTTTCGAAGTAAATTTGATATCTAAAGATTTTCTTTTTTTCACCAATTATGTTGTGAATCCCGAATTCAAATTAAAAAAAAAAACAAAATTGTTTATTTCTATGATTATTTTTAACTTCCCAGTGGAAGTTCTTGTAATGGGTCCGATTTTGTGAATCGCGGATTTTGACATATCTCCACGTTTCAAGGTCATCAAAATCCAAATTCAACGTTTTTAGAGAGATGACTGTCCGTGTGCATGTACGTATGTTCGTATGTACGTATGTGCGTTCGGAATTATTTTTCGCCACGATTATCTACAGAACCAAAGATGATATTGACATGGGAGCAGGTTTATTCGAAGCGTAATTACGTAACTCAGAGCTGATTAAGTTTTCAGCGAAATCGGTCCAGCCGTTTTTTGTTAATAAATAAATAACTAAAAAAATAAAGGCAAACTAGCTGAATTTTGAAATTGATGATTTGTACTATTTATTAACTTCCCAGTGGAAGTTGTTGTAATGGGGCCGATTTTGTTAATCGCGGATTTTGACATATCTCCACGTTTCAAGGTCACCAGAATCCAAATCCAGCGTTTTTATATAGATGTCTGTGCGTGTGTATGTACGTATGTACGTATGTGCGTTCGGAATCATCTTTCGCCCCGATTATCTCGAGAACCAAAGATTATATTGACATGGGACCGGGTTTATTCGAGGCGTAATTACGTAACTCAGAACTGATTAAGTTTTCAGCGAAATCGGTTCAGCCGTTTTTAGTAAATAAATAACTAAATTAATTTGCCTATATTTGTACTATTTATTGTCATTTGTCATTGAGCAAATCATTATTACATTGTGCTCCGTTATTTCGTATACATGTAAATTTACAGGACTCCGTGTTCATAACAATGGTTGCATTAATATATATCACGCTTCGTTGTTATTAACAACATTTAATTTCCATGAACAATACTAAAGAGAATTTTTTAATATTAAATAATTCTTAACCATATCTTATGGTTAACCACATTTCAAAATTTCCCACTAATCGCATAAATCATATTGATCCCACTGTGGACCTTGCGGGTCGCACCCAGACCACTTTTTATTAATTATTTCCTTTTTTACAATATGTTTCCTTAAATTAAATTCTAACAAGAAAGAAAGAATGTGCCGTTAGGCCAGGGGAATGTAGGAGGTGAAGACGTAACTCCTCCCCCCTTAGGATTCTGCTCTGCAGAATTTTTGATATCAACTTTTATGTTTGTTTTAACTTTTACTTTTAGTTTTTGTATTAAAATTTTTAAAAATTATTGTAATTAAAACAATGGCTTAATGATAACCGTACCAAAATTTGCATATTCGTGTTTGACATTTTTTGATTCCATTATACCTGGTCCAAGAAAAATTGTCAGTAGAGAGAAGATAGGATGTTTGTCTCTCAGTCTGGTTCAATGACTTACATAAATCGGTCCCTCTTTAAAGCTTTCACAGGGTTGCCGTAGTGTGTATGATAATTCGCCATAATTCAGAGAGTAATTCTGTTAGGGTTACCATCTTCCAATTTAAAATAAAAATATTGCGGAACGAAATAATTTCAGTTTATCTTTTTCCTTTTCTGGTAAGATAATAATAGGCGCGTTTTTTTAAGGGTATTTCCAGTAGACCAACAAAATATATAAATTTCGTAACACAAAAAAGAAATCAAAACGAAAAATATATCACTGTAATCCAATTTATTCATTATAAATATTGTAAAACATAAAATACTAATTTCTATTATCACTACCCAACTCAGTGACGCTTTATATAAATTTGAAAAAATTCATATATTTCATAAAGTTCAGGAACAAAGTAATCGTACAGATTGCGGAGAATTTGCGATCTATATTACAACATTGTTATGTTACAAGAAATTAACAGAAACCAAATTCCGTATGATGTATAAATTATGAGGAATCACATAGTTACGATGCTACTATATAAGAAATTACCTATTTCCTTTCCCGAATGGTGGATATCGAAAATAATTTTATTACACTCGCCATATATAATAATCCCATAATATCAATGTAATAATGATTTGGTCAATGACAAATGACAATAAATAGTACAAATAAAGCCAAATTATTTTAGTTATTTATTTGCTAACAAAAAACGGCTGTACCGATTTCGCTGGAAACTTAATCAGCTCTGAGTTACGTAACTACGTTTCGAATAAATCCGGTCCCATGTCAATACCATCTTTGGTTCTCGAGATAATCGTGGTGAAAGATAATTCTGAACGCACATACGTACATACGCACATACGAGTACGTACATACACACGGACAGACATCTCTATAAAAACGTTGAATTTGGATTCTGGTGATCTTGAAGCGTGGAGATATGTCAAAATCTGCGATTCACAAAATCGGCCCCATTACAAGAACTTCCAGTGGGAAGTTAATAAAAACTGACAGTTGAGTAATTCGGTATTAATATTATAAATACGATTTGATGTTCATGGATGATAACAGTTTTTTTTATATATGGTAATTTATGAATTGATATATTAAATTTTAACAATTCTTTTGGTGACAGTATATCTTTTCTTAAAACTCCTAACTCGCAAATTATCTATGAACTTTTTAACTTGTTCTCTAAGCAGTATTGTGTGTCATATTGAATTTGGAATGCTTGTTGCATATTTGTCACTTCTGAAAATTCTCTGTCTATTGCGTTACCCAAGTTCGTTAGCTGATTTTTAATTTCATGTTGCTGTCCGTTAATATGTTTGGTAATGTTGTCTATGACTTCATTAAAATGGTGATTTACTTTTATTTGGTCGTTAAGTCCTTCTTGTCTCTAAATTTTGTTTTATTTCCATTTTGTCGTCGTAATCCATAGTCCCTGCTAAATATTTTAACCCTGTTCCGACTATATTGATTAAGCCTCTTTTGGTTTTGTGGTGTTGGTGTCCTAGCAGATTTTCTACTTCCTCTGTTTGAAGTTATGTGTTATTGTGGGGTACTTATTCATAAGATTTAGTTTGTTTGTATTGTGTTCTATTATGTCTAGATTGTCTGTCCATGAAGTTAGGTTTATTCTGTGTAAAATTTGTGTGTATCCTATAGCTAGTGATTGGGATTTTATTATCTCTTATAGTTATGCAGCCGTTTCCTGAATTTATGTTTTGTACGTCCAATTTTTGTCCGTTTGTTAGTGTTGTTGTTAATAGGAATGTATTGTATAGCATTTATAGTATCTGAAAAAAGGAGAACTTTGTGTTTTCATACAAGGTGGCGCAAAAGTAATCCTCCTATCAGAAAATTCTATAAATTTTGCGATTGGCCCCTGTCAGTTCTGTTTTGACATTTGTGTAGTAAACACATGCGAAATACACGTTAATAAACAATGTTACGCTACACTGCTCCAGAACGCGGAATATTGGTGACTATTTATTTGAGCAATAATCGGTCGGTGACTTTGGCACAACGTGAATTTCGCCGCAGATTTCCTACCCGTCCAACCCCTACTGGTGAAACACTGCGACGTTTAGCCGCTCGCCTCGAAGAGACTGGCACAACACGAGATGCTGCCAGGCGTGGCAGACCCCGGAGTAGCCGTTCTGCAGAGAATATTGCTGCTGTAGCCGAAGATGTCATGGAAGCGCCGTCGACATCGACCAGACGACGTGCCACGCAAATGGGTATCAGTCGACGGTCTTTACAGCGAATTTTGGTACAAGGTTTGAAGATATTTCCGTACAAAGTCCAGACGGTGCATCAGCTGTTAGCTGCTGACCGCCAATCGCGTCTAACATACGCTCAAGCCATCCTTAATCACCACCAAGAGGAAGATGATTTTTCATCAAAAATAATCATGAGTGTGAGGCCCATTTCCATCTTAGCGGGTACGTAAATAAGCAAAATTTACGCTTCTGGGGCACTGAAAATCCGCGTGTAACCCACGAAGAGCCATTACACCCGCTCAAAGTCACTGTATGGTGTGCTGTTTTCGCTGGAGGAGTCATCGGACCTTTTTTTTTCGAAGACGTCGCGGGCCAAACGGTTACTGTGAATGGTGAGCGCTAGAGAGCAATGATCAACGAGTTCTTTTTGCCGCAACTTGATGAATTGGGATTGGAAAACATGTGGTTCCAACAGGACGGTGCAACGGCACACACTGCACGTGCCACAACCGATATGCTGAAGGATGCATTTCCCGGGCGCCTAATCTCCCGTTTTGGCGATTTGCACTGGCCAGCAAGATCGCCTGATTTGACCGCTCCAGACTTCTTTCTGTGGGGCTTTTTGAAGTCGCGGGTTTATGTCAACAAGCCTCAGACTCTTGCAGCTCTTAAAGACAATATCCGTCAACAATGTAAGGACCTATCGAGGGAGGTTTTGGCCAAAGTGATCGAAAATGCCATAAAAAGGGCTCAAATGACAATCAACTGTGGCGGCGGCCATTTACATGACATCATATTCTCGACTTGATGTAAAAAAATTAAAAGACCAAATAAAAATAATCCACAACAAGAATCAAAGTTTTTCATTTTTTTTTTAAATTACAGTCAAAAAACATCGGAAGGTTATTTTTGCGCCACCTTGTATTTGTAATTACGCTTAACTTGTGATTTATAGAATTTGCTTTCTTTTTCATCGTTAACATGATCTCTATCTAACAGTCTAGTGTTTGTTTTCTTGTATATAGGTTCGAGTTTCTTACCTGCTCTATTTATACCCTATTCTAAGGTTATATTAATTTTGACGCATAGTTTGTAACTGTAATATTTGACGGAAGCTGGCAGGATCGCCATGTAATATTTAACGGAAGCCATGTAATGATTTTGGTTTTACTATGCAGAGATCTGTTTTTATATTGAAAGTTTAGAAGAGACTTCCCGTGGATGTTAAAGACAACGTGGTTAGACTGGCATGCACGAATGCCATAGATATTGCCGTGATGTCCTAAGTTTCAGGCAGGGCACGAATGCCATAGGTTTCTGCCAAAAGAATTGAAACAATAGGTTTGAGAGTCAAATAGAATCTGTCTTTATTCTTAAAAATACTATGCCTTATATACTAAATTTTCCTTCCCAGCATTACCGAAACACATTGATACGGAAATCAGTCGCGTGCCATAAAATCAAATCATGTCAACATACTCATTCACATTGTACTCATTCAATTGTCACCCAAAGCATAGATCGTGCATTTCATGGATCCACTTACAATGTCAGTGTAATCGCCAGATGTTCTATTCATACTTTCTGTATGCGATACCCGACACTGTAGTGTGGCAATGAAAACCGATTATTATGTCAGTGGGTCAGTGGTGTTTATGAACCACTTGACTTGGACTGCCTTACATAATGTAAGCACAAAGTAGGAAGTGATATTTGATTTGTGTGCATTGTCATGCAGTACAATGTAGGAGTACGGAATTATGTTAGTGGGTTCATTACAGTAACATACCTTAATATTGCCCGTAGACCCCTAAAAGTTAATATATTCATGATCAGCATCGATAGTAATGTCGATCTAGCCATGTCCGCCCGTCTGTCGGCAAAAATTAGGCCTTTAAACTGGACCTAGAGAGCTGAAATTTTAACCATATACTCTCTAGGGTCCCGAAATAATCAAGTTTAAGAATTTTTAAAATCCGCCCACAGACACGCCCACAAACTAAAAAAAAACAAATTTATCGAAGAAATCGAATTTTGAGCTAGAAAGCTGAAATTCTTTATGTATGATCTATGACTCCTAAAACTGTTTGGGAGATAAAAAATCCGCCCACTGACACGCCTACTATTAAATAAAACAATTTTATTGAAAAGTCAAAGTTTGAGCTAGCGAGCTGAAATTTATAATATATACTTTCTAGGGGCCCTTTATGCTCATGTGTAAATATTTTCAAAATCCGCCCACTGACACACCCACAATTAAATAAAATAATTTTATTGAAAAACCAAAGTTTGAGCTAGGGAGTGAAATTAATAATATATACTCTCTAGGGGCCCTTTATACTCATGCGTTATTTTTTTTTTAATTCTGCCTACTGACCCGCCCACAATTAAATAAAACAATTTAATTGAAAACCAAAGTTTGAGCTAGGGAGCTTTTTTTACAAAAACTTCGTTTTTTTCGATAAAATCCTTTAAATGTTATATAACGAAATATGTAGAGCGTTCTTAACAATTCAACCATACTTACACTTTTGCACGCCCAGTACACCTTCAGTAAAATCGACGTCTTGTATGGCTTTATTAAGTTTATTTATATATTTTTCTTTGTTTCTTTTCATTATTTCTGTAATTTTCGGGTATTCTTCGTTTGACATTGTTCCGTTTATAAAGTCTATTGGTCTCCTTTTTGTAGTTGAATGGATTGTTCTGTTGTAGATGGATATTGCTTTTAAGACTTTCTGTCTTAGAGTATCTGTATTTGTTTCATCGGCTGTGAAAGTTCTGATATGCTCGTTAGGAGTTGAATGGAATCTTTCGATGTCCCAATTGCCGGTTTTGTTGTATGGTGTGGATATGTGCAAGTCGACGTTATTTTCATTTAAAAATTCTCTAATGTTTAATGACATGAATCCTGATTCACCGTCTGTTATTAATCGCTCAGGAATACCGAGAGAAGCAAATCTTGTTTGTAGCGCATGTAACAAGAAGGTCCGTGTTCTGTGTTTGATTTCATACGCTGTGACATGTTTTGAGAACTTGTCGATCATTGTGACGTACATCGAGTTGGCATACCAAATATCAACCTGTATGATTTGGTTAGATTTAACTGGAGTCTCGGTTAATTTCCATGGAATTTTATTAGGTTTCCTTTCGTATTTAGCCTTGTTGCAGATTTCGCCATTGTTGATAAAGTTTTGGATGTTATCCTTAAGTTTTTGGCATTGATTAGTCTATGGTTTAATGAAATGTGGGTTTGTGAGATTACCAGTAATTCCTTTTCTTTGTCTTCAAGATCTTTAAGAATTTCCTACATTTAATGAATTTTAAAAGTTTATTATTGCTAGAATACTTTATATAAACTTCTTGGAATTGAGCGAAAAGGTGGTCATCTCTACAGAATATGCCTACTATTCCTTAAAGAGGGATGAATTTGTATACCCTATTCTAATTGTATATTAATTTTGACGCATAGTTTATAACATACCCTAATATTGCCTGTAGACCCCTAAAAGTTACTATATTTATGATCAGCATCGATAGTAATGTCGATCTAGCCATGTCCGTCCGTCCGTCCGTCCGTCCGTCTGTCGGCAAAAATTAGGTATTTAAACTGAGCCTAGAGAGCTGAAATTTTAACCATATTGTTACATAAAATAGGTCACCAAACAACTTTAAATCAAAAAATAAGTAAATAAAACAAGAAATATTATAAATTAAAATTGTGTAGTTTGTTTTTATTATAACTGGCGCAGTTGGAAACAAAGCCGCAATTTAAAAAAAAGGTAATTTTTGTTTAAATTTTCAACGACGCACGAAAGCACCACGTGTTTGTGAAAAGGAAAATCCATTAGAAGTGAAACAGTCAACTAAATTTAGCAGTAACACATGATTTATCATCATTCTCAACAATATCACCGAATCGATCTACAACCGTAGACTCTTCAGTATGGCGAGTAATTTATTCCAATTAATAAATACTGGTGACAATTATACCGGTCTTCCCGAGGAGCTAGGTATTTTTATAAAAAACATAGATTTTCTTTATAACCATACATCTAATTTAGATGCTCTTTCTGAAGGTTTTTTTTTTTGAATTAAAAATCAGACAAAAAATTAAAGACAACGCTAACACGATTTTGATTAACAATGGAAACCCTACGTTATGGCCAGAAGTAAAAATAATTTTGCAGAATAATTGTTCAATTGATGATAGCGTTGAAAGTTTAGTGAACGAAATTAAGATGTTAAGGTTTCAATGTTCTGTTAAGACACTATTTGAAGATACAATAGGTTTATTAACTAAATTAAATATGAAATGCGGAATAAGCTCGACAGACATACCTTCATGGTATAACAGCGAAAGCAATGAGGAAATGGCATTAAAAATTCTTGTGAACAAACTGCCCAATGAACCCAAAATCATTTTGCAGTCTCGAAACCCTAAGACCTTCAGAGAACCGCGATTGATTTTAATAGAAACGTAAAATTTTAGTCGAATAATTAAATTTAATTTCAACTTCAATTTCAACAACAACAGTAACAATAGTAACCGAAACAACAATAACAACAACAACAACAACAACAATGGTTTAAGGAATAGTACTAGCAATTATAGTAATGGCGCAAACAATAGCAACAGTACAAACAATTTACAGATTGGACAAACTAGATTTAACAGTACCTATAACAGACCCAATGAACAACAACGCCAATACAATTTGAATGCAAGTGACCGATCTCGACGGACTAATAGGCCGAGGCAAAGTAATGAGCCAATGGATGTTACACTTAATGAGTCCAATAATTGTGTTGATTGCATGAACTGCAATGCTGCTCAGAATTTTCAGAACGACCAAGGAAGAAACTACCCTATATAGTCATTCATAATAAGATCAGACCTTTACGTTTTGTTATTGATTGCGGTGCAGAATTTAGCATCGTTAATCCAAATGTCCATAGTCCAAAATGGAAAATTCCATCTCAAAATTATGTATTAAAGGTTCTCGGTCGTAATATCGAAACTACTGTTAAGTACAAAGTTCCCCTATTCGAGGAATTCAAGGCCAAAGACCAGTTTGTTGAATTCTTAGAGTACCAATTCCACAATTTTTTCGACGGCCTTATAGGCAATAACATTCTTTTAAAACTTAACCCTATCATCAACTATAAAAGCCAAACTCTCATTACCGAAACTTCTAGTATACCATTTTATTTTGATCAGGAGGAAGAAATTTACGCAAAAGATTTCTGCGATTTCAGGTTTTCAACCTTAAACATTTTTCACAACGATGTTTTTGAAAATCGGATCACAAGCAAGGCATTTGCTAATCGTCTCGATACGTCGGATATATCCAAGCTGAAATCTCTTCTTTATTCATTTAAATCAGTATTTTACAAAGAAGGTGACAATCTTTCATTCACTGGTGAAATAAAGCACCAAATCAAAACTAGAAACGAGATCCCAGTTTACAGCAAGCTTTATCGTTATCCTGAGATTTATTCGCAGGAAGTCGATAGTCAAATCGATGATTTGTTGAGGCAGAACATAATTACGAGTACATACAGTAGCAGCCCGTACAATTCACCCATTTGGGTAGTGTCCAAAAAAGCTGGCATAGATGGCCAAAAGCAGTGGCGTATTGTGGTGGACTACCGGAAGCTCAACGAACAGACCATAGAGGACAGGTTCCCCATGCCGGATATGAATGAGCTGTTCGACAAGCTAGGTAAGTGTAATTATTTCTCAACGATCGATTTGGCTAAAGGCCAGATAGAAGTTGACCCAGCTGAACAAGCAAAAACAGTATTTTCAACGAAAAACGGTCATTTTGAGTTTCTGAGAATGCCGTTCGGTCTAAAAAACGCTCCAGCGACATTTCAGAGACTGATGAACACCGTTTTAAAAGATTTTATTAACAAAATCTGTGTTGTGTATCTAGATGACATCTTGATATTTTCAACTAGCTTTACTGAACATTTAGACTCACTCAGAAAAATTTTCCGAACACTTAAGGAATGCAATTTGAAAGTTCAAATAAACAAATGCAGCTTTGCTGAGCCTTCAACAAGTTATTTAGGGCATACTATAACTAAGAACGGAATAAAACCAGATGAAAACATAAAAATACCAACTGATAAGAAAAGTATTAAACAATTTCTTCGGATAACGGGCTACTATAGGAAATTTGTTAAGGACTACGCGAAAGTAGCATACCCTTTAGTACAATATTTAAAGAAAACTGAAAAAGTTAACACATCTAACCCCGAGTATGTCCGGGCTTTTCGAAATTTAAAAACTCTTCTAACTTCTGATCCCATTCTGAAAAGTCCTGATTTTAGCAAAATTTTTGTTCTGACAACAGATGCAACTAATTACGCCCTAGGTGCCGTATTAGTTCAAAATAGTCACCCAATTTGTTTCGCTTCTAGAACTTTGAATGATCATGAAAAGAAATACTCTACGATCGAAAAAGAGCTTCTTGCAGTTGTGTGGTCAGTGAAATACTTCAGAACTTACCTATATGGAAGGAAATTTATAGTGCGCACTGATCATAAGCCGCTCGTGTGACTAAATAGCATTAAAGAGCCAAATATGAAACTGCAGAGATGGAAAATATCTCTCAATGAGTACGACTTTGATGTCGAGTATTTGAACGGGAAGGAGAATTTTGTTGCTGATGGTTTGAGTAGGCTAAACCAGGAAGAAAGGGTTGATCTAGTGTCACTTTTCCTAAATGAAACTCAAAGTGATTTGGAACTGAACAATGATGATATCATATCTACCGGTGCAACAATCCATAGTGCACCAGAGGATTCCAATAATCATATTTACGAGGGGCGTTCAATATATTCTCGGTATCGATATGAAGGAAAATGCGAATTCAATTTAAATTGTCTTTATTTTTCAATATAATTTCCCCTAGGTTAGGTTAGGTTTAGGTGGCTGTCGGCAGCAGCCGACACACTTACACCAATTTAGGTCCATTGTGATGCCACGTATAATTATCTACCTTAACTCTGTAGATGGGACTGGCCAACGACACGCGGTTGCTCTCAAACGGTCCCACATCTACGTACTAACCGCGCCCAACGTCGTTTAATTGCGGTAATCTGACGAGAACCCATTAACTCGACGTGGTATGGTCGTTGGTTTAATTTCCCCTAACATCAATGCATTTGTTACGTCTTGAGATAACCTTTTTTAAACCCTCAAAAAAATAAATTTCCTCTTTCTCTGCAAAATACCCATTTATTGCCGACTTGAGTTCTTCATCATCCGAAAATCTTTTTCCACGAAGACATTTTTTCAAATCCGGAAACAGGAAATAATCACTAGGGGCAAGGTCTGGACTATAGGGTGGGTGTTGGATTTCTTCGAAACCACAATCTCGCGCAGCAGCCTTGGAAAATCGCGCCGTGTGAACAGGAGCGTTGTCATGAAGAAGCAACATACCCGCTGCGAGTTTACCCCGTCTTTTCTATTTAATTTTCTCCCGCAAATTATGCAAAGTGGAAGCGTAGGATGTGGCGTTGATGGTTTCACCTTTTTTTTGTACTCAATGAGCAAGATTCCCTTTGAGTCCCAAAAAACTGTGGCTATGAGCTTCCCGGCAGACGGAGTGACTTTGAACTTCTTCGGGTGGTCTGTTCCTTTTTTATGCCACTGCATGGACTCTTGTTTGCTTTCAGGGTCATAGTGGTGGACCCATGTTTCGTCCCCAGTAACAATTCGATCCATAACACCGTCTGCGTTCTCACTACACATCTCCAAAAGCTCTCTACAGCATGCGATTCTCACTTTTTTCTGAGGCGCTGTGAGCATTCGTGGCACCCACCTTGCACTGACCTTTGAAAGGTTAAGATGGTCATGAAGAATGGTATGAATGGTACCAATTAAAAGCTTGGTGATCTCTGCCATCATTTTCACCTTTATTCGGGCATCCTCAAGAACAAGTTTTTCGACTTCTTTGATGCTTTCTCTCGTACAAGCAGTAGCCGGGGCGCCGGAGCGGGGGTCGTCTTCAATGCTCTCTCTGCCTCTCTTGAACTCACTTGACCACTTCTGTACAGTTGATAATGAAGGTGCGGAACCCTGGTAAACAGCCACCATCTTTTCATGAATAGTCTCGTACATTTCTGAAAAACCAATTAACATGTTCAAAAATCAAATATACTTATCATACTCTGCTAAAGAAAAATGTTTTTTTAAAATTGTTCACAAAAAAATTCACATAAAAACATTAGCAAAAATCATAGAGGTATTAATGAAATGTTTTTGGAATTAAAAATGAAGTACTTCTATCCAAGTTCACAAAGGGTAATGCATAAATTAGTAAATAATTGTGACATCTGCACTGTTGCTAAACATGACAGACGTCCTCTGAAAATTCCGTTTGAAATAACAGAAACACCGAAGTATTTTAACGATATTGTCCACATGGACATATGGTTTCCTGAACAGAACAAAATGTTTCTCACGACAATAGACAAATTTTCAAAATACGCCACTATTCACAAATTGGAAAACAGGAATTGGATAGCTATTTTATCGGCAATAGAGCAACGTATCCAATTTTTGGTTAAACCGAATAAACTAATCTCAGACGGAGATACCTCCATTATTAATTCTGCATTGAAACTATTTTTGAAAGAAAATAACATCACGTTCCACAGAACCACCGCTTTTACAAAAAATAGGTAATGCTGACATCGAACGTCTGCACGGAACCCTAAATGAACACTTGCGAATAAAGAATGCAGCTAGAGATGACTCAGAGTTAGACGATACAATCTTTGAAATAATCCACATTTACAATAAAATAATTCACACAACCACTAAGCTAAGACCTAACGACTTTATTTAAAAAAATCTTACCCAAGATGACACCAATAGACTAGCAGACATGTTTCAAAAAAGCAAGGAGATAAGAATAAATAAACTTAACATAGGGAAAGACGCAGAAATACAACAATGCACCGACATAGTACAAAACAGAACAATAGCCAAAAACAAACAAAAGTACAAAAAACTTCATTCATATTTAACACAAAATAATCACACAACCGACGTATCCACCAAACGAAACATAAAATATCATAGGAAACAATTAAAATGAAAATACAAGTATCAAGATTAAATTATTATATAGGTGGTGCTGGTGCATATTTTCGCAGAATGATTTTCCTTTTCTATCCATTATTTGCTTTAAATTTACCAAATTATTCGGGTTGATTCTGCCGTTGTTAGTTCTTTCGCACAAAATAAATAAGTTCATTTTTTGTTAATGTTGCCATTATCTTCAAATAGTTTCATACCACCAGTTTAACATAGATTTTAAGTCAAAATGTTACCAAATCAAAAAAAAAATATCTTATGTGTAAGTTAATGTAAGCTACCTTATAAATATTGGAGAAAAAGTAAGTTATGAATAAAGTATTAACTTTGAACAAAATATTATAAATTAAAAAAAAAAAAAAAAAAACGAATAAGATTGTAAACTTTAAAATAAGGAATACTAAAATTGAATTAAAATGTAAAGATTAATTTTTGGGGACCAAAAATACTTGGGGATGGAGGTATTACATAAAATCTTCTTCTGAAGACAAAGCAGAGGGGGTGAACCGAACGACTGCCTTACGAGTCAGTTCTGCGCGCACTTGCACTGGAGCAACACCTCCATTCTATGTACCATTAAAAAATATCAATAACAAAAAATATAAAAAAATAAGTGAATCAACAAACAACTTTTAATCACAAAATAAGTAAATAAAACAAGAAATATTATAAATTAAAATTGTGTAGTTTGTTTTTATTATAATATATCCGTCCGTCCGTCCGTCGGCAAAAATTAGGCCTTTAAACTGGAACTAGAGAGCTGAAATTTTAACCATATACTCTCTAGGGTCCCGAAATAATCAAGTTTACGAATTTTTGAAATCCGCCCACAGACACGCCCACAAACTCAAAAAAAAAAAAAAAAAAAAATTTCGAAAAAATCTAATTTTGAGCTATAAAGCTGAAATTTTGTATATAATATCTATGACTATTAGAATTGCTCGGGAAATAAAATTTTCAAAATCCGCCTACTGACACGGCCACAATTTAAAAAAAAACTTTTTTTGAAAATCCAAAGTTTGAGCTGAAATTTATAATATATACGAGCCCAAACGCAAAATAGTTGAACTACCTATGATAAAAAACAAAAATCTGCTGGTTCTTAAATTCCATCTTCAATAATCTCAATATTTTGGTAGTTTTCTTTAGATATATTTATTTTAGATAGAAATGAGTAACAAAAACAAAATGGCTTCAATTAAATAACCATATAGAGCAGTCTTAAAAAATAAAATAACGATTGATACATATTTTTAAACGCAAAATAGTTTTCCTACGCGTCTTAATTTTTATTTTACCATGGTGTTACGTCGCCTCTGGCCTTGATAACTGCTTCTATGCGTCGTGGCATTGTGTCAACTAATTTTTGACATTCTTCGGTACCAAAAGATTCCCAAATATTTATGATTTTAGCTTTTAGACCTTGAAGAGTCCGACATGGTTCTTTTTGGAGGTTTTGCTTCATTTTATGCCAGACAGTTTCAATTGGCGAAAGGTCAGGGCTGCTGGAAGGCCATTCCAGTAAAGGAATTGCTTCAACAGATAACCACGCCATTGTAGACCTTGCTGTATGGCAGGATGCACCATCCTGTTGGAAAATGAAATTTCCATCACTAGTTTGAAATCGTGGTATTGATGGGAGTAGCTCATTTTTCAGAATATCCCGGTACTTGGTAGCACTGACAGTTCCATTTACAAAATGTAAATTGCCCAAACCTCGCCCAGACATGCATCCCCATATCATTAGAGGTGCTGGAAACTTGACTGTTTTTTTAAGCAAACTTTGTGAAAGCCCTCTTTGGAGTTTCTTATGACACGTTTTCGTTCGTCGCCCACGCAAACTTCAAAACCTCGACTCATCACTCCAAATAACGGACCGCCATTGACTTAAAGTTCAGTTCTTACGTTGCTTGGCCCACTCTAGGCGCCTTTTCTTTTGTTTAGGTGTTAAAAGTGGTTTTTCTTTGGCCTATGTTTTAACGAATTAAAATAGCTCTAATTTAAATAAATCTAAAACAAACCTTATAAAATTTATATGCAATTTTATTCATTGTCCGCTTACAAGTGTCGACTGAAACACTTTTTTGAATTCTTTCTCTCAATTGAACAGTTATTGCAGCGGCAGTTTGACGTCGATTTTCCTTTATTATTTTTTTTAAGACTCGGCAATCTCGAGGTTTCGCAATTGGCGGGCGTACCGTTTTTTGACCAACCTCCACATTTCCACTATTTTTGAACTTTGGATAATGTTTCGAATTGATGAGGGAAGTAAATTAAATTGGTTTGCTATTTTGTAGCTCGACAATACCTTTTCGAAGGCTTTAACTATGGATTCCCTAAGGTCTCGTGATAATGCAACACCACGCACCATTTTTTTTTTTTTTTTTTTTTTTTTGTAAGAGGGTAGTTGATGATCTTCCAAAGACACTATGAGAATAGCAAGCGCGTGCTCATAGTAGTGTCAGATTTTTACTGACTAAAAACACCTCCCTTCGATAGATTGATATAACTTATCAAGCAATTTTTCTATCACGAAATAATAACTTTTGACAGGTTACTTTCCAATGAAAGATCCTGCATGTTCCGCAATTTAGGCGCGGTTAATCTTATCTTGCCAAGTCGAACGGTTTCGTTCTTTGTAGTCGGCGCAATAAATTGCTCTCATCCAAGATTTGTCGGACTGTATTGTTGGTATGTCCGATTAGTCGGTTTCTATGCTTTCTCGCGAAGCTTCTAGTTTCAGCTTCGATTGTTGGAATTCCGAGATCCCTGTGAATATCGTCGTTTCTAATATACCATGGTGCTTGTACAATTTCTCTAAGCACTTTATTTTGAAAAGTTTGTAAAATATTGGCATTTGTTTTCTTGGTACAACCACAAAGTTGTATACCGTAGGTCCACACCGGCTTTAGCACTTGCTTGTATAAAAGCAGTTTGTTCTCGGTACTGAGCTGGGAATGTTTTCCGAGTAACCAGTACATTTCTCTATATTTGATATCGAGTTCTTTACGTTTCATTTTCACGTGCGAATTCCATTTTAGCTTTGCGTCGAGAGTCATTCCCAGGTATTTGGCCTCGTTTGCAAAGGGTATTCGGGACATGTTTAGGAAAATTGGCAAGTCATTAGTTTTCTTATACGTGAAATTCACGTGAACAGATTTAGTTTCGTTGAGGGCGATCCGCCAGTCCCTCGTCCATTCATTTACCTTATTCAGTGCGATTTGTAGTTTTGCAGTCGTTTCTTTAATTGTATTACCTACTGCAAGGATAGCGGTGTCGTCGGCGAACGTAGCAAGGGTAGTTTCATCTTCTCTTGGTATATCGCGTGTATATAAGAGATAGAGAAGCGGCCCGAGGACGCTACCTTGCGGTACGCCGGCCGAAATTTCTTTGAACTTCGAGTATTCGTTCCCATTTCTAACACGGAAGAGTCTATTCCCGAGATATGATTCTAGAATATCATATAGGCATACGGGAAGAACTTGTCGTAATTTAAATTTTAAGCCGTCGTGCCACACCTTATCAAAGGCTTGTGAGACGTCAAGGAATACGCTTGAGCATATCTTTTTTTCTTCAAATGCTTTCTCGATTACGTCAGTAATTCTATGCACTTGGTCAATCGTCGAATGCTTGGTTCTGAACCCAAACTGGTGGTCAGGGATAAGATTATTTTCTTCTATAACCGGTTGTATTCGCCTTAATAGTATTCTCTCGAAAACTTTGGATATCACTGGAAGGAGGGAAATTGGTCTATATGATTTTACTTCATTTGGCGGTTTTCCTGGTTTTAAAACCATTATGACCTCCGCAACTTTCCATTGGCTCGGCACGTGTTTTAGTCTGAGTGCCGCATTTATAATCTGAAGAAGCTTAATTAATGCTTTTCTTGGTAGGACTTTGAGAACTTCTCCAGTGATCAAATCATAACCAGGAGCTTTCTTAGGTTTTAGAGATTCGATTTCAAGTTTTAGTTCCCTTAGCGTTGCACTTGTGAGTGTTAAATTGTCGGGTAGTAATTCCGTCCTATTAATATTGTGTGGACCGCTTGACCATCGTACGGTTTAAAGGTTTCTTCTAGATGGGCGGCAAAAACGTCCGCTTTTTCCTTATCTTCCCTTGCCCATTCATTTTGATTTATTTTAATTGGCGGCGCGGGGATTTTAGGCCTTTTGGTGCCTTTTATAGCTTTCCAAAGTGAATAATTGGAATCTTTTTTCGCTGTTAAATTTTCAAGGTAGGAACCTATCGCCCGATTTTTAAAATCCTTAATAGCTGTCTTCAACAAATTGCACAAATAATTCAAATGTGCTTTATGTTGCGGAGCGCGACTCTGTTGCCATTTTTTACGCGCCTTCCTTTTTTCGTTGACCAATTCTTTTATTTCTTGAGGATATCGTAAGCCGTATTTAGCCGGCGTTTTTCTTGGATTAGGCGTATTATTCCAGGAGGCGAGCTGTACGATCTCAACGAAGCGATCAACTTCAGCCTCAAGTTCATAGGGTGTCGTAAGTGGAACGCTCAGTTCAACATTCTCTTCAATTTCGTTCCTAAGGCCTTCCCAGTTAGTTGATCTACCAGTTAATCTCGCTGGCTCTAGGTTATTGGCTAGTTTTACGCTCAATGTTAAAATAACCGGTGAATGATCAGATGACAGATCAAAGCTCTCTTCAATTTTAATGTGGTTGGTAGTTATTCCTTTCACGACGAAAAAATCTATCAGATCAGGTATTTTTGAAGTATCAGTTGGCCAGTAGGTCGGTTTGCCCGTCGAGTGGAAATCGCAACTGTACCCCATACCTGCCCCATAGAGCATTCTACCTTTTCGCGAGATGTATCTAGAACCCCAGAACGTGTGTTTCGCATTAAAATCGCCGCCAATAATAAAATTTGGTTTGAGCGATTTAAGCAAGTTCGTGTAATCACTTTTTTCAAGCGCGGAACGCGGTGGACAGTAGATAGATGAAATTCTAAGAGTACGCTGACTATTTTTTACTCGAATCGTGCACAGTTGCATAGTTTCAAGCTCTATCTTCAGGTCTTCGTATTGTTCAATGCAGTCTTTAATAAACAATGATGATCCACCTCTCGCATTTCCCGAAGGGTGACAAGCGTGGAAATCATTATATCCTTTTATTTTTAAATTCGATCCCTTTTTTGCGTGAGTTTCAGATATCAAGCAAATGTCAAGATCTTTCTCACGTATGAATATTTCCAATACGTCAAGTTTTTGCAAAAGTCCGTTTGCATTCCAAGTGCATATTTTTAACATTGGTTTTTCATTCATGTAGTATTTGAAGTGCGCGTTTTCCATGAATTATTTTCGAGCTTAACCAGCCGATCGAGAATAATTTTATTCCACGCACCATGATTGATACTAAACTGTTGCTGGCTTACTTAAAACAAGAGATCAATAAATAACAAAACAAGTGCATGCCATTTTTTTAATAACGGTTAAATGAACATCTATTTAAACCGTCATAGGCCAACTTATTTGCATCCCATAGACAGTAGTCCAACTATTATGCTCTTATCTTTGTTTAAGAGAATGCAACCTGAAGCCATGTGTATTTTCTCAAATTAAGTTCTGTTTGGTCTTATTTACTGATTAAATGTAATTTATTACATTGACAAAACAAAATTTATTCAACAACTGCTTGGGACAGAAAATGAAGGTATATAAAGAGGATTATGTGTTAATTGACGAGTAGGCCAACTATTTTGCGTTTGGGTCGTACTTTCTAGGGGGCCCTTTATGCTCATATGTAAATATTTTCAAAATCCGCCTACTGACACGCCCAAAATTTAAAAAAAAAAAACTTTTTTGAAAATTCAAAGTTTGAGCTAGGGAGCAGAAATTTATAATATATATTCTCTGGGTGCCCTTTATGCTCATGTGTTGATTTTTTTTAAATCCGCCTACTGACACGCCCACAATTAAATAAAACAATTTTATTGAAAAACCAAAGTTGAGGAGCGTTTTTTTTTACAAAATCTTCGTTTTTTTTGATAAAATCCTTCAAATGTTATATAACAAAATATGTAGAGCGTTCTTAACAATTCAACCATACTTTTGTCACGCCCACTTATGAGGGATAGGAATAAGAATAGGGTATCCAACAGTTCGCCTAAGCGGACTGTAGCCCGTCCCTATATTTTAGGTTATCTATGATCAGTTTTTTGCTGAAGACCTTTAATTCTATTACAATCCTTCTCTTTTTGAAGAGGTAATAATATTTTGTGGTTATTTAGGTTTTGTGTAGTGTTCAAAATTATTTGCGTTTTATAGATGTTGATAGGTGTTTCTACAATTGGGGTATGCTTGCTACTATCCTCATTTGAGCTATGGATTGTAGCAATCATAGATTGTTCGTCTAATTCATTATGTTCAGTAAGGTTCGTTGTATTTTCGTTATGATATACTACCATTCTTGACAAGCCATCAGCGACTTGGTTGTCTTTTCCCTTAACGTATTTTATGTCAAAGTTTTTCCCTTGGAATTTTATTTTATACCGTTGTAATTTTACGTTTGGTTCTTTAAGTGAACTAAGCCAAACTAATGGTCTGTGGTCGGTTCGCACAGTAAATTTCCTGCCAAAAATGTATGGTCTAAAATATTTGGTGGAATCGACTATTAAGAGGAGCTCCTTCTCTATGGTGGAGTACTTTGTCTCGTGTTCGTTAAGTGTACGGCTGTATTAACAAATTGGGTTTTGTTGGCTTAAAACACCACCTATGGCATAGTCTGATGCGTCTGTTGTCACAGTATTTTTTTTTTTTTTGAGAAATCAGGATAAATAAGGATGGGTGCTGAAGTAAAGAGTTTTTTTAGAGTTTCGAAAGTTTCAACATAATCTTTGTCGATAGTGTCAATTTTAGCATTTTTCTTTAGAAAGGATGTCATGGGCTTAGCAACTTTTTCGTAATCTATTATGAACTTACGGTAGTAGCCTGTAATTCCTAAAAATGCCAGAATTTGTTTAAGGGACTTGGGTAGTGTTTAGTTTTGAATTGCTGTTATTTTATTGGGGTTAGGCTTAATTCCGTTAGTAGTAACAATATGGTACAAAAATTCAGTTTGTTTTTGAAGAAACTCGCTTTTGTCCAATTGAATTTTTAGGTTTACCTCTTTCAGTCTTTGAAAAAAAATTTTAATTGAGATTATATGTTCTTGAAGGCATGTAGAAAATATAATTATGTCATCTAAGTAGACAAGACAAATCTTCCAAATAAATTCTTGTACAGAATTCATTAATCGCTGGAAAGTCGCGGGGGCGTTTTTTAAACCGAATGGTATTCTGAGGAATTCATAGTGCCCGTTGTCGGTAGAAAAAACCGTTTTCTTGTTCTGCGATTTCGATCTGGTGAAAACCTTTGGCCAGATCTGGGGTACTAAAGTATAACGAGCTTCCTAATTTACTAAATATATCCTCTATGCTCGGTATAGGGAATGTTTGAGAACGACAGCATATCTCAGTTTGGTTACTGACCATTGTTGATTAATTTGCGCTTCTTCTTTGTGTTTGTTGTAAACATTTTAAATCATTTGGCCTATAATTTATGTTAGAACTGTTACAGATTCTCTGTTATAGTCTAGTGTTATTTCTCTATTTTGTCATCTTCTTTATATGCCGATCTTAACTTGTTTGATTTGCCAGTTACATTCTTTATTCTTCTTTCTTTTTGATTTGCACGGCTTTTTTCTAGTAGTAAAACTAGCTCGGCCACTTCGATCGAGGATACGTAAGAGGATAGTTCGATTGATAAGCAAATAAATTGTACTACCTATTCTGTTTTATTCGCTGTCTCGATTTTTTTGTGTTTCGGTCTTTTGATTCAGGTGCTGGGACATCTTAAATTGACTAATTCTTGAACAAGGAACTTGAAATCGATTGAGGTATCGTTTAATTTTCTGTAATCAATTACTATTCTCCATTTCTTTACTTTTAAAGCATCGTCCTTTTTTGGAACTATCCATATTGGTGCGGAATAAGGCGAACTGCTCGGCCGTATAATGCCTTGACGCAGCATCTCATCGATTTGAGTTTTGACCTCATTCCTGTGCCTCAGGATATCGATAGCTCTTTGGATAGATTGGGATGTCATTTCTTGTTCTAATTTCGTGCTTTATAGCGTTTGTAAAAGTGAGATCAGTTCCTGCCTGATAGAAAACTAGCGAGAATTGTGATATTAGCTTATTGACTTCTGTTTTTTCCCCCACATTGAGGTGGTTTCTCCTTATTAGGTTTAATATAGGATCTCTACTTGTTTCGGTGTGGTACATTTCTATAGTCGGGACGACTTTTTCGTAGTCATTGTGCGTGATATATTCTGTACATACACATGGTGTTATTGTTGTTTTTTCGCAATCTTTAACTACCGTGTCTTCTTCGCTATTGTAGTAAATTGGAATTTTACTTTCCTGTATTTTTAATAGTTTTTTGTCCAAATCTAACACGGCTTTTATTGGAAATAATATACTATTCCCAATTAACCCGTTATAAATATCGTGGAATTTGTATTCTAGGAACTCGGCAGTCTTATTCGACATGCCAAATTCTTCGAATAATGGAATTGTTACCTTGGAAAATGCGTATATTGGTGTGCTGGCTTCTGTTTTAATTTCCAAAGGTTGTGTTAATTTTGTTTGCCATTTCGGGTGGCATAACCCTGGGTTGAGGATACTCGTCTCCGAACCTGTGTCGATGAGTATTCTTAGCTTATGTTTATTTTTTGTTGCAATTACTATATAGGGAAGGCGGCTTTTAGGAGTGTTGACCTCTCTCTGATATGACGCGGATAATGTATCCATAGGTTCTGTTGTGTTTCCAGAAATGCTTGGGTGTTGATCGTGGTTGTTTCTGTATTGACCCGAATAAGAATTGTTTTGTCTATAATTACTTGAATATTGTCCCGAATTACTATTGTTTTGTTGAGGGCGATTATTCGAGTATTGTCCTGAACTATTATGATGGTTTCTTGAGTAGTGTTGACCTGAATTTGTATTGTTTTGTCGAAGGTGATTACTTGAATAGTGTCCCGAGCAGTTATAGTTATGTCTCTGTTGATAATTTTGTCTGTCTGTCTATAATAGTTGTCTGAACCATAAGAGTTTATTGTTCTTAAATTAACTTGTTCCTGCCCGTAAATTTACTAATTATGTCCCTTATATCCGTTAATTCGTGTTTTCCCGTGAGTGCGTATGCTAGTACCCCAAAAGCTATTGCTATAATTTGCATTGTTAGTACGCCGTAAAGAATATCTGTCACTTTTTTGCTATTGTCGCTGAAGGCGGCATTTTCTGTTATATCTTCTACGAATTTGTATACCCTATTCTAAGGGTACATATATTAATTTTGACGCATAGTTTGTAACATACCTTAATATTGCCCGTAGACCCCTAAAAGTTACTATATTTATGATCAGCATCGATAGTAATGTCGATCTAGCCATGTCCGTCCGTCCGTCCGTCCGTCCGTCCGTCCGTCTGTAGCCAAAAATTAAGCCTTTAAACTGGACCTAGAGAGCTGAAATTTTAACCATATACTCTCTAGGGTCCCGAAATAATCAAGTTTACGAATTTTTGAAATCCGCCCACAGACACGCCCACAAACTCAAAAAAAACCAAATTTTGGAAAAAATCGAATTTCGAGCTAGAAAGCTGAAAGTCTGTAGCCAAAAATTAAGCCTTTAAACTGGACCTAGAGAGCTGAAATTTTAACCATATACTCTCTAGGGTCCCGAAATAATCAAGTTTACGAATTTTTGAAATCCGCCCACAGACACGCCCACAAACTCAAAAAAAACCAAATTTTGGAAAAAATCGAATTTTGAGCTAGAAAGCTGAAATTTTTTATATATGATCTATGACTCCTAAAACTGCTCGGGATAAAAAATTTTCAAAATCCGCCCACTGACACGCCCACAAATAAATAAAATAATTTTTTTTACCCTATTCTAAGGGTATATTCATTTTTGAAAATCCAAAGTTTCAGCTAGGGAGCTGAAATTTATAGTATATACTCTCTATGGGCCCTTTATGCTCATGTGTAAATATTTTCAAAATCCGCCCACTGACACGCCCACAATTAATTTTTTTTTTTTTTTGAAAATTCAAAGTTTGAGCTAGGGAGCTGAAATTTATAATATATACTCTCTAGTAGCCCTTTATTCTCATGTGTTAATTTTTTTTAAATCCGCCTACTGACACGCCCACAATTAAATAAAACAATTTTATTGAAACACCCAAGTTTGAGCTAGGGAGCGTTTTTTTTTGATAAAATCCTTTAAATGTTATATAACAAAATATGTAGAGCGTTCTTAACAATTCAACCATACTTAGACTTTTGTCACGCCCACTTATGAGGGATAGGAATAAGAATAGGGTATCCAACAGTTCGCCCAAGCGGACTGTAGCCCGTCCCTATGTTTATACCCTATTCTAGGGGTATATTAATTTTGACGCATAGTTTGTAACATACCTTAATATTGCCCGTAGACCCCTAAAAGTTACTATATTTATGATCAGCATCGATAGTAATGTCGATCTAGCCATGTCCGTCCGTCCGTCCGTCCGTCCGTCCGTCCGTCGGCAAAAATTAGGCCTTTAAACTGGACCTAGAGAGCTGAAATTTTAACCATATACTCTCTAGGGTCCCGAAATAATCAAGTTTACGAATTTTTGAAATCCGCCCACAGACACGCCCACAAACTCAAAAAAACAAAATTTTGGAAAAAATCGAATTTTGAGCTAGGAAGCTGAAATTTTTTATATATGATCTATGACTCCTAAAACTGCTCGGGATATAAAATTTTCAAAATCCGCCCACTGCCACGCCCACAAAAAAATAAAACAATTTTATTGAAAAACCAAAATTTGAGCTAGGGAGCTGAAATTTTTAATATATACTCTCTAGGGGCCCTTTAAGCTCATGTATAAATATTTTTAAAATCCGCCCACTGACACGCCCACAAATAAATAAAACAATTTTTTTGAAAATCCAAAGTTTGAGCTAGGGAGCTGAAATTTATAATATATACTCTCTAGGGGCCCTTTAAGCTCATGTATATATATTTTCAAAATCCGCCCACTGACACGCCCACAAATAAATAAAACAATTTTTTTGAAAATCCAAAGTTTGAGCTAGGTAGCTGAAATTTATAATATATACTCTCTAGGGGCCCTTTAAGCTCATGTATAAATATTTTCAAAATCCGCCCACTGACACGCCCACAAATAAATAAATCAATTTTTTTGAAAATCCAAAGTTTGAGCTAGGGAGCTGAAATTTATAATATATACTCTCTAGGGGCCCTTTATGCTCATGTGTTAGTTTTTTTTTAAATCCGCCTACTGACACGCCCACAATTAAATAAAACAATTTTATTGAAGCACCCAAGTTTGAGCTAGGGAGCGTTTTTTTTGATAAAATCCTTTAAATGTTATATAACAAAATATGTAGAGCGTTCTTAACAATTTAACCATACTTAGACTTTTGTCACGCCCACTTATGAGGGATAGGAATAAGAATAGGGTATCCAACAGTTCGCCCAAGCGGACTGTAGCCCGTCCCTATGTTTTTATTTTATAATCTAGCTCATTATATGGATCTTACCCTTAGTAAACCTATTTGTCTGCTTATTGTTAATTCGTCCTTTGATGGTCGGGAGTGTTTTTTTAGTTTCTCCAGGCATTCTGTCCAGTTTGGTGGTGGGTTTATTTGAAGATAATTCCTCGCTGTTCCCGTGATTTTTGTCCTATAGATGACTTCAAATACTTGGTGTTTATCGTCTGGATTGGTGTAGCTTTCTAGGATACAGCTTTCTTTACAGATAATGTAAACGCTGGCACCGTTCCTGGCTTGCCTTCGAAGGGTATCAGGTATCGAATTTCATTTTCGATTTTTGCCCTGATGCTGACCGGTTGGCTGTTGGTCAACATTAATTGTGTGAGCATTGCCACTCGTTGTTCCATAGTATTCTGTGCCATTTTGTTTCTCCTTTGTAGGTCAAATTGGATATTCCGTCTGTTGTTAATTTTAAAGTACTTTATTTATTGCAATTTCACTTGAGGGTTATTTTCGCACTACTATTCGGAATGGAGTTCAGGTTTTCAACTTATCGGTAACCATTTTGTTGTTCGTGTCTCCGGTTGTGTTTTATATGTTGTTGTTAACTTATCGGCAACACTTGAATTCAGATTTTTGTTAAGCGGAACGAAGAAGGAATTTCAATTTCTTTTATTCGAGGTTAACAAAATTTGAAGTTTTCCTTATTCGGAAAGTTTTTTTCGATTTTGCACTTTTCCTTATTTGGAAGGTTATTTCGATTTGCACTTTTCCTTATTTGGAATGTTATTTCTATTTTGCACTTTGCCTTATTTGGAAGGTTATTTCGATTTTTTAAGTTTTCCTTAGTCGGACGGTTCTTTAAGTTTTTCTTACTCGGAAACCGACTGCGCCAATTATGTTGTGAATCCCGAATTCAAATAAAAAAAAAAAAACATAATTGTTTTTTTCTGTGATTATTTTTATTAATTATTTCCTTTTTTACAATAATGTTTCCTTAAAATAAATTCTAACACGAAAGTCTAGGCTCCAGGTTGCACTTTCAAGTTAGATCGTTGAATTGAGACTGACTTATAATATCTTTTCAGTTTACAATGTTGGCGTATTCTCTATTATTTTATTTGCTTATCCCGCACATAATTACAATTGTGCTTTCCCTCGATTTATAGGGGTTTCAGGTATCGGTACGTTATGAGAAATGAAAAGAGGAAGGGGGTGTATCCGTTGCGGATTGGTTTTGCTGTGTAAGCAGAAATGGAGTGAGAACCCGTTTTAGTGATAATGTGCCGTTAGGCCAGGGGAATGTGGGAGGTGATAGGGGTAACGGTAAAAGTGAAGTCTGAGAAGTAACTCACCCACCAGAGAAGCAATACTTTTTTGAAAACTGGATAATAAACCGTAACCATTTCTCACGAAAAAGTTCCATCCCTTGAATGTAATCTCTAATTTACAGAAGCAGACAAAAAAGCAAAAGCTGAGCAGCGATCAAACTTTGTTTGCTGGGCATTTCATCGCAGACTTTGTTCGTTTGAGAGAGAGAGGCAACGATTTTCATGGAGAGCATCACTGCACTTACAGCAACGAACATTCCCTCTCTTTTGTTTTTGGCATGCGATAAAAGTATGCAAGCACAGCCTGCAAAATAGCAAAATATAGTTGCGAGAATGGTCTCCAATTGAGATAATGGCAGTATTTATTAGTATAGGTGGCGCAAAAGTAATCCTCCTATCAGAAAATGCTATAAATTTTGCGATTGGCCCCTAATGTCAGTTCTGTTTTGACATTTGTGTAGTAAACACATGCGAAATACACGTTAATAAACAATGTTACGCTACACTGCTCCAGAACGCGGAATATTGGTGACTATTTATTTGAGCAATAATCGGTCGGTGACTTTGGCACAACGTGAATTTCGCCGCAGATTTCCTACCCGTCCAACCCCTACTGGTGAAACACTGCGACGTTTAGCCGCTCGCCTCGAAGAGACTGGCACAACACGAGATGCTGCCAGGCGTGGCAGACCCCGCAGTAGCCGTTCTGCAGAGAATATTGCTGCTGTAGCCGAAGATGTCATGGAAGCGCCGTCGACATCGACCAGACGACGTGCCACGCAAATGGGTATCAGTCGACGGTCTTTACAGCGAATTTTGGTACAAGGTTTGAAGATATTTCCGTACAAAGTCCAGACGGTGCATCAGCTGTTAGCTGCTGACCGCCAATCGCGTCTAACATACGCTCAAGCCATCCTTAATCACCACCAAGAGGAAGATGATTTTTCATCAAAAATAATCATGAGTGTGAGGCCCATTTCCATCTTAGCGGGTACGTAAATAAGCAAAATTTACGCTTCTGGGGCACTGAAAATCCGCGTGTAACCCACGAAGAGCCATTACACCCGCTCAAAGTCACTGTATGGTGTGCTGTTTTCGCTGGAGGAGTCATCGGACCTTTTTTTTTCGAAGACGTCGCGGGCCAAACGGTTACTGTGAATGGTGAGCGCTAGAGAGCAATGATCAACGAGTTCTTTTTGCCGCAACTTGATGAATTGGGATTGGAAAACATGTGGTTCCAACAGGACGGTGCAACGGCACACACTGCACATGCCACAACCGATATGCTGAAGGATGCATTTCCCGGGCGCCTAATCTCCCGTTTTGGCAATTTGCACTGGCCAGCAAGATCGCCTGATTTGACCGCTCCAGACTTCTTTTTGTGGGGCTTTGTGAAGTCGCGGGTTTATGTCAACAAGCCTCAGACTCTTGCAGCTCTTAAAGACAATATCCGTCAACAATGTGAGGACCTATCGCCGGAGGTTTTGGCCAAAGTGATGGAAAATGCCATAAAAAGGCTCAAATGACAATCAACTGTGGCGGCGGCCATTTACATGACATCATATTCTCGACTTGATGTAAAAAAAATTAAAAGACCAAATAAAAATAATCCACAACAAGAATCAAAGTTTTTCATTTTTTTTTTAAATTACAGTCAAAAAACATCGGAAGGTTATTTTTGCGCCACCTTGTATAAGCTATCAATATATCGCAAGTTAAGTAATAAAGAGCAAATAGTTAACACGGGGGAACATATGATTACTAATAAGAATAGTTATCATATAGGTTAGGTTAGGTAGGTGGGCTGGCATAGTGCCACACTCAGGTCAATACTGACCCATTGTGATGCCCATCGGGGGAGGAGGGTTGTCCCCTACTCATTTTTAACCCTGTCTATAAACAGCTGAGATTAATTACTCGCTGTGCGGTTGGATACAAAACATCCTGTGGATTTGGTGAAATTCATTATTCTGTCTATCGGTGTGCTGGAGAGCTCGTCTATAGGTCGTGGAAGAAATGTCTCCCCAGGAATCTGTATCTGATGTGTTGGAGACCCGGGCAGTGATACAGGAAGTGGGTAGTATTCTCCAGAGCTCCCTCGTAGCCACAGCTTCTACAGAGTTCTTCCTCCGTCAACCGTAATTTCTTCATAATGGTACCGCAGAGTGTTGTGCCCCGTTAAAATACCTACGAGGGTGGATAGTGATGTTCTATCCTTTTTCATTAGACTCTCGGTTCTGGCCTCATTGTAGGTTGGCCATAGGTTATCATATACATAACTTCGTCATACGTATGCCAGGTAACACGTGTGTTAAAGAGCGGATATTGCTTTTTTATTTATATGGCTGAAAAAATTTATTTACATTCAATGTCTTCAAAAAATTCTTTTTCATAGCGATTATGGAGCGGAGCAAAAAATAACCATTTACTTCTATATAGAGCGATTCTAATGTAGTATACATTTACCGGAGAACATATTTAAACTAACTCGATATCAAATTTGTTATTGGTAATGGTAATGTCCTCTAGGGATAGGGACTAAGTTAAATCGGAGGATGTGCAAATACGCGGACCAATTTAAGAACTGCTTCAGAATAATGAGGGTTGAAAGAGTATTAGAGATGACTTCAATTGAATAATTTAATAAAAATTGACAGTTGAGTAATTTGGTTAATATTGTAAATTTGATTTGATCTTCATGGATGATAACAGTTTTTTTTATATGTGGTAATTTACCAATTGATATATTAAATTTTAACAATACTTTTGGTGACAGCATATCTTTTCCTTAAACCCCTAACTCGCTCAAGATGATGTGTTGGAATTATTTTTGACCTTTCTAACTTGTTCTCTAAGCAGTATTGTATGTCATATTGAATTTGGAATGATTGTTGCATAATATTTGTCACTTCTGAAAATTCTCTGCGTTTCCCAAGTTCGTTAGCTGATTTCTAATTTCATGTTGCTGTCCGTTAATATGTTTGGCAATGTTGTCTATGACTTCATTAAAATGGTGATTTACTTTTATTTGGGCGTTAAATCCTTCTACTAAATGTTGATTGTTCTTTAGATTTGTCTCTAAATTTTGTTTTATTTCCATTTCGTCGTCGTAATCCATAGTCAGTGCTAAATATTTTAACCCTGTTCCGACTATATTGATTAAGCCTCTTTTGGTTTGAACCGTTTTCTGTGATTTTAATACAAATCCCACAAAACGCCGTAGAATCGAAATGAGGTTTTCTGATTTTTAAGCGGAGGTAATTCCTAAAGCGAACAAAGCGTGGAAACAAATAAAGATACCTCAATTTTTTATTTTTCCTTAAATAAAATTTTCGATGCTCTGAAACTGACAAATTCTAGAAAAATACTGTATGTTTCAGAATCTCCTACTAAAATAAGATTTTAAAACAAACAGAAAACAACATTTCTGCTCATTGCAGCAGCAATTTGATTGGGACTTATAAAATTATTTAAAACTATTTTTTCATGTTGGTCACATAAAAGTATAATACTTTGTTATGCATTTAAAATTGAAAAGTGAAATTAAAAGTAAACGATCAAAAATATTGTTAAAAATGTTCATATAGGTACCTAGTTAATTTTAGCTGCAACAAGAGTAGCAGAGACGAAATTGTCGGGATTTGTACTTCGTCTAGATATGCATCGCAGAAACCATAAGGCTCCCACGTTTGATAACTGTGTTACATTATTCTGGGAATAGAAACGATTCGAAGATATATAATTGGTTTCTGATTATGGTTCACCAATGTGATATGCTTTCTGTGAGTTCCTCATCCTTCGATCTGCACAATGCTTGTATATTTGGTTAAATTTGGTACAACTTCAAATCAATATCTGGCTCTGCATCGTGGCGATATTTTTATTTTGGCCGTAACGCAGGCAGAGAATACTGAATAACACAAGTTAGATGTTGCAAACAGTAGAAGAATTACCCAACAAAATTTCGAATTCGTCCTTCAACTTCTGCGTTGCAAAATGTTAATTTATCGAAGAATCTGATGTCAAATCTATTAAACACTCAAAGTACTGCGATGTCAGAGAAGCTTGCTTGTTCATCGCGGCATAGTATGGGTTTGCAGCCCACACGTGAAACCCATTTAAGATATCTCCGGGAATGTCTTGATCTATTTCTTCTTTCGTTTCGATTTTTTATTGATTTTACCCAAAATGGACGAAGTTCAGCAGCGCAAAAACAACTAGTCTGATAGAATTTTGATATTTTTTTATTTTTCCGCCGAGTACTGGGATATGCTTCGGGAAGCACACTGAGGTTGGAAGTCCAGTCGGAGATTGCGAAATGGTGACGACCACCGGTGGTTTGATAGACGGATGGAAACGGTCAGACAGAAGATTTGAAGGATCAAGCAATTGATAATAATGCTTGAAACGCAAAGAGCAAAGAAAGGCTAAAACAGGGAGATAAGACGATATGAACTACCCTTGCGAATTGAGTTATAAATTTCTAAAAAAATACCATTGTTAATTGAACAACTATTAGAGCTGCTATATTTGACGTGTCCATTAATGATTCATTCTTTTGATGACATTCGAATTAGACAGAGTGGTTCTTCTTTTCGATTTCTTCGTAATATTCTTATGGTAGAGGCATATATCCAACGCGATCACACTAACCACTGAGCCCCTGCACCCACAAAATAAGGAAATAAAAAAATGTGGGAATTTTTCCAAGCCACCACTGTGGCTACTCCTACAAAGGTCGGCGATTAAAATGATACTCAAGCTATCCTTAAATTCAAGCGCTTTACTGCTTAAGTTAATAAATAGAATCATTTTTTCTAGAGAGCAGCAGCTCATGGACGAAAAATACGCTCGTTTCCTAGCCCAAACTAATATAATTTAAATTTAAGGTAAGATACAATTAAAATATATCTATTCATTGAATTCGTTTACTAGGAAGTGGTTTTATTTGGAACTAAATCTTACATAAATTTTGTGAAAAAGATATCCGCTATTTCATGCGTCAACACATTAACAGCATTCAGGTGATCCACATAACGTCGCCTGAGAATTGTTTTGTTCCATATGTCATTGGCACTTTTTCGAGAAAAACGCATTAGAAAGGTTTGCGTACTTGGTACTCCGAAACTGTGTGATACGATATTTTTTTATTTTTTTTAATTTGAAGTTAGTTTTATAAAGAGTTCACCTACCAATTTTCTAAGTTTTTTGCCAAACCGTTAACAAGCCACGTTAATTAACGTAAAAGTGTCCTTTTTTGACTTGTGTCCCACCTCCTACATTTTGAAACTGATTTTTTTTTCATACACGTGGAACACAAAAAAACGGATATGGCACAAAGCAATTCTCATCCAAAATATCTGAAAGGCAAGAAAGCATGGAGTTGGATGCTAAAATTTGAAAAGAAAAATCGATTTAATCTTTTTTGTTAACAAAGTTTTTATTCAAAAAATACAATAAAAATATAGGGACTGGCTACAGTCCGCTTGGACGAACTGTTGGATACCCTATTCTTATTCCTATCCCTCATAAGTGGGTGTGACAAAAGTCTATGTATGGTTGAATTGTTAAGAACGCTCTACATATTTTGTTATATAACATTTAAAGGATTTTATCGAAAAATCGAAGCTTTTGTAAAAAAAACGCTCCATAGCTCAAACTTTGGTTTTTCAATAAAATGGTTTTATTTCATTTTAGGCGGATTTAAAAATTTTATCTCCCGATCAGTTTTAGGATTCATAGATCATATATAAAACATAGGGACGGGCTACAGTCCGCTTGGGCGAACTGTTGGATACCCTATTCTTATTCCTATCCCTCATAAGTGGGCGTGACAAAAGTCTAAGTATGGTTAAATTGTTAAGAACGCTCTACATATTTTGTTATATAACATTTAAAGGATTTTATCAAAAAAAACGCTCCCTAGCTCAAACTTGAGTGTTTCAATAAAATTGTTTTATTTAATTGTGGGCGTGTCAGTAGGCGGATTTAAAAAAAAATTAACACATGAGCATAAAGGGCCCCTAGAGAGTATATATTATAAATTTCAGCTCCCTAGCTCAAACTTTGGATTTTCAAAAAAATTATTTTATTTATTTGTGGGCGTGTCAGTGGGCGGATTTTGAAAATATTTATACATGAGCTTAAAGGGCCCCTAGAGAGTATATATTATAAATTTCAGATCCCTAGCTCAAACTTTGGATTTTCAAAAAAATTGTTTTATTTATTTGTGGGCGTGTCAGTGGGCGGATTTTGAAAATATTTATACATGAGCTTAAAGGGCCCCTAGAGAGTATATATTAAAAATTTCAGCTCCCTAGCTCAAATTTTGGTTTTTCAATAAAATTGTTTTATTTTTTTGTGGGCGTGGCAGTGGGCGGATTTTGAAAATTTTATATCCCGAGCAGTTTTAGGAGTCATAGATCATATATAAAAAATTTCAGCTTCCTAGCTCAAAATTCGATTTTTTCCAAAATTTTGTTTTTTTGAGTTTGTGGGCGTGTCTGTGGGCGGATTTCAAAAATTCGTAAACTTGATTATTTCGGGACCCTAGAGAGTATATGGTTAAAATTTCAGCTCTCTAGGTCCAGTTTAAAGGCCTAATTTTTGCCGACGGACGGACGGACGGACGGACGGACATGGCTAGATCGACATTACTATCGATGCTGATCATAAATATAGTAACTTTTAGGGGTCTACGGACAATATTAAGGTATGTTACAAACTATGCGTCAAAATTAATATACCCCTAGAATAGGGTATACAAATTGCAGCTTTCTAGCTCAAAATTCGATTTTTTCGATAAATTTGTTTTTTTGAGTTTGTTGTTGTTTGTTTTTTACCCTTAGAATAGGGTATAATAAGAAAATAATTTAAAGTGTTTAGCATTATACCAGTGAGTGAAAAGTGTCAGATCAAATCAGATCAGAAAATTACAGCTTCGAGTCATAATGTTCTCCTCTCAGCTGCGAAATTTCAAATAGATAATCCTCTTTGTTTTCTAGTGAATTTCGGGTTTTGAGTGAGCATTGTACCTTCAATGTTTGGCTTGATGTCGATTTGATAAAAATTTGAACACGTTCCATGTTATTCTTTCGATTTTTTTTTTCATATATAGGTATGCGAATATTTGAAACATTAAACTAAGAAATACGATATCTCGTGCCAAACAAATAAATCAATTGGCATCGGTACAATTTGAATTTTCAAATTTGACACATTTTACTCACTTGCCCTATCTCTAAACTAGGTACAGAAAATCGTAAACTGATCAGCACAGCATCATGGTACACAAATGGCCAGAATGTAGAACACTTTGCCGCAAGATTTTTACTCATGGGACACCAAATCTTGTACTTTTCTGATTTTTTCTGTACTTTTCTGCGCAGCTAAGGTTCATTAAACACATCTATCGAACCCATATGTTTTCAATGATTGGCTGTTCGTACGTCTGCAACTAGGTTTTGCGTTTGCAGCACTATTCACCACCGCACCGAATTCATATCTTCATAATATCGAATATTATCTACACAACTGTAATGGAGGTGGAACAAACCAATACTAAAATTTTGTTTGCGATCTGTGTTCCACATACATAACTTTTCTTTAAAACAAGTGCACGTAGGACAAACCAATTCTCAACTTTGTTAATATTTTCAATTCTCACAAAAAAACTCGGATAAATTATATGGAAAATTTGTCCCAAACGCCAAAAAATGGTTTATGGCACAAAACAATTCTACAAACTGTTGATTTTGGTGGATATGGGACAAAGTCGATGTTCGATATCTCGGGATTGGAAAGACTATGAGCAAATCGAATCACAGATTTAAAAAGAGCATACAAAATTACCATAGAATCCGTTCCTAACTCATAAACGACAAAAGTGGCGTATGGAACAAACCAATTCTCAGGCGACGATAATGCAATTGCTGGCAGTGGCACGGGTGAAAATTGAGACCAGTTCTTTTCTGAGACCGGACGGTAGTACGGCGACTTTAATGTCTACCGGCACTGCTCCTGCAACGCTGCTATTAGAGAAAGTGGGTTAGTAATAACCCACCTAACAGCCACAACGGCATAAAGTGGTATACTGATGGTTCTAAAATGGAAGCGGGGGTAGGAGCGGGAATATACGGACCAAACAAACGCTTTACGATACCCATGGAAAAAAGTCCCAGCGTATTTCAAGCAGAGCTCCACGCCATTCAAGAATGCGCTAGCCACATACATCTATCTGGTATAAAAGGTGCAACCATCCATATATTCACGGATAGTCATGCAGCTATAAACGCCCTTAGCTCGCATACGATTGACTCCAAATCTGTCATGTACTGCTTCAACACCCTACAGGCACTCGGGACAAGTAACAAGACCAAGCTATGTTGGGTTCCGGGTCATGTCGGGGTGGAAGGCAACGAAAAGGCCGAAGAACTGGCCAGAAAAGGTTCAGAAACACCCTTCATAGGTCCCGAACCCTTCTGCTGCACTCCTAGATCAACAGTAACGGCAGCAATAAAAAGCTGGGAACACAGAAAATGTATCCATCTTTGGGAAAGCATCCCAGGTTTAAGACAGACCAAACGAGCCATTCGGCCTTTCAATAAAAATGCCAGGAAATGACTAAACCTAAGCAGGCATGATATCAAAAACTTAGTAGGTTACCTTACTGGCCACCATGGTTTAAGATATCATCTACACAACATGAAAATAGTAGACTCTCCTGAGTGCCGACTCTGTCTTGAAGAGGACGAGTCAGCTGAACACAATTTATGTGAATGTCCGGCCATAAACAGAATTAGAAAGAAGATCTTTTTCAGGGAACAAATGTGCCCCGAGGACATAAAGAATTCTTCTACTAGTAGAATTGTCCGCTTTACACGAAAGTGGAAACTCTACTAGTCTAAATTTTTCTGGCCCACACGGCACAAAAGATCTTTTTAGGTCGAAGTGCCCCCATATTTAATCGCCTTGGCGAGCCAGAATTTAAAAAAAAAAAAAAATTATTGAAAGTATACCTACTCATGATCCATCTTCTGTCTGTAACCGCATCGAGCCAAAATAAGGCAAATCGCTTTCTATCCTATCAAAAACAGGGCTGTGGATCATGGTTCCACATTAAAGTCCCGAACTATAATGTTAGGGGCGTTTTTATGAGAAATGTATCCACATGAATGGTCGTATTTACACTTTAAACAACAACAACATTGTATCGCCAGCAATACTGGCATTGTATCATCGTATCATTGTATATAAACCTTATAGTAGTGCAACCGTGCGTAAACGACGATACGCCACCAGTGCGCATTCGCCCGCAACAAATCATGATAGTCTAGTTCTACACCATTCTCGTGCTGGGAATATGAGTAGGAGGATGATGCAGGTAGTGGTGGTAGTTGGCAAAGCAGGTTTCGTGTAGATTTATGGTATATTTTTTGTTTGCTTTGATGGAAGGGGTATGTTATGTTTTCTGGATTTTAACACAATTGGTATGTGTGTGTATGATCGTTGAAAGAGAGTCACATTTCAGCTACTGTGAGGATTCTCAAATCATTTTCTTTACAATTCATATTTTCAAGTGAAAAATGGATATTCATATTTAAAGGCAGGGGCGATGGTGGGTAAAGAAAGGTGGGAGAATTGTCATCGAGTAGATTGATGGTAAATTGTTTGTTGGCTTCGATGAAAGTTTGGGGTAGGTTATGGCATATTGCAATTAGACCATCACAGTCACCTGTTTCTTTGTATTTAACACAATAAATTGGTGTGTGTGTTAACATCGGTGAAGGAGATTCGCATTTCAGCAATGAGGATTCCCAAATGGTTTATAAACCATATTTGCATGTGAAAAACTATTAATTGAGGCAGAGATAAAGAAAAATAAGACAAGTTATAGTGTATTCCCAGCTACATTGCGAACGATCCTTAAGGGTTTCCACTTTAAAAAGAAAATCGTGGATATTTTCGGACCCGTCAAATACAATTTGCCACTTTTCAATCTTGCAAACTGAACTTACTGAAGAAGTTTGTTGACTTATTGGTGGTGCTTGTCTGCGTTGCACAGTGTGACGAATCGCTGATTTAGCTTGATTTAATTAAGAAAATGGCATGCACAAAATTAAACAAAAACCGGTTAAGCCTCCTACGTAATGACTGTGCAATTTTTTTGTTGTTGCTTAGTGCAACAAAAAAAAATCATCTCAAACTCCAAATTGTAATAATTTTTTTTATAAGAGAATTTTTTTTGAAGAGAAAGGGTTTATATCGGTTTTAATTGGTTCGCGTATATTTTATAGCTTTTTTTTATCTTTTCTCAATAAGTTAAAAGTCAATTGATATAAAAGTAAGTTTTTCTTAAATAATTAAAGATTTTGTTTAATAGGTATAAGGGGTAAATGAAAGTAAAATTTATAGATAAAATATGTATGTGTTTTTTGTATTCATTAGACGAAAAGTATACCTAGTTGTTCAGTGTTGTCCAAGTTGGAGACCGTGTTTGTTCTTAAGCCTTGCATATGCACTGCTAAAATGTGTTTCAACAAATTTTTGGGTGCCAATGGAAATCACGAAAAGCAAATTTTTTATGTTTGGATTTCTTAATTTAAAATTAAGCGCTTAGATGCTGTTTCTGCTTTTGTTGTGGGTTACTTTAGCCATGTAATATTTTCTGAGGCTGCAACAAAGTCAATCAAATTAACCTTTAAAACTTTATGTTTAAGATTTGACCAGACATGGGCCAAAAGTGGTCGGCATAGAGAGCGCTTCGAAAATTCGAATTCTCTGTGGCTAAATGAAAATCTAATATTACCACAACATATCTTAGATGAAATACCTTCTTCATCTAGAGTAGGAAGACCGAAAAAAAGCTTATAGATTTGATGTCAAGTTGCGGCAGGTAAAAGACCAAGGCAGTAAAGAAAAAGTCAAAGCCAGAAAATAACTAATCCAAGAAGAATTTACAAGAGAAACAGAAACTCAACAGTCTGGCAATCCTAATGACGGGAACAAGGCTAAACAATTTTTTAGAGATGATGAAAAGACTGCCCAAATTACAGTGATAGATAAAGAAATTATCAAAAAGTTTCATATCATCTTAGAAGCTCTTGGGTCTGGGTTCCCAATAGATGCAGATGCTTTTGAAAATTATACCTGGTATTTTAAGCCAGTAAGTGTGCATAAGGTCTTCTTTCATGGAAAACAAATAATTTCGACTTCTATACTTCCAATCGGACAACTTTCAGAAGAAGCGCAAGAGGCAAGAAACAATTAAAATAGAAGGTTTAGGGAACTTCTTACCAGAAAAATATCACGTGTAGATACAAATACTGAACTCTTAAATCGATTGCTTATAACCTCAGATCCAATTCTTAGCAAGTCTAAGATACTTTATGAGAAGAAAGAAAAGCGTCATGGAACATGAATACTTGCAACTTTTATATGTACCAAATAATTAAAAAAATTAAAATAAGCTGGTTTGTATGTATTGTTTTCTCTTGAAATTTGTAGTCATATGTTAAAAAAAATTGTTATATTCTATTCTGCGAACAATTTCAATTAAAAAAAAACAAAAAATTTAATTTTAATTTAATTCCGTTAAATCAGCGATTCGTCACACTGTGCGTTGGATCGAAAACGAAACGTTATTTAAAAAATGTTCGAAGTCAGAACGAGCGTTCGAAGGTCTCGTAGGATTCACATTGGGAGTATTTAAATTCAAATTGTGCAATCTTCCAACTAATTTATCTCTAATAGACTGCATTTCACGAATGAAAACTCGTTGGTTTGTCTCGAGTATTCGTTGGAATGCTAACGTAATAGCTCTAATGTCTGTGGCATCTTCTTGAACAGGTGGAGGATGTACGTTAATATCTCGTCGCTCATTATTATCATCACTACTGTGGTTACTTGCCTGACCGGATTGCATTGCTGCAGGAGGGTTATCTACCAGTTGTGGTAAAATCTTATCCTGTCTTAAGCCTACACTAGCCCCAGGTGGAGTACGACTAACTATTGGCTTGGATTCCGTTGCTCCTGAACGGGGAGTTATATTTCGAAAAGTGGACGAATTTCTCAAATTACTTGGTCTTCCTCTAGAACGTGTATGTGGAACTCTATCCATAATAGGAAATTTCGGATTTTAAATACAACTTCAAAAGTTTTTAAATTTCAATAGATATCTTTTAAAAAATCTGTATTAAAAAAAATTAATACATGCATAATTTGGGGTCAGCGCGGTCGGTGCTAAATTCGATATTAAATCAGATATTAAATTTGATAAAATTAGATACAATATGCTTAAGAGCAAGATATCTATCTTGGTAAACAGACGGACTGTGCAAACAATGAACACAATACGAACAAGACTGTATATAATTGGCAACTATAGGTAACATAGTAGCAACATAGTCCAGTGTAATAACTACCAGACAATGGACTACCTATACTAGGTATAAAAGAATTAGGATTTATATATTATAAAAATATTCATATGCACAACTTATCCTTTCACGAATGAAATTAGACCAATATGAATACAAAAAGCAGTTCAACTCTTTCTGATATCCAATAGTCGCAACGCGGAGTACTATTAAAACTATGAATATACTGGGACTATAGTAATGAAAGTCATACTCAACTTGAACCGCCAAGAGACACAATAGAACAATCTACAATTGCTGGAGCTCAGCTAAACGCTCTAGAGTTAGCCAGTATAATCTTTGTAGTGACGTTCTTAATGCCTCGAAGTACATCTAATGTTAGAACACGTTTAATGCAAAAGAGAAACAATCAATCAACCTCCATTAAGCAAAAAATACCAACAAGTGACCTTCCTCAATGCTTCATTGAAAAGGTACATGGACTTTAAAATATATACCAACAATTTTACATGTTGATTAAAGATAAATAAACTTGCGCAATACTCCAATTTAGCAATCTAGCTCTACGCAAAACAACGAAAATTCTTATTATCCATATATTCATCGTATAGGTACCTGTTGACCAAAAAGTGGTGGTGCTGCATGGCACAATACTGACAAAAAATAAATTATGTCATTGCTTTAAAAATCAGATCGAATATTTCTAAATCAATTAAAAAAAAAGGATAGAAATCGGTACCTTTTGCGACAAGATATAGCCGAAACAGTGAGAGTCTAAAATGCGACAAACTCATAATATCTCATTTGATGAAAAATACCGAAATCAAATTTTATTCAATTTTTCCTTTCAAACGAATCGCCTATTCCATCATTTCTACTCGCAGACGAAGAAGTCAGATGTATTATATTTCCATCATCTCCCTCTTATCAAACATACTACTTGCCTAAGCGAAGGCAACATTGCAAATCATCAATTACACAGAAAAATAAATACATACTTACATTTCCATACAAATGAAAATCATATGGCATGACCACAGAATCGATAATGCGAGATCCATTATCCATACAAATTAACTTACTTGGAAATCCTACATGCTACCTGTGCTGCTAAACAACAAAAATGCCTGTGCTCCTTCTTACAAAGAAAAAAAATACAACATACATGGGAATGCAATTATTATGAAAGGTTCGATAAAGAGAGATAAACCAGTTTATTTAGTCGGCTAAAACAAAAAATACGACATGATGGCACTACTATAAAGTGTATATACAATGGTAGTGCCATCATGTCGAATTTTTTGTTTTAGCCGACTAAATGCAGATGGCGTTATGAATTGAGCTAGAATGTTTGTGTCTAAACTTTTGCTGTCATCTTCATTTTAAATACACACTTTGAAAACGAAGAAAGCAAGACCAAATAAACCGGTTTGTCTCTCTCGAATCTTTCCGCCGAACGAATTTCATTCCATTGTGTATGCATTTTTTTTCATTGTAAGAAGGAGCATAGGTGTAGGCAGCGCAGGTAGCATGTTCTTGTACGTATGCTTTGCAAGTAGCAGAGGTTGATGATGGAAACCAAGTAAGTTATTATTTGTATGGATAATGGATTTCGCATTATCGACTCTCTGGATGGAAGGTGCGATTCCTTTGAAACGAAAAATTTAATAAAATTTGATTTGGGTATTTTTCTTTCAAATGAGAAATTATGTATTTATCGCATTTTAGATTCTCGCTATTTTGGCTATATCTTGTCGAAAAATGTACCGATTTATATCATTCTTTTTGTAATTGATTTAGAAATATTCAGTCTAATTTATAAAGCAATGACATAATTTATTTTGTGTCGGTATTGTGCCATGCTGCACCACCACTTATTGGTCAATAGGTACCTACACGATGAATATTTATATGGATAATACGAATTTTCGTTGTTTAAAGTCCCTGCACCTTTGCAATAAAGCATTGAGGAAGGTCACTTGTTTGTGTTTTTTGCTTCTAATGAAGGTTGCTTGATTGGTTCTCTTTCGCATTACCCATGTTGTAATATTAGATATACGTGTTTTTAATCACCGAGCTTTAATCAGACGGCCTACTCCTCGTTTCGTTCTATTATTAGTTGTCATGCCCTGTGGTAAATGATTCTGCTGAAATTTGCAATATATTTTTTTTTTAGCTTCTGGTTCGCCAAGGCGAAGAAAAAGGTACTGCGACCTATGAGGTCGTTTGTACCGTCTGGGCCAGAAATATGTTAAGCTAGTAGTATTTCTTCTTTCCGTATAAAGCGGATAATGCTACCAGCAGACCACTTCTTTATATCTTCGGAACTCAGTTGTTCTCTGAGGCCGGACATTCACCTAGAATGTGTTCAGCTGTTTCGTCTTCCCCAATACATAGCCGGCATTCTGCAGAGTCAACTATTTTCATTATGTTTAGGTGATATCGCAACCCGTCGTCGGCCTTTTCGTTTATCGTTTATCAGATATTTATAAGCGAACACGTTGTTGGATACGTATATCTGTTCGAGGCAGCTCACCTGTCGATTTACATTTTTTTTTTTTATTATTTGAATGAATATCAAACAAACTACCTACCTATTTAGACATGCAAAAATATATGTTTTCATTGCTTTCTTAAAAGAAAAAAAAACAAATACTGAGAATATTATGTATGTAGTTTAAAGATAAAGAAATGTTCATTTAACCAATTTGGATATTCGAGGCATAGGTACCAATCACAGCATTGAATATTTTATTTAAATTTTTTTTAATGCTGTGGTTGGTACTAAAAAAAACACAAGTCTGTTCTCTTCCGCATCACCTAGGAGGTGGAACATTTGATGCGTTTTTTTTTTCCACCGAGGTATCCCCATTAGGCCTACTCCTCGCGCATAGTTCATAAATAAATAAATAAAATATTACGTAACATAACAACGCATAGGGTCCTTTAACCAAAAGCGCATACCTAAAGTATATATAAAAAATAAATAAACTATATATTAATATTACCATAACTAAAAACAAATAAAAATAAATATGAGTACATATAAATATTTATATATGAAAATCAGAAAAACACACCCATTCATTTATTAAAATATAACTTTATTTATAGATATTTATTTACATGATGCTTATCCTTAAAGTTTGGCAGCCTTAAATTCTTGTTGTTTTTTTTATTGTAAATTTAATCAGTCCGATTAAAATAAATTTAACGATGTCTTCGTTGTGTCCATAATTGCTACACGTCATGGTTTCTGTCACTTCCAACTGGTTTATCATCTGAGACATGAGGTTTTCAACCAAGTTTGCTTGTTTGCGGTCCTCCGGAAAAACTGTTTCGAATATCTCCTTTATTCTTTTCGCAGTATTTTCGAAGCTTATAGTAGGCACCGTAAGCTTCCCAAACTCTGACACAGTTTGTGTGGTCTCATAAGCCTTGAGACGTATTAACAAGGCTTGTTCTCGATAAGAATTTGTCTCATCGATCATAAATTGCGTGCAGGCTTCGCAATTAATCTTGTTCCGTAACTTAAACGCTGCAAATCCTGCGTAGAACGTCAAAGCTCCTTCCTGTAGCTTCTCTGAACATCCTTTCGTTAGTACTGTTTCTATAGTGTTGTTCCTTGCGTAGTCTTCATCTGCGTCATCGTACTCGATATTGTTTAAAATACCGGTCTCCATGATGTGGTCTTCTAATGGGACTTCAACTGAAAATTCTTCATTCGCTGCCCGCTCAATATCCAGTTCTTCGCGATCTGCTTCATCCAGCAATAGCTCTGCTCCAGAATCTTCATAGCCCGAATGATCTGAAGATTTTGAATTTTAAAATATAATTTGCTTAAGATTTCTTATGAATCTGTAAGCCGAGGGGTTTTTCTCATACGATCCCCTATTTGCCCGCACCATCGAAAATAAGTTCTCTGCTGGATCTGTGATAAGATGCGCAGTCAGGAGAAACTTCTGCTCAGTACTCTTAAGATGTGTCCACATCATCTCAATTCCTAGCATTGTCTGCTCCAAGCCGAAAAAGCAAGGAGGTTTTTGCAGTCTTCCGGTATATTCCCACGTTTTTATCCACTGGCGAGCATTTCGTATTGACTTAAGTGTGTCGGTCGAATCTGAAATTGGCTGACGACTTGGATTCCTGGAACTCAGTCTGTCGCTATTCAGGTTGTCGAACAAGTCATTCATTTTTTGTATGAAAGTTGCTGTTGATTCGGCAACTTTCTGTTCCTAAACTGTTTTGTAGCAGTTTGCTTTCACTGCATACAAAATTCCGGCAGCTACATTAGCGCTGAATATTTGTGTTGCCAGTTTAACCGATAGTTTTTCAAAACCATTTGGGCAAACATGGCTCTTAGTAAGCTTGAAGAAGACTTGCAAAACTCCTTTCGAGTCTTCTTCATACAGCTTAACAACTACGTTCCAATCTATAATTTCTCCTGAAATTATGATTTTGTGCTGTAACAATATATTCCGCACGCTCTTGAAGAGATGCGGATAATCGTACAGCATGAAAACCCTTTCATTCCCAACATCGTAATAAGGCTTTTCTACTGACACTCCTAGCAGTTTGTAAGCCAGTTACTCACTCACTGTTTCGGCTATATCTTGTCGCAAAAGGTACCGATTTCTATGCATTAAACATGTTCTAACATTAGATATACTTCGAGGCATTAAGAACGTCACTACAAAGATTATGCTGGCTAACTCTAGAGCTTTTAGCTAAGCTCCAGCAATCGAAGAGTGTTCTATTGTGTCTCTTGGCGGTTCAAGTTCAGTATAAATTTCATTACTATAGTCCCAGTATATTCATAGTTTTAATTGTAATCCGCGTTGCGACTATTGGATATCAGAAAGAGTTGAACTGCCTTTTGTATTCATATTGGTCTAATTTTATTCGTGAAAGGATAAGTTCTGCATATGAATATTTTTATAATATATAAATCCTAATTCTTTTATAGTATAGTCCATTGTCTGGTAGTTATAACAGTGAACTATGTTGCTACTATATTACCTGTAGTTGCCAATTATATACAGTGATGTTCGTATTGTGTGCATTGATTTGCACAGTCCGTCTGTTTACCATAGATATCTTGCTCTTAAGCATATTGTATCTAATCTTATCAAATTTAATATTGAATTTAGCACTGACCGCGCTGACACCAAATTATGCATGTAGGTATTAATTTTTTTTAATACAGATTTATTAAAAGATATTGAAAGTTAAAAGTTTTTGAAGTTGTATTTAAAATCCGAAATTTCCTATTATGGATAATAGAGTTCCACATTCACGTTCTAGAGGAAGACCGAGTAATTTGAGAAATTCGTCCACTTTTCGAAATATAACTCCCCGTTCAGAAGCAATGGAATCCAGGCCAATAGTTAGTCGTACTCCACCTGGGGGATATTGTAGGCTTAAGCCAGGATAAGATTTTACCACAGCTGGTACTAACCTTCCTGCAGCAATGCAATCCGGTCAGGCAAGCAACCACAATAGTGAAGACATCCTCCACCTGTTCAAGAAGAGGCCACTGACATTAGAGCTATTACGTCAGTATTTCAATGAATACTCGAGGCAAACCAACGAGTTTTCATTCGTGAAATGCAGTCTATTAGAGATACCTTAGTTCGAAGATTGGACAATTTGAATTTAAATACTCCCAATGTGAATCCTACGAGACCTTCGAACGCTCGTTCCGACTTCGAACATGTTTTAAATAACGCTTCGTTTTCGACCTAACGCACAGTGTGACGAATCGCTGATTTAGCGGAATTAAATTAAGATTAAATTTTTTGTTTTTTTTTAATTGAAATTGTTCACAGAATAGAATATAACAAATTTTATTTAACATTATGACTACAAATTTCAAGACAAAACAATACATAAACACCAGCTTATTTTAATTTTTTTAATTATTTGGTACATCTAAAAGTTGCAAGACTTCATGTTCCATGACACTTTTCATTCTTCTCGAAAAGTATCTTAGACTTGCTAAGAATGGATCTGAGGTTATAAGCAATCGATTTAAGGGGTCAGTATTTGTATCTACACTTGATATTTTTCTGGTAAGAAGTTCCCTAAACCTTCTATTTTCCTTGTTTCTTGCCTCTTGCGCTTCTTCTGAAAGTTGTCCGATTGGAAGTATACAAGTCGAAACTATTTGTTTTCCATGAAAGAATACCTTATGCACACTTACTGGCTTAAAATACCAGGCATAATTTTTAAAATATTGTTCCCTTGTTTCCCTTGCATACTTTTCAAAAGCATCTGCATCTATTGGGAACCCAGACCCAAGAGCTTCTAAGATGATATGAAACTTTTTGATAATTTCTTTATCTACTCCTGTAATTTGGGCAGTCTTTTCCTCATCTCTAAAAAATCGTCCAGCCTTGTTCCCGTCATTAGTACCTATTGCCAGACTGTTGAGTTGGCATATCTACCAATAAGCCTGTTTCTCTTGTAAATTTTTCTTGGATTAGTTATTTTCTGGCTTTGACTTTTTCTTTACTGCCTTGGTCTTTTACCTGCCGCACCTTGACATCTAATCTTTAAGCTTTTTCTCGGTCTTCCTACTCTAGATGAAGAAGGTATTTCATCTAAGATATGTTGTGGATATGTTAGATTTTCATTTAGCCACACAGAATTTGAATTTTCAAAGCGCTCTCTATGCCGACCACTTTTGGCCCATCTCTCGTCAAATCTTAAACATAAAGTTTTAAAGGTTAATTTGATTGACTTTGTTGCAGCCTCAGAAAATAGTATATGGCTAAAGTAACCCATAAGAAAAGCAAAAACAGCATCTAAGCGCTTAATTGTGACTTATGATGAGTGAGTGTAATGGGTACGAACTAGACGTCTTTTGTTTGAGCTCCGCAAAAATTTAAGTGTAAATAAGTCTTAGTTGAAAGTAAAGTGTTTCTTAAATTACCAGAACTGAAACTATTAAAATTGTGCATCACCTACTAACTGAATTTGAGAAATACCCCTGAAATATATTAAAACAAAAAATTAGTTTTCTTTTTTTGCCCAAATAATATATATAAAGTATCAAATATGTCAAGTGCAAATACTCAAGAGCGCCAGAGAAAGCTGAGATCCGAGAAAGGTTTTTCCTCCCTCCCATCTCCCTCTCATTCACCCATGACACCAATGTCTACAACCAAATTATGGGATCGAATAGAAAAGCGACTTGATATTCTAACTAATAACATAAGTGATTCTATTGTAAAGCAAATAAAAGACTCAATATATTTATTAAATAAAAGCCTATCGCAGCGCATAATGTCTCTTGAGAGTGAATTTAATGCAAAAATTAAAGATGTGGAACAAAAATGCAATGAGCGGTATAATTTCATCGATAATGCTCTTCATGCATGCAATGATCGACTCACTCAGTTTGAAATTCAGTGCAACAACATCAATGCTCTCCAAGAAAAAATTTCTTTAACGCAATTACAACATCAAGCAGATGACAATGTTCTCTTAAGTGGAAAAGTTGATGCACTGGCCAGACGCAATATAGCTGGGGACTTGGTAGTTCATGGTATCCCATTCAAAAACAATGAAAACCTCTCCGATATTTTTGAAAAACTATACACAACTCTTAAACAGACAATATCAACACCTTTGCATATTTTCCGCACTACACCTGCAAATAAATCGGCGAATGGTCCCATAATTGTGAGGCTACCCCATGCAATGGTAAAAAAACAATTACTGATTGCTGTTGCAGATTTTTTCAAAACAAACGGGAGATCTGTTTCTCTTGATGATCTTGGATACGCCAGCAATAAATTTGTAAGAATCTATGAGAGTCTGACTAAACAAAATCATTCTATATTTAAAAAGGCAAATGAACTCAGGAGAAACAAATCATTACACTCCGTATTCACAAGAGATGGCAAAATATTTGTTAAAGTCACCGCTACAAGCCAACCACTATACATCGATAATACTCTTTCATTGAATCGTGTACGTTGCAATGTCATGGAAGCGCCAAACATAACCCCAACATCCCCTTCACCTGATGCTGCCGCCCTGATGCTCTTTTAAAAAGCTGATCTAAGTACGAGTATATTTTTCTCCTTTTTCTTTTTTTCTTTTGCATTTTGCTATCAAAAAACAAAAATCTTAAACTCTTTTATTATTTATTTTAGGAAGTACTCATTATGTATGTGACTGTTAATATTACTCAATCTCATAACATCTTTTAACAATTGTTAATTAGTGTTGCCAATTTAATTTTTAGTATAAAAAAAAAATATTTTTTCTTGGTAAAATTTTACTTAATTTACTTATCATTTATAATTTTGTTATTAAATTTCTTGCGTTGCTCATAGTAGAATGAATTTAACTCACGAATATAATGATATTATTTTGGATATTTCTTCCTCTTTTCTCCTATTTAACTTTGATTGTTTTGACATGTGTGGGGTGGATTTCTGTCGAAAGCCTTGTGACGATGTTTTCTCAAAATGGTTTTTGGAATAGATCCTGACAAAATAAGATGTGTTCTCAATGTTATGTGCAATTTTTATAACGGTTTTAATATTTGTCACTTGAACGCTGGAAGCCTTAAGTCAAAGTACACTGTGCTTTATCAAATGTTTGGTGCATCGAAAATGGACGCTGTTATGGTTTCGGAATCCTGGTTGAATCCTGATATTTCATCCAATCTTGTTTCATTTCCCGGGTTCTCTTTGTATCGCAACGACCGTAGAAATAGAATTGGTGGGGGTGTCTGTATGTTTATCAAGGACACTTTGTTAGCAAAGCATGTATTTTCATCTACAATCTCAGCTATAGAATTTCTTTGTATTGAAGTTAGAAATGAATTTGAAAAGTGCCTATTGATCACTGTATACTGTCCACCATGCAAGTTTAAAGAAGAACATTTAAAAGAGTTTGAAGACACATTAATTAGACTTAGCGCAATTTACAGCAATATTTTAATTGGGGGTGACTTTAATGTAAATTTCTTAGAGAAAAATGGAACCACTCAACTGTTTCAATATTTTTGTGAGAAATTCGGTCTCTTTGTTGTTAACAAACGCTGGCCAACTTGTTTCCAATCAGTAAGGAATCCGTCATTAATCGACATGTTCCTAACGAACTCAATGGATCAAGTAATAGGAAATGATCAGTTGAGATTAACATCGGATTTTATACACGATCTTATTTACTGTTCATATAACTTTAATATTAGAAGAGATCATGTAAAAACATTCAGTTTTAGATCATTTCGCAATGTTGATTTATTGAATATCCAACAAAGTATAGAGGGAATTGGGTTAGGTAATATCTGCAATTTTGTAGACATTGACATGAAAGTCTCTGTTTTAATTGACATAATCAATGAACTTTACCAAACCTATGTTCCTGTAGTGACAAAATTCGTAAAGCCTCAAAGTTGTCCATGGTTCAATAGCCAAATAAAAACATTGATTCAAGAAAGGGAGCATTTTTTCAGAAAGTTTAAGCGAAACTCAACGGTATATAATAGATGTCAATACATTTATGCCCGAAACAAAGTTACCTCCCTGATTCGCTATACTAAACGTATGTATTATCTTAAGTGTCTTGACCCTAAGTTAAACACAAAAATCCTTTGGAAAAACCTAAAAAATGTTGGTGTGATCGAGAGTGAAATACCAAAATGCAATTATAGTCAGTTCTTGTCCCAAAATCGACCTTTGCGGTGCCGTTTGAATTTGGAGATGATTATTCACCAGTATGCTTTGCATTTAGGTGTGTTAACAGCTTAGATGTTGAATTGGCGATTCGCTCGGTTAAATCCAATGCTATTGGACCCGACCACCTATCACCTAAGTTCATTAAATTAATTCTTCCTGTTCTTCTTCCCTGTCTAGTACATATTTTCAATTTTTGTATATACAGTTGTCAGTTTCCCGAAAAATGGAAATATGCCAAAATTATTCCAATTCCGAAAAAATCAAATCCTACAGATCCTTCGCAGTTTAGGCCCATCAGTTTACTGCCATTTCTATCAAAAGTTTTTGAAAAGTTACTCGCCCAACAGATTCAAGAAGACCTCGATAGATATAATAAACTTTCAAAGTGGCAATCGGGGTTTCGAAGGAAGCATAGCTGTGAATCTGCAGTATTAAAGGTAACCAACGACTTAAGGACAGCTATAGATCGTGACGAAATCAGTGTGATGGTAATGCTTGATTTCTCAAAGGCATTTGACTGCATAGATCATTCAATTTTATTAAAAAAACTTAAAACCAATTTTCAATTTTCCAGGTCTGCTCTTGAACTGGTTTTCAATTACTTAAGAAACCGTTTTCAAACTGTAGAAACTGAGAAAGGAATCTCCAGTCCGTTTCTTGTTAATTCAGGTGTTCCGCAAGGGTCGGTTTTGGGACCCCTTCTTTTCTGCGTCTTTGTAAATGATCTGCCTGATATAGTTATTAATAGTAATGTTCATATTTACGCAGATGATGTAATTATTTATTTGTCTAGAAGGCCTGGGTTAATCGAGGACTGTGTGGCTAGAGTTAATGAAGACCTACTACATATTCAGAATTGGTCTGATATCAACAAAATACGTCTAAACCCACTAAAATCTTCTGGTATGGTGCTCTCAAGAAGTCAAATATCTTTACTAGATTGTCCTACTCTTGATCTCAATGGTATAACTTTACCCTATGTACAAAGTGTTAAATATCTAGGTTTTATTATTAATAGGACATTGAGTTGTTGTGATGCTACTTCAGATTCCATAAGAAAAGTCTATGGTGGATTACGAAGTCTTAGGTCATCTTCGAGCTTATTGCTTCCAAATATGAAATTGCATCTTGTTAAATCCTTGTTACTACCATTTTTTTCTTATAATTGTTTAGTTTATCCCTGTCTAGATTCTGATTGTAAACGCAAAATCAATGTCGCATTTAATGACTGCTTGAGGTACATTTACAACATACCACGGCATATGAGTGTTTCTAGGTATAAAATGACACTGTTAGGAATGAGCTTGGATGATTATTGCGAATTCAGATCAATTCTTAAACTCCATTCCATAATTCATAATCATTGTCCTGAGTATTTGTATCAATATTTAACTTTTTTACCCACGCCTAGAGGTCTAAAGCTATTGATACCACGATTTGCACATACAGTAGGAGAGCGATCTTATTTTGTAACCGCGATTCGTCTGTGGAATAATCTTCCACATCGATTGCAAAGAACAGTTTCGTCGAGGGTATTTCGGAAGAATCTTTACAACCACATGTCACAACAATAGTTTTTCTTAGGAATGATAAATGAACACTTTATTTTTATTTAATAGTCCAATTCATTCTATCTAATACAATTATACCTACCTATTATTTTATAAAAAACTACGTAACTAAATACTATTTTCCATTTATTTACACAACAATTTGTAATTTAAATTTTGATACTTATTATAAGATTCAATATCTTGAAGTACTATGTAATAACTTTAATTCGATATAAATGAAAAATGAACAAAAAAATGAAGAAGAAATCCAAACATCAAAAATTTGCCTTTTCTTTGAAAAACGAAAAATTTAGTATGAGTGTCGCACCTGTGCGCAACAAGTTGAAACAGATTTTAGCAGTGCATATGCAAGGCTTTAGAACAAACACGGTCTCCAACTTGGACAACACTGAACAACTATACTTTTCGTCTAATGAATACAAAAAACACATATTTTATCTATAAATTTTACTTTCATTTACCCCTTATACCTATTAAACAAAATCTTTAATTTTTTAAGAAAAACTTACTTTTATATCAATTGACTGCTTACTTATTGAGAAAAGATAACAAAAAGCTATAACATGTACGCGAACCAATTATAAACGATATAAACACTTTCTTTTCAAATTGACCTTCTTATAAAAAAAATTATACACAATTTGGAGTTTGAGATGATTTGTTTTTTGTTGCACTAAGCAACAACAAAAAAAAATTGCAGGAGGCTTAACCGGTTATTGTTTAATTTTGTGCATGTCATTTTCCTTATTAAATCAAGCTAAATCAGTGATTCGTCACACTGTGCAACGCAGACAAGCATCACCAATAGGTTAGGTTAGGTTAGGTTGACGTGGCTGTCAGCTAAGGCCGACACACTTAGACCAAGATTAGGTCCATTGTGGTACCACACAGATCTGGGGATTCCCTCACTGCTCGTTGAACCAATGGGAGCTTCTTATGAAGTGCGAAAGACTTCTGACGCCAGTGTTGGCTAAGTCGTTTGTGTCGTTAAACAAGAAGTCCCCTAGATGGAGATTTCTTTTGTGGGAGAGTGCAGGGCATGTGCAGAGAAGGTGAAGTATAGTCTCCTCCTCCTCCTCGTCCATGCAGCTTCTGCAGAAGTCGTTTGAGTGCACGCCAAGTCTGGAGGCGTGCCTGCCTATTAAGCAGTGTCCTGTGATAACACCTATGGTCGAGCTAATATGCAGTCGGTTTAATGAGATTAGACACTTAGAGCGTCGCAGATCCAGCTTTGGCCAAATTCGCTTAGTCGCTAGACAAGTATTGCTACATGTCCACCTAAGGTTTGTTCTCTCGATTGCTGATAGCTTGAGCAAGAGTTTGCATGTAGCGATTGGTATTCCTAAAGAACCTTTATCAGGTAAAAGAGGTAAAGTGGTTCCTTTTTTGGCGAGATCGTCTGCCTTACAGTTACCTGGAATGTCTCTATGTCCCGGCACCCAACAGAGGTGAATGTTGAACTGCTCTGCCATCTCCGAAAGAGATGAGCGGCAATCTTGGGCTACGATGGAATTTGAAGAGACTGAGTCCAGGGACTTAATCGCTGCCTGACTATCCGAGAAGATACGGATATCCTTTGAGGATATCACATTCCTCTTTAGCCACGACAGGGCTTCTTTTATCGCTAAAATTTCCGCCTGGAACACGCTACAATAATCTGGAAGACGGAAAGAGAGGCTAAGATTTAGCTTTTCTGAGAAAACGCCCCCACCTACCCCATCGCTGGTTTTAGATCCGTCGGTGTAGAATTGGATCGATTTATCTTCTGCAAATGCATCATCATCCCAGAATGATCTGGAAGGAATGGTGATTTGGAAGTTTTTTCCGAACTGCAGATGGGGTATTGTGTAGTCTATGTTTCTGGGTAGAGACTTAAAGGAGTCCAAAATGATGGAGTGGCCAATCTTCTTGTTGGTCCACTGTGAGGTAGCTTTTAAGCGTACAGCGGAACAAGCCACTGTTTGCATGCTGAAAATGTCAAGGGGTATCAGGTGTAACAGAATGTCCAGTGCAGCGGAGGGGGTAGTACGGAGTGCTCCGCTAATGCACAGACACGCTGATCGCTGGACTTTGCCCAGTTTGTCGCGGTTTATAGCTTTATCCAGGGCAGTCCACCAGACGACCACCCCGTAAGTAAGAATTGGTCTAACCACCGCTGTATATAGCCAATGCGTAATACGGGGTTGTATACCCCACTTATTGCCAATGGCTTTTTTGCAAGAGAAAAGTGCTACTGTAGCTTTCTTGACTCTTTCTTGTATATTGGGTTTCCAACTTAACTTCCTATCGAAGATTAGACCCAAAAATTTTGCTTCCTCAGAGAAGGTTAAGCTTGTACCGCTAATAGAGGGAGGGTCAATATGTGGGATTTTATATTTCCTGGAAAAGAGGACCAACTCGGTTTTGTGGGGGTTAACGCCCAGTCCACACCGATTAGCCCATCTCGTTAGCTTGTTAAGAGCGTTTTGCAGGAGTTCCTTAATGGTATTGAGGTGTTTTCCTGAGACGGCTATAGCAACGTCAAGCACCACCAATAAGTCAACAAACTTCTTCAGTAGGTAAGTTCAGTTTGTAAAATTGAAAAGTGGCAAATTGCATTTGACGGGTCCGAAAATATCCACGATTTTCTTTTTAAAGTGGAAACCCTTAAGGATCGTTCGCAATGTAGCTGGGAATACACTATAACTTGTCTTATCTTTTTTTATCTCTGCCTCAATTAATATTTTTTTCACATGCAAATATGGTTTATAAACCATTTGGGAATCCTCATTGCTGAAATGCGAATCTCCTTCACCGATGTGAACACAGACACCAATTGTGTTGAATACAAAGAAACAAGTTACAGGTGACTGTGACGGTCTAATTGCAATATGCCATAACCTACCCCAAACATCCATCAAAGCCAACAAATAATATACCATCAATCTACTTGATGACAATTCTCCCACCTTTCTTTATCTACCATCGCCCCTACCTTTAAATATGAATATCCATTTTTCACTTGCAAATATGAATTACAAAGAAAATCATTTGAGAATCCTCACAGTAGCTGAAATGCGACTCTCCTTCAATTGTATTAAATACCAGAACACATAACCTACCCCAAACTTCCATCAGAGCCAACAAATAAAATACGATAAATCTAGCCGATAAGAATTTCCTGCTCCGTCAAACATCAGCCACCATCGGTAGTTGCTACCTGAATGATCTTCATATTCATGATCTTCATATTCCTCCTCATATTCACGAGAATGGGAGATAATGGAGACAACAAAGGTGTAGAAAAGGTTCTTCAATATGCTAGTATGTATATAGCTTTTTTTAATGTAGTATTTACGTCGTATTTACAATGCTATTATAGAAGATCAATTGAAAAGCTACTGATTGTTAAAGTGCCAGAGATCAGTGGATCTTTCGGTTTCTACAAGCTTGCGATAATGACACTTTGGGGAAGGATGTGCTAGTGCCAATAACGATGTTTTTTTTCGGTGGAACTCTACCACTTTTTATCTAGGTTATATTCGACGCCTTTACCTCGAAAAGTAAGAAATTAAAATAAATGCCTAAGTGTGTATAAAACTACTCAAATAGAGGAATAAATAAACGAGACCAAACATGCACATTTTTTGGATAGGTACTGTGTATATTATCATGTCCAATTATTTCGTAGTTGATAGCATTCCCAAGGGGATAACTTGCTGACCCGTGCTTAAAGCTATTAACTATTATGCAATTTTAAATTAGGCAAACATGACGCTTGCTGATATATTTTATCATAACAGTGGGAGTTTGTAGTGCTCGAAATTAATAAATATACAATCATAGAGTATGTTATTTACAATTGCGTGTATAGGTCATTATTAGCTACTAATTTCAAGTAGGTAAGGTTCATTCATACATTTGAACAAAATGTTCATTACTACTTACTGAGCAAGCGAAGGAACTTCTACTATTGTGTTATACGGTAACTCGTTTTGTCCCGAGTGTGTAGTTAACTTCTATTTGTAGTTGGTATTTGCAACGGTTTGTCAGCTATATTTTTTTTATTCAATACTCGGGATCTCTCTTTTAACACTAATAGGGGTTCAAATGTGGACTTTAAATATTAATTTTTGATGGCGTTTAATTATATTTATTTTTGTGAGCAAAGTTGAATGCATTGAAAGTGTGGAATCTAACCCACCTTAGCCTATGACCTTTTTCGACCTGATACTGCTCGCCGCGCCGTCACGAAATATGATTGCGCCTCCTTATGCTGGTATAATACAACATTTTTAACAATTCTTAAGTGCCTTAGAGGAGCACCAAAAATGTAACATACAAAATTACAATAGGTTTGAGTGTGTAACAGCCACAAAAACGAGAAAAATTGGGCGAAAACGTAAGGAAATCTGGGGAAACATAACGCAATGTAAGAAATCCCTTCGTATTTGCCAGCTCTTTTTTTGACAGTTTCTCATTTATTCCTGTTTTGGTTTCACGAATTTTTAATTATTTGTTGAATATTCTTTAAAAAATTTATTATTGAGCTCGTGTATTGCTGTATTAAGGGCTGTTTTATTTCCCATAAAGTTTTTCTGGCTTATACAACGCTTTCATTAGGCCCCAGCTACCTCATTTGGAAATTCGCTGAAAAAATGTTTGCGTCTATATTTGCGTATTGGGTTTGACAGCTGACGGATTTGTCTAAGGCATTTAGGAAAACAAGGCGAAAATTTCGGAAACAGAACCAGGAGTGCTATAAATTCGCAGTTGAAAGAAGGCAAACAAATTGATCCCTACACAGTTTAAAACATAGGGACGGGCTACAGTCCGCTTGGGCGAACTGTTGGATACCCTATTCTTATTCCTATCCCTCATAAGTGGGCGTGACAAAAGTCAAAGTATGGTTGAATTGTTAAGAACGCTCTACATATTTTGTTATATAACATTTAAAGGATTTGATAAAAACAAAACGCTCCCTAACTCAAACTTGGGTGTTTCAATAAAATTGTTTTATTGAATTGTATGCGTGTCAGCGGGCGGATTTAAAAAAAATTAACACTTGAGGGCCCCTAGAGAGTATATATTATAAATTTCAGCTCCCTAGCTCAAACTTTGAATTTTCAAAAAAAAAAAAAAAATTGTGGGCGTGTCAGTGGGCGGATTTTGAAAATATTTACACATGAGCATAAAAGGCCCATAGAGAGTATATATTATAAATTTCAGCTCCATAGCTCAAACTTTGGATTTTCAAAAATTAATATACGCTTAAAATAGGGTATAAAAAAAATATTTTATTTATTTGTGGGCGTAGATCATATATAAAAAATATCAGCTTTCTAGCTCAAAATTCGATTTTTTCCAAAATGTTGTTTTTTTGAGTTTGTGGGCGTGTCTGTGGGCGGATTTCAAAAATTCGTAAACTTGATTATTTCGGGACCCTAGAGAGTATATGGTTAAAATTTTAGCTCGCTAGGTCCAGTTTAAAGGCTTAATTTTTGCCGACAGACGGACGGACGGACGGACATGGCTAGATCGACATTACTATCGATGCTGATCACAAATATAGTAACTTTTAGGGGTCCACGGGCAATATTAAGGTATGTTACAAACTATGCGTCAAAATTAATATACCCTTAGAATAGGGTATGAAAAGCAAGAGACATGTCGTTTTCCTTTTTTCAAATTTAAGAAAATTAGTGACATAAGTCGACTTTTGTCTTTTACATATTGATTGTTATTGACTTCATTTCATAAGTAAACTTATGTCGATTTAAAAAAAATTGGAATAAAGCAGCATCTATAAGTAGACTTTTTCCGGCAAATATGTCTGCGTTTGAAAAAGTTAAGTCAATATTAGTTCAAACAGTATTTTGACGAATGAGTTAAGTCCCAAATGTCAACACTGGGATAACAAATATTATATGAAATCTTGGGTGGTAAACTAACATTAATAGGTTCTGCAATCGAAGGTGTTAAGCCACAAATTATTAAACCGTTTCTATGAGCAGTATATATTAAATGATTTTGACGAGAACATTTCCATGAATAATAATAATGAAAGGAATTGTCTTGAACAAATTTTTTTTTTTGCGTTGGGAATTCGCTGGAAGTAAAAAATCATCGAAAGACATTGCAGAGCTAGTAAGTGAGGGATGCTTCTGCAATAGTGAGAGACTTTAACCGCCGTTTGTCGGATTTCTCTTGTTTGAAATCAATACCTGATTTCTTAGCCCTAGCTAACTCTTATAGATCAAGAGGCTTTACCCGTCTCAATCTCCTGATTGCATTGTCATTATTTAATAGTTCTGTTATTTGTGTGTTTACGTATTGAGAAGCCTACTTCTATGCCATTGAGCAACTTTCTTAACTTCATCTTCAACCATTTCAACATTTAGATCTTTATGCAGATCGGCATTGCGTATGTACCAAGGTGCATTAACTATGTTCCTTAGTACTTTATTTTGGAAAACCTGAATTGTTTGTAAATTTGTTTGGCGTGTGCATGCCCACAACTGGAGCTCGTAGGGTCATGCTGGTTTCAGAACTTGCGTGTATAGCAATAACTTATTGTAGTTAGACAGGGATGAGTATCTCCCAATAAGCCAATACATTTTACTGTATCGTATGTTCAACTCATCTTTTTTTTTACATGCGCTTTCCAACGCAGTTTAGCGTCTAGAGTCATGCCTAGATATTTGGCTGTGTTTAAATAGTCCAATACATTGTTGTTAATGTAGACTGGAATGAGGGGTACGGTTTTATACGTAAATTTAATATGGACTGACTTAAGGTCATTTAATCTAATCTGCAATTTCTTAGTCCATTCTGAAATATTGTTTATTGCTGTTTGAAGCTTTTTTGTTGCTATTTCGACAGTTGCTCCCACAGCAAGAACAGCTGTGTCATCTACAAAAGTAGCTATGGTGGTTTCTTCACTTTCAGGAAAATCGCTAGTGAAAAGTAGGTATAGAACTGGACCTAGCACACTGCCTTATGGTACACCAGCTTTAATCTCTCTTAATGTTGAGTACTCTGCCTCTTGTTTAATTCTGAAGAATCTATCTGATATATAAGACTCCAGAATGGTCGCATACTGCTTCGGCAGTTGCTTTTGTAATTTGTGAATCAGTCCTTTGTGCCAGACTTTATCGAAAGCTTGTGCTATATCAAGAAATACTGTAGAGCACACATTTTTCTCTTCAAATGCTTTTTCGATTCTATCTGTGATTCTATGCACCTGATCAATACACAAAACAAGTATAGAGCTTATTTCTAAATCCAAATTGGTAAATTGGTACTAGCGGTTTTTCATCTATTATTTTTTGTAGACGTTTTACCAGTACTTTTTCAAATAACTTGGTTAACATTGGTAGAATAGATATTGGCGATATGAGGTAACTTCGTTAGGTGCTTTGCCTGGTTTAGGTATCATTATTACCTCCGCGAATTTTGAAGTGCTTGGCACATATCTCAATTTAAATGCAGCATTTATAATTTGCGCTAGTTTTTTCAAATATTTTCGTGGAAATTGCTTCAAAATTTCTCCTGTAATCAAATCAAACCCTGGGGCCTTTTTTATATTTATGCTTTCTTTAATTTCTTTGGCAAGTTCTTTAGCTGTTACCGGCCGAATAGGTCTATTTTCTTCGCACCTTATTTCGAGCCCTTGATAACCTTTATCTCCATAAGTTTTGAATACGTCTTCAAGATACTCAGCGAAAGTGTTTGTTTTTTCTTGGCTGCTGTTCGCCCAGTTACCTTCTCTGGTTTTTACTGGCGGAATGTGAGCTATTGGCCTGTTCATTTTCTTTGTTGCCTTCCAGAGCGAGTAGTCGGTACTAGCATCATTTGTAAGACTTGTGAGGTAAGTTTTCAAAGACTCATTATTGAATTCTCTTACAGATTTTCTGAGCTTATAATTTAAGTTGTTCAATGTGGTCTTGGCGCTTGGTGCCCTTGTCTGCTGCCTGCGTTTTCCAGCTTTCCTCTTTTCTGTAATAATTTCACATATTTCGGGAGGATAAGAGTTTTGTTTAATATTTTTTGTTGTTTTAAGAGTGGCAGCCCACGCAGCTTTTGTATTCTGAGCGTCAATATTTGGACTGCTTCTTCTAGTTGATCTTCTGTTTGAATAGCTGCTGATAGTTGGATACTTTCTTCCAACTTCTGTCTGAAGTAGTTCCATTCAGTCAGTTTATTTCCTAGTTTCGGGCTATGGTCTTTTATTATTATTTGATCGCTAAGTGTTAAGAGTATAGAGGAATGATCTGATTGAAGATCAGGTCCTTCCTCTATGCTTATTTTATTTGAAGATATATTTTTGGATAGAAAGAATTCGACAAGATCTGGGGTTTTATTTCTATCTGTTGGCCAATAATAGGGTTTTCCCGTTGAGTGATATTTGGAGCAATCTTCTTTAATTGCTTCATATAGTTCTCTGCCTCTAGTATTAGTTAATTTAGATCCCCAATACTTATTTTTGGCGTTAAAATCCCCTCCCGCGATTAATCTATTGTGGAATATGCGGAAAAGACTTTTAAAATCATTTTTCTTTAGTCTATAGCTAGGAGAGCAGTATACTGCTGCAACAGATATTTGTCCACTGCTCGTTTCTACACATCATCGCTTGAAAAGCAAACTGACACAAGTTAAAATTTGACGATTTTGAGTTAACTATACAGAATGAATCGCAAAAAAACCGTCATAGCTATAACTCTTAACCCTAATCCTACCAAGCAATTTTTGTTACATGCCATACAAAGGTGTGCCTCTCAGGCACATTTATCGAATTAAATAGCTTAGTGTATTGTGAAACACATGTATAAACAAAGAGTTATATACATTTTATTCATTTTAACTTTTATTGAACAAACATCAATACATAAAATACCCATTTATTTCATTTCTTTTCTTTGCAGTTTCTGCAATTTAATGTTTTCTCCGAATGCTCAACACATACTGTTATGTTAGGTTACATATATCACAGCACTGTGTTGACATTATGCTTCTTTTTAAGGACAAGTACAGCATCTTCTTCTTTTTATGGATTTTTGAAGGGGACCCTCTGCTGGTACGGCTAGGTTTTTCAGTGTGGCAACCAACCAACCAAACTGCGCCGGCTGATATGCTCCATCACTAGTTCGGTCGCCATTTCTTTCAAGAAAATATCACGAAGCTTTCTTTTTTTTGATATATTCCACTCGGGATAAATATTTTTCCAAACAATGAATAAAGCTATGCTGCAGACATCAATCATATTTAAAAAAATGCTAAAGGCCACCTGTTGGTCTTGCGCTTCACCAAATATGCATGTGCCATTTAATCTTAGGTATCAACTCCTTTCGTTAAATTATAATACAAATTTATTTCTGATTTGTTCTTATTTGACAGATCGGTGATGTTGTCATGATGCATGGTCGACAAAATTATCCCAGCTCGATTTTTTTTGGGAGCGTAGTTGCTCTCTATTTCCCGACGAGGAGTATGTAAAAAATTTGATGTTATACATCTTTTGTTCTTCCGGATCGTTCATACGCAAGTCAGGCCCTTGGACAGCAAACTGGAAGCAAGTTCAAAGCTGGTGAAGTAGTTGTCGAATGTTTCTGTTGGTCCTAATAAAATGTTCACAAAGCTCTTCAACAACCTTTTGCGCTAAATTTTCTGATCGCTTTGGTCCTTCCTTTCCCAAGTATGGTATCCTACGTAGTGGATAGCTAAAGCCACTGTCACAAATTCACAAAATTTTTATACCATACCTATCTGGTTTGCTTGGTATATATTGCCGGAACGATACGCGACCCCGTAAGGGAACCAGTTGTTCATCAATAGTTAGGTTGAAGCCGGGACACTATTTCCCACAGGTCTCTAATTGGAGCCAGTTTATCTTTTTGCCTTCGAACAGTCCTTGTGTTTTTATCGTCAAATCGAATAAATCGCGAAAATTGGGTAAATCTGTTTCGTGACATACCTACATGCTTTATATAAAACTTTCCATAAAGAGGGCACCAGAGTTCGTTTTAGTCAATTATTCCTTGCTTATTTCTTCCGGCAGTAATAAACAGGCTTAAAAATGATCGAATTTCAATATCGTCAACTGGCTTCCATAATGTCCCAATAGTACGAACAGCTTCTAAATTAGTGAAAATCACTATAATACCAATGGTTGCATCATCAAAAAACAACCTGAATGCATCAAATGGGGTATCAATGTCTACCCCAGGTGGAAGCTTCACCTTATTCAAAGCTGTTTCAATAATGTTGTGCGCTCGAGTTTTTCCCTTTGCAATTGATGTTGCACAAAGGTTTCTGAATAGTTTAGCAAATCATCCTCAACTGCATCACTGTCACTTCCCTGCTGTTCATCGCTAACTTCGTCGGCACTTTCTTCAAAATCTATCTCGATAGAAGAAGTATCGTCATTTCGATTATCTTCATCCTCACTAACTCCTATATCAGCATCCATATCATTTTCCTGTATTGCAGCGATAATCTCCAGTTTAGTTAGTGCTCTATGCCGATAAGTTATAATGTCTGTACATTAGAATTTTAGGTAGATACCATGTATTTAGCATATTTAATGCTGTAAAAATTGCGTTTTATATTTTACTTACCAGATTTGAAAAAAACACAGAGATTGAACTAATGTAAGCCAATTGCAAATATGTAATATATAACAATGTAAAATTTACCTATGCACTAAGCACTCAATTCACGGATCAACTGGTTGCAATTTATTTTCACACAAATTGGGGAATAATCCTGCGTATGCAGTTGAAAAAAACCTAAATAGGGGGAATCCCCCGAAAAACTTATAGGGGAATCGCCATCATGCGCGGTGAAAAGAATTTTGAAGAAGGGAAATGTGAATGCATATTTTAGGAGATTATTCGTCACACATTATATCGAGCAATGAAACGAATGTGCCGCTTCTAATAATATTTTTCATATGTGCCTCGGGAGCTCACCTTGGTAGAGGGTGTCAGTAAAGTATGTTTATCATGATATCTAAAATGCTTTAAATATATTCAAATTTATTTTAGTTGTTTTATGTGTCAAAAAGCAATTGTTTATAATACTAAAGGACACAGTTCGATTAAAATTGTATCTAGAGAAATATAGCGCTTTTAAAATGGAATGTGCCTCTGAGGCACACCTTGGTAGGATTAGAGTTAAACTGACAGCATGAGAGCACAAGTGTCGTTTTGAATTTAAGGAAAAATCCCTGTTGTTTTCCCAGCTAAATGACTTTTTTTCATTTGTAACACTTTGCTTCTAAAAAAAATTATAAGTTCGATAAATAAATTTCTTGAAAAGTGACACTTTTCGTGTTGTGTCATTTTACCGTGGAACAAAACTAGTTGATGAACTTCAAAGTTATTTTGATTACTTTAAGAAGTGTCGTTTTACCAGTAAGCTATGTTTTATTTTATATAATTTTATTATAGTCGAGTTTTTTATTTAAAGGTCCTATATTTTTTTTATTATAACTTAATACTATTTAAAGTGGGTTGTTTCAACAAAATACGCAAAAAAATACAAATGGTTATATTTCAAAACAAAACGAGACTTTTTCACACTTTTTTCTTAAAATAGTAACAATTTGGATGTAAAAGGACATAAGTCAAACATTTTTTTTTAAAAACGGCTTTTTGTAGTAACTTAAATATACCAATTGAAAGAAAAAAAAAATAATACTTTTTTACTTTAAAACTTTTTGGTATTCATTGAAATTCAAAACTAAAATGATTTTTTTAAGTTATAAAAAACTTCAAATGGCTTTTCTGAAAATGTATGAATTTTGACTTATGACAGTTTGCTTTTCAAGCGACGACATTTGGAAATTCCTTGGATGGCACATGATTGGAATTTTGCTTCAACAAGGTGGCGCAAAAGTCATCACCCAGTGGCGTTCACCAATCCGACTGAAAACTACATAGGATAGATGTCAAACGTCGTGGATCATTTAGAACATTGGCACCAGAATTGCCTAAGGCACACCCAAGGGCTGAAAACCCTATCGGATGATGCTATATTTTTTGCAAATAGCGGCAAATGTCAATTTTACTTTGACATTTGTGAAGTAAACAACTTTTGCGCCACCTTGAATATGGTGTTTTATTGTATTCTTTAATAATACTGCGGCCTCACCTTTTGCACAGTTATAAGGATGTGGGGAGTGATAGAATTCATATCCTTGCAGTTTAAAGTCAGTAATCAATTTAAAGTGCGTCTCTGAAATGAGACATATATCTATCTGGTGTATGTCAAGAGTCACTTGCATCTCGCCCTTGCGACTCTCGATACCATTAGCATTCCATTCTAGAATTTTTATTTTATTCATCATGTCTGTCTTTTGGTAACAGCTCTTTTGTTACTGTTTTGTCTCTCTAATAATAATATTCTATCTAATATCGTTTTATTCGATTTTTCCATGGAGCCAATCCTGTTTAGGATTTCTTTCTGAGGTTTTCCATGCCAGTGTTTGGCTCTACTTTGCGTTTTACCGTTTTATCTGCTGTTATTTGAGTATTTATTGATTCTGCCTGAGCATATGCCATTTTTGGACCAACCGTCTTTCGTCTCGGGACCTTTTTGATTATCGCTTGGGCTTTAGGGTTTTTCTTTCTGTGGACTCTTTTGAAAGTCCTTTTTAACTGTTTGCTCATCCTTACTTGAGTTTTTTTGTGTTTTTTTTGCTTTTTGTCCCTTGCAAGTTGGATTTCTTTTGCAACTAAACAACCTCTGTCGCTAGCAGGAAGGTTTTCATTGCAGTTTGCACATTTAGGATGTTCATCCTCTTTCTTCTTACATTCTTTAGTGTGGTGACGTCCTGCACATTTAACACATCTTGGATTTGAGTTGCAGTATCTATGCGTATGTCCATATCTTTGGCAATTTTTGCGTTGGGGCAATTGTTTCGATTTACGTAGGGTATGAATCTCAACTGGCATTCCAAGTATGGTTTTTATTTCATATACTTTTTTCTTATCTTCGTCATGCTCGAAGCTGAGTGTAAAAATTGGTGGCGGTACTTTGCTTTTAAATTTAAGCATATTTAAAACTTCCAAGATTTTAAAGCCTCTGTCTTTTAACTCTTTTTTTATGCTTTCGGGTGAGCATGAGTAATGCAGTCTTTTCACTACCACATTGGTCTTTTTTGCTTATTTTCATAAGAATACCATTGTACCTTTTTTTGGTTTAGTATTTTAGTGAGGCTTCTGTATCCCTCTTCTTTAACCAATTGATTTTGATGTCATTTTTGTTTATTAGCGCTGTAGTAGCGTTAATTTTATTTTCCTCCAATACTTTAGCCAAGCTTTCGTACTTATTTACTTGCAGCGCGATAATTGGTGGTGGCTTGGTTGGATTTTGTGTTTTATTCTCTTTGTTTGAAACATACACAGTGACTGTGCAGCTTTCTTTTGTTGGTGAAATTTTTGGTGACATTTTGCGTTTTTTATGTTTATTCCCCTTGTGACGATGTCCTTCTGTCTCTTTTCTTAGTTCTTCCTCGTTTGTTGAGAACTCGGCAGGTTAGACATTCACTTTTTTCTGGTTGTTGACCTCTTTTTTCAACAATTGCAATTCTTGCTTCAAATTATTTATCTCCTTAAGCAGTGTCTCATTGAGTTGCTTAAACCCATCTCTTTCATCGCAGGCTTTTAAATATTTAGCCTTCAATGTTTCATTTTGTTCTTCTTTTTTAGATGGGGTGTTCTCTCGACTCTTTTACTTCTCCCAAATGGGTCGTTGCGTAGCAATAAAATTAATACAAAAGGGGATGAAAACAATTCTTTCGAACAGCGATCTAAGAAAATTCAATGTTCATAAAATAACGTATATACTCGTATATTAGAAGATTCGCTATTCATACAAAATCCGATAAAAATTATAAACAAAATTATTGCTTATTATATTTGATAACAACAATAATTTGATTCATAAATTGACGGTAATAGTAAACAACTTAGATTTTTAAAAACAAATTGCTTGACGTGGATAGATGCCCATTGATATGAGTATCTCTCAATCTCTCGAGAGGTTCCATGCAGCCAGCATCAAGTATTGAAGACCAGTGGCAACATTGCCAAAAAGCCATCAGAGACGCCGCCTCTGATGTGCTTGGTTTCACTCGGCCACCACAACGAAACCCCTGGTTTGACGACGAGTGCCGGCAAGCACATGCAGCGAAACAATAGGCATACAAAGCGGCGTTGCAAAGAAGGACCATTGCTGCTCGTGAGCTCCACGCGCAGAAAGGAAAAGACGAACACCGGCTTCTCAGGAGAAGAAAGAAAGAGCACGAGAAGCGCGCGATCGAGGGAATAGAGAGATGTTACAGCAGGAATGTGGTTCGTAAATTTTAACAAAGGGTAAAAAGAACCTGCAAAGGCTACAGAGCCCGAACCGAAGCCTGCAAGTACGCCTAGCCGCCGAGCTATTCAAAGTTGCAGGCGATGACTTGGTTAGGAGCATGCACCAACTCATCTGTAACATATGTATGGTCAGAGGAAAGTATGCCCGATGATGGGTTGGTTACCCACCAGGCGCGTCCCCAGGTGGTGGATAGGGGGACCTCGGTACGATACGTTCGTGATCCGAGGTTTTAGAGTCATAGCGGCGTTTTATACACCGTCAAAGCTCTATCGCGAACCAAACAACAAAAAACAAGTATGCAGGAACAACTTAAGGATTTAAATACTCCAGGTGGTACTCGCATGGGCGAAAATCCACCCGTGGTCTTTTCGACCACGGTCGGGGCACGGATTCTGGAGGCCCCAACCGACATACATATACCGCCCGCCTGTACAGGCGTTGACCTTCGAGTTGCGAAAAGGTTTGCTTCCGAAGATTCCAGCAGCTCTATCTCCGACACGTTCGGTAGACTGGGCTGGAAACATGAAGAAAGTGGCGGAGAGGTTCAACCTGATACGCTTAATCTTCAGACCAATAGACAGACAGCCGATAGGTGTGATGCTGCCGACGAGGCCTGCGAAACCGAACAGGTGAAACGGGCCACAGAGGCGGCGTCCACTGGTCAGCGTCCATCTAAGAGCCAGCGAAAGAGGAAAAGGAGAAAGGCGGCTATCGTGCGGCGCAAAGAAACTGCACCGCCATTTGAAGGCGCAAGCGCTGAGAACTGCCCTTCCCCGGCGGCGACGGCAAAGAGATGCAGGTCGGTAGAGGTTACCCCAACCGAAACCAGCCAGCTGACTGAAACCAACGCTGCCTCCCCTTCCAATAGCTCGAACAGGAAAAACGGAGGAAGAAGACCTCAAGCACTCCTGTCGGTGGAACTGCGCGCGCACCTTCTGCGTGCCCTTCCACTAGAACACTTCCAGCTGATGTATTTCCAATGATTGGATTTACTCAGATTAACCTTCAACACTCCAAGGCTGCTACTGCACTCATCAGTAAGAAGCTTTCTGTGTTGAATACAAAAGCCCACATAACATCCATACAGGAGCCATGGGTGTGGAAAAATCGCATCTGTGGCCTTGGAGGTGTTCGTGGCACTACGATACTCTGTGACGAGCGGTCCGAGAGACCAAGGGCTTGTCTTGCTGTGTCGAACCTTTTCTCAGCGACTAAGCTTGGACAATTTTGTGGCCAAGATTTGGTTGCTGCAGCCATTAGCTACGAAACGAATGGAAGTTGGAAGACCTTCATCGTGGCGTCAGCTTATCTCCCCTATGATTCGGTAGTGCCTCCACCACCGAGGGCAATTGCTGAATTCATTGACTATTGCGACACCAGGAAGATGGGCCTAGTTATATGCTGTGATGCCAATGCTCAAAACACTGTTTGGGGCAGCAGCAAACGCAACATGCGAGGAAACCATCTCCTGGATTTCATTTTATCATCTGATCTTACTATCAACAATGTTGGCTCGCAACCAACTTTTGTGACGTCAAGAAGACAGGAAGTGATCGACCTAACTTTATCAAATAGATACTTTAAGGCGGTTACTAACTGGAGGGTCTCTTCGGAGGTGTCCCTCTCAGACCATAGATATATCGAATTCCAAATCGGATGCGAAGCCATCACTTTGCAGGAGAGGAGGAATCCGAGAAAAACCAACTGGATACGCTTCAGGGAGGAATTAGGGAAAACTCTCAAAACTCCAACCAAACTCAGGACGAGACAAAAGGTAGAGGAAGCTGTTCAAGACCTGAATAGTGCCATTACTAGCTGTTTTGAACTGACGTGCCCAGTAAGCAAACCCCCTGGCAGAACACCGGTTCCCTGGTGGAGCTCGGAACTGCAAAGAATTCGTAGAGAAGCTAGAAAGCTTCTAAATAGGTCACTCAAGACTGCTTTGGAGACAGACTGGAATCTCTACCGATCGAAGCAGAAGGAATATAAGAGGCTAATACGGGTATCGAAAAGTGCTTCTTATAGGAATTTCTGCGAAAAGATTGAAACACTGGGTGAAACTAGTAGGTTGGTTAAAGTTTTAAAAAAGGGCAAGCCAGCCAAACTGGACTCACTTAGAAAACTTGATGGTACCTTCACTGAAACGAAAGCGGAAACTCTTAGTTATCTACTGGAGTCTCACTTTCCGGGTAACCAGATTACAGTTGGTTCACAACCAGCCCCGATTACCGAGGCTATGAGTAAGCCAAGACAAACAACTTGGCGTAGCTGGTATATTGCGAAGGCCGTATTAACGGACGAGGCCATTAAATACACCTTTGCGTCTTTTGACGGCTTCAAGTCACCTGGTACGGACGGAATATACCCAGCCATGCTGCAACAATGTAAAAACCAGTTGCTACCGACTAAGAAGAAAATCTTTACCGCTGTCCTAGCACTGGCATACATTCCAACACCCTGGCGTACAGTTAGAGTGGCATTTATACCAAAAATTGGCAGAAGTGACTACTCGCTCGCCAAGAGCTTCAGACCAATCAGTCTGACTTCCTTCTTGCTGAAAAGCATGGAAAGGCTGGTCGAGCTTCACGTGCGCAAAACTGCTTTGCGATTGCACCCACTATCTCAGACGCAACATGCATATCAACGCGGAAAATCCTGCGAGACTGCGCTCCAAAATCTAGTTGGCAGAATTGAGGGCGCGCGTGACAGAAAAGAATACGCGATGGGTATCTTCATAGATATTGAGGGTGCTTTTGACAATACGACTTTTGAAAGCACGTACAGCTCCGCCAGACAACACGGAGTAGACGAACCATTGGTGTTGTGGATTAAAGCAATACTAATGAATAGAACGTTGGTTGCGGATGCGGATTGTGGCCGCTATGTTATGGCGGGGGTAAACAGAGGCTGCCCGCAAGGCGCCGACATGTCTCCACTGCTGTGGTGTATGCTGGTCGAATCTCTGTTGAACGCACTCAACAGTTCTAATATTTACGCTCAGGCGTACGCGGATGATGTTGCCGTGCTTTCTGTTGGATAATGCCTAGCGACTGTATGCGCCAAGGCGCAGGCGGCCCTTGACGTGATCGACGAATGGTGCACTAGGAATGGGCTCTCGGTCAATCCTCTTAAAACTGAGGTTGTTCTCTTTACGAGAAGGAGGAAGCTGGTCGGGTTGACTCAGCCAGTGCTAAAAGGCGTCACAATCGAACTCTCCAATGCAGCAAAGTATCTGGGAGTCATCCTGGATAGCAAACTTCTTTGGTCCAAACATGTTGAGCTGAAGACTGCCAAGGCGCTGTCTATTTTCTGGCAGTGCAAAGGCATTTTCGGCAAGACATGGGGCTTATCACCGAAAAGAGTCCTATGGATTTATACGGCTATGATAAGACCATTTATAGCATACGCATCGGTTGTTTGGTGGAATAAGCTTTCACGTAAATACGCAGGTATGTCTCGGCTGCACGGGGCCTTCCCCAGCACGCCTGGCTCCGGCCTAGATGCACTATTGAACCTTCCGCCCCTTGATGTTTACATCATGGGATGTACAATCAAGGCTATCTCACGTCTTACAAGAGGTGGCTTTTGGTATAACTCGCACTGGAGTTTTGATGAACTTGCGCAACGGTTGTCCTTCGACTCCTGTCTTATGGATATGCCGTCTGATGCGATGACACCGGAACTTCGGCTAAAGCGCAAATACGAGGTCGACTTTCCTCGCGTCCAGGACTGGCTCTGGCCGGACTCTGAACCTGGAAGGGAATGCAGTCGAATCTTTACGGATGGCTCCAAAACCGATCAAGGATCTGGTGCTGGTGTCTTCGTGGAGAGCGATAGCGTTAGACTTTTCTTTCCGTTAGGCAAACATGCGTCAGTCTTCCAAACAGAGACTTATGCTATCCTAATGGCCATGGACTATGTTACGAGGAACAGGTGGAGGGGGCGAAGTATCTGCGTCTGTAGCGACAGTCAGGCTGCGCTTAAGGCCTTACTCAAACCCTTAACTACCTCCAAAATAGTACGTGAATGCAAGATATCTCTGAATTCGGTCGGAAGGCTGAATTCACTTAAACTTGTCTGGGTCCCGGGTCATAACGGGATCACGGGAAACGAGATCTCCGATGAACTTGCTAGACAAGGCTCAGAGGGGGACCTCTCAGGACCTGAACCAGCGATCTGTCAGCCTGCGTCCTCGGTCAGGGCTTCCATTGACGGTTGGGTTTCCTATGAACACAATCGCCGTTGGCATGACTCTCCAGGGTGCAGACAGACTAAGCAAATGCTCCCCGATGTCTGTGGGAAATCCGCGGCATTCTTGTTGTCTCTCAACAGAAAAGACTGCAGACAGACTACTGGCGTTCTAACGGGACACTACGCTTTTGCCAAACACCTTAAGGTGCTAGGCCTAAGCGACACCACCAACTGCGAAGCCTGTGGAGAAAGCGACGACACTGCGGAACATTTCCTCTGTGATTGTTCTGCTTTTGCTCGTATCAGGTGGCAGGTATTTGGTGCGGATATGGTGAGTGCTGTAAACCTAAGCTCCTTATCATTGAAGCGCCTTCTCGTTTTTCTTAGAAAAACGAGTAAATTCCCACAGTAAAATGTGGTGTGTCTGCCTGGCAGTACAATGGACCAGTATTGAGTCTGAGTGCTCCAGTGCAGAAAGTTTCACACATCCCGACAAAAAAAAAAAAAAAAAAAAAAAAATGCCCGATGAATGGAACCTCAGCATTGTTTGCCCGATCCTCAAGAAAGGAGACACTCTGAACTGCGCCAACTACAGAGGTATTAGTCTTCTTAACATCGCCTACAAGAGCTTATATGCCGTGCTGATTAGTCCCTATCAGTGCGGCTTTAGGCCAGGAAATTCTACCATCGGCCAAATATTCATACTGCGCAGATCGTGGACAAAACCCAGGAAGTCCAAATCGATACCCACCACCTTTTTATCGATTTTAAGGCCGCCTATGACAGCATTTATAGAGACAAGCTATACAGAGCAATGCCTAGTTTTGGCATCCCTGCCAAACTCGTCCGTTTGTGTAGGATGACAATGAAGAATTCACGCTGCTCCATCAAGGTTGGTAGAGAACTCACCGAGACCTTCGATGTCAAAAAAGGATTTAGACAAGGCGATGCGCTGTCATGTGCTTCTTTAACATCGTTCTTGAAAGAATGGTGCACAACTCAAATGCTAACACCAGAGGCACTATCTTTCAAAAGTCCGTCCATCTACACGCCTACGCCGACGACATCGACATAATCGCAAGTGGCGAAGATGGGTTTGGCGATCTATGAGGGCAAGACAAAGTATAATGTCAACAAGAAATGACACCAAACACCGACGTGTCGGACAGAATATCACTATAGACAGATATAAATTTGTGGTTATTGAGTAGCAAAGCCCTCTCTCGAACAACTATGGTGACCCTTTATAACACATTAATAATGCCTGTTCTTCTCTATGGTGCTGAGGCATGGACTCTAGCAAAAGCGGATGAGGTCACTCTTGGTTGTTTTGAGAGGAAAATTCTTCGGGTAATATTTGGTCAAGTCTGCATAGACGGTGAGTGGAGGAGGAGATACAACGACAAACTGTACGGGCTGTACAGCGACATCGACTTAGCCAGAAGAGTGAAGGTCCAACGACTGAGGTAGCTGGTTCATGTAGAGCGAATGGACGTGAATTCTCCGGCCCGGAAGATCTTCTACACCCGAGCGACGACGAAGTAGAGGAAGACCGCGACTCGGGTGGCGCATGCTCAATTACATTGGTTGTTCTGTAAACCTGGTCGATTGTAGATGTGAGTGCTTTAACAAAAGTTTTTCGAATACCTTCGACATTATCGGTAAGAGCGATATTGGCATATATGATTTTTTTCTCATTTAGTGGTTTACCGGGCTTTGGAACCATTATAACTTCAGCTACCTTCCGTTGTCGTGGAACGTACAATAACCTGAACGATGCATTTATAAGATAGGCAAACTTGATTAAAGCTTTCCTAGGTAACTGTTTAAGAACCTGTCCTGTGATAAAGTCATATCCAGGAACTTTGCTCAATTTTAGTTGCTCTATTTCGAAGCGTAGTTCGGGTAGCGATACACTTTTTATTCTGTAATTGTCAGGTGCCACGGTTAGGATGGGAAATTCGAGCAACGATGACCATCAAATGGTTTATATGTTTCTTCCAGATGTTCGGCAAATAGTTCGGCTTTTTCCTTGGAAACTAAGCATGAATAGCGGAAGTCCGCGCTTGACAACAATTCCCTCGTCTTGTTCCATTTTTTGCTTTTTCTTTTTAAGTGTATTAACCGCTGTAGTAATTATTGTAAGAGTTAAGCATACAACTCACACTGTCAAACCATATTTATATTCATGTACCTACATTTTATACACATCTAGTCATACACGTTTAAGATTATTCTTATAAAGAGAGCGTCAGTTTTATGATCGCATTCGAAGTAAACGGACGTGTTGTTATTTAATCCGCATCGTCTCTAGTAAAACAGTACCTACTACAAATTTATCAGAAGTGGGATTACCTGAAAAAAAAGAACAAATGAATTAATACCTTGCCACCAATGAAAGTGAAGGCAAAATAAAGTTTTTATTACAGATTGTGTGTTTACCACAAAGTTGGTTGTGTCACCGCGAACATTTTTTTTTTATTCTCTTCGTTATAAAAAACACAGTACTGAATTCAGGCGAATTCATAGCAGCAGATGTGCGAGGAGAAAATCCATGTAACGGCGACGCAGAAAAAGATCGAAAAACAGCCGCTAGATACTGCAGCCGGGAAAAGAAAATGAACTGTTGCAACGGATCGGACTAATCCAGGAGGTGGTGGAAAACGATCGGACAGTACGACAGGAGAGTTTAAAGTGGCGCAACAAATTGGATTGTGGAAGGAGATGTTGCCGGAATTCACCGGAACGACAAGTGATGATATGTGGCTGGCACAGCTAAGAAATGTCGAAGAAATGTACGGTGTGGAGAAAAAAAATGTACACGTACTTTTCGTAAGCAAAATGAGAGGCAAGGCCCAAGAATGGTTGTACGCACAACCTAATTTTTTACACGACGACATAGATAACCTGACAGAGGAGTTGAAAGAAGTTTTTGGTACAAAACAAAACAAGATGGAGATGAGAAAAAGATTCGAAAACCGAAAGTGGAAAGTGAGCGAAACTTTCAGTGAATATTTCTACGACAAAGTGAGACTGGCGACTGGATTGAAAATGGGCGAAGAAGAATGGATTGAATATGCGGTTGAGGGTTTTTCTGATAACAACATAAGGTTATATGCCCGTGTCCAGGGGTATACAACAAAGGCAGGACTACTTCGAGCGTTCGGCAAAGTCACTCAGCGGAAGGTGCAAACAGGATCGACTGCTAGTACATTTAGCAACAGACAGACGGGATTGACAGCGGATAGAACGGCAAAAGATAGACAAGTGGACGGACAAAGAGTTGGGCTCAGGTGCTATAATTGCAACTCGGTGCGACACGTGGCAAATGTTTGTCCTAGGCCAAAGAGGAAGTCAGCAGTACATCAGTTGTCAGAAGATGGCATGTCCAGTGATTACCTAAGACGTTTGTATTTTAAATTTACAATTGATTGTAATAGTATTCCCTTAGACTGCCTCATAGACTCCGGAAGTCCGATAAGTATGGTTAGAAGATCGTGTATACCGACTAATATATCCATATCTAAATGTAAGAGAAAAAGAAAATATTTCGGTTTAAATTAAAGTTTGCTTAAAATATATGGAATGTTGTCGTGCGTAGTTTTTTATAAAAAAGTTGGAATAAGAGTAGGGGAAGGTTGTGTACCTTGGTCCGATTGTACCTTGGTCCGATTGCCAATATCCAGAAAACTACAAAGCACGCAAAAACCGGCCCTTCTGTGAAATGTTGATCTTCTGTTCATTTGTCTTCTCAGTTTCTTTTTGAAGGCACAGCTGCAACGAGTCGGCAGAAAAACAAACAAACATAGTTTTCAATGAAAAAAGTATTTTTTTTATCTCTTTTCTGAAGTTATGTAGTGCTTAGTTTTCTGTCTTTTTTCCGCTACTTTAATCGATTTCGGAAAGTGTATTAATAATCTTTTGGTAGGAACACATTGTCGTTCGTATGTGGTTTGAATACTACGTTAAAATCGAATTTGTTTGGCTAAAGTGGTGTAAGTGTACCTTGGACCTATCATAGCGCGTGTACCTTGGACCATTGATTTGCCCTTTAATGAAAATTTTTAAATAATATTGAAGTGATAAATTTGTTTTTCTTTTATGTTGTTCCCTTAAAGTAAGTTTTTAAATAATATTGAAGTCCTTTGTTAAGTTTTTTTTAGTAAAAGAGTTTTTTTTATTTAATACTATTATTTGAAATAATTTTTTTTTTAATCAAGCCAAAAACTTTAAGATAATGGTTTGTTTTTTGCTGTTTTTTTTTGAAAAAAATTAAAAATGGTACCATTTTTACTTTTTATTGAAATAAATTAAAGTTTTCACCTTTAAACTAAAGAAAAACGTTTAATAATATTTTCGGTTCAAGGTACAATACTCCGTGGACCAAGGTACAACCACGTCTTGTACCTTGGACCGTTTGAGGTTAGCATATAAAAGTTAAGTTTTCTAAGGAATGGTAAGCAATATCCTTTTGGTAGTTTCGCCATATCATAGAAAAGACTTCAGGTAGTAACACAAAAAAAAAGAAAAACTAAAGAAAAAACGACACATAAAATATTGGCAAAAAACTGAAATCCGGACCGAGGTACACGACCTTCCCCTAAATCTTATGGTAATAGACGATCGATCGACGAGTTATGAGGCAATCTTGGAAAGCGATTTCCTAAAAAGTGGAAAATTTAAACTAGTTTCAAAATTAGAAAATAATATAACTTGCTCAAAGGAAATAGAAGATGATAGTGAACATTTTGGAAAACAGCTCATGTTAATCGACTGTAAAGATAATGATAGTTGAGAATTGGATTTAGAAGTTGGTGAAGACGTATGTGATGTTCATGAAGAAAATCTTAAAACATTGTATAAGTCAAGTTATTTTTTTGCCGATCGCTCTACGGAACCGGTAGTTAAAACTAAAATGAATTTAACGCTGAATGATGTGAAACCGTTTCATTGTCGACCGCGTCGTTTGTCGTATGCCGAAAAAAACGAACTTAGTTCATTGCTAGACGAATATGTCGGTAAAGGGTATATTGCAGAAAGTGAATCTGAATACGTGTCGCCGATAGTATTGGTAAAGAAAAAGACAGGTGATCTTAGGATGTGCATAGATTTTCGTCCGTTAAATAAAGCGACTGCAAAAGATAGTTATCCGATACCGGTGATCGACGATTTGCTAGACATACTGGCAGATAAGACCATTTTTTCTAAGCTAGACATCAAGAATGGGTTTTTTCACGTTCACATGCATAACACATTTAGGGCAATACGAATTTTTGAGAATGCCGTTTGTTTTGAAAAACGCGCCGTCAACTTTTCAGAGACACATTAACAAGATATTTGCAGACATGATTAGGAACGATGAAGTTATAATTTACCTAGACGATATAATGACAGGAGTTTAAATATTTGGGTGTCCTCTTGACCTACAATTTAAGCTATCTAAAGCACTCCAAAGAAAAAAGCAACGAAGCTAAATTGGCTCTTAATATAATGTGGCCAAAGTTTTTTTCGAACCAAAATGTTGATATAACGTCCAAGTACAAAGTTTTCAACGCGACAGTAAATGCATGCATGGCATATGGCGTCCAACCCGTCGGATACACACACTTCGAAGCTTTTGAAACTGTACAAAGGAACTTTTTTAAGAGGATATTTCGTTTGCCTAATTCAACACCCAACTACGCCATATATGTAGAGTCAGGAATAGTCCCTATATACAAGGTTTCGCAAAAGTAATCCTCCTATCAGAAAATGCTATAAATTTTGCGATTGGCCCCTAATGTCAGTTCTGTTTTGACATTTGTGTAGTAAACACATGCGAAATACACGTTAATAAACAATGTTACGCTACACTGCTCCAGAACGCGGAATATTGGTGACTATTTATTTGAGCAATAATCGGTCGGTGACCAAAAAACATCGGAAGGTTATTTTTGCGCCACCTTGTATATACAAAATTTGAAGGCAAATGCGAACTTCATTACTAGAGTGATGAAAAGAAGTGAAACTTGTCTTCACAAAATCATCTTAAGAAAATTACTTCGAGTGAATGCTTCCCCGTTTAAAAACTGGAACGAACTAGCTTTATCTTACGAAACAAGTTTAAACTTAACAGAAACTAATGTGACCGATTGGCAGGCTCAGTTTTCTGATGTGATTGCTAAGGTGGATCACAAAATGTTTCTGGATAACCTTTCCAGAGCATCTTCATCTACTTCAAGAGCTATTAATAGTCATTTAAACCATGAACTGCCCTCGGAAGTCTCTTACTTTAGTAATGAATTTTCAGCCTCGGTTATAGGTATTATTTTTAGAGCAAGAGTTGAAATTTTAAATTTGAACTTTATACCTCATCGATCAGACTTGCCCCAGCTATGTGATCTATGTAACGGAAGAGTGAATGAAGATATATACCATTTTCGTCTGCTTGTCCTATTCTACAAGAAATTCGCCGGTTGCATTTTCGGGAAAGTTTTATATCTTTGGACAAACTTTTTGAAATTTTAAATGGAGCAATGGGCTGGCTCAGCCTCTTTAAATATTGCCAACATGCTCTTTCTTACCGTAACAGTTTCACATATTAAACTTAGTCGATTACCCACTTATTGCAGTTTTGACCAAATTTTATACCTAACTATTTATTGTTTTGTTGCTGATCATACTAAATTTTCATAATATCTCTTTTGTGTTTCAAATCACGTTAAAATTGATAATATTGTATAAACAGCTATTTCTAACCAAATTGTGTATTATTTTGTGTTTCAAATCACGTTAAAATTGATAAAATTTTGTATAAACAGCTAATCAAATTAACCAAATTGTATAATATTTTGTGTTTCAAATCACGTTAAAATTGATAGCATTGTTTTATATAATAATATTTCTTCATATCTTTTGTTAAACATTTTTTCTTTTTTCCTTTTCTTTATATTTTAAAATTTTTGCTTTTTATTATTTCTTTTATTTTTAAATCATATTATGAAATGTCATCTCAGGCAGACGGCAGTATTGCCATGTCCTTATTCTTAAGTATACCAATTTGTAAACTTTATGATGAAAAAATAAAGAATCTATCTATCTATCTATCTCTATATAATGACAGCTACGACGACGTACGAAGACCATTTTAGAATACTCTCTGAAGTTTGGAGGAGGATGGTAGACAATAGATTGGAACTAAGGATAGATAAATGCAAGTTTCTACAAAAGAAAAGAAAATATTTAGGTTTTACGATTACGGGAGCGGGTATACACACAGATGATATGGGTATCGAAGCTATACAAAATGTCCCGGTTCCACAAAAAAACTCATGCGGTACAAAGTTTTTTGGGTTTGTGTTCTTATTTCCGTAGATTCGTTAAAGATTTTTCGACCATAGCAAAACCACTGTACGATCTTACAAAAAAAGATAGGGAATTCAAGTTTGGTGACAAACAGCTAGAGGCCTTCGAAAACTTGAAAAACAAATTGATAGAAGCTCCGGTCTTGGCACTGTATAGTCCAAAGGACGAAACAGAACTTCATTGCGACGCAAGTGCACAGGGATTTGGAGCAATTCTGCTACAAAGAAAGCAAGACGGAAAGTTACATCCGATTTTTTATTTTTCAAAGAGAACGACAGATTACGAAGCAAAGTTGCATAGTTTTGAGTTAGAGGCGCTGGCAATAATAAGCGCTTTAAAACGTTTTAGGGTATATTTACAGGGTAATCAGTTCAAGATCGTAACTGATTGTAATTCATTGACCCTAACGCTAAACAAGAAAGAACTCAACCCTAGAATTGCCAGATGGGCGTTAGAACTACAAAATTTTGATTACACTCTAGCACACAGGGCAGGTACTCGCATGCAACACGTCGACGCGTTAAGTAGATCGACAAATATTCTGACGATCGAAACGAATACTTTCGAGGCAAACCTGGTAGTATGCCAAGGAAAAGACGGAAATATAGTTAAGATCAAAGAGTTGTTAGAACGATCGAACCATAATTTATATATATATATAGAAAGAAAAATAATGGCAGTGTCGTGTTTTGTATACCAACAGAAATGGAAAGTCATGTTTTGTATAAATATCATGACGAAGTAGGTCATGTAGCAACAGATAAGGTGTTAGAATTAGTGTCAAAAAGTTACTGGTTTCCCAAAATGAGAGAGAAGATAGGATCGCACATAAAAAACTGTTTGAAGTGTATTGCTTTTTCGGCTAAACAGGGCCGTGAAGAGGGTTTCATTCACAACATACCTAAAGACGAAAAACCGTTCGTGGTAGTACATGTAGATCATTATGGTCCAATAGACAATTCAAGGGCGGTTAAAAAGTATATACTAGTGGTAATAGATGCTTTTACAAAATTCGCGAGACTCTACCCGACTAAAACTACAAATACAAAGGAAGTAAATCGAGCGTTTACGGACTATTTTAGAGCGTATAGTAGACCGAAGTATATTATATCAGATAGGGGTAGTTGTTTTACCTCTGCAGAGTTCAAGGACTTTTTGTCCAAAGAAGGCGTTCAACACTCATAAAGATTGCGACAGGTTCACCCCAAGCACACGGACAAGTAGAGAGAGTGAACAGGAGTTTGGGACCAATGATAGCCAAATTAGTCAAACCAGAAGAAGGGGTATTTTGGGACCACGTTTTAGAGGTAGTCGAACATACACTCAATAACACAGTGGGTAGGAGTACAAAAGAACATCCTAGTGTAATGTTGTTTGGAGTGAATCAGAAAGGCAAATGGTCGGATGAACTTAAAGAAAATTTGACAGAACTAGAGTCAGGAGACGTACGCGACCTGGCAAAGACACGTACCAAAGCAGCTCTAGAACAAAAAAGAGTCACAGGCATACAACAAACGATACGTAGATAAAAAACGGTGCAAGCCCACGAAATATAATGTAGGGGACTACGCTATGATAAAAAATTTTGACTCGCACCCGGGGGCGTCTAAAAAGCTGATACCAAAATCTCTACCCGATCGAAAAAGTCTTACGCAACGACAGATATCTACTTAAAGATGTTGACGGTTTTCAACAGTCGCGAATACCTTACCAAGGAGTATAGGCGATCGGCAATATGAAACCATGGCTGAACAAGAGTAAAGCGAATGATTGATTGTAAATTTGCAAGATCAGGTGATCTTAATGGTCAGGATGGCCGAATTGTAGTAATTATTGTAAGAGATAAGCAAAGCATGCAACTCACACTGTCAAGCCATATTTATATTCATGTACCTACATTATATACACATCTAGTCATACACGTGTAAGATTAAGAATAAGAATAAAGAGAGCGTCAGTTTTATGATCGCATTCGAAGTAAACGGACGTGTTGTTATTTAATCCGCATCGTCTCTAGTGAAACAGTACCTACTACACCGCGTCGATAATTTTGAAACCTTTAGTTTTAAGATCTTGTAAAACATTTTCTTTGCGGCACGAAGACTGGCGTTTGTGGAACAGCTTTCGGTGACTTTTTTCTAAACAATTTTCCTTCTCTTGGGTGTTGTGTTTTGACCATTTCTTTAGCCTTTTTTCGTCCTTCATTGGTTTTATTGTTGCCCCTTTCAGGTTTGTTATTGGTTTTATTTGCGATTGGTAGCGTAGTTTTCTTTATTTTGTCGCGCCTATTTTGAAGTTCCTTAGCCACTTCGCATCCGCGATAATTTGCCGGATGTTTTCCATTGCAATTTATGCATGTTGGTAGGTCTTGTCTACTTAGAGCGCATTCCTTCGATAAATGTTTACCGGCACATTTTACGCAACGCGGCTCTTTTTGGCAATACGTGTGCGTGTGATTGTAGCCTTGGCAACGCTTACACTGAGGAATCTGACGAGTCCTTTGGCGCATCGATTCAATTTTAACCACTATGTTTAGGATAGTTTTAATGTTGTATATTTTTTCCATGTTTTTTTTTTTTTACCTTATTTTGAGGTTTTTTCCTTAGCGTTTCTATTTCGTTGGCATTTGCCTTTTTGGGTTGTCTATCTTTTAGCACAACGACTTCTGGTGAGGAGCCGGCTTTCCGTTTTTTGTTCGGTCTCCTCTTAGTGATTCAATCCGTTTCGCGCGCTAGCTCTTCTTCGTCCGTATGATAATCGCGGCTAGCTAAGCGGTACGATTTGGCTTCGGGCTGTTTTTTAAGTTGAGATTCAACAAGTGCTTTGTTCTCAGCTTTCAGCTGATATAATTCTTTTTTAGCTCTTGATGAAGCTGTTCAATTTGGTTAAGCTTAGTGCGGAGTTCCTTGTTTTCGTCCTCGAAGCTTTTGCATTTCGTTGAGTCCCGCGAAAGGCGTCCAAAATTTTGCCTGCCTACCTCTGAAGAGTGTGGATTTTCCAGTAGAACTGGGCTGCCACGTGGGGTATTATATCTTTTTGTTTTAATCATTGCATTTTTTGTATACTCTTTGCACTCCGTATGCTGAGGGTGGATTTTAGTCGCCTCTTACGACCGGCATGTCTACCTCGGGTAGATTCTGATCCCTATCCCGAAGGGTGGATTTTGGTCGCCTCTTATGACCGGCATGCCAACCTCTCGTAAATTCTGGCCCCTATCCCGAGGGGGTGATATATGACAAACAGTTCAACAATTTGTACTGTAAAGTTCTATTCAACGTTTGAACTGAAGTCATTAGCTATTACATAATACACAACACAAGTAACTTTGTGTTGTCGTGGGGTACACATCACAAAAAATTAGCTCCTTAATTTAAAAATGAATTGTTCAGTGTGTAAACAAAAAATAGATCGCAATTGCCCTGCAAAAATAAATTGTGGTGACTGCAAGCACATTTTTCATTTAAACTGTGTAAATATCACTAAAGATGATGCTGAATATTTTAAATCAAGTGGTAATCCATATCGGTGCGATAAGTGTGCAGTTCTACGACGACGGTCTCTGCATGATTAAATGCCAGCAACGTCCAAGAAGCGCACCAACAACAACGCTCCATCTAAAGCTAGTACTCTTCTAACTGCGGAATCGAACACTCAGCCGTCAATTGGAGAGTCATCTAACAGTGACATCAATAGCGAGGGTCAATGTAATCTCCAGATGATATATGCCAAACTATCAAAATTGGAAAACTGTAACACCCGCTTTCTCCAGGAGTTGGCCGAATTGAGAAAAGAGAACGAAGACCTTAGAGCTAAAGTGCAAAGACTAGAGTAAAAATTAAATTGGCAACAACAAGAATCGCTAGTGAACTCTATAGACATTGTTGGTGTCACAAATGTAAATGGCACCAACGCAATTGAAAAGGCAAAGCAAATTTTCGGTGATGCCGGTGATCTATAGATGTTGCTGACTGTGAAATTCAGAGCTGCTATGTTAAAAAAATGCGCTCAAAATCTCAGCCTAAGCCAATCATCTGTGTTAAGTTCTCCAACCTTACAACGAAGCAACGCATAATGTGCGCAAAGAGGACTAACAAAAACAAACTCATCTCTCAAGTGGTTGACCTCTCCGGCGGGGACGTAAGCAGAAGCAACAGCAAGAACAACAAAGGAAGCAGCATATTTGTCAACGACTACCTAACTCGTTACACACAAGCTCTTTTAATGAAGACGAAAGAGATAGCGAAGGAAAAAGGTGCAAAATACGTATGGTTTAGTAAAAATCAAATATTATTAAGAAAGGAAGAGGGTGGAAGAGTTATCTCGATTAAATCATTTAGTGATATCTCACTCATTTGAGTTTGTCTTCTTGTCCTTTTCTTTTTGTATTTGTATTACTATTATGAATTCCAAAAATGATTTAATTGATAACTCTTCTATCCTTGTCCAATGCAAACCTCACTGTGATGCTGTTCTAACTAATAGTTGTTATTGCAATGCAAAATTATTTATTGTTCATCAAAATATTAGAAGTCTGAGAGAAAACTTTTCTGCGCTCGTCGCACATATTAACTCGTTTGCGTGTGTCCCGGATATTGTGTTCGTGTCTGAGATCTGGATCTATGAGGTTGAAGAAAATGATTACTTCCTGCCTGGTTTCAGTTTCTATGCTAAGACAAACGAAAATTACGCAGCAGGTGGCGTTGGCTGCTTTATAAAGAACACTTATAAAATCATTGATGTTTCCAAAGTTGTTTGTCCTAGTGCAGACGTCTTAAAGGTGTCTATCGAAATAAATAATGAAATGTTTGTTTTTTTATGTGTTTATAGATTGCAGATGTTTAATGTGACGATGTTTATTAATGATTTTTCTATTGTGTTAGATAGGGAGAAATCCAAAAAACTTAATGGTTGTAGGTGATTTTAATGTTGATTGTCTAGATGAAAGTCCTACGGTATCAAATTATCTTTCTGTGTTAGCTTTAAATGGCTTGACAAATTTCATCAATGTGCCTACTAGGCCTGCATCAGGTACTTGTTTAGACCATATATATGGACGTTTTCGAAATGTTGCTTCCATAGAGTGTGAATATTGTGTTTTTGATTTTTTGATTACTGACCATTCCATGACCGGCGTTCTATTTAACGTAGAATCTAAAAACAATAGCCCAACTCAGAAAAGTGAACAAAGCAAGCCAAAAATAAACTTTACTAAGCTTCGAAATAAGTTGTGTTTTGAGTCCTGGAACAATGTTTATAACTGTAGTAACGTATCGTATGCATATTTTAATTTCTTAACCACTCTTAAAAGCCATATTGCTAGTTGCAGTTCTCTGACCACAATAAAATCCATAGTTAAACTTAAACCTTTTCATTTATTATTTTATTATTTATTAAATAAAGTAACAACTAAAAATAAACCAAGCAATGTGTTTCTCAAAATGAAATATAAGAAGATATGTGCTGATTTGAAAAAGGAAATACCAATTTGCCGTGACTCTTATTACCGTGCTCAATTTTATTCAGCTAGAGGTAATCTTAAGAAAGAGTGGAAATTTGTAAATACCATTCTCAACAAAAAATCGTCCAATCAAAAAACTATTGTTCTGCGTACTAACAATATGGAAATAACGAATACACATGAAATCGCTGACGCTTTTAATAGACATTTTTCAACTATCGGACCTAAACTACATACTGGACTTATTCAAAATTTATGTTCTCAATGTTCTGCTATTGGTGATGTAAACTGTAGAAGTTTTGTTTTTGACCCTATAACTCCCTTAGAGATTTTAAGGACGATTGGCAGTTTGAATAACTCAAATTCATGTGTTGTCGATGGTATTTCTAATGTTGTCCTAAAAAATATTGCATGTCTCATTGTGGATGTATTAGCTGATGTTTTTAATCGTAGTGTTTTTTCTGGTATTTTTCCTGAAGGACTAAAGTGTGCAGATGTTATTCCTTTGTTTAAAAAAGGCTCTCCAACTGAGATAGGAAATTATAGGCCGATTTCTCTTCTGCCCAGCATAAGTAAAGTGTTCGAAAAACGTATAAAAACTAGGTTAGTAAACTTTTTAGACAAGACTATGTTCTTTCATCCTACCCAATTCGGTTTTCAAAAGGGTAAATCAACCGAGGACGCACTTTTAAATTTTTGCTCGCAGATAATGTGCAACTTTGACAGTAGAAAATGTACAGCTGCGTTATTCATTGATATAACTAAAGCCTTCGACATGGTTGACCATAAAATTCTTTTAAGTAAACTGGAAAATGCAGGTGTGCGTGGTTTCATGCTTGAATGGCTTGATTCATATCTGTATAATAAATCACAGAGAGTAAAGTTGAATGAGACGAGAAGTGAGGTGCAATTAATCAGGCTTGGGGTACCACAAGGTTCAGTCTTGGATCCCATTCTGTTTTTAGTCTATATCAACTCACTCTTCCACCTCAATCTAAAAGGCTTACCTACTGCTTTTGCTGACGATGTTGGGTTATCGTATGGCGTGAACAGTCCTTTAGATCTTATAGCTGACATAAATAGTGATGTACATATTCTTAGACAATGGTGCGCTGAACACAAACTTGTAATAAGTCCTAAGACTAAATTAATGTTCTTTAATCTAACTGCGTCCATTAATCCAAAACCGGATATATACTTTCATGCACCGAATTGCAAAAAATTTAAATTATATCAATGTAAATGTGCAACCAGTGTGTTTGGTCAATTATTTTGTAATAGTGAAAATTGTAGTGATGGCTGTTTTTTGATAGAGAATGTAGACGAATTTATGTACTTAGGACTCTTAATTGACTCTAATATGAAATTTTCATCTCACACTACTGCATTGAAAAAGTACTTTATTTCCACACTTAGGCATTTCTATTCCTTCGTAACATACTCGTATGTTCAACTAAGCTCCTAACCACAATTTATTATGGGCTTTTCAATTCTAAGCTTCAATACGGTATATATTGCTGGGGAGGTGGCTATCAAAACAAAATTCAGCCATTGCTAGTCTTGCCAAAGAATGTTGTCCGGAAAATTTGTCGTAAACCTGCTAGGCATCCTAGTTTTCCTTTGTTTTGTCAATTAGGGATTCTTCCTGTTCGTCACTTATACTGTTTTAAGGTTCTAAAAGCGTTCTTTATGAAGTCTGGTAACCGAAACTTCCGTATAATCCCAAACTATAACCTACGAAATAACTCACTTAATATGTTACAAGTGCCAAACTATCGAACCACCGCATATAGAAATTCTTATTTAGTTATATGTAATCGTTTATTTAATGTCCTCCCGGAAGAAATCAGATGTGTTCACAAGTCCGAATGTTTTCTTAAGCGCGTAAAGAATTGGCTGTTTTCTCATCATTATTGTAGTCTAGACTCTCTTACTTCTAATATTTTAATTTAACTGTTGTCTCAACTTTTGATGTTAGTATATAGATTACAAAAATTGTGCATCCTTTATGAAGTGATAACAAATCGTTACCATGTTAAATGAATTAAATCTGCTGAAAATTGCTTTTTCTATATTTTTTTTGTTCAATACCCCACCCCATATGATTGTATTTTTCCTTTTGAAGTGGCATTCAACACTATTTGAACTCACTCTGAATAAAATATCGAATGCCACCAAATTTCATTTACCTTACTTTGTAATTCCTTACATATTGAATTTTTATATGGATTTGTATTATATTATATTTATAAGTAATTTAAGAGAAATAAATATCAAAATCAAACAAACAAACAAACAAACAAACATATATGTGGGAATTAAAAGTCACTTTATATGGATGGTATTTATTAATTATTGATAAGTACAAGAAATAAGAAAAAAAGATAAAATACGTACGCTACTGGTCGCACACGTCTGTCCGTGTCTACTTCGTGAATACAACTGAACTCAACTAATAAATTGAAGAAGATGGAGAAAGAGAACTCGAGGATGTGTGTCGGTATGCGTGCGTACAAGAAAGAGTACATTAGGTATCTCGTGATCGCGTTAGCGGACCACTATATCCCACATATCGCACCCTCAATACAATAGCGATAAGTCAAAAAATGTAATTTTTGAGTTAAGGATGAGGAATTGTTTGCTATAAAATTACGATTTTTTAAGGGGCTTGGCGTTCTCAGAGTAAGAAAAATAGACGAGTTATAGCACTATTTCTAAAAAATAGATTCAACAGTAAATTAAAATATTAAAAACGCTCCAATGCTATACACAGCTTTTTCAAAATATTTCCTTTTTTTCACTAAAGTTCTTAGACATTTTAATGCAATATGGATATAATCCAAAATCATCCCAAATAACAAGTTTTTTTTCAAGTTTTGTGCAAAAAACCTGACAAACAGAAACATCGCGAAATAATACACTTACAATTTTCATTTGTTCTAATACAACAGAGATACAAACCAAAATAACTCTCTCCTACTGTTTAGTTATTTTGATGCAGCATGGCGATAATTTGACTTATCACCCTATAGCATTATAATTTTTGTATTGTTTCTAAAAAATAAATAAAAAAGTCGATTATTTATGTCAATTAAAAGTTTTTAATTATTTTCTTTTAGAAAATCTGGAATCTTATTGTTTTATTCGTATAATTCAGTTTATACATCATAATTTAGTCTTTGTATATAAAAGTTACAGATAAAAGTGTATTCCTGAAATTTACAGATAGCGTTTTCTCAAAATGCCATTTTTTGACTTATCGCTCTATTGTATTGAGGGTGCGATATATGCATTCTGTTTAATAACTAAAACTTCTTATTAAGAAATAAAATATAAAATAAGAAAAAGACTAGTGGACTCTCTAATAGATATAAGAAGATTTTTTAAACTTTTTCTTATCTTAAAATTGGAATGGTGAATTCTAGAACCTTGAACATGTGTTAAATTTTACGCCTGCAGTAACGTCATAAGCAAACTATATGGATCATCTTTAAATATTCTAAACTTTTGTTAATTTGCTTTTAACTTAAAACTGGAATGCTGGATTCTAGAAGCATGCAAGAATTTAAATGCTGGGCTCTAGAACATTCTAGAAGCTACTCGAAATGTGTTCTTATGTAAAATATTTTGTGTTAGATACCAGAGACTTCGAAAAGGTGTCAAATTTAACTACTGAAGCTTCATCATATACATAATATATGGATTATATTTACAAAAAAAAAGAGCTCAACATTTCCCAAACAAAAAAAAATCTGTCTCATCTCAGTTATAATTTTATATGCTAGCTAGCTAATAAAATATCAGGGCTAAGTAAATACACATGGTTCATAATTTCCATAGCTAGTCGTTGTAACTTTTTTTAAATTTTAATTAGTAATAGTGCTATTTTCCTACGAATATACATAAACAAATTCAATTTTTATGATGCTTTTCCCATTAAGGTAATAAAATTAGCCCTTTTTCGTTCCACATGTTTACGAACATTAACTAAATCTACCTCCTACCACATTTTAAATCAAATATTAAGGCATTAAGAGTACCAAGGACCTTAGTTCAAAACATAATTTCATAGAAACAACAACTATGGGTGAAAGAAAATGATTAACCAAGGAGAAATAGGTCAAATTAGGGCTTACAAGGAGCAAGGCAAATCTATCCGTTTTATAGCCGGTAAGATTGGAAGAGGTCCAACTGTTTGTTCCCAGATATCTTAAGGACCCTAAGAATTATGGAAAAAATTAGAGCAACAACAAGTCAGGATCTACGGGCGATACTGAGAGCTGATTCAAATTCAAGACTCTCCCTAAGTAAAATCAACGCAGAAACTGGAGTCGAAACTATTAGATCAACTGTTTATTGCGTGATACAGCAGTCCAACCATATTAGACACACAAACAAATTAAAAAGAAACCACCATTGAACACAGTACGCAAAATCCAGCGACTTCATTTTGCGATGAGTCACATCAGCTGGAGTCAAGAGTGGCATACCGCTGTCTTTTCAAATGAAAAATAATTTAATTTGGATGGACCTGATAGATATAATTATTATTTTCATGATTTGAGGAAGGATGAAATAACTTTGGATAGAAGACACAGCAAGGGAAGTGAAGTAATGGTGTGGGGAGCAGTAAGCTTTTACGGAACTGCAAACCTTGATTTTCAAAGCTCAGAAATTACCGCAATCACTTACAAATCTATACTGAAAAGAGCGAACTGTTGGATACCCTATTCTTATTCCTATCCCTCATAAGTGGGCGTGACAAAAGTCTAAGTATGGTTGAATTGTTGAGAACGCTCTACATATTTTGTTATATAACATTTAAAGGATTTTATCAAAAAAAACGCTCCCTAGCTCAAACTTGGGTGTTTCAATAAAATTGTTTTATTTAATTGTGGGCGTGTCAGTAGGCGGATTTAAAAACAAATTAACACATGAGAATGAAATGCCCCTAGAGAGTATATATTATAAATTTCAGCTCCATAGCTCAAACTTTAAATTTAAAAAAAAAAAAAAAAAATTGTCGGCGTGTCAGTGGGCGGATTTTGAAAATATTTACACATGAGCATAAAGGGCCCATAGAGAGTATATATTATAAATTTCAGCTCCCTAGCTCAAACTTTGGATTTTCAAAAAAAATGTTTTATTTATTTGTGGGCGTGTCAGTGGGAGGATTTTGAAATTTTTTTATCCCGAACAGTTTTTGGAGTCATGGATCATATATAAAAAATTTCAGCTTTCTAGCTCAAAATTCGATTTTTTCCAAAATTTTGTTTTTTGAGTTTGTGGGCGTGTCAGTAGGCGGATTTTAAAAATTCGTAAACTTGATTATTTCGGGACCCTAGAGAGTATATGGTTAAAATTTCAGCTCTCTAGGTCCAGTTTAAAGGCCTAATTTTTGCCGACAGACGGACGGACGGACAGACATGGCTAGATCGACATTACTATCGATGCTGATCATAAATATAGTAACTTTTGGGGGTATACGGGCAATATTAAGGTATGTTACAAACTATGCGTCAAAATTAATATACCCTTAGAATAGGGTATACAAACTATTGTTATAATCGTAATAAAACCCAATCCAATTTATTGGTTACTGTTCGAACGAAAAAAGGGCTAATTTTATGACCTCATTGGAAAAAGCATCATAAAAATTGAAGAAATTGATTTGCGATTACAAGGCAAAGATTTTGGATCATATTCAACATTTTACGAACTGTATCAACGTTAAACCAAAGATGTATTCTTAAATGATGGGGAATCTACCAACGCATTGAATAATAAAACCAGCACGTCCATTCATCAACTGCGAAGTAGATTTTTGTGGTCCCTTATGGGTCAACTATCAAGAGGAAGCCGACCATAAAAGTGCTATTTATCCATATTTTGCTGCTGACTATATGGCACTACAAGGCACTGCATATTTAGGAAGTCAGCGAGTTAACAACGGATGCCTTTATTGGAGGATTAAAAAGTTTCATGAGTCGGCGGGGACATGTCAAAAACCTATATTGTATGATAACGCCACTAATTTTGTGGGTACAAGAAACCAGTTAGAAGACTTAAAAACAAGCATATATTCAGAACAAGCTGAAAATAAGATATCAACTACTTGAAGCACCGAAGGCATCGAATGCCATTTTATTCGACCACGTGCACCACATTTCGGTGGATTATTGGAACCTGCTGTAACATCTACGAAACACTTATTGGTAGACAAAATAGCAAATGCTTCGCAAAAGATCCAAATGACCAATCTGTACCAACCCCTGGTCATTTTTTGATAGGAGATTCAATTAATGCAGTCGTTGACAATAGACCAGAACCTCTAAAGCGGACACCTCCTACAAGATGGAAGCTGGTGTCGCATGTTTTTTTTTTTTTATTACCAATAATATCAGCCAACGATATAGCAGTCACTAAGTTCAACAACTCGTCGCCTGGACTATATTTCCAAAACCAAGGAACGATAGATTTAATTAACAACAAGTGGAATTTAATCATCTACTATAACCTTAAGCCATACATGAAGGAATTCGACGCACTTTAAACAGCACAATGGTACTACAACATCTTTGCAACCGAGTTTCGGCCAAAAATCTATGCGAACATGTTGTCCAACAGCTTAAATTCATAAAGCAAGAATTGACTGAAGAAAACACACTGCTAACAGCCAAGCAAATTACAAAAAGGATGAAATGGGGCACTTTAGATATCGTTCGAAATATTCCAAATTCACTATTTGGAGTTCTTGATTCTAAATGTGTCGAGGGCATGTCAGAAAAAATGGAAGGAATACAGTCAAATGTAGGTCGACTATTGCAACTTCTAAAAAACTATACTTCAATCTTGGACTCCACTGTCAATATCATGATACAGGGTCAAGCAGACATGGCCAAAAGACAGAGTTTACTTGAAACTCAATAACTCGTCAATAGTATAAATAGTTTCAGCGAGGAGCTATGCCAAAATAAGTAAAGGGAGTTGTTCTCATCCTGGTCTATCTACACTACACTAGTCATCATCAATATACAACATACACAGACAGTTATAGCTGACGTTTTTCGGACTCTCATCAATGACGTGTTAATCATCTCATAATCTCACCACAGCAACTTAAACTTGAATTGGGCAAAATAAGGATTCACCTGCCCCCAAGATGTCGCCTTCCAGTTGAGACAGAACAAATGATGCAGTTATACAAATTAATGTCGATTGGAGGCAAAATCACGCAAACCATGTTATACCCATTCCAGCCGTGGTAAATAAAACACTCATAGCAATTAAACCATCACTGAACTACTTGGCAGTTAGTGTTCATCATGATCAGTGCTATCCTGTCACAAATGACGAACTTCTTTTATGCACTCTTATGGAAGGAGGGAATTATATATGCGAACAATCTCACCCGGTATACTAAACTGGACCAAACTTCAGCATAACGTGTGAAATAAGTCTGATCATTAACATATCGACGTCATCAACATGCGAGCTTAAAATAATCAAGGACAATTTGGTTTGGACAAAGCTGTCTCATTTAAATCAATGGATCTATGCCGTCAAGTACGAAACAACGCTGAATGCTGTTTGCAATCATCACACGTCATTTATCACAATAAGAGGAAGTGACTTTTTAAAAATTCAGCCTTATTGTATTTCCAAACATCAATACTTAACTCTTAAAAGTCAGCACAGCTACGCAAGCAATGTTCGATTATCATATACCAGACTAAGTGTCGATATAAAAGTTGAAGATGTGATACGGCTAGGAGAACTTCGATACGATGCACAAAACATCAGGTCGTACAGTAAAGATCTACTGGAATTACGAGAGCAACTAAGGGCCCAACAACTGGGGCTAACAATTCAACTCCACAACTCTAACATTCATCACAAAATTTTGAGCTCCATTGGACTTATCACTTATCACTAGCACAGTTGTGATATTCCTTATGTGGAATTATTGTTGTTCCGCATGTAACCAAAGATCGACACTACCTGTACCATCCCCAAGAACAACACAGTCATCACATACTATTCAACAATTTTCACCACACAGGTCAAGGATGTCTTTCTGATGAACTCACGGATCAGGGCGGGGCAGGATCTTAAGTTCAATACCAAATTTATTTCTTGTTTTACCGTAAATTCTAATTGTATAACCTTCCCCAACACCACACTGTAATTATGTTTGTGTCTTTCTTTGTCAAACACACTGTAGCGCACTTTCCTCTATAAGCATAACTTTATCTGCAGACACTTCTCTGGATTTTTTTTTTAAATTGTGGCTCGCCAAGGCGATTTATAAGAGGGGGGGGGGGGTGGTACTTCGACCTAAAAGATCTTTTGTATCGTATGGGCCAGAAAAGTTTAAACTACTAGAGTTTCCACTTTCCGTGTAAAGCGGACAATTCTACTAGTAGAAGAATTCTTTATGTCCTCGGGGCACATTTGTTCCCTGAAAAAGATCTTCTTTCTAATTCCGTTTAGGGCCGGACATTCACATAAAATGTGTTCAGCTGAATCGTCCTTTTCAAGACAGAGTCGGCACTCAGGAGAGTCTACTATTTTCATTTTGTGTAGATGATATCTTAAACCATGGTGGCCAGTAAGGTAACCTACTAAGTTTTTGACATCATGCCTGCTTTGGTTTATGCATTTGCTGGCATTTTTATTGAAAGGCCGAATGGCTCGTTTGGTCTGTCTTAAACCTGGGATGCTTTCCCAAAGATGGATACATTTTCTGTGTTCCCAGCTTTTTATTGCTGCCGTTGCTGCTCATCTGGGAGTGCAGCAGAAAGGTTCGGAACCTATGAAAGGTGTTTCTGAACCTTTTCTGGCCAGTTCGTCGGCCTTTTCGTTACCTTCTACCCCGACATGACCCGGAACCCACCATAATTTGGTCTTGTTTCTTATTCCGAGTGTTTATAGGGTATTGAAGCAGTACATGACTGATTTGGAGTCAATGGTATACGAGATAAGGGCGTTTATAGCTGCTTGACTATCCGTGAAAATATGGATGGTTGGTTATCTCGTTTAACTGTATTAGACTTATTGCACTGCGGATCGCCACTTTTTGGATATATATGTGGATTGATATCCAGTGTTGTCAAAAGCACCCTCTATGTCCAGAAAGGCACAAAGTGAGATCTCTTTGCAACGTAGGCGTTTTTTATCTCTGTAGTTAGTCTTAACAGAGCGTCATCCGTAGATTTACCCTTTTGGTACGCATATTGGTGAGGGTACAGAGACATGCTTTTTGATATGCATTCTCTAATGTGGATGCCAATAATCCTTTCCATTGTTTTCAGAAAAAACGATGTCAAGCTTATCGGACGATATGATTTAGGTAATTTGCTCGGCTTGTTTCCCGGTTTGGGTATAAATACTACGTTCATCTCCCTCCAGGTAACTGGTATATACCTCCAGTTGAAGCTGAACCTAAATAAGGCAATCATGGATGGTAATAAAAATTCTATTCCATTTTGAATGAGTTCTGGAAAAATACCGCCTGTTCCTGATGCCTTAAATGGTTTAAATGAGTTAATTGCCCATTTAACCTTATCCGGAGTAAAAAGTGTTCCGGATAAACTATTAATTCTGCTGAGGTTTCTTGGAATTGAGACCTCCGCTATATGGTCATTTGTAATGACCATAGTGTGAGACCCTGGGAAGTGAGCCTGAAGCTAAGTTTTCAGCGTTTCTTCCCGGTCGCGTGTGATTGAACCATCTGATTTGATTAACAATCCCATGCTTTTTTCTTGATCCTGTGACAGAGCCCTTTGGAGGCGTGCCACCTCTGGAAGTTTTTCGATCTTCTCACAGTTTGCACGCCATGAGGCTCTTTTGGATCTGCGCAACTCTAAGTTCTATGTGGTCATCATGGATTTATATTGTTCCCATGTGCCGGTGCGTTTGGCTTTGTTAAAAAGCTTTCTCACTCTCTTTCGAATAAACTCAAGCTTATCGTTCCACCATGGTACGCACCTTTTAACCACGGTTATTTTAGCCTTGCAACTATTTTTGAATGAGGTAAGAATAATATCATTTATTTGACATTGCGCAGCATCTGCATCATTTGTTGTTGATGGTGCTTCTGGCAGCATGTCAGATCTGACCGCAAAATTTTCGCGGTAAGTTCTCCAATTAGTCAGTCTGTTGTCATAACGGCCTGACGCGTGTTCGGCATTGCATCTTATCTCGAATCGGATGTGCATATGATCCGATAGAGATGCCTCGCCAGACACATGCCAGCCCTCTATAATATCCTTCATAAAAGGAGATGAGATAGTAAGGTCTAAAACTTCTTCTCTTATGGAATTTCTAAACGTATGACTATTTGTTTAGAAAGACGAAGTTATTGCTATATAAATATTCTAATAACGACTCACCTCTATTGTTTGTATCTCGCCTGCCCCAGATGTTATTATGTGCGTTTGCGTCGCAGCCGATTAGGATATGTACTTTCTGGTTCTCACAGTACCGGGCAAGTTCCTGTACTGGTAAGGGAGGCACTACATCCGTGTCTTCAGCAAAGTACGCCGATGCGCATACAAATTTATGCAGCTCTCGGCCTTTGTGGCGCTCTATTAGAACCGCCACCAGGTCCCTAGTTGTGAAACCTGGAATGAGAAAATTGTATATCTTTCTTAATAGAGATAGCCGCCCTTGGTCTGAAAGGACCTTTGGCGAAAATTAGCTCTCTGTGTTTACAATTTAATCCGGATATCTTACCATTGGTTGCCCATGGTTCCTGGATTAGTCCAATAGCAATGTTCCCTTCGGCACATCGCTGGCTAAAGGTGTCCGAGGCACCCATAGCCCTGTGCAGGTTGGCCTGCAAAACGCTGAGACGGGTGGTCATTTGCGTCTTTATTCAGGGTTTCGTACTCTATTGGGCTTGTTGTCACCTCTCCTTTGTACAATACCCTGTTGAGGAAGACCACTTTGTCTGCCTCTAGGACTTTTGTTTTTATGTCCTTCTTGTGCCAGTGCTTTCTAACGATCCATGCCTAACTTAGGCCTGAATCGTTTTTGGCTTTCTCTGGCAGTGCTGTGGGCTCTATCGGCCTTTTCGGCTGCGCTTGACTTCGCGCATGTAGCTTCTTTTTCTGGCACAGGTGTTGCCCTGCTTGAAGCTGCAGCCTAAGCGGCAGCGCTGGTGCTGGCCCTTGTTGGGTCAGTTGCGGTGCTGCCGTGAACTGTGCTGTTTCTGGTCTTTAGGGCCCTGTTTGGCCGTCTTGTCAGCACTTTTTAGGATAAGTTTGGTCTGTCCGAAACGGAAAGAGACCATACCCTTCAGCTCCACGTGTCTCCTCATGGTGCTGTCATTAATAGCAAAGGCCATGTGTGCGATGTCTCGCTCATCCGATCTTTGCAGAACTCTCCACGTTCTCGTGTTGAGCTCTTTGTTTTGGCCATCTAATAAGGCTAGGATCCTTTCGCTAGCTACGCCGGTACTCTGCGGGAAGAATCCTCTGATGACATGTGGTTTTGGAAACTTTTCCTCTCCCACAATTATCACCTCTAACCCGCATTTCTCTTTTAGCTTGGCGAAGGTTGTCTTCATCCACTCTGTAGTGGTGGCGTCCGCACATACGATCATGAGCCATCCGTCTTTGAAGGTAGTACCGCGGAAGGTGCTTTGACCTCCTCGTCACGCTGTTCGATCGTGATATCCATAATCCTCTCCTGTATCAAACCGATTTGTTCGTTGGAGAGAGGATTACGATCGATGTCCACCGGTACAACACCCAGTCTAACATAGCTCGTTATATTGCTATACGAGACTTTGTCGACGGTTGTCTTCCCAGTGCGACCTCGCTTCGCTTCGGATTGAGGCGGGGTATTATCCTCGGATCGCATTCGCTTCACCTCGGGACCCTTGTTTTCCATCGTTTGGATCGCATAGAGATCTCCCTTCTTCTGCGCGCGCTTAAATCTGCGCTGTTCAGATGGTGTGAACCTAACGTACTCAGACTCAGCCCGTGCCACATTGCCGACTGTCTTAGGTACGTCCTCTATATCGGCATGTCTTTCATCCGATAATATGCTGTTGCATATGGTGCTGGATTCTGAAATAGAGTCACTGAGTTGAGACAAGTTCTTCAGGTTCCCCCATTTCAGAGTCGATTATTACCGACTCTATCCCTTTGACAGATGTCGTGTCGTCATCGAAAGGGTGTTCTAAAACATCCCTGTTTGATGATGCAATTTTAGAGGCATAATTCTCTATTGTTTTTTTTTGTTGATTGGTTTATTTTGAACCCACGAGTATTCGGGATATGGTGTCGCCCGTGGTCTACCCGTCTAACCACAGGAAGGCTATCTTAAAATCGGAGGTCGCCTGGTATCTGAAATTTGCAAACTAAAGACTAAGCACCCTCTTAGCCATGCATCTCTCGGCGCTTGCCACCTTAGATTAGGGTTCTCTGGAATTTTATCTGCTTATGCATATTTGACATATACACTTCGCTTCAACTGAATAAGCACAAACATTTTCTAAGCTACATTGTCCATTTTTTCAAAACCTTGTGCCGTAATGTATCATTTGATGATGCAAACTGTTTGCGTATGATGTTAACAAAATAAATCGCTATTTTTTTTCCTAGTTCTCTTGCAAAGCATTCAATATGGAAAAATGCAATTTTATTTTGCATCAACTGAATAGACACAAATATTGAAATTGGAAATAAAAGTAATTGGGATTAAATGAAACAAGTTTTTCCTAAAATAGTTTTTTATTGGTTAATTTTAGTAGTGGGTACTGCCGCCTTTATTCGTAATAGTTTCGTAAATTCGATCCGGCATGGAATCGTACAGCCTCTTTATGTAGTCCAGCGAAATTTCCCTCCAGGCCAATTTAATGGCTGCAATAAGGGATTCTCTGTCCTCAAACTGATGGCCAGACTCATAAACTTTTCGTACTAACCATCCCCAAACGTTTTCTATAAGGTTCAGGTCCGGTGAGTACGGCGGCCATTGAAGCAATTCCACATTCCGCTACTCTATCCAATTTTTTACTATGCGCGCCGTGTGGATGGGGGCGTTGTTATGCTGAAAAGTTCAGTTTATGGGTTCAAAAATGCTAAAAGCTCAACAGTGCCATAGTAGCTAACTGCTCCCCATACCATAACACCACCTTCTCGACTATGATACCGCGCTAAAAATCATTCTTCTTTCCTCACATCGTGGAAGTAATTATTAAACCCATCAGGGCCATCAAAATTAAGCTTCTTCTCATCCGAAAAAAATACGTGACGCCATTCATTTTTCCAACTCATATGGAGTCTAGAGAGTTCTAAGCGCGTACACTTCCGTTTCTCGATAAGTGGAGGGCTCTTTTGAATTTTCATCCGTTTGAAACGAGTGTTGTTGTTGTCTTTGCTGAGGTGAGCTCGGAGCAGGGTTTGTGTTGGGTGGTAATTCCTATGGCGATGGTTCTCCGCAACGGTGACAATGTGATGCATATGTTTTTCGACGCGAGCTTGGGGATTCCTCTACCACGGTTATGCTGTCCGGAGACTGCAGTAACGGTTGAATGGAAGAACCACCAGACTTTGATTTCTCGGAAAAATAAATAAATAAAACGTACGAAAAGTTTTTTAAATGAGAACAATTCGTTTTTTATTTACTAAAAAAATATTATAATTGACAAAAGTTTTCAAAGGTAAACGGATTATGAAATCTAAGCGTAAAGCGCTAGGCAAATTGTGTTGACTTCCCAAAGGAGACGGTATTGTGGACAACCTTCGTCAATTGGCGAGCAAACAAAATCGGCAAATTGTTCTGGGCGTGCGTGCCCTTTTATACCAGATGGAAAGGAGCTTTCATAATTAATTTCCTTGTTGACATTAGTTAGTTTCTTATTTTAAAGCTGGAAGAGCTTTTCGAAATTGCAGTATTCAAAAGCTTTCGAAATTACGTTAAGTTTCTTATTTAAAAGTAGGGCGTTGCCACATTGAAATTTCTTAGAAAAATATATAATTGTAAATTATAGGAAAGAATAAATGAATTCATAAATGTTGGAAAAATATAAAAATAGTGATAACAATAGAATAATAATAGATTAATAACAGAATAATAATAGAATAATAATAGTGATGATGATGATGAGCGGTGGTTTGTTACATTCTCCCCCTCTGGCGCTGAGATCGCCTCGATGATGCGACAGGAATGGATGTCCTCTTAGGTCGTCCACGTCTTCGCAGAGGTCGTACAGGATCTTCAACTTGTTGGTTTGCAGTTTGGTTGGAGTAACGTGTTATGGATGAGACATGGTAAGTCCGCAATGGTATGGTGAGGTCGTCTTTGGCGGCTACTTGGTATGTGGATGCCCCAATGCGTTTGGTGATGACATAAGGACCATCTCGTCTTGGCATGAATTTTGACGTCAGCTTCTTCGATGCTTTGCTAAGAAAATGGGAGGTTATTAGTACTAAATCTCCTACTTTAAAAGTAGTTTGTGGACGTCGTTTCTTATCGACATATTCTTTGTTGTGGTCTTGCTGTTTCTCTCTTGCTTCTTTAGCATTTTTAAGTGTGTCTGATAGTTTTAGCAACTTAGGAGTTATTGCTGGTATAAAGTTTTCAGATTCCACTATCGCTCTGAAATCATGATTGACATCGTCAATGGTTCGTAACTCTCGTCCAAATGTGAGAAACGAAGGAGAGTATCCCGTGCTTTGGCATTTTGCAGTGTTCATAGCAAATCTGATGGAAGGTAAATCGTGTGCCCATGATGTATGGCTGTTTGCAACTAGTATAGCAAGCTGGGTTTTCATATCTCTGTTTTTTCGTTCGACCGGGTTTGCCTCGGGGTGGTAGACAGGAGTAAGTGTTTGTTGTATCCCTAAGCAATGAGTCAGTTGTTGCATCAATGAGGAAATAAACTGTGAACCGTTTTCAGTTAATAATCGTCTCGGTATTCCGTAACGGAGGAATATTTCGTTTAGCAGTGTTAACGCACAGTTTTCTGCGGTGGCCTCCTTCAATGGGAATATTTCAACCCATCTACTGGCAATGTCTTCTGCTATTAAGATCCAATGGAAACCATCCAGTGTCTCGGGTAGGGGTCCGAATAGATCGACTGCTAGTACTTCGAATCGCTGGTTACTGGAAACGGTTTGTAGAAGTCCAGACGGTTTCATGTTACTAGGCTTATATCGTTGACACGCTAGGCAACTGGCAATATGTTTGCCTATATCAGCCCTCGTCCCAGGCCAGTAGTACCTCGAAGCGATTCTAGTAATGGTGCGGTCTACTCCGTAATGGCCGGCAGTGGCAGCATCATGGTATTCGTAAAGGATTGTTTTTCGTTCTTGCACCGGTATGACTAATTGAGCTTCTTCGGCGTCGGCTTCAGGCGAGAATCTGTAGAGGATCCCATCATTAAGGAGATACCCACGAGTTGTCCAGCGGGTGACATTCTCGTCGTTGCTTTCGAATGATTCTATGGTTGCCTTAAGTTGGTCATTCTTCAGCTGGGCTTCTCGAATTTCTTTTGGCTTTCGTGTTGGCATATCGACATGGAAATTGCAAAGCTCACAGGTTTTTTCTGTATGGTCTGAATCGCAATCGGGTCTAGATAGCATGTCAGCAACTACGTTAGTTCGTCCTGGTGTGTATACGACTTTAAAGTTATATGGCTGAAGCTGTAGTGCCCATCGAGCAAGTCGACCGGTTGGTGATCTAAGACTCATGAGCCATTTTAGTGGTTGATGGTCGGTCATCAGTGTTACTTCACCACCCTCTATGTAGCCTCTGAATTTGTTCACTGCCCAAACTATGGCGAGTGCTTCACGTTCTGTGGTCGAGTAGTTGCGCTCTGCTGCCGTAAGAAGTCTGGAAGCGTATTCAATAGGGTGTTCTTCCGCTTTCTCCCCCTGGACCAGAACTGCTCCGATAGCGTAGCTGCCAGCATCTGTTTTCAGGTAGAATGACTTATCATCGCAAGCTTGTTGAAGGACTGGTGCTTTTGTGAGTAAGTCTTTCAATGTAGCAAAGGAATTCCGTTCTTCCTGACCCCATTTCCAAACAGAGTTCTTTTTCGTAAGTTCGCTTAGTGGTTTGGATACTTGAGCGAAATTGTTTATAAAGCGTCGGTACCATGAGCATGTATGCAGAAATGAGAGAACTTGCTTTGCGTTTTTTGGCTCTGGACGACTTAGGATTGAGGAGACTTTATCAGGGTCGACTTGAATAAATTGCTCTGTTATAAGATGTCCAAGATATTTTACGACCGCACAGCAGAAGTTTGACTTTGTTCTATTGACTTTTAGTTTGAATAATTTAAGTCTTTCAAAAACTTGTCGTAAGTCATTAATGTGTTCTTCAAAACTAGTTGAACAAATGATGATGTCGTCTAAATAGACTAGTATGCACATGCCTAGGTTAACCAGTGCGATCCGGAATTGGTTCATCAATCGCTGGAACGTAGCTGGAGCATTTCGCAACCCGAAAGCCATGCGCTTGAAACGATACATCCCAAAGGGTGTTATGAATGCTGTCTTGTCCATATCTTTTTCTGATATTTTGATTTGATAGTAGCCTGACTGTAAGTCTAGCGTACTTTTGAATGACGTCTTTTTCGTGGAGTGAAGTAAATCGTCTATCCTGGGTAAAGGATACCTATCTGGGACAGTGATGCTGTTTAGCTGTCGGTAGTCAATTCAAACGCGGATACCACCATCCTTTTTGGGAACTAGAACGACAGGTGCCGCCCAAGGAGATTCACTTTCTTGGATGATGTCATTCTTCATCATTTTGATAAGCTCTGCTTTAAGCTGTTCTCTTCTAGTTGGCGAAAGTCTGTATGGCGATTGGATTGTGCTCACCAGTGTTGATTCGGTGTACAGCGTATGGCGTTGGCTCTGACACTTCGCTGAATAAGTCACATTCTTGACGTAAAAGCTGGTTTAGCACATGTTTGTCGTTTTCGTTTAGATCAATTGCTTCATTTTCTCGAAGTTCTATGTCGATGACATTGATCTCCATGAAGAATGAATCAGGATTGATATCCTCTTGGGTACGAACTAGGCTGGGAAACAGATTTTCATTCCCACTGTTTCGTTTGGGTGTAACGTCAGTACTTCTTAAAGAGTCCGCGAACAGGTTTTGTATGGAATGAGGAGAATATTCATTCATCTGTATCGAAGATGCAGTGTTTTTCCTCTTCATGCTTGGTACTTGTGTACAATCTTCCGGTGTCATAACAGGCCTTTCGTTTGATTCAAACCAGGTCAGAAACGCATTTGTTGTCTGTGACTGCTCTCTTGAGGAGCTTGGTAAGAGTGTGCTATTTGACCGTGCCATGCTATGTTTAATGCATTCGGGCGTTTTGGCGATTGGAGAAATTGGGTTAAGAACGGTGTTGGATTTGACAAACGAGATTAAGTCTTTGGTTATCTTATCTTCAGGAGACTTGTGTACGACTTTTGTGTGCGACGTGTCGTAAAAGTCAAACTTCTTCTCTGTCTGATCAGTGAAGTACCATAATCGTTGGCCAAGATCAAGAACCATTCCATTTTCTTCCAGGAAATCTATACCGATAAGCGTTCGGTTATCTTTAGCTTTGGGTAACGCCACAAATTTAATTGGTCGCAATCGATTGCCAATAACAATACTTGTATCTGCTATGCAAATTTCTTGTGTCGTGGCATGACCATCAGCAAGTGTTATTGTTGCATCGACGCTTCGGAATTTTGTTCCATTCCGGAGAAGATGCATAAAAAGTTCTATTCCGGCGACGCTTGTTCGTGCAGCGGTATCAATGTATGCTATTCCTGACTCGCCATGAGAAGCAATCGGAATAGTTGGAAGATCTTTTCATAAAGTAGTCTTTATGCAGTTGAATGATACCGTTGGTGGACCTTTTGGCAAAGCTTTACAGTTGGGACAGTTGGAGCGTATGTACCCAGGTGCTTTGCATTGATAGCAATATAGCTTCGATTCAGTTGGTGCTGGAACTTTCGACTTCTTTTTAAATTCGTCGCTTTCTTTCCGTCTGCACACATTTACTGTGTGACCCATGTGCCCACAATAGTTACACCTTTTCTTTTCCCGTGTGTCAGCTTTTGGTGGTTCTTGCACTTCTTTTTCTTGGCGTGCAATCTCTACCGCTCTTGCTTTAGTTAAAAGCTGTTGAAGTGTCAACGCTTTCTCGGGGAACTCCGTCACGAATATGGATGCTTAGTAACCCGTACACAAGGTCTATCATCATCTTTTCTCCAGGTATTGGGCTGGGTAACTTTGATAACAAAGCCCTTTTGTTGCTGATGAAATCATCAGTTAGTTCCTGAGGTTTCTGCTTTTGACCGAAGACTTCCATATATATACGATATGCTGGCATAGTTGGTGCATATGCGTTACGCAGTAAGGTGAGGACATCTTGCCAAGTTTTTGCCCCTTTCATCACACCTTGCCACCAATTAACAGCGCTATCTTCTAATAGAAGAGGGAAACCCTTTATAGCATCGTCGTAGTTTATGCGCTCGATGTCTTTGTATACGTTAATCGTTGTAATGAAGCGTTCAACTACTGTTGGATCTCTATCACCATTGAACCTCGCAGTGCAATTGCTGAAGCTGCCTTTGGTAACAGACGAGCTTTGAACTGCCGCAATAAATTCTTTAAGTTGGTCTTGGGTAAACTGTGCCATTGTGCCTTCAATCAAACGATTAGAGTGTGCTTGTGCCGCAATGCGCGTGCTTCTACGCAAATCGTTGCCTTCCGTTTGGGATTATTTTCGATAGGAATCGGCCTCTAGTTGGTGCGCCAGTGAAACGAGTGTTGTTCTTGTTTTTGCCGAGGTGAGCTCGGAGCAGGGTTTGTGTTGGGTGGTAATTCCTATGGCGATGGTTCTCCGCAACGGTGACAATGTGATGCATATGTTTTTCGACGGGAGCTTGGGGATTCCTCTACCACGGTTATGCTGTCCGGAGACTGCAGTAACGGTTGAATGGAAGAACCACCAGACTTTGATTTCTCGGAAAAATAAATAAATAAAACGTACGAAAAGTTTTTTAAATGAGAACAATTCGTTTTTTATTTACTAAAAAAATATTATAATTGACAAAAGTTTTCAAAGGTAAACGGATTATGAAATCTAAGCGTAAAGCGCTAGGCAAATTGTGTTGACTTCCCAAAGGAGACGGTATTGTGGACAACCTTCGTCAATTGGCGAGCAAACAAAATCGGCAAATTGTTCTGGGCGTGCGTGCCCTTTTATACCAGATGGAAAGGAGCTTTCATAATTAATTTCCTTGTTGACATTAGTTAGTTTCTTATTTTAAAGCTGGAAGAGCTTTTCGAAATTGCAGTATTCAAAAGCTTTCGAAATTACGTTAAGGTTCTTATTTAAAAGTAGGGCGTTGCCACATTGAAATTTCTTAGAAAAATATATAATTGTAAATTATAGGAAAGAATAAATGAATTCATAAATGTTGGAAAAATATAAAAATAGTGATAACAATAGAATAATAATAGATTAATAACAGAATAATAATAGAATAATAATAGTGATGATGATGATGAGCGGTGGTTTGTTACACGTTTTAGATGTTTGGCAATATTGATAACCCTTCCCACTGTTGAAACGCTTGCAGTAAAACCGGCTTTCTGCTTTATTTTTGCAGCAGAGTCGCAGGAATTGGAATCACATCTTAAAATTAGTCTTCGATCAACTGCTGTTGTTGCCGTTTTTTGACTTCCTTTTATGTTTTTTCCTACGAATCTTTGCTTCTGAAATAAGAGTAGACCACACTAAAACTTCGTCCAATTTTGTCAGCTTTAGAACGCCCGGCTAGTTCTTGTTCTTTTAGTAAATCGATTTTAGCTCTTTCAACACTATTTAGGGATTTTGATCTACCCATTTTACTTTGAAATACAATTAATCAAATCAAATTCACTTTATGCACTTTAACTATTGATCTTATGTGTCAATCTGCACAAAATACTCATAAGCAGTGAAAATAATGACATTGTGTATATTCAGTTGACGCAAAATAAAACTGCATTTTTCCATATTGAATGCTTTGCAAGGGAACCAAGGAAAAAACAACAGTACTTTTTGAATTATTCGTTCCGATTTATTTTTTCAACATCATACGCAAACAGTTTGCATCATCAAATAATATAAATATTACGGCACAAGTTTTTGAAAAAATGAACAACGTAGCTTAGAAAACGTTTGTGCTTATTCAGTTGAAGCAGAGTGCATTTTGTAAATACAGTCCTCTTCACTTGATTAGACGCACACATTTTTAACATAAATTTATTTTTTTTGTTAGTCCGTGTAACAATTATCAAAAAATTGCATTTATTAGAAAGGTTATTAGGTGAGCGGAATTTAACGGATATTTTTTCTCTTTATTGCCTATACTGTAAGAAAAAGTGAATTCTTTTTTTCACATGATTAGACGCACCTGTAAAATAATCTTAAAAATGCAACATAGACTTTTTAAGTTACTTTTTTCTCTTTTATTTTTATTTTTGTTGATTTTTTTTTATATTTTCAGTACTTTGTACAACCACCATGTTTTAAAATCACATCAAAAATCTTATTTTTAAGTGAATCATACAGTTTTTCTAAATAATTTAAGGGAATCGTCCTCCAGGCTTCTTTTATTGCGACAGTTAGCTCTTCAAAGGTCTCATACTGCCTACTTCCTTCGTAAACTTTACGCATGAGCCATCCCCGAACATTTTCAATTATATTGAGCTCAGGTGAATAAGGTAGCCACGGCAACAATTCCACATTTTCTTCGGTAAGAAAGCTTTTCACTACACGAGCGTTGTGGATTGGCGCATTGTCTTATTGTTATAACCAGTGTAGAGGTCCGAATAGTTCTTTCATGGCGGGGAAGGCTGATTGCAAAAGGGCTTTGTAGGAAACTTCCGTCATTACGATTTTTTTTTTTATATAGTTTCTAATATTACTCCCAAGCCATAGTAATATTAACGTTCTCTCAGCAAGCTGAGAGTTACCTATTCTGGTTAAAAGCACGAGACTTGGAACCAGAACTAGGCCCGGACGAATAATAGGGGTACGTGGAAAATCTTACATGCGCCTCTTTCTCACTTAAGAAAAGATAACAAAAACCACCTCCCTTCGAAACCTTCATACTACAACTAGGTTATTCCTATCTAGTAGTTTTATTTAAACTCTAAAATTCACGTTTGGCAGGCACCTTACCAGTGGAGGCACCTGCTAATACCGCCATAAGCACACGGTTACATCTTATTGCGCTAATTCAAATGGTTTTATCCTTCGTAATCGGCGCACTACATAGGTAAGTAATCGTCTCGAATTTGTAGCATGGTGTTATTGCAATGACCGTGAAATCGTTTCTGTTGTTTGCGAGCAAAATGTTTTATTTCTTCTTCGACGGTAGCCATACTTAGGTCTCTGTGGATATCAGTATTTCTGATAAACCATGGTGCATTTACTATTTTTCTTAGCACTTTGTTTTGAAAAGCCTGTACAATTTTGATATTACTTTATTTGGTACAACCGCAAAGTTGTATACCGTATGTCCAAACCGGTTTTAGTACTTGCTTGTATAAAAGCAGCTTTTTCTGCATGCTGAGTTGGGAAAATCTACCAAACAGCCAGTGCATTTTTTACTTTTACTTTTAAATTCATTTTTATTAATTATTAGCTTATATCAACTTATATACTAGACAAAAATGAGTAAATCTAACTTAGCATTAACAGGATACTTATTCTAGATTATTGATCCTTATGCGGACGCCCTAAACTTAACTCTATCTTATAATTATTGCCTTTCGGCCTAAAAACTATTTTACGAACTAATCTTACATATTATGTTTTCATCGAGAAAATTTTTAAGAAAACTCGGCATCTTTATTAAATTTTATATTTTTATATAAAAAAACAAATTACAAACTACCTACTCTACTTACTTAAACTACTTAACATATTCTAACTATAATTAGGATTCTGAGCACTCGTTGCATTACGAAACAAGTGGTCAAATTCCCAATTGCTTTCCGAGCGCCTGGCAGTCGTCAACGTGCACACGCGCCGCCGTGAGCTGACTGATGCCTTACAGAATCAATCACCTCCCGGAAGCACCACCACAAGTTGGCGAGCCCGGCCCCTCCCAGAAACGCCCTAGCTAACTTAATCTATCTTACAAACTAAGAGGATGTTACCTAGAGTAACGCACCGTCTTGGGAGGGCATGTTGACCCCTCCCCCCTCAAAAAGCCACCAAAATTCGGCAAATTGCTTTTCTGTATCGAATTTATCCCTCTCCGCTATTGCGGTACTAAAACGGAGGAGCTCATGAGCATTGGCGACGTCCTCGCCGCGGATGAGCCGCTTATCTCTCGCACTGCGGTAGCGGTGGTATAATACCGGGATACCATCCCTCGTCTGCACCAGCCCTTTTGCATCAATATGGATAAATGCCTCTGGCGGGATAAAGCCAGACCGGAGTGTACTCTCAATGTACATTTCATTGGGGTAGTAAGCCCCAAAGATCAGACTATTGTCGCTGGCCATCGCCCTTGCAACGTGCCTTCGAGTCACCTTAATGAGGAAATTGTCAATCCTATTCAACTGAGCCCCATCGTATAGGACCTTGTTGGGATAGTATTTTATATAGTTGGATTCAGGCGTTCGGAACAACCGGAGACAGGTCCTTAGACATTGTCTCTCCAAAACCCGAATCTTTTCCATATAGCTAGGCGCTATATTAAACCATAATGGACAACCATAAGCGATGATCGGCCTTATAAGGGCCACGTAGCAAATGACCTTCACTCTGGAGTCAAGTTGACTGCTATGAAACAGTCTCCTTGTCAGAGCATAAGCCTTCTTGGCCCCAGCAAGACAAGCAACTATATGTCTATCGAAATATAGATACTGGTCAAGCCAGATACCTAGATATCTGACTGCGCTTCTCACCGCCAATGGCTGCCCATTTTGTCCAATAATGGCCAATTTTTTCCAGTTTTTTCTGGTATCCCTAGAGGCCCCAGCCAATGGAGTTCTGAACAAGATTGTTTCCGTCTTCTGAAAGTTGATTTTCAACTTCCAGTCGTCGCAATATCGCTTAATTTGATCGAAGTCATGCTGCAAAAGGATATTAATGACCTCGATTTTAGGACCTGATCTGTATGCCACCAAATCGTCGGCATACGCTATAGCATGTCTGAGTGAACCCACCAGATCACTCGTGTAAATGTTAAACAGGATCGGAGAATTGACCGCCCCCTGCTGTAAACCGTTTTTAATTTCAAAGACTCTGCTCGAAGTCACGTTGCCACATTTGACAACGAACTTCTTTCCCATAAGCATATTATAAATTACATATAGCAAAGGTTTGTGCATCCCCCGCCTGGTCAACTTGTAGAAAAGTCCCTCTAACCATACGGTGTCGAAAGCCTTCTCCAAATCAACCAGACAAGCACCCGTGCATTGGCTCTTGCATTTATTCCACTGAATGTCGGAAACCAGTTTCGACGCGGCATGAATAGTGTCATGCCTCGCCCTGAAACCACACTGGTTGTCCGGAATTATGTTATTGTCCTCGACCCACTTTAACAGAGCTCTATTGACAACCTTTTCAAAGACCTTGCTAATATTCGGAAGCAAGCTAATTGACCGGAGATTGGCTGGGTTCGTCCTATCTTTACCTTTTTTCGGGATAGGGTGTACCACAGCTACCTTCCAATGCGCCGGATAATGTGCATTATTCAGCGCATTGTTAAACAGCGTGGTGAAAATATCTACAGCCTCCAAAGGCAGGTGTCTCAATACGACGTTTGGGACACCATCCATCCCCGCCGACTTTTTATTCTTTAGTGACCCGAAGATGCACAGAAGATCATCCTTCGACACGAACAAGTGCGATGCATCTCGGCCATTGGCGACAACTGCATTAGCATGGTTTTCATCAGTGAACACGGTGAATCCGTTATTCTCAGATCGCCAATTCTCAAGTTCGGTGCGCAGATCGAAGTGGTTCACCAGAGCCCTATTCTCAATGTCGTGGTTACGGCGAACAGGATTGCTCACCGTATACACGGCCTCGAAACAAGCGCCCAGCAAATCCACTTTCTCCTGTGGGTCCTCGACCACGAAAAAATCGTCGTTTGAAGCGACACTTTCTGGACTTATTCCAGCAGTCAGTACTGTCTGTCTGTTGTCTGCTGTCTGGGAGATTCGAACACAAGGAATATCATTGTGATCTTTCCTCCTGAACAACTTATTTATCTGTGGGAACATATTCGGACTACAGGTTTTAATAGCCCGAATTTTATTGCCCCAATACAGACTTACAGATTTTCTGTAATTTTCTTTTATCAGCTGTTTCAGGATTCGGATCTCTGACTTCAGCATCCTTACCTCCGGGTCGTCGCGATCAGTAAATTGCCTGTACAGCCGTTTAAGCCTCGAGAGCAGTCTACTTTTCTGTCGGTATAGTGCGTCGATTGTAGGGTTTCTGTACTTTTCTGTCTGGTCGTCGTCGGAACGTCCTACCCGAGGAATAGTTCGTTCCATAGTTCGTTTGATGGCGTCGTTCATTTGCAATAAATGCCGATCAATGTCATCATTTGTCATGTTACTGTTTGTCGGTGGGTCGATCCCACTCGAACGTATATCTCGCTTTAAAAATCTGGAGAAGCGCGACCACTGTGCCCTCCGATAATCGAATGAACACAATGCTTCGTACTCCTCCAGCAGCGTTTGCTCGTTCGGGATCCGTATTGCGGCGGCGAGTCCGTAGTGATCACTATCGTACTCAAACGCACGCAAACAGTTCCGCGTGTTTTGATCTATGTTCGTCAGTTGAAGTCTTGCGTCTGTTAAGGCCAAGTCCAGGAAAGCACCGCTTCTTGGGAAAGAAGGGATATCCGTCGCGTACAACTCGAGGTTGTACTCAATCATATTGAGGCGCCACCAGTCGTGAAACTGGTTGCCCCTGGGATTTGCAGTAACATTTCCCCATGCCGCATGTTTGGCATTAATATCTCCGGCCAAGAAGTAATAATTCTCCTCCGAGTTCAGCTGCAGACCACGAAAAAGTGTCTCGAGCTCTGTCATAAATTGGTTTGGTGGAGGTGCAGCAGGTGCGTAAAGCGACACCACATACATTCTCCTCCGGCTATGGAGAGGAATGCATATGATGCATGCCTCCAACAACTGGAACCTACGCACGTCTCCGCTATATATAACCCTATGGCGCAGGCCTTTTCGAATTAAGATTCCAACCCCACCTCCTTGAGTGGAGTGAGGCCGGTCTCTTCTTATTACATGATAGTCTTTGTATCCCAGTTTGTGCTTCTGATTTAGCTTAGTTTCGCTAACCAAAAGCACATCCGGGTTTTCGGTTTTCAACAAATTGGCAAGTGACGTTCTTTTCTCGATCCTGACTAGTGAATTAACATTCACAGCAAGGATCTTTAAGTTTCCCTCATCCAGCGCAGCCATTAGATTTATGGCACACCAGACCCCACAAACAGCTCCGAATAGATAAAGTCAATTCGGGCCGCTTGTTCATTTAATTGTTTCTGGAACTTGTCGATCTTTCCGTGCAGAGACAGAAGGATCGATTTTAAGTCCAGATCCACCTCTGGTGCCTTTTGGGCTACCTTTGGTTGGATTGATGTCATGTGGGCTTGACCCGGTCCAGCTGCCATTTGGGCAAAGGACACGTTGGGTGCCACAAAATTCGAGAACGAGCGACTCTTTTGACGCCTATCGTCTTCCGACTGCTGTTTGCGGGCCTGGACTCGCTTTTTCAGCTCCTGGTACTTTGGGCAACCCCTGAAGTTGGCGGGATGCCCAGAGTTCCTGCAGAGCACACAAGAGAGGACACCCCGGTCTTCGACTCTCTCCTTGCCAAGAGAACATTCACCATGTTTGTGGTCTTTGTCGCACTTGACGCATCTAAACTGCATGTTGCAGTTAGCTGCGGCGTGCCCGAACCTTTGGCAGCGCATACATTGAAGTATGCGATCTGACCTCTTTATTTTCTCCCACCTTACAGCATGGTAGTACAGGAAGCGGATATTTCGCAGCCTGTCGATTTTGCTGTCGGGGGTGAGCTGAACCAGGAAGAATGGTAAGTGACGGTTACCACCCCTTGCCACAGCCGAGGAAAACGGCTTGACCCCCACGAACTTGAGGTCATCGCTTTCAAAGTTCTTTAGCTCTCTTTCGAGCTCCTCCGTTTTTATTGAGGGATCAATTCCCTTTAATACAACGGTTTTTAGCTTTTGCTCTCTTGGGGTGTACGTAAAGTACTCGGTCTTAACCTCTCCCAAGGCGGTGCGCACCCTATTGTACTCCTCTATTTCTTCACAAATAATTATATGTTTATTGGCCGATAGCCTTTTAACATGAAAGTTCTTTGTTATAAGCCTACATAACCTTATACTATCACTTATGTCGAAATTACTCACATTAATCGGTGGAATTTTGTTCTTCCTTGCTGGTTTCTGCTGCTGTTGCTGCTTTGACTGCTGTTGCTGATTTGGCTGCAGTTGCTGCTTTTGCTGCTGCTGTTGCTGCTTTTGTTGGTTCTGTTGCTGTTGTCGTTGTTGTTGCTTCTGTTGATGTTGTTGCTGGATTTGCTCCCTCAGCACTATTTGTTGTTGCTGCTGCTGTACTTTTTTCAGCCTCAACTGCTCACGTTTCTCAAGGAGCTCTTTGATGAGTTGGTCAAGCTGAGCCTCCTCATCATCTTCCTCTCTATCCTCCATTTGGATGACATTGCTATCATCGTCGTCGACCGGTAGGTCCCTGAAGGAGTTTCCCTCTCCGACGTACCGGCCCGCTCGCACTTCAGCTTCGTAAGAGCTGGTGTTATCCGTGTCATCATCGGTACCAGCCATCGATGATTCCACATTAGGGCCTGCCAGGTTCGCCCTTCTCTTCGCAGAAAGATTCGGCTTCGGATTAAGCTTCCGTCGCCTCTTCTCCACCTTTCGAAACTCCTCCTTCTCTACTTCTGTAGCTGGGTTTTCAGCTGCTGCTACTGATTTTGTTGGTGCTGGTATTGCCTGCGAGAACACTCGCCTAGGCAACGATCGACCCGTTGTTGTTGCTGCAATTGGTGCCATTTTAGAAGCATGTGCAGCTACTGCCCTTGGCATACACACTGCTGCTGCTGCTGTTCTCGTTGCTGTTGCTATTGTTGTTGTTGTTGCTGATGTTATTGCTGCTGCTGTTGCTGCTTTCGTTACTGCTGTTGTTGCTGCTGTTGTTGCTGCTGATTTTTTTGCCGGCTCACGTGTTCGCACCACACGTCGCAACGGCACACCCACACCCGTAAGCGGGACCACCGATTTTCCGGGGTCCATCGCCTGATAATGCGGCACTTTTTTTTGTTTTTTTTTGTGTCTCTATCACTATATTTCCGAAAAAAAATAAAATTAAAAAATTGAAGACTGGCCGAGAATCGAACCCGAGTCTCCGGCGTCAAAGTCGGACGCCTAACTTACTAAGCCAACTTTGGACTTTAAAATACTTGGCTAAATCGCTTTTATAATCGATACACTTTCCGTTTTTCCCGCTGAACACTAACTAGCCGACCTATCTCGATGAGAGCTGCGGCACGACTGACAGCCAGTGCATTTGTTTACATCGAATGGCGAGTTCTTCGCGTTTCTTCTTGACGTGCGGTTTCCATTTTAATTTCGCATCGAGTGTCATTCTCAAATATTTTGCCTCGTTTGCGTACGGAATTCGTATCGAATCAATGAAAATGGGTAAGTTGTCTACATTTCAACAAGTAAAATCCACGTGCGTTGATTTGGCCTCGTTGAGAGCAATACGCCAAGTCTTTGTCCAATCCCAAATTTTGTCAATAGAACGTTGGAGTTTATTAGTTGCTGATTCAACGGTATTACTGACCGCTAATATAACTGTATCGTCTGCAAGCGTGGCAACTGTTGTGCCTTCTTCTTGCGGAATATCACTAGTGTATATTAGAAAAAGGATCGGTTCAAGAACGCTTCCTTGGGGAACTCCTGCCGCGATTTCTTTAAATTCAGAGTAATCATTTCCGTGTTTTACACGAAAGAGTCTGTCTGATAAGTAACAACTAAGGATATCAGATAACTGTTTCGGAAAAGCTTGTCTTAGCTTATGTTTCAAGCCCGTATGCCATGCTTTATCAAAGGCCTGAGAGACGTCGAGAAAAGCACTAGAACATATTTTTTTCTCCGCTAGGGCTTTTTCAATTACATTGGTTATTCTGTAAACCTGGTCGATTGTAGAATGCTTAGTCCTGAATCCGAATTGGTGATCAGGTATTAATCGACGTTCTTCCATAATCGGATGTAGGCGCTTTAACAAAAGTTTTTCGAATACCTTCGACATTATCGGTAAGAGCGATATTGGCCTGTATGATTTTTTGTCATTTAGTGGTTTACCGGGATTTGGAACCATTTTAACTGCAGCTACCTTCCATTGTCGTGGAACGTACAATAACCTAAACGATGCATTTATAAGATAGGCAAACTTGATTAAAGCTTTCCTAGGTAACTTTTTAAGAACCTGTCCTGTGATTAATTCATATCCAGGTGCTTTGCTTAATTTTAGTTTTTCTATTTCGAAGCTTAGTTCATGTAGCGATACACTTTTTATTCTATAATTGTCAGGTGCCACGGTTAGGACAGGAAATTCGAGCAACGATGACCATCAAATGGTTTAAATGTTTCTTCCAGATGTTCGGCAAATATTTCGGCTTTTTCCTTGTCACTCTTCGCCCATTCTCCATTGATTTTCCTGATGGGTGGCGCTTGCGTTTTTGGTTTTTTAATGCCTTTCATGGCTGTCCAGAGCGAGTAATTTGTACTTTTATCCGCAGTTAGGCTTCCAAGATATGTAGAAATTTGACGATTTTTAAAGTCTCGAATTTCTCTCTTAAGTTTACTACAAAGGTAGTTAAGAGTGGTTTTATCCTGTGGGGCGCGAGATTGTTGCCATCTTTTGCGCGCTCTCCTTTTCTTCTGTAACAATTGAGTGATTTCCAAGGGATATTTTATTTCCCAATTTGTGGTTATTTTCCGTTTATAGGGAGTATTTTTCCAGGCTGAGCATTGTATAACGTCAATAAATTGATCGACTTCGTCTTCAATTTCGTGGGGTGTTCGAAGAGACACTTTGAGATCGATTTTACTTTCACAGTATTTTTTAAAGGATTCCCAGTTTGTTTTCATGTTAGTTAGCCTGGGCTGACCTTCTTTTTTTCGTTGACAGTCGTTTATTGTCAAAATGACCGGTGAGTGATCAGAAGAAAGATCGAAGCATTCCTCAACTATAATAGAGTTTCCCGACAACCCTTTCGTGATGAAGAAATCGATGAGGTCTGGTGTTTTTGCCGTATCCGACGGCCAGTACGTTGGTTTACCTGAGGAATCGAAGTCAACCCCCAATTCCATACCGGCTTCGTAAAGAACTCTACCTTTTGATAAAATGCATCTCGAGCCCTAGAAGGTATGTTTTGCGTTAAAGTCCCCTCCGATGACGAAATTTCTTCCAAGTGAGTCAAAGATACATATTACGAAATGGCTCCCCAAACCATTACTCCTCCTTGCCTCTTTTCCTTTATTCTAAGATCATGGAAGTATAGTAGTTGTAACCATCAGGGCCATCCAAATTAAATTTGTTTCATCTGAAAAAAAAAACACATTTCGCCAATTAAGCGCTTTTCCAACGTTGGTGTCCCATGACATGTGAAGGCGTGCGAATTTCAACCGCTGTTCTTTTCTTACGGCGTTTAGTGGGGGCTTTTTTTAGTTTTATTTTTAATTTTAGATGTTCTGCACTCAAAATAGCTCGCCGAACAGTTGATGTGCTGGCAGTTATCAAAGCTTTTTCCTTTATTTTGCTTGTGGAGACAGCTGAATTTGACGCTATTCTTATGATTTTTCTTTTGTCCTGAGGTGTTAAAGCGGTTTTTGTCCTTCCCTTGTAATTTTTACCTTATGAAGCACTGTTTTTTATGTAATTTCTGAGAACGTGGTCACTTCGGCCTATTTTCTTGGCAATGCTTCTCATTGAAAACCCTTCAGAATGCAAGGCGTCAATTTTGCCGTTTTCTTCCGCGGTCAAAACATTTTTCCCCATTTTTAATTAAAATTAATAGAAAACACTCCTTGCCTCTTAAACGTTGTAGCTACCTAAAATCTTCGTAACATATCGCGACCAACTAACTAATTTAATGGGTGCGTCTAATCATGTGAACAAAAAAAAACTGCACTTTTTCTTACAGCATGGGCAAGAAAGAGAAAAAAGATCAGTTAACTTCCCCTCACCTACCTACCATTTGTTTCTGTTTTTTTGTTGAGAACTTAATAACCTTTCTAATACATGTAATTTTTTGATAATTGTTACACAGACTAACAAAACAATTAAATGTATGTAAAAAAAAATGTGTGCGTCTAATCAAGTGAAGAGCACTTTATGTACTTAGACCAAGCATTTTTATTTTATAAATAGATGGAGGAAAAATAGGAATTGTCAGAAACGTTCGACAGTAGTCAAGATCTTTTAATTTTCTTTAAGTGAGTCTGCTTGAAGCTGTCACCAGGCGGTATTTCAGGTGTTATAGTGCTGCACTTTAATCACCAACTTCAGTCATAGTACATAAAAGCATCGTAACACATTGCGCAAGCGTAGGGTGGATAAAGTGGCGGGCAAACTCAGTCATGCTCTGATGAAAATGTCCCCATAGCTGAAAGGAAGGCTCAAAACCACAGTTGTACGCCCGGCGCCCACATTCGGCTCACATTGTTGGACAGTGTTCAATCGGTCTGTCTGTAACTGTGAAAGAGTACAGACGCTAAAACGGCTTTCACAGTGACTTTGAACTAAATTGCGGGTGTGCGAAGTAAAAAGTAAAACATTTTCCTTGCAAGTTCCGAACAGCGCAAGTGGAACTGGCGTCAACCCACAATGCGGCCTAGGTACTGAAACATCTAGCTAATCTATGCCAATATTCATTTGCACATACCTAAGCAGGAAAGTGTCTGTGCAATCTGGTACGATTTACTTTGAAATGTTGGTGGCACTGACTTGAATTCCAGCAGTTATTTTTTAGCCTAGTGTGCTATCTGACCATTTCCTTTCTGAGGATTCGGCCATTTCAGCTTCAATTCTGTAAGCACAACCATGTACAGTACATCGGTACTAAGTTTCTTTTAAAGTGTCATAGTTAAAGTACTCTTTTTGAGTGACCGTATATTAAGACGCATACCCATAAGGATTTTAGTCTAAGGTAAGCCAAATATAGTTAAAAGGTGATTCCTAGGGATTAATGGGAGTGTTTTCTTAGGAAATCTAGTTTAAATCAAACTTAGTTTATCTGCACTTATACACCTAAATACATGCAAGACAACTCATCACGTGCACGAAGAAACATACAACATTAAAAAAAAACGAAGCATGCAACTACAGCATTGAACATAAAACATAAAAAGCAACACACCAACAAGCTTAAACCATCCACAACACTCAAAGCTATAAACACGCATCTTCGAAACACACAAAAATCACATGTTATCACAGCACAGTCTATGAATATCACGATCTTTTATGTATAATTGTGTATATTTGCCTAACTATATACTATAAAATTACATACTACGTCTAGCTACTAACTAATCCTTAATCTAGTATCACAGTCAATATCACAGTTCAGTGTAGTTACAGGGAAGTCTCTCTTCCACACATCAAGTTCCTGTTCTAAGATACATACTGGCGCATTATATTACACATGCGTAAGGTTTAGTGTGTAGAAAGTTGTACTCTGTCGTCTTAAGCTAAGAATTATGTACTTGAATCATTATTTACTTCGAAAATACATAATCATGAATTGTTAAATATTTTGTTTCGGGTCAATTCTTCGTCCGTATCCACAGCAGCAGTAACCCTCACAGCTCTCACTGGAACTTAGTTCTTCCCACCCCCAAGCCCTGAGCAAACCGGAAGAAAAAAATAAAAGAGAGTACCAAACAAGAACTAAGTTTCATTAAAATCAAAATCACTCTCTTCAATTAATAATTGTGGCCATACGCTACATTATTATGGCGCCCAAACCTAGGTACAGCAAAAAAAAAGAAAAAAAAAATCGTTGACACAATCCCTAGATCTTCCAAGATCATGGAACAACGGAAACAACAATTGCAAAGAGAATTGTGAGAGTACCCATAACATACGGTGCATTGTGCAAGTCCGATTTGGCAAATATGTAATTTAGTTAGTTATTTAGTGCGCGTGGGTTAGACATGTGGGGAGCGCGATGCTCCACACAAATCCCCAAATATGCAAAGTTCGGTTTTTTTAACTCGCGAAGTTAGATTTTTTATCAGTGTTCTTTATATGAACTTGAAATTTCCTTCGTTAGTTAGTTAGGCGGTTAGGAAGTTCGCAAATGGTAATCCAAAGAGTTACCAAGTGATCATCCAGCATTAGGTTTAATATAAGTTATTTGCCAAATTCGCTTTTGTTCGTACCGATATAGTAAGTCGCTATCGTCATCTCGCGCTAAGCTTCTGTTGTGTTTTTGTGGAGAGTTGACCCGAAAAAATATTCTATGAATATATAAAATTAAAAATATATTGTCGAAATCTTGTAAAAAAAATATTAAAGATAAAAGAAATTGTAAAAAAAAAAAAAAAAATCATTAATCAGTTACGGTAGTAATACCTACATATTATAAGTGCAGTGATATATGTTATATATTTGTGTACCGGTTCAGCAAATCAAGAGCGTGATTGCAGATATTACGGAATACGGATTCACATTCAAACGGTAACATTTTTCTTTTGATATTATGTTAACATCTTCGTCTTAGCTTCTGTTTTGTTGTTTTTAATGCTACATTGCTACCCTACAATTTTCTTATTTGAGCAATTCTATTTTTATCGTGAAATTATTCATAATTTTTGTTGGTGAACTTCCTGCACGTTAAAAGTTTGACAGCATGGATTTCTCATTATTGGATAGTGACGAGATCAGGTATGAGTGTCAGGTTAGAGGTATGTCGGCAGAAGGTAGTGTCAGGAATTTAACAGTGCAATTAGTCGAAAAGTATGAGGCAGAATGTGAGGGAAAAGTGGTGTTCACACCTAAGGTTGTATACAATGCAGCAAAAGAGTTAGAGTTATGTCAGGAGAAGGTATACGTGCTTGGTAATTTTGCAAAGGCAGTGTCTAAAACAGGAGATGCACGTGCAACCGAGCGCATCAAAGTTAAGGTGAGGCACATCGAGAGTAGGTTGAGGGTTTTACTTCAAAGAAATCCTGCATTTGAAGTGACCATTCTCAGGCTTTTGAAGGAGTTGAAAGCGGTAGAAGAGAGGTATTGTCAGAGTAGGATTCAGTCTAAAGTAGTTGATGCATCTGAGGGAGCAGGTGCGATAGTCACAGCCACCGAAAATATTTCCGTACCAGTAATCATTGGTGGGAGTAAAGGTGCAAACGGCGGTCAACAGATGACGATTGAAGACCGAATTATCCCAACTGATAATCAGTTTCATTCCCTTGAAGCTTTACGTAGAGTAGAAATTAATACAAACGAGACAAATGCACGGGAAAATCCTCCCACCACATGTACTGGGGCCATTCCAAAGCTGGTCCCACGATCACTTGCTTCGCAGTTCTGTGAGATGAACCTTAGCAGACCTTTGGCACATAATTATGGCACTAAAAGTGGCTATCATTCTTCCAACATTCTATCCTTTGCTGCTCAGCAAAGCGTATTTCCTCCTCTTAATGGACATATTCGCCTAGATAACCAATCTTTCCAGGGTGCAGATCCACTTCACCACACGGGTGATAGAAATGAAGCTGCTAGTTCAAAGCCACAATTAAACGCGTTCTATGAAGCACCTGCTTTTAATCGAAATCCAAACTTTGACTTCAGCCGGCAAATCCGTAACATTTCGAATTGGGGCATCAAATTTAATGGTACGCCTACTCCACTAAGCGTTGAGCAATTTATGTTTAGGGTCGAGATGTTGGCTAGGAGCGAAGGCATTTTGGGTGATAACTTAGTTTTGGCAATGCATCAGTTGCTGGAGGGACATGCTAAGACGTTGTTTTGGATTTTCATCCAGAAACATCATTCGCCAACCTGGGTTCTTTTCCGAGCTTCACTTATAAATGAATTTCAGTCTCTCAATACCGATCATGAATTGCGGCGACAAATCGAAGCTCGAAAACAAAAGCCTCGAGAATCGTTTTGCGAATTTAAATTAGCAATTGAGTCAATGGACTCATTGTTAAGAGTGCCATACTCTGAGGCTGAAAAGATTAGTCTTCTCAGAACAAATATGCATCCCACACTTCGCAAACATTTGATTTTGGAGCAGCCAGTAACAGTCGACCAATTAAGGCTTATGTGCATGAGAATTGAGAAGGGTCTATCAGATATTGGAGAATCATTAGATGACCAGGTTCATTTTAGAAGAAGAGTAATGAATGAAATTCAAGCTCCAGTTGATCCACTAGCCTACCTTCCGCATCAATTTGGTGGTGATGAAGGATACAACGTGGAGGAGAACAATTTCATCATTTGTTGGAACTGCGATGACATAGGTCATGGTTTCGTATAGTGTCCATCTGATCAACGTAACCTATTTTGCTACAGTTGTGGGGCAAAGAATGTAAAAAAACCTAACTGCACCAACTGCAATAGTTTAAACTCAAAGTCGGATGTCAGACAAAAGGGCTACCGGCATCCATATCAAAGTCCCCCAGCCCAACCCAGTCATCACGTACTCACACGTCAAAAGTCCAGCCAATGTTGCCAAACCGACTTTTAAGAAAAAACATTCAACCTCTTTCTCCTAGGTGCGTCGACTATTTCAAGAAAAGGAAACTTGATTGCATGTTATTAAGATCTTTAGTCCTCTCAGACAGGTTCGATGGAAGACCTTTTGCCGAAATCCTTATTGAGGGAAAACAATTTAGGGCTCTTTTGGATAGTGGGGCATCTGTTTCCGTTTTGGGAGAAGGTGCTCTGGATCTGTTGAGTGAACTCAAAGTTCCTTATTCGAGCATAGACTCTAAGCTTCATACTGCTGATGGAGTCGCTCAGCAGATAATAGGTTTTGTTTATTTAAATGTCAGTTTTCAATCTACCTCCAAAGCAATCAAGTTTTTTATCAGTCCTTCACTTAAACGACAAATAACATTAGGAATAAACTTTTGGAACGAGTTTAGTCTTTTTCCTGCAGTGATAAGCGAGATTAATAGTGGCACTGACACCGACATGAACATACAAGTACTAACTGTGGAGCAAAAGTGTTTGTTGGAAGATGTTGTAAGCTCGATTCCATCATTCAGTGCCTTGGGCCTGGGTAAAACATCCCTTGTTGAACACGAGATTGATGTTGGGAACGCAAAGCCAGTCAAGCAACGCCATTTCCCGATCTCTCCCGCTAAGCAAAAGGTCATGGATAGTGAGATTGACCGAATGTTAGAGCTGGGCGTCATCGAGAAGAGCTCAAGCTGTTGGTCATCTCCTGCCGTGATTACAATGAGGTCGAATGGTAAGCCCAGATTTTGCTTGGATGCCCGAGTGATCAACCAACACACCCTTAAAGACGCTTACCCTCTTCCAATAATAGATGGAATTCTCGCTCGTCTGAAGAAGGCCAAATTTATTTCATCCCTTGATCTTAAGGAAAGTTTTTGGCAAATTCCTCTTGCTGAGACCTCTCGCGACAAAACTGCTTTCCCAGTACCTGGTAGAGGGTTGTACCAATTTAAAGTAATGCCCTTTGGGCTCAAAAACGCAACCCAAACTATGTGCAAACTGATAGATCGTGTGATTCCCTATGAATTTCATGAAGACGTGTTCACATATGTGGATGATCTCCTTATAATATCAGATAGTTTTCAGGCGCACATAGATCTGCTATCTAAAGTTGCGAGTTGTTTGAGAGAGGCCAATCTCACCGTAAACTTAGAAAAAAGTAAGTTTTGCCAAAAGGAGATTAGTTATCTGGGATACATTGTCGGGGAGGATGGTTTGCGAACTGATCCAGATAAGATTAGAGCTATTTCGGAATTTCCGCGACCAAAGACATTGAAGCAACTGCGACGGTTTTTAGGCATGTGTCAATGGTATATGAAAATGGTACCTAACTTCGCGAACGTAGCAGCTCCTCTGACAGACTTGACCGGAAAAAAATTCACACCGAACTGGACAGATGAGGCCCTTAACTCTTTTGAAAAGTTGAAGCAAATGCTTACTGCGGCGCCTGTTCTTTCTGCTCCAGACTTTGATAAGACTTTTTACATCCAATGCGATGCGTCCTCACAAGGAGTCGGAGGCGCGCTTGTTCAGCTTGATGGTGAGGGAAACGAAAAACCAGTCGCATTCATGTCAAAAAAATTAAATTCGGCGCAAAAAAAGTATTCGGTTACTGAACTGGAGTGTCTAGCTGCAGTGCTCAGTATCCAAAAGTTCAGGCCTTACGTGGACGGCACTCATTTCGTGGTGGTGACCGATCACGCTAGCCTCAAATGGTTAATGTCCCAAAAGGATCTTCATGGCAGACTAGCTCGTTGGGCTTTAAAATTACAGCCATATGATATTGAAATTGTTCACCGAAGTGGAAAGTTAAATGTTGTTCCAGACGCTTTGTCTCGCGTCGAGATGGAAGAGGTTGAGCTAGTGAAGAATTGTTCCGCTGAGATAGATTTTCAGTCCAACGCATTTGCCGATGCAGAGTATGTAGACTTGTTGAAGTTAGTGGGTAAATCACCGTCAAAATTTCCAGACTTAAAGGTTTCCGAGTCAAAACTGTTCAAACGCGTTCACTTCCGTAATGTTGATATTGAAGCGGAGGCTGAATGTTGGAGACTCTGGGTTCCCAAGCCTATTAGAATCGGCTTAATTGAGAAGCTTCACTGTCCACCAAATTCAGCGCATCCTGGGGTGAACAAGTTGGTAGAGAAATTAAAGCGTCTCTATTACTGGCCAAGTATGGTTACGGATGTGAGTACTTACGTAAGTGGATGTGAGACGTGCAAAGTTTCGAAGACTGCGAACAATATTTTAAAGCCACCTATGCAGATAAGAACTCCGTCTCTACGACCCTGGCAGGAGGTACATATTGACTTTGTAGGGCCTTTTCCAATGTCGAAAAGAGGAAACATTCATGCGTTGGTTATACTGGATAACTTTTCCAAGTACCTTATTGTTAGGCCACTACGAAAAGCAACAACTCAGCATGTCATCCAAACGTTGCAGGAGAATGTGTTCGATCTATTTGGTGTGCCAGAGAAAATTCTTTCTGATAACGCTAGCCAATTCGTGTCTAAGGAGTTCAAACATTTCTTAGCTGAAAATGGGATTAGACAATTGCTCACTGCCTTTTACTCACCTCAAGCTAATGCTGCTGAGCGAGCGAACAAAACCATATTCACTGCAGTTAGGCTCTACATCGACAATAACCATCGGGAGTGGGATAAGCATCTGGGGCAGATAGCAGCAGCATTGAGAAACGTTTCACATGACTCCACGGGATTCAGTCCGTTTTATGTACTCTTTGGCTTTCATATGGTCACATATGGTTCCCAATATGACGTGCTTAGAAGGCTTGAAGGTCTTTCTGGCTATTCCGAAGAAATTTCACCTACGGAGGATCGCTTGGTGAAAATAAGGGAGAAGGTGTTCGAGGCTCTAAGACGTGCTCAGCAAAAACACGCTCAGGGATACAATCTGAGAACTCGAAATGTTACATTCTCTGTAGGTCAAACTGTTTATAAGCGTAATTTCATTCAAAGTAATGCAGGGAAATATTTCAGTGCGAAACTAGCTCCAAAGTTCGTCAAGTGCCGTGTCAAGGAAAAGATCAGTGATTGCAGGTATATTTTGGAAGATTTTGACGGCAAGCCTTTGGGTGTTACACACGCCAAAGACATCACTGTTTGAAGTGCCCGGCTACATAGAGCATGATCTCAGGGTGTGGGCCTGTCCCGCGTTGAGCATCAAACCAAACATTAGCTAGCTTCCAAATGCAACACTTCGCAGGCTGCAGTCCTTGCACTCGTTTTGAAACATCTAGCTAATCTATGCCAATATTCATTTGCACCACCTGTTTGGGGCGACTGTGCCAAAACTCATAAATTAAAACTACAAAGATGTGAAAATAAAGTGCTTAAAATGATGTTAGATCTCCCAAGGGCTTACTCAACACTTATGTTGCATGAACTAGCAAATATCAACTTTTTAAACTTAAATATTGCAATTTATAAACAAAAATTTTATGACAATTGTTCATTATCCGAAAATGAACTTGTTCTTCAATTACTAGAATAACAATTAAATGATATTATTAGTTGTTTGCTTAAGTTTTGTTTACTTATAACTGTGTGCAATATTAGCTTGTAAGTTTTGTATAAGGGTTTTAGTTGTAGTTTTTTCCTTTAAAAATAATAAATTTAAAATAATATCCATTTTCTTTGTATAAAATTAAATCATAGTTGTAAAGGATTAGAATGTCCTAAATCTCTATAATAGTTAAAATTGATGTAAACTAGTCTAAGTTGTTACTACTGTACAATAAATAAATGATGATGATGATGATGAAGTGAACAAGCTTTGTATTGCCTGGTACCTGGCCTGAATTACTAGTTTATAAGATACAAATGAAAAAAAGAAACAGAAAACTTAATAAAGTTTACAAAAAAAAAAAAATTAACCAGTAGCTTAACACCTCAATTGCCCAAGAGGAGGACATTGCATACATATCCGAAGAGGGAGAAGGGCATTACATTGCTGACAGTACGATGCTTGCCAACTTGACAACATCAGAAGAACAAGATGGAGAACCTGAAGAAGGAAGGATTGAGAAACAAATCGGCGTTATTGAAGGAGAGATCTCACAACTCCAAGACAAAATCAAACCCTTGGTTCATAGCAAAAGCAAGACGCCCGAGCACGAAAAATCGCTACAGCGGCAACAAAAAGTAGCGCAACAGTAACAAAAAAGGCAAAGCTGCAACCCATTAATCAGCAGGACAAAACAAAATCAACAGTAGTAACAGCAAAAGCTGCAAAAGCAGGAGTTACTGCCACCGCAACATAGGCAGCCAAAACAACAATAGCGGCAATGACAGCTGCCACAACAGTTTAAGCAACAACATGCATAGGAACTATGCCACAGCAACAGAGACAAAAAAAATAACAGCAGCAGCTACATCCAAACAAATTAAAAAACATAGGGACGGGCTACAGGTCGCTTGGGCGAACTACTTGGGATACCCTATTGTTATTCCTAGTCTATATTATAAATGTCAGCTCCCTAGCTTAAACTTTGGTTTTTCAAAAAAAAAAAAAAAAACATAGGGACGGGCTACAGTCTGCTTGGGCGAACTGTTGGATGCCCTATTCTTATTCCTATCCCTCATAAGTGGGCGTGCCAAAAGTCAAGTATGGTTGAATTGTTAAGAACGCTCTACATATTTTGTTACATAACATTTAAAGGATTTTATCAAAAAAAATGCTCCCTAGCTCAAACTTGGGTGTTTCAATAAAATTGTTTTATTTAATTGTGGGCGTGTCAGTAGGCGAATTTAAAAAAAATTAACACGTGAGCATAAAGGGCCCCTAGAGAGTATATATTATAAATTTCAGCTCCCTAGCTCAAACTTTGAATTTTCAAAAAAAAAAATTAATTGTGGGCGTGTCAGTGGGCGGATTTTGAAAATATCTACACATGAACATAAAGGGCCCATAGAGAGTATATATTATAAATTTCAGCTCCCTAGCTCAAAATTCGATTTTTTCCAAAAATTTTTTTTTTTTTGAGTTTGTTGGCGTGTCTGTGGGCGGATTTCAAAAATTCGTAAACTTGATTATTTCGGGACCCTAGAGAGAATATGGTTAAAATTTCAGCTCTCTAGGTTCAGTTTAAAAGCCTAATTTTTGCCGACAGACGGACGGACGGACGGACAGGACATGGCTAGATCGACATTACTATCGATGCTGATCATAAATATAGTAAATTTTAGGGGACTATGGGCAATATTAAGGTATGTTACAAACTATGCGCCAAAATTAATATACCCTTAGAATAGGGTATAAAACTTGTGTCCGATCGGGATCGACTAGATAGGCAAAAACAGGAGACCCAATTTTGGTGGGTAGCCAATTAACTTGAATTACTTAGTCCAGTCATTGAAAGTTGAACAATAGTGGTTTGGCCGACTTACATAGGTTTAGGTCTAGTACTAAGCAGGGACACTAAAAGAAAAAAGTATATGGCTGTTCTAGCTTTGTAAGTAGTCTTAAGTAGTTACAATTTGTAGGTTGTAAGTAGTTTCAGTTTGTTCCAAAAAAAGTAACTTTACTTTTACGCCGAAAGGCGTTATCATTTAATTTAATTTTTTATCATAGAGCATCCGCATAGGGACAGTAAGGTAGTTCAAGGATTGTTCCATAGATGCCAGTTTTTTGAATTTTTGTCTAGCAATAAATTAGTTATAAGTTTACCAAAAATAAAAAAATTTAAACAGCGTACAAAAAGTATGAGCATGATATCAAAAATTGATCGAATAAGAAATTCCAAGATCCGAGGAAGACTTTACGTCAAAGATTCTATCTCGAAAAAAATGAAGCGCGACCGGCTCAGTTGGTACTGCTATGTTCAAAGGAGAGATCCTATGAACGGAGTCAAAATGCCAATATCAATCAACGTTTCCATATAAACGCGAAAGAGAGACAGTCCTTAAAACTCCTGCATCACACAAATACAACAACACCAGCATTTCATTGGCAGCCTTTGTGAAGAAACCCGATAGGTCTCATAATACTATAGGCATACAACTTTTTTTAAAAATAAAACACAACAAATTGATTGGAATGACCAAATATTGGCTTTATTAGCTCTCAAATTTCATGGCATTTAATGTTTAAAAATAATTTCTGGCATATCGCCCCTGCGACTGCGCCTTATGAACGCCATACTGTCGATCCAATTTTACACCACCTTTTCGAGCATACGTCGTCTTATTTCGTCAATAGTGCGTCAAATGTTGACTTATAAGTGATCAATCGTTCCTGGTTTCACAGCATAGACCAGAGATTTCACGTTCTCACACAAAAAGTAGTCTAAAGGTGTCACACTAACGAGGTGGCCAACTCACAGGTCCATTTCTTGAGATGTCATGCTTGCACACGTTGTTTGTTAAGTTTGGCGAACAGAGCGCGAATTTTGGAAATAAATTTCCACGATTAGTAAACGTTGTTCTGGTGTAAGTCTTTCCATGGTGATTTGCCAAAGTATACTGAAAAAAAGTCAAGTTTATTAGTATGACAGCTAGTTTGACAGTTATCCCTATCAGAAATTGTATACCTCTAAAAAAAAACATCCTATATTTGAGGCGCAATTGAGGTCAAACCCACAAACCACGCAGAATGTAGTGAAGTGATCCTTCTAATCCAGGTCATAACCTCTTAGTTAAAGATTCACTTCGTTAATTATTCACTTTTTGGCAAAATGATATTAATAAAATAATTAATTAAACAGCCATATGTGAACTTTTTCGCCGTTCTGTCCCCCAAAATTGGGGACTTATTTCATGGGTTTTTTTGGACTTATTTCATACTTCAAATTGGGGGGGTTATTTCATAGTGAAATAAGTCCCCAAATTCCACTATGAAATAAGTCCCCAAATTTATAAAATAAAACCTCGCACCTACTCCAAATCAAACAGTGACCCCAAGCAGGGGGTTGTAGGGGGGCAGCATGCCCCCTCATATGCATTACACTGTTTATGGGATTTCCATATGAGATTTGGGGACTTATTTCATACTTATTTGGGGACTTATTCCATACCATTTTGGGGAGTTATTTCATTTTCCATTTGAGGGGTTATTTCCTGGAGCCATTCCCGATTATTCCAAACTTGCACCAGATTTTGGAAAAGGGGTTCACTACCATGCGTTTTCTTCGATGTTCTTCTGTAGAATATAACGCCTAGGGCAGGGTCAACATGGGAGGCACTTTCTCCAAGATCCTTTCAGCTAGTAGCTGCGGATGATACCGAAATCATTAGCCGTTTCCAGCGTGACGTATAAGAGGCTTTTACGCCGATTGAAGAACAACCGAAATTGGTTGGCATTGAAGTTAATCAGTACAATTCCAAGTATATGCGATCAACAATTAATAAAGAGATAGGCTTAAGTCATTCCTACGCAAAACGAACATTAATCGCTAACTCCACATTGAACTTCTGATTGGTAACGCCCAATTATATTATATCTAATCATAATCATACTTTAGTAACTTTTCATTATGCCTATAATAACGCTATTTAATTTTAGGTTTTACGACGAACACATATTTTCATTAATCATATGAAAACACCTACTTGCAACTTACAAGATCTGCACAATAAGAATCTAAACAAGCACTAAAGGCAGTCGTTACTAGTTATTTAAAAGAATGGGACCATTAAGTTAAACTCCGCGTTCAATTTGGTAACAGTAAGCCCAATAGACTTTCTGGGACTGTGCATCTCTAACTCTATATCTACTTTTAATCATCTCTTATGCCTCTCACATTTATACATTTGAAAAGGTTTGAAAGTTGTTTTGGCCTTACAATGACGTTACAGCAGCAATGATCAGTCTATCCAAGTTAAATGCCGGCTAGAATGAAGTTGTCTTTATGTGTGGTACGCATGTTCTAGACCACTCACTTATGCCCAAGTGAGTGGTCGTCAGCAAAGCATATCATTATTCCTTTATATGCATAGCATATTAACTTTATTCAGAAAATGGCTTCTAGACTGGAAGAAGGCTCTGACCTTTTGATAGAATATTAATAGATGCACACATATTTTTAGGAACGTGTTTATATGGCTCATGATAATTTAATTCGAGCAATGAATTGCAGTTTCTCATGATAATAGACAAGGTACTCGTAGGTACATAATATATGTATGAGTTGCTTCAATTCCATTGAATTTATAAGAAGAATAGGTTTGGCAGAAATTGCACCCACACTTGTTACGGTGGCTGGTTGGAAACAGGCTAGTTCCAATAGCTTTAGAAGTTTTTGTGAACTAGAAAGCTAACAACAGAGCGAGGGTATTTTAATTTTTCATTATCAATGTAGCATTTTATTAAAATTTGAGCTTTGTTTATCCGTAAACCTGCTGGAATCAAGCTTATTTTATGGATTGATGTACAAGTAAATGTATACATTATACGAGCAATCAGTCGTGCATTTGCTTGCAGTACTTTTTGTGACAAGCTTTTACGTACAGATACTGGAACAAACTAAAAATAAAATGCTTATTATGTTTTATTAAAAAGGCCTAACGAGCGTAAAAGTGAAATAATTTGGTCGCGCTCTAGTATAATTTCAAAGCTATCATTTTTAAAAATCCAATTTTTATACCCTATTCTAAGGGTATATTAATTTTGACGCATAGTTTGTAACATACCTTAATATTGCCCGTAGACCCCTAAAAGTTACTATATTTATGATCAGCATCGATAGTAATGTCAATCTAGCCATGTCCGTCCGTCCGTCCGTCCGTCTGTAGCCAAAAATTAGGCCTTTAAACTGGACCTAGAGAGCTGAAATTTTAACCTCTAGGTCCCGAAATAATCAAGTTTACGAATTTTTGAAATCCGCCCACAGACACGCCCACAAACTCAAAAAAACAAAATTTTGGAAAAAATCGAATTTTGAGCTAGAAAGCTGAAATTTTGTATATATGATCTATGACTCCTAAAACTGCTCGGGATAAAAAAAAATTCAAAATCCGCCCGCTGACACGCCCACAAATAAATAAAACAATTTTTTTATACCCTATTCTAAGGGTATATTAATTTTTGAAAATCCAAAGTTTGAGCTAGGGAGCTGAAATTTATAATATATACTCTCTATGGGCCCTTTATGCTCATGTGTAAATATTTTTAAAATCCGCCCACTGACACGCCCACAATTTTTTTTTTTTTTTTTTTTGAAAATTCAAAGTTTGAGCTAGGGAGCTGAAATTTATAATATATACTCTCTAGGGGCCCTTTATTCTCATGTGTTATTTTTTTTTTTAAATCCGCCTACTGACACGCCCACAATTAAATAAAACAATTTTATTGAAACACCTAAGTTTGAGCTAGGGAGCGTTTTTTTTGATAAAATCCTTTAAATGTTATATAACAAAATATGTAGAGCGTTCTTAACATTTCAACCATACTTAGACTTTTGTCACACCCACATATGAGGGATAGGAATAAGAATAGGGTATCCAACAGTTCGCCCAAGCGGACTGTAGCCCGTCCCTATGTTTTTATACCCTATTCTAGGGGTATATTAATTTTGACGCATAGTTTGTAACATACCTTAATATTGCCCGTAGACCCCTAAAAGTTACTATATTTATGATCAGCATCGATAGTAATGTCGATCTAGCCATGTCCGTCCGTCCGTCCGTCCGTCCGTCGGCAAAAATTAGGCCTTTAAACTGGACCTAGAGAGCTGAAATTTTAACCATATACTCTCTAGGGTCCCGAAATAATCAAGTTTAAGAATTTTTGAAATCCGCCCACAGACACGCCCACAAACTCAAAAAAACAAAATTTTGGAAAAAATCGAATTTTGAGCTAGAGAGCTGAAATTTTTTATATATGATCTATGGCCCATAAAACTGATTGGGACATAAAATTTTCAAAATCCGCCCACTGACACGCCCACAATTAAATAAAACAAATTTTGGGAAAAATTGAATTTTGAGCTAGAAAGCTGAAATTTTTTATATATGATCTATGGCCCATAAAACTGATTGGGACATAAAATTTTCAAAATCCGCCCACTGACACGCCCACAATTAAATAAAACAAATTTTGGGAAAAATTGAATTTTGAGCTAGAAAGCTGAAATTTTTTATATATGATCTTTGGCCCATAAAACTGCTTGGGACATAAAATTTTCAAAATCCGCCCACTGACACGCCCACAATTAAATAAAATATTTTTTTTGAAAAACCAAAATTTGAGCTAGGGAGCTGAGATTTATAATATATACTCTCTAGGGGCCCTTTATGCTCATGTGTAAATATTTTCAAAATCCGCCTACTGACACGCCCACAATTTTTTTATTTTTTATTTTTGAAAGTCCAAAGTTTGAGCTAGGGAGCTGAAATTTATAGTATATACTCTCTAGGTGCCCTTTATGCTCATACTTAAATTTTTTTAAAATCCGCCTACTGACACGCCCACAATTAAATAAAAAATTTTTATTGAAAAACCAAAGTTTGAGCTAGGGAACGTTTTTATTTACAAAAGCTTAGTTTTTTCGATAAAATCCTTTAAATTTTTGTCACTCCCACTTATGAGATATAGGAATAAGAATAGGGTATCCAACAGTTCGCCCAAGCGGACTGTAGCCCGCCCCTATGTTTATATATATTTCTGGTTCCCATACATATAGATATGTTTAATGTTGCTTACTGCGGGCATTAAGGAAATGGGGATCAGAATGACAAAGGAGAAACCGATGTTCGTTGGTTTTAAATGTTTGAAATTTATAGTGGGTAGGAAAAAACGCGAGGAGGAGCATTCCACATTCGGCTATGGAAGAATTCATAGAATTTCACTGTTTATCCGAAAACAAGCTTAATAGTAAACCGATGCGCATTCCTGGCATGGTGCGTATTGCGGTTGCAATATTCTAAGGGTGGAATGCGGCTGGGTAATTCGTTTGAGTACTTGTGGTGGAAAATCCATAGAACAGCGGTAGGCAGGAGACATTACGACTATGACTAAGATAGTCAAACCTATCCACGATATCTCGATCGGCAATACGTTTAATCGCGCATTTTTGTATTCTGGTGAGTAACTACAAATATGCGTTTGGGCCACCGACACAGATATGAGCGTTGTACTCAAGTTTGAGTGGATTAAATGCCTTATAAATTGTAGCCTGATCAGAAGATCAGAATATGTCTTGCAAAGCTTAGGGAAGCCTTGACATTTCGCAGCGCTCTTGGTGACACGTATATGAGGTCATTTCATTGAAGGTTGCCATTAACACAAATACGGAGCATGGAGTCTTTCAGTTTTACCGCTGAATAATGGCAGTGTTAGGATTCTCCTTTAATGACAGAAGACAGCATTGCATTTTGGAGTCATTAAATTCCACACCATTGTTTGTGCCCCATCGAGTTATGATGTCTAGGCCGTAATTCAATGCACATAACATACCTTGCCGTTCCTGTTCCACACCCGAAGATGAGTGGCGTGACCCAAGGAAGGAATATGAGAAGCTCAGCATGCTGTCATCAGCGAAGAAATTTATTGAATTAGAAGTTACAGAGAAGAGATGCTTTATATAAATGAGAAAGTGAGTCGGCGACAAAACGGAGCCTTGGTGAACGTCAGCATTTACTTGGAGAGTTGCAGACTTGGAACCGTCAAAAAAACAGTTTGCATTGAATGGTTCAAAAAGTATTTTCTAATCCATTGAAGAAGAATATCGTCGATACCAAATGAACGCATTTTCGACAAAAGAGATTTATGCCAAACTCTGTCAAATGCCTTCGTTAAAATTGTTAGTTGAACTTTTTTCGCAATATAAAATAAAGTGCAGGACTTTTATAAGAATCGGTTTCTAGTCACATTTTCAGATTACCAATTTTTTGTACTCCTGAAATCAGGCAAAAAAGATATTCAAAATGTATATCATTTATGTAGATAGCTAAATGTTTTAATTGCATTAAAAAATGCAATTTGAATAAAAAAGGATTTTTTTTCACTTCCAAATGCATCTGGTGAGTGTATGTCGAAATGACCACATCATACTTTTTAAAAGGGACCTCATTGTTTTTGGTCAATATAGTGTTTGGTCTTTTTTTGGTTCGTTTATTGCAGCAATAAACACTATACAGTAAAGGCATAATATACGAGTAATTATGTATTTAAAAATCATAAGTAAACATTTGTGAATCGTAGAATAAAGAACATCTTGAAATTTAATTTCAATCGTTTCAGCATAGGCCGGAAATAAGTAACACTAGTATAGCAGCACTCCGCCAGTGAAGCTTAGAGGTAATTGGACTTAAGTTACATGCCGAGCTCGGATTAAAGCTTTGAAATAAAAACCCTGTCAACAAATCCATAATCTTAAGGTGGAAGAGCAAACGCCAAAGGATGCATGGATAAGGCCACGCTTATTCGTTAGTTTGCGAACTTCGGATACCAGGCGACCTCCGAATTCAAGATAGCCTTCCTGTTATTACAGGTACACCACTGGCCGAATGGATCAAAAAGCAAGAAACCCAAAAGTGAAGATGCAGTCAAATCTGAAACATTAAGGGCAGCTGCAAAGGCTACCAGTGCGAGCAGCACGCCCAGAAGATAAAACCAATTCTGGTCTAAGCTGGCCGTAATAAAAGTCATAGAGGTAGACAACATGGTCTCCCTCAATAGGGTGTCGTACGACGAAAGGTCGATAACAAGCCTCACATGTGCGAAACCCTGAGTACTCACGCAAATAATGGCAACTCAAAAATTCGTGCTGCAGACAAACCTGCACAGGGCTATTTGCCTCGAACTCCTTGCGCCAGTGATGTGCCGAAACCATGGGTAACTAATGGTAAGATGTTGGTATTAAATAGTAAAACTAGAGAGCTTATTTTCGCCAAAGGCAGTTTTAGACTGAGGGCGGCTCTTTCTGTAGCAAAAGATAAAAATGTTTTCTCATTCCTGGGTTTAAAACTAAGGGCATGGTGGCCGCACAAATTGCGTCCGACAATGGCCAACAGCTTTTATTCGCATCGGCATACTTTGTTGGAGACACTGACGAAGTGCCTATAGGTCCACAGTACAAGAACTTGTCCAGTGCTGTGAGGCTCAGCAGGTACTTAATCATCGATTGCGATGCCAACGCACACAGCAAGGTTTGGGGCAGCTGAGATACAGAAAAAAAGGTGAATCACTTTAAGAATAGGTATCTATACAGGGTGTCCCTTAATTCGTTGGCAATATTTTAGGGCATGATTTATGGGTATATTCTAAGGAAAAAAATGTTCTACAGTAAGGGCCTATCTCTAATTTTTATATCATTTATTGAGGATTTAAGAAAAGGCTAACTTGGGTGTACCCTGACCCAGGTTAACGGTAATTGAACTGTTAGTACAAATGATAGCAATTTCGTTTAGGCCTCTATTTTTAGAAGAAATATTAGCCTTTGTAATTGCATTTAAATAAATTTTATATCTTAACTGAGTCTTAAGATATCCAATTTTTAACCTGTTCCATTTTTCCCGCCCATGCTAATTTTTTGACTTTCGATTTAATTTTCTCCAGAAAATGCGTAATAAACATAACGCTTTAATATTTTATTTGAATGAACGTAACAATAATAAAAATAAAAGTTTACGACAAGTTTGTAAAAAAACCCATAGATTTTATGATACTTGGGAAAACATGGAACAGGTAAAATTAAAAAAAAAGGGATTTTTTGCACGATTACAGATTTTCTGCATGCAGGACATCAGAAATTTTATATCTGGAAACATTGAATTGCAAAGCTAAGCATCTGATGCTGATTGGTGGCTCATTTGTAACAGCTTCCAGTATTCTCTGATCAATCGAATTTCTTCTTACTTGTGGAGCTCCCGCATTAGGTCGTGTATTTGAAACTGATCCCGTTTCTCGAAGCCTTCGATATGTATTTCCAAATACATTTCTACTAGAAAGTCGTCGGTTTCGATAAAGTTCATGGTATCTTTGTCCCGCACTATTTGAAATTCCATTCCACAGCCCAAAAACGTAAATAATGTCTGCGTATTCTTCGCTTGTAAATGAAGACATTTTAAAAAACGTTCGTATCAACTAACGGCTTGCCTTGGCGTTTAAGATTAAACTAATGAATTAATTTTGATTTTAAATCTTTTATACCATTTTTTTCGGTAAGTCTTGACAGGTACTCAAATAAACCAACGGAAAACCGCTCTTATATACTGTTAAGAAATGTAGGTACAAAATCAGAAACCCCTTTTTTTACCTGTCGCAGGATTTCCTAAGTATCATAAAATCTATGGATTTGTCCTGTTAAAGTACACACATTAAAACAAAAATTACCTAAACCGGAAAGAAATCGTTTTCATTCATAACTTTTGCAACTTAAAGCAATAAAACCTTTTTTCCCCATTTTTAACTGTTCCATGTTTTCCCAAGTATCATAAAATCTATGGGTTTTTCTACAAACTTGTCGTAAACTTTTATTTTTATTATTGTATTAAAACGTTATGTTTATTACGCATTTTCTGGAGAAAATTGAACCGAAAGTCAAAAAATTAGCATGGGCAGGAAAAATGGAACAGGTTAAAAATTGTATATCTTAAGACTGAGTTAAGATATAAAATTTATTTAAATGCAATTACAAAGGCTAATATTTCTTCTAAAAATAGAGGCCTAAACGAAATTTCTATCATTAGTACTAACAGCGCAATTACCGTTAACCTGGTTCAGGGTACACCCAAGTAAGCCTTTTTTTAAATCCTCAATAAATGATATAAAAATTAGAGATAGGCCCTTTTGCTACAACAATTTTTTCCTTAGAATATACCCATAAATCATGCCCTAAAATATTGCAAACGAATTAAGGGACACCCTGTATAGTTAAAACCTCGTTATGCTAAATAAGGGGGGAAAATCCAAATTTAAATCTCCTTGAATTAAGAAATTTTATACCTTACTCTCGCATCCCTTTTATTCAAAATATCATAGAGGACTGGAATTTGCCCAATGAGGCATCTATATCGGATCATATTCATATCAAATTCAAATTAATGTGCAAATCTGACATGTTGCCAGCAGCATCACTAACAACAGGTGCAAGGTGAAACGCACTGTGGTCATAAGGTGTGTGCCATGGTGGAACGATAACCTAGAAACTATCCGCAATAGTATGAGAAAGCTTTTTAACAAAGCCAAACGCACCGGCGCACATAGCGGTATTTGCATTATAAAGTGCGGAAAAATACTTGATTGTTATTATTTGGAACATATGCTCTACAAGGGCCGGAAATCATCAAAAGCAAAGATTTTTAAAATCCTCAAACTGAAACGCCCGCTATTTAAAAACAAACCATTTGATAAAATAAATTGATGGACATGAATGTCGTGTTCTTTGCAAAATATATGTAGATAAAATCGCTTTTAACAATTCGCCCATACAAAGTTGTTTGCCACACTTACGTTTAGGGGGCGTTTTTGACACAAACATTATTTTTTAGATAAATTCCTTTATTAACTTAACAGTTATAACAAAATGTTAAGCCCAACCTTTTGCAACACCTACATTTTTGTTGCGTTTTTGACAAAAACATTATTTTTTAGATAAATTCCTTTATAAACTTAACAGTTATAACAAAATGTGAAGCCCTACCGACAGTAGCCACAGTTCCATAGGTTTTTAAGATAGAATACAAGCCAAACGATCCTTCAAGTAAAGAACTTATTTTTTGATAAAAAGCCTTATCTTTTCAATAAAGGAGACACATTATAACGGACGATAGAATTTAGAAAGACGGTAAGGGCAACATTTTTTTTAGTTACTTCTTGACGGCCATTTCTAAAAGATAACTTTAAAACGGGTAAAGAATAATATAGAATTATATAACAATAGGTCCAAATTATAAAAAAAACAATAACTGGAAATTTTTTTAAATTTATATGAATGCATTTTGAATAATACAAATAGATATTAATTAAAGCTCCGCTAATCGTAAAAATAGCTTTAAAATAAAATACAAACCTGCAATTGAACTCTCCATAGTAAAAAAAAATAATATAAAAACTCAATTATTTGACCGTGGAATTTTTCATAAAAATCCGCAAGGCAATAGGTACTTCTATCTATGAGTTTCAACTGATGTTGTGGCAAAGTGTGTGGACGAAAATTAAAAGCAACTACGGTAAATTGTTGCATGGGTATTTAACAACAGCCACGAAAACATTATTTGTCAACTATAAATTTTGAAAAAAATTGTTGAGCACTTTTTGGATGCAGATACCCATATGTACGGGGCAAAGGAACAATACGAATCCCTATAATGTTTAAACAAGCTTGAAAATATGAATTTGTAAGCTGGTGAAATAAGCCACATATTTCCTAACCCCATTTGTAGGCTGCACTCTTTGATATTACATTAATGTAAGAAATCAAATCTTTTAGAACTAATCATTAATAATCGGTGTCCTTGACCTTGAGTTGACTGTTTACCAAACTAAGCTTTTAGGTAGGTAGGTAGGTAGAGGTGGAGGTTCGGCTTGAACCCAATTAGCACTATGTTGTGCCTTTTTGTTACCACGACTCGTGTGACCTATATGTGTAGCGGCTGTAGAGGATTTGATGTGTGACTATATCCAACCTGTGGAGTTGAGAAAACGGATAAGATCTTGTATTCCTTTGCCCGATATAGCGCTAAGGTCGTCGAAGAATGGTTGATTCAGTGTCCGCAGTCTGGCACTTGCTAGTGCCAGACATTCGCAGAGGAAATGAAAGAGAGTTTCTGTTTTATTTACATTCCCGCAACTTCGGCAGTGGAGGTTAAATGGGATACCTAGTTTGGCCGCTTGGTCTCCAATTGTCCAATGCCCGGTAATTATCGCAGTAATTCTGGGGACATCAGGGCGGGTTCTGTTTAGAAGATACTTTGTTCTTCTTTTGTCGTAAGGTAGGCCATCTCTTCCTTGATATGATGCAGTTACGAGTAGTTAAAATTTTCCATTGAAGATTGGCTTTCTGCAGGAAGTATGAGTATATTTGTGTCTTAACCGCACCTAACGGAATGAGAACCCTTGCCGCGAGTGAGCCGTCCAGAGCTGAGCCCTGCCCGTCCAGCTCATCTGCACGCTCGTTTCCTGTTATGTTACTATGCCCTGGAACCGAGAGTAGTGTAACCCTGACACGTTCGCCCAGTCGTGCAAGTTCGTTCCGGCACTCCTGCACCAGTTTGGAGGATATGGTAGCCGAGTCAATAGCTTTGATGGCGGCTTGGCTATCTATGAGGATAACAATGTTTTGTTTGTTCGTTGTGGAACGTCCTAGTTGCGTGCAGGCCTCTCGGATAGCCAGTAGTTCCGCCTGGAAAACGCTGGCAAAATCCGGCAGGCGGTTGGATATTAATATTTTTAGTGTTTCCGAGTAGACACCGGCCCCCACAGCACAGTTCATCTTAGATCTGTCGGTGTATATGACCGTGTCGAACTCTTCTTTACTTCGTCATCCTTCCAGCGAGCTCTGGAAGGGAAACTTACTTGGAAGCCTTTTTTGAAATTTAGTTTGGGTGTGGTGTAGTCGGTTGGAAACGTGAACATGCCTTCTGGTAGCGAGTCCCGAATGTTGCTGTGACCGTATGGCCTTGCAATCCAGCACCCCGAATCTCTGAGTCTTACCGCACTGCATAGTGCGGCATCCTTTGTGTGTAGGTCAAGAGGCAAAAGTTGCAAGAGCACAGTGAAGGCATCCGTTGAGGCCGACCTCAGTGCACCCGTGTTGCCTACGCTATCTGTTCTTTGCAATATTTTCAGTTTTGTGAAGTTGTAACCTTTACCCAACGCGGGCCACCATACTACTGATCCATATGTGAGGATTGGACGTACTACAGCTGTATACATCCACAAGGTCATCTTTGGTTGAAGTTCCCACTTCTTTCCAAGGGTTCTGCTACAGGCATATAAGGCAATGCACGCCTTCCTCACTCTTTGTTCAATGTTATATTTCCAGTTAAGTTTTGGATCGAGCGTTACACGCAGATACTTAGCTCTGGAGGATAGTGTAATAGTGGATAGTGGTTGGCTGTTTAGGCAGGGTAGGGTAAAATCGGATATTTTGGTTTTGGTAGTGAACAGCATCAGTTCGGTTTTGCTCTGGTTAACGCCGGGGTCACAACTTGCAGCCCAGGTCTAGAGCAGACCCCATGATTTCACTTATGACGGAGGGAAACTTCCCTGACACTAGTATCACTATGTCGTCCGCATACGCGACAGCTTTGACCCTTTCCCTGTCTAGTTTTACGAGAATTTTGTTCAAAACCATTAGCCAGAGTAGCGGAGAAATGACGCCACCCTGTGGCGTTCTTTTATGGGCGAATTTGGTGAACTGACGGTTGCCTAATGTTGCCTGAATAACTCTTCTTCCGAGCATAGAAGCTATCCATTGACTCATAGATTCCTCTATCCCCAGTTACCAGAGATTCAAGAAAAGCTTCCGTGCGTACGTTGTTGATGGCTTCCTCTATATCCAAGAAGGAGGCTTTTGTATTCTTTGTAAAGGGTTTTTCAATAAGAGCGCTACAAAAGTTTTTTTTTTAAATAAAACAAAATCGGTTGGATATGAATGAAATTCTTTATTCCTGTGAAAGTACGTTCGATGCCATTATGTATGGAACTCGATTTCTTTTGAATGGCCATCACGGGCACGCTTGCAGAAGTCCAGACACTGAACCCAATTTTCGACGGTTTTCAAGCATAAATCGGCCGATACTGCTGCAATTTCACGTTCGATATTCATACGAAGTTCATCAATCGTCGCTGGCTTATTGGCATAGACCATAGACTTGACGTAGCCCCACAGGAAATAGTCTAACGGCGTCAAATCGCACGACCGAGGCGGCCAAGCGACTGGACCATTTCGTGAGATAACACGGTTTCCAAACTTGGTTTCCAAAAAAATTGATTGTGGCTTGTGGCGCCGTCCTGTTGGAACCACATATCCTCCAAGTCCATATCATCCAATGTAAGGATATAGGCCAAGATCTTTTCGCAAAATTCGCCACAACGACGTCACAGAGATGACCAACGCTTGAGAACGACGTGTGAGAGACACATTTTGGCTTTCTTCAACTGAAGCCTCAGCGGCAGCAATATTCTCGACACTACGGGCACTTCTTTGTCTCACTGGCACGGGAATATTTTGTACTGTGCTTATGGATTCAAATTTTTCCACTAGACGCTCAATTGTTGATCTGCTAGGACGATTATGACGACCATAAATTGGACGTAGCGCTCTTATCGTTGAGGCCACTGACTCCGAATTTCGGTAGTAAATTTTAATAATTTTGACTCGTTGTTGGCTCGTATGTCTTTTCATCATGAAATGGCAAACCTTACTGAAGAGAAATGTCAAAAGTGCGGCAAGAAATTCGGCGTCGTTTGCTGTCCCTGTCGCTCTACTTTTGTAGCGTCCCTGTTGAAAAACCCTTTAGTATATGGATTGTTCAATTGTTCGCACTACCTCATGGAGAGCCGATTCCGTTGATCTGCCCTTGAGATAGGCGTGCTGTGATTTGGGAAGCAAAGTTTCTGGCAGAGAACTTCGCATGTGGATGTCTAGAACACGCTCTAGGGTTTTAAGTATAAAGGAGGTTAGACTAATTGTTCTGAAGTCCTTCGCGGATACGTACCCGCGTTTGCCTACCTTCGGTATAAAGACCACCCTATCGCGTCTCTAGGAGTGTGGTACGTGGTTTAGTATTAAACAGCTTCGGAAGATCGACGCTAACCAAGGTATTGGTAGGTTTTGCGTTTTCTGTAGCATGACAGGCATTATGCCGTCATGGCCCGGAGACTTATACGGGGAGGAGCTGTTAATAGCCCAGGACCTTGAGTTGACTGTTGAAGAAACTAAGCTTTTACCTTAAATAAAAGTTGTTCAAAGCTTTAAGATTTAAAACATTGATTTCTAAAATCTACATAAATTACTAATGCCCAGTTTCACAGTCGCAGTTATCTTAGGTTATGGTTCAAACTATGGTTTATTTTCTTTTTAGATTTCACGCTTCGCGTTTAAATCTTAACCTGAGTTCAATCAATAGTTCCAGTTAAACGAAACCTTTGCTTAAACCCTGTTTGTCAAAAACACAGAAAAATCTTGATTTGAGGGAACAACTACGTACTAAATTTAATTTTAAGTTGTTTGGTTGAACAATCAACAATCTTACAATTGCTACCGGGTGAAGTGGAGCGCTGTTTCACGGTTTGCCACAACGGATCATCAGACTCCTTCTTTCTGTGGTGCTGGTTTGTTTTATTCCCATTTATTATTTAAGATAAACGCATTCATTTAAATTTATATTGTCAAACCGAAAGTACGTTTATAAACAACTAAAACATCGATATAGGGTTAACTGAATTTAAGTTTCAACGATCACACGATTATGTATAATTTTATGTAGACCATGCCAAGTAAATTATTAAATTAGAATTGAAGCATTTAAATGTCACATAGGTACCTTAATGTCAATAAAAGTAAAAAAAAATATCACTTTTTTTCGTCGTATTTTGTCACCGTACTTTTTATTGCATAAAAAATTCTTAAAACTAAAATACTAGAACTAACACAAGGTTGTCACTGCATCCATTAAAACTAAGTACATTTACACACAGACAAAAGGAAAGATTTTATATACAAAATTTTTAAAGAAGGGGGAGGAAGGGAATAGAGTTAAATGACAGGACTAGCTTTCCATAGTCATGCACCATTTCAGTATGGACCAGATTTTCCAGGTGGTCCGTAAGATGTTGATGGGCCGGATATATCACTTCCTCCAAAGCCAGTAGATCCGCTTCCACCACCACCACCACCAATTCCGATTCCTGATCCACCACCAATGCCGATTCCTGATCCACCACCAATGCCAATTCCTGATCCACCACCGATACCAATTCCTGAACCACCATCCCCTCCAGTTGAATATCCACCTCCGGATGAATCCTTTTGTGTCTTGTACTTGATGAAGTAAACTTCTGGTTTTGAGGGTTGAGTTGGAGCTGGAGTTGGAATAACAATGTCTTGTTGCTCTTCTGGTTTCTTAACCAAAACGTAGACCAGTGTCTTTTCTTCATTTTGAGTTTGGACTGGAATAACTGGAGCCTGGTACGATGGAGGTGATGGAGCCTTAATGAAGATGATTTTGTAGTGCTTCTGGGATTGTTGGATTGGGATGTTCGGTCTTTGACGAACTTCTTCTTGTTCTGGTGGTGGAACATGAACGTAAATGTGTTTTTGCACAATGGTGGAGCCACCACCGCCAAGTCCTCCAATGCTTCCGCCTATAAGTTGATAAAATTTTTATTAGGTTAATTTTTTTTATCTTTGAAAAAAAAAAATCATAAGTTTACCACCGAATCCGCCACCACCACCGAATCCACCACCAGCTCCACCGCCGAATCCACCACCGGATCCACCGCCGAATCCACCACCGGATCCACCGCCGAATCCACTACTAGATCCACCGCCGAATCCTCCACCTGATCCACCACCGAATCCTCCACCTGATCCACCACCGAATCCTCCAGCTGATCCACCACCGAATCCTCCAGCTAATCCACCACCGAAGCCACCGCCACTGGAACCACCGCCAAATCCACCGGAACTGCCGCCACCACCGCCAGGACGATTGTATGCGTACCCAGCCTCAGGTTTAGCCGATGCATAAGCCAAACAGGAAATCAAAATAAATGCTCTCATCTCGTTGTGACAACTAAGGTTATAGATAAACTGAAGGAAGAAATTTATAATCCTCTGGTAAAGTTTGATGGCCGATCCTGGATAGTGATGAATAGAATATGTTTTTTACACTGAGCCGAGTTGTTTACTGACGATCTGCTCGAATGGATTCTCCCATTTATACCAATTCAAAAACCTCTGAAAATCGCATGCATACAACAATGAAAGATGAACAATTATGGAATTCGAATGGCACTATACTGTACACCAATCTGAACGTACGCCAGAGGTTATTATCTCTCAAAGACGGGTGAAGACGAGGGGATACCGTGTGGGATAAGCTGTAGTAGACATCACTCACACAAACAAATCAAATTCCTGTATCAACCAAATAACCAACTGTTAACCCAAACGATGAGAAATGTCACTTTCGTTTTTATTCTCCACTCCAAAATGCACCAAAATTCGAATTACACCTGCAGTAGAGGGGCAGAAAGATCCCAAGAAGCTACAGTACAGTACACAACACAGTGTGCCTCTGGCCAGAGAAACTCCACAGACGACGAACGGACCATCACAACATCGCAATTTTATTTTATTTCACCCGCTCTCTGCGATCTTCAAGAGATTGCTCTGTTGCTTCAGAAGAAGACCAAGAAACCAAGAAATCACCATCTACCACCGAGTCAGCGTAACAGTGGCGTCTGCAAACTTGCTTAATCCGTGTAGTTAGCGCACCGATGATCATGTTTGTACTCTACCTACACCTAACCAAAAATAAAACGCAAATATTAAAGAAAGATACAAAAAAGCTCTTCGTCACCTTGAGAGAAGAAAACAAACGCATAAGCGCAAATGAAGAACAACGTACTACGTACTTACAAACGAACGCCATAATCCCATATGCGATCTTCTCCAATGGAGAGGCCTTTAGCCCCTGCGCTGTGACTTGGTATTACAGCAGCGCACATCGTAACTGATGCAGGAGTACTCGCGCACCAATACACTAAACCAATCATGAAGATTGGCAAAAAAAATAAAAAGATACAAGAAGTATGTACTTTCAATTTCAATGTGCGCCAAGAGATGACGAGAAAGTTCCCCACGATGGTATTTACCCATGGGAAGCACAAGAAATACAAAAAAAGAACAATGGACATGAAACCTTAAAAAAAAACATTGAGGAAGAAAGAAGAGATATGATACAACAGAAAAGTAAAGGTACATACATAATGTATAATATGTCGTGCCAGCCAGCATACACAATGTAAATCTAAAGTTGATTATTTGGGATTGGGAAGAGCACAAGCAAATAATTTAAATCTAAAACAAGTTTGAAAATGATTGGCAAAATCTGTACTGCAGTCACGTTATTTGTATAATTTATCAAAGAATTTAAAATCATTTAAACAATAACGTTAATGTACGGTTAATATGATAGGTAGTTATATAAGATACCATATGTAGAAGTATATACTCCTCTGCATTGTACCACAAATATTTGGGCGAAATATTTACGTGTGTCAACTGTATAGATACAAAATTTCACTGTCAAAAACTATTCTACTAAACTATTGAAATCATTTTTAAACTCTCTGGTACATTCTTAAAACGAACATAAAGGAGATGACTTATTTTTGAGCCGTGTGGACATTTGTGTGATTGGTACCTATTAAATGAAAATTGTCAGTTCACACGATTGGCAGATGACTGTTCATGAAATATCAGCAGATCCGTTCTCAGACTCTTAACGATTGTCAAAACTTGTTTTATGCGTGATGTTGGTATCTATCTGACAACAACAGCAAAATCGCCCGCGTATGCTACAATCCTGCAGCCAGCGTTCTCTATTTCCACGAGGATTTCATCGAGATCATCTTTGTGATCGCCAGTGTACGAGTATGTATGCAATTATTATGCAGTTTCAAACTTACCCGTCTTTACGAACTGTAGATATTACATATAATAACAAAGTTCTTTGATAGGTACATATATGCAGGACGCTGATTATTTGCATTTCATCGCTTGCATCAGCGAAAATTACTGTCTATAACCGTAAGTTAGTGGGTTTTCAAAATGATGTCTCGTTTGCCTCGTGGAACAACTTCATCATTAGATTGTAAACAGGAAATCGCGTATGCTAGCGAGTTTTTGATGACTTGTTTCATAAATTTATCTGAAAAAGGCATTTGCAAATACATACATATATGCGCTGCAGAAAATTAACAATTCGGTCAACTGTCTTACTTATAATAAACGTTTGCATATTACCTTTCTACAATATAACTTATCAGTGGCGTGGCGTGGAAAATGTTAAATGGTAAGTCGGAAAAAATATGCACCTGCAAACGCTTTCTGAAATTATATTGTGTACTGCAAATCGCATAGAAGTAAAGCAATTCAAGCCAATTTTTTATACCTCAAGTCATTTAAGCTTAAATTTACAATAAACCTAAAGTATAATAAAAGTGGCTTCGAAAGAAACCTTTTTGGCAGATGCAAATGCTGTACCTTAAAGAAAATTTATAGTAAGTAATAAAAAAAAGGAACTTCATAAATCACGGTTTGTTAAATAAATAAATACATAAATAAAAATTTAAATTAAAAAGCTTCACGCATAATATTTACAAAAATCTATAGATTTTATATCTATAATATATAAAAATATTTTAATATATAAAAATATTTTAAAAATAGTTTTTGTACAAAGTTAAAAAGAGAAAATATTAATGATTAATATTTTTTAAAATCAAAAACAGTAGAATTTGGAAAAAATGTGAAAAGTTTTGTTAAATATTTTTTTTTATTTGTACTCTAAGTCTATTCTTCTACCTTTTTTCACATATTCTGCAAGAACTCTTTCAAAAAAGTTAGGCCTACTTTCTATTTTTAAAAGGAGTCGCTTTTCTATGGATAAAAGTGATAAATCAGAAAGCCTGTCTTCTCCTTGAGAATTTCTCAAATATGTATGAACTCTTTTCAGAGTGGAAAAAGATCTCCACGGAAGCAACAGTCATTGATAGTGTTAAAAATAGTCTACTTAATTTTAAGATTTGGGGAAATGTTTCACACAATATTTCACTTCTTAAATGTTTATAGAGGGATAAAACGTCAAGTGGTTGAAGTGAAGACGTAGTATAGAGAACTTTCAGCTAATTTTTTAAACCTGCAAAATCGAAAATTCCAGGGAAAAAGTTAATCACCGAAGATATTTTATCATCTGGGCTTGACTGAGCAAAACGACTGTATTTTGATTTATTGAGTAAATCCAAAAAAGTTAAATCCGTGAAAGATTTATATCGTGTCTTAATTTGAGATATAATATTGTCCTTTATTTCTACAAAAAGGCGCTTATAGTGAGTCTTTAAATCAAAATCAAGAAATCGGCGTTTCCGTGGAGGTTCAGCACAATCATTTATACTTTCAAAAATTAAATGAAATTTGTTTAGAAACTCTGTAGAAAGCCAAGACTCAAAACACTCGATTTCTCGCTTAGCAACTTCAACATCTGTTTGTTTATTTTGTATTAAATTAAACAATACATCGGTTTTAGCAAATATTTCGGAAACCGCGTGCAGTAAAAAGCAAAAATTTTTCCCTTCTAACTTAAGCAATGAACTTTCGGCCATTGAAAGTGCATCAGTGTGCCATTCTTTTGGATGGTCTAATACTTGCTTAAAAGTTTCAATAATATCTAATCTACAGTTAAGAATAACGTTAAATATTCGGGAATGTTAATGCCAGCGAGTTTCTGATACTCCCGGCATGCGTCTGTTTGCTATTTGTTTTAAAATATTTGAACGTTTAGTTGATTTATTAAAGAAGCGTACTATTGTGTTTATTTTGCCAAAAAAAACTTTCAATTCAGGTATATTTTCCAGTGATTGAGATAACACCAAATTTAAAACATGTGCGTAGCAAGGAATAAAATAAGCCATTGGACAAGCATCCATGACTTTTTTTTAGCACCACCTACTTCCCCTGACATAACCGCGGCCCCATCGTAAGACTGCCCAACTATTTTCTCCTTGCAACCGTATACATCAAGTATATTGAAAATGTTTTTTTGAGAGCTCATCGGCATTTCGACTCTCACTCACGTCAAAAAACCCAAGAAACCTTTCCTCTACTCCTTCCTCCGATAAGTAACGCAAAACGGCACTAAGTTGCTCCCTATGGCTCATGTCTGGTGTTTCATCAATCATGATGGACACAAATCGCGTTTCACTTATTTCTACTTTAATTTCGCATTTGATCACTGCGGCTATACTTTGTATTAAATCGTTTTGGATGTCATTTGATAGACCCGAAAAAACCGGATTACGTGCACTTGAACACTGTTCCAAATGAGAGTCCATTAACTGGTCATACTTAGATAAGTATAAAAGTGTTTCGACATAATTGCCACGATTATTAGAATCTGGCTTTTCATTATGACCCCGATATGCTTGTTCCTGTTTGCCTAAAAGAACTACCGTATCTATAAAACGTTCCATTAGTTTACGGTTTCTATCAACTTTTTTGTTGTGAGCTACAAAGGAATTACCTAACGAGGTTTCAATACGATCAGTACCGAATTAATTAAGATAAGCAGCTACGAATGTGTTTTTCCGTTTTGACATGTTTATTTGCCGAATTAATTAAATTGTTTATGTCGGCGTAGCACGTGCGACTCCAAACACTAGGAGAATTAGAAAAAAGGAGGCAAGGAAAACAAAACATTTTATTGAGCTTACAACTACCAGTCAACCAAGTATATTTTTGATATATGGATGCGTTGAAATGCGAAACAAAACCATCCTTGCGCTTATAATCTATTTTCATAGAAGGAGTAGAGCGTCCTATCTCTATATCTTTTTTTTAAGAAAACTGAACTTACAAAAATAATTTTCTTCTTCCAAAAGCAAATCTACTAAACAACAATTTACTGTTAATAATTCTCCTTTGATGAATCTCACTGAAAACAAAACAATTTAAACTTTTCACACTTCTCACACTTTTCACTGTTTTCGATCACTTTAAATAATTATATATTGCACAACAATAATTATACTCAATATTACTTTAAGTTACACATCGCAGTCTGCTTCAAAACTGAATTTTTCAAACAGAACTCACTTCAGCTACATACAAAACTCGCCAAATAAGTCGCTGAAAAGCGGGTTATATTTTATGCATAAGGAAGCGTGTATCAAACAGAGAGGAGTCAAACGCGGTGAACGATAAGGGGAAAACAAGGAAAGAGAGCCAATTTGTTCTAACCAGCCACATATTTCATAACGCGAAAACTTCCGGGTTACTATGCTTTGTTTTGCTATCGCTTTGCGTATGTGTTTCTTATGGGATATGGAGAGGAGTATGTGATGTTGGAGAATAGGCATGCTATGGTGTGAGTAATTGTGTGCGTAGACCAGTAGAACGATATGAGAGCAGGTGAATAGCAGGTGGTGGGTTGGTAGAATTTGTTGCTTGCAAGTGCAGGTGTAGGAAACATACAAATCTTATGTTTATTGTGTGTATATAAGATGCATGTTGCTTGTTGGATTGAAACATTATTGAAAGGTAGAATTTTAAAAGGTAACCCGGCGTGAATCGAGTTATATGGGCGCCTCGCCACTGTAACTTATACACCATGCCGTACTTAAACGTTTGCATATTACCTTTTACAGCATAACAAATATTATCATAGTGGTTCACTTGTGAGTGCATCGGGCTACTAACCGTCGGATATTATTGATGTACGCTCTAAGACTACAAGAGTTAAAAATGGAGGCAAGGGAAATAGGTTGAGAAGTTAAGACATTTTTCTAGAAAATTTAAGGTTTTAAAATTTTTGGATACATTTTATAATTCGTAGGCGGCATTTTTAGAAAAGAATAAGATTTACCTACTGCTTCTATTATGTTAAATGTACTGTTCGCAGCAAATCGAACTCCGAGATATCGACAAAAAAGGTTTTGAAATATCATCAAAGCGTTCACACTGCAGACTTAGATGCAGAATTTCGTTTGACTTTATAATAACTTTAACACTTGCTGTCAAACCACCCCCAAAATGTTACCAAAAATAGAAAATATACCTTGACCGATTGATTTTGGTTCTAAACAGGAGTATCCAACTGACTTAATTATGAAATAAAAGTCCATATACCGCAAGAAAACAATGTTAATGACACTTTCGAAAGAACCCCGTTTAAGAGGCCTCTACCCAGAAAAACCAAGTTCTCAATTCGGCCATGGGTGAAAAGTGATGATTGTATCAAAAGTTGTGTTTGCTGTAATAATCCGACGATTGCATGAAGAATTCAAGGAGGTTTCACCGAAATCTCCCAAAAGTAAGCGATTTCGAAGTTTTCCAAATATATGGGAAATTTCGATTGGTTTTGAAAGTCTCAGATTTTGCTTCGGTGCAAAAACCCTATAAGCAAATCGTCGTCAGAAAATTGATATACGCCAGAATGAACTTTTTGAACTGAGGTGATCTTTTCAATTTTGTTATCTGTGTTGTTCTATCTCTTTCCATTGCTCAGATATTCAGAGTGGTTGTGACGTATATTCATCAATATCATAAAGGTCACGTATTGTTTTGAGGTAAACGCCAAATTTGTCCATATACTACTCCAAATTTGGCATAAAATTTGCAAAAATAATTGTTTAGGAATTGTCTTACAAATTTTTCTTTGGTAATGAAAAAGTATTTTCAAACACTGTTTATATCAATAGAAGAAAAATCAACAGTAATAATATGAAAGGGTTCATTTTCCAAGTTATATATGTATGTACCTAAGTTGGTTGGAAGCACATTTGCACAATCGGCGGACGGCACCGTTTCGATCGTCTGGGTCCGGGTAAGCTGTTCATTTCGTTGACTGTTTCTCGTTTCAGATGTTTTTATGCACTTTCGTTTTTTCTCTAGAGTTTATGGCTTAAAATTGTAGGTCCTTTCCACTTCGCACAAGCAAATAGTTGGAGAAGTTTACTTTTTAAAAATTACTTTTACTTTTACTTTAACCTTTTAAAAATGTCTGCGTTGGGCCACTCATAATGGGCGGTACAAAAAAACTTGGTATCGGCGAATTGTTAAGAAGGATGATTTTTATATTTTTTGCTATAGGTACATAATTGTTTTTTATTTTTTTTAAGGATTTTATCGGAAAAACAATGTTTTTGTAAACAATTACTGGGCGTGGAAAAGATATATATAACTATAACCTTATAATAATTGCCTTTCGACCTCAAAACTATTTTGCGAACTAATCTTATGTATTCATCGAGAAAATTCATTAAAACTCGGCATCAGTATTTAAATTTTATCTTCTTATACTCGTACATATAAAAAATTCTCGTGTCACAGTGTTTGTAACCAAACTCCTCCGAAACGGCTTGACCGATTTTTATGAAACTTTTTGTGCATACTCGGTAGGTCTGAGAAAAGGGGGTCTATTTTGTATACCACTAAGTGATAATGGTGGTCAACCACAACATTTTTTTTTTTTTTGGACAAAATTTTTATTTTTATTTTTTTATGATTTACCATTCAAAAATACATATAACCCTCAATTTTCAAACTTCTACCATCAACCCCCATTTTTAATAGCGATATTAGTACTGTAATAATCTTCAACTCTCAACGATCGATAACTGATTTATCATTTATTAGTTTGTCTATTATTAAACGACAATTAAAAATACTATTAAACTCAGTGCGAGCAAAATTTTGTGGGAATAATTTTTCCAAAAAGAAGATTTGGAATTTTTCATAAGGCATAATGTTCTACAGTGGCTACCACTCAATGCCCAGGGAGTCCATGTATTGCAAATTAGATAAGGTTACAAGAACCGCATTGGTAGCAAACAACATGTCGCGGAATCGTTTTCATGAAATCAAAAAATTAATTTTGCAGGTAATAATCAATTAGATGCTCGAGACAAAATGGCAAAGCCCAGACCGCTTATGAATCTTTTGTGCCAAAGATATCATCAATGGGGGCTTCATGCACGAAAAATTATCCATTGATGTAGCCAAGATCAAGTATTTTGGCCACCATTCTTCGAAACAGTTCATAAGATGAAAAGCTGTTCGTTTTAGTTTCAAGAACTGGATGCTGACGATTAGTTGTGGCTACCAATATAACTTTGATACTTATTGTGGTGCAAAAATGTGAACGCTGATTTGTTACATTATGCCACTGGAATCTCGAGTTGTACTTGAGCTTCTAGAAAAAGTTATATTTTCTTCTGATCACATACTATATTTTGACAACTATTTTACTTCTCATAAGCTTTTGCGATTGTTGACAGAGAAGGGCTTCAGAGCTACAGGGACAGCATGAGAAAACCGAACATAAAAAATGTCAATTGAAGCTGAAAAAGGGATTCAAGAAGGAGAAAAAGGGCATTTTGAGCACGTATACGACGTAAACAAGAACATTCTTTTTGTAAAATGGAGTGATAATATTTTTATGGGAACATACTATCCAGCCCATGCATTATGTCAAACGTTGGTCATCAGTAGAAAAAAGAAAAGTTTTCCTTCAGCAGCCGAACCTTATTGCGGATTATTATAATGGTATGAGTGGCGTTGAATTACACGACCAGTGTGTCAATACCTATAAAATCAAAATTCAAGGCAAAAAGTGGTGGAGGACGCTTTTTACTTCAATGCTAAGCTCTACATTGGTGAACGCTTGGAAACTATATAAAGTCGCAGCTAATTCCGAAGATGACTTCTATCGTTTCAAAGAGATATTGCTCGATATTGGATTAGAAGATATACAGTTCTCCAACCTTCGACATCAAAACGCTCCATATCTTCAAGCGCTTCTTTATCTGAATTTCAGCATTTTCCAAAGAGAATTGAAAAGTCTCTTAGATGCGGAGTATGCCACATGCGAGTCAGATGGGTTTGTGAGTTCTGCGACATAGGTCTGTGTGTCGAAAAAAATGCGTTAAGAAATTGCATGTGAAAAATTAGCAACCATATTTTCCCATTGTACCTGCTTGGGCACAGCTTAAAAACCACACCTTAAAAAATTAAAAAAATATTATTGTATTCCTTCGACACTAATAAAGTTATGTTCCAAAAAAAAAAATTAGTTTTAGATGTCTTTGGTAATAAATGGGCTAATGTATATATTGGTTAAGTTAATAAAGACCAATGAATTAAAAAAATTAAAAGTAGCTTTGTTATTTTTATAGGCCGTCTTCGTCCATAGCGCTATATTCCTCTTTCAGTCATAGACCACATCCCCAGACACTTACAATAAGTTAGTTTTTTTTCATTCCCCTACCAAAATGTTCACTAGAAATAATTTATATGGCAAAACAACGTTTGCCGGGTCAGCTAGTTTTTTGTATATAAACAAGTTACAAACTACCTATTCTACTTACTTCAACTACTTAACCGGCTATATAACTATAATTGGAGCCCTACGTACGGCTGGGTTACACACAAATATTCAAATTAATCTGTCAAAATCAGACTATTGATTTGCGCAGTAGAGATATTAATGGGATTATGCCAATAAACATACCTATGGATTATTGTACAAAATAAAAAGTTGTATCCCATTTCCTACTTTTCGATCAGTACCTTCTATTGGTAAGGTTAAATGCTTAAAAAGGAAAATATAGCTTTTTACTATACAAAATATATCCATGTTTTACATAGATTTCAAGAAACTGCATTTACCGATGAAGGGAAATAAGTCCACGGGAACTAAGTTCACTGACGGACTTAGTTCCCACATAGTGGCAAATAAAACCACTTTCGCTAAGTGGACTTAGTTCCCATGTAAAGTGGAAACAAAGTCCATTTTCTTATGGGAACTTAGTACACATTCAAAAATAAGAAGAGGGAACTAATCCAACATTTAGAATTAGACAAAAAACTGTAAAGTGCAGTTAGTTATCACACTCTTTAAGCAAAATCTTAAGCTTATCATGGTGACATAAAGCCAAAGTTACAAAACCGTACCTCGCACCTACTCCAAATCAAACAGTGAACCCAAGCAGGGGGGTTGCAGGGGGGCAACATGCCCGCCCATATGCATTACACTGTTTATGGAATCTACTTCCGATTTCGTAACTAATCCCATAAACAGTGCAATGCATATTTGGAGTAGGTGCAAGGTAGGTGCAAGGTCACGGTACCTTTATTACTCTATCTCAGTTAAAAGTTAATTTCTCTTTTGTTAATAAAATTGCAAAGTACCTACTTGACTCTTTAATATAAGTCCCTCACTGGACTTAGTTCCCGTGGACTTATTTCGCTGCACCGCATTTACCTCTAGACCAGTTCCTTTATTAAAAATTAAAAAAATAATACCTAGTAATATATTTATTTATTATACTGTTCTAAAAACACAAAACAGAATATTAGACTTAATGGTTTGATTTTGAAAATCACAGATACCAAATACGTCGTTTTATTATTCTGAGTGAGACTCCTGTGATCTCAAATATTTATTTGGTATAACACGGAGTTTGCCATTAAGCTCTCTTGTTGCATTTGGAATCGATGATACTCTTCTTTAATAGGTTAAAAATACATATTTGGCCTGTTCAATTCAACTTGCTTTGTATGGTTTTAAGTCAACTCACCGAGTGAATGGGGATGTCATTGTTTATAAGCGATATAGTGCTTTCATGAAGCGCTTTGTGATTTAAAGTGCCACCACCATGGTATGTGCATCAGCCGTCAGGATTTCGATTTAGTTGGGTAAACTAATGTGGATGGTTTCTTGGACAGCAAAAAGAATAAATTCATTGTGTAAAATTGATTGGTCCAGACGTATCGATAGAAAGATATTTAAATTTACTGTTTCAAAGAAAAGTTACATAGTTTATAATAATTTTAAGTCATTGCACAGCACATAGATATGATAACAAATTGTATCTTACTACTGAAAATCAATATACGGTTTCTGAGAAGCTTATATGTATTTCAATATTAATAGATTTAAAGGAAACTAAGAAAGAAAAACTTTTATTTACATTTTGTTTATAATTATTTCACAGATATGGCTAAAATCAAATAGAATGAAAACAAATACTTATTTTATTTCGTAGATATATAAATAAATAAATAGATAAATAACTAGATAAATAAAATAAATATATTAATAAATTAATAAATAGCTATGTATATGTTTGTAAATGCATTGGTTATAAATAAGTACAAATAAATAGAGAATATATAAATCATATATACATTATATATATAAAGGGTTTTTCAACAGGGACGCTACAAAAGTAGAGCGACAGGGACAGCAAACGACGCCGAATTTCTTGCCGCTCTTTTGACATTTCTCTTCAGTAAGGTTTGCCATTTCATGATGGAAAGATATACGAGCCAACAACGAGTCCAAATTATTAAAATTTACTACCGAAATTCGGAGTCAGTGGCCTCAACGGTAAGAGCATCGTTCATCGAAAAATCATCTTCAGCGATGAGGCTCATTTGTGGCTGAATGGCTTCGTCAATAAACACAATATGCGGTATTGGTCAGGCAACAATCCACACGTACTCAGTGAGTCATCATTGCATCCCGACAAAATTACGGTTTGGCGGCGTCATTGGGCCGTACTTCTTCCGTGATGATCAAAACCGGCACGTTACTGTGAATGGGAATCGCAAGAAAACAATGTTAATGACACTTTCGAAAGAACCCCGTTTAAGAGGCCTCTACCCAGAAAAACCAAGTTCTCAATTCGGCCATGGGTGAAAAGTGATGATTGTATCAAAAGTTGTGTTTGCTGTAATAATCCGACGATTGCATGAAGAATTCAAGGAGGTTTCACCGAAATCTCCCAAAAGTAAGCGATTTCGAAGTTTTCCAAATATATGGGAAATTTCGATTGGTTTTGAAAGTCTCAGATTTTGCTTCGGTGCAAAAACCCTATAAGTACTCCAAAAAAGCAAATCGTCGTCAGAAAATTGATATACGCCAGAATGAACTTTTTGAACTGAGGTGATCTTTTCAATTTTGTTATCTGTGTTGTTCTATCTCTTTCCATTGCTCAGATATTCAGAGTGGTTGTGACGTATATTCATCAATATCATAAAGGTCACGTATTGTTTTGAGGTAAACGCCAAATTTGTCCATATACTACTCCAAATTTGGCATAAAATTTGCAAAAATAATTGTTTAGGAATTGTCTTACAAATTTTTCTTTGGTAATGAAAAAGTGTTTTCAAACACTGTTTATATCAATAGAAGAAAAATCAACAGTAATAATATGAAAGGGTTCATTTTCCAAGTTATATATGTATGTACCTAAGTTGGTTGGAAGCACATTTGCACAATCGGCGGACGGCACCGTTTCGATCGTCTGGGTCCGGGTAAGCTGTTCATTTCGTTGACTGTTTCTCGTTTCAGATGTTTTTATGCACTTGCGTTTTTTCTCTAGAGTTTATGGCTTAAAATTGTAGGTCCTTTCCACTTCGCACAAGATAATAGTTGCAGAAGTTTACTTTTTAAAAATTACTTTTACTTTTACTTTAACCTTTTAAAAATGTCTGCGTTGGGCCACTCATAATGGGCGGTACAAAAAAACTTGGTATCGGCGAATTGTTAAGAAGGATGATTTTTATATTTTTTGCTATAGGTACATAATTGTTTTTTATTTTTTTTAAGGATTTTATCGGAAAAACAATGTTTTTGTAAACAATTACTGGGCGTGGAAAAGATATATATAACTATAACCTTATAATAATTGCCTTTCGACCTCAAAACTATTTTGCGAACTAATCTTATGTATTCATCGAGAAAATTCATTAAAACTCGGCATCAGTATTTAAATTTTATCTTCTTATACTCGTACATATAAAAAATTCTCGTGTCACAGTGTTTGTAACCAAACTCCTCCGAAACGGCTTGACCGATTTTTATGAAACTTTTTGTGCATACTCGGTAGGTCTGAGAAAAGGGGGTCTATTTTGTATACCACTAAGTGATAATGGTGGTCAACCACAACATTTTTTTTTTTTTTTGGACAAAATTTTTATTTTTATTTTTTTATGATTTACCATTCAAAAATACATATAACCCTCAATTTTCAAACTTCTACCATCAACCCCCATTTTTAATAGCGATATTAGTACTGTAATAATCTTCAACTCTCAACGATCGATAACTGATTTATCATTTATTAGTTTGTCTATTATTAAACGACAATTAAAAATACTATTAAACTCAGTGCGAGCAAAATTTTGTGGGAATAATTTTTCCAAAAAGAAGATTTGGAATTTTTCATAAGGCATAATGTTCTACAGTGGCTACCACTCAATGCCCAGGGAGTCCATGTATTGCAAATTAGATAAGGTTACAAGAACCGCATTGGTAGCAAACAACATGTCGCGGAATCGTTTTCATGAAATCAAAAAATTAATTTTGCAGGTAATAATCAATTAGATGCTCGAGACAAAATGGCAAAGCCCAGACCGCTTATGAATCTTTTGTGCCAAAGATATCATCAATGGGGGCTTCATGCACGAAAAATTATCCATTGATGTAGCCAAGATCAAGTATTTTGGCCACCATTCTTCGAAACAGTTCATAAGATGAAAAGCTGTTCGTTTTAGTTTCAAGAACTGGATGCTGACGATTAGTTGTGGCTACCAATATAACTTTGATACTTATTGTGGTGCAAAAATGTGAACGCTGATTTGTTACATTATGCCACTGGAATCTCGAGTTGTACTTGAGCTTCTAGAAAAAGTTATATTTTCTTCTGATCACATACTATATTTTGACAACTATTTTACTTCTCATAAGCTTTTGCGATTGTTGACAGAGAAGGGCTTCAGAGCTACAGGGACTGCAAGAGAAAACCGAACATAAAAAATGTCAATTGAAGCTGAAAAAGGGATTCAAGAAGGAGAAAAAGGGCATATTGAGCACGTATACGACGTAAACAAGAACATTCTTTTTGTAAAATGGAGTGATAATATTTTTGTCACTATGGGAACATACTATCCAGCCCATGCATTATGTCAAACGTTGGTCATCAGTAGAAAAAAGAAAAGTTTTCATTCAGCAGCCGAACCTTATTGCGGATTATTATAATGGTATGAGTGGCGTTGAATTACACGACCAGTGTGTCAATACCTATAAAATCAAAATTCAAGGCAAAAAGTGGTGGAGGACGCTTTTTACTTCAATGCTAAGCTCTACATTGGTGAACGCTTGGAAACTATATAAAGTCGCAGCTAATTCCGAAGATGACTTCTATCGTTTCAAAGAGATATTGCTCGATATTGGATTAGAAGATATACAGTTCTCCAACCTTCGACATCAAAACGCTCCATATCTTCAAGCGCTTCTTTATCTGAATTTCAGCATTTTCCAAAGAGAATTGAAAAGTCTCTTAGATGCGGAGTATGCCACATGCGAGTCAGATGGGTTTGTGAGTTCTGCGACATAGGTCTGTGTGTCGAAAAAAATGCGTTAAGAAATTGCATGTGAAAAATTAGCAACCATATTTTCCCATTGTACCTGCTTGGGCACAGCTTAAAAACCACACCTTAAAAAATTAAAAAAATATTATTGTATTCCTTCGACACTAATAAAGTTATGTTCCAAAAAAAAATTAGTTTTAGATGTCTTTGGTAATAAATGGGCTAATGTATATATTGGTTAAGTTAATAAAGACCAATGAATTAAAAAAATTAAAAGTAGCTTTGTTATTTTTATAGGCCGTCTTCGTCCATAGCGCTATATTCCTCTTTCAGTCATAGACCACATCCCCAGACACTTACAATAAGTTAGTTTTTTTTCATTCCCCTACCAAAATGTTCACTAGAAATAATTTATATGGCAAAACAACGTTTGCCGGGTCAGCTAGTTTTTTGTATATAAACAAGTTACAAACTACCTATTCTACTTACTTCAACTACTTAACCGGCTATATAACTATAATTGGAGCCCTACGTACGGCTGGGTTACACACAAATATTCAAATTAGTCTGTCAAAATCAGACTATTGATTTGCGCAGTAGAGATATTAATGGGATTATGCCAATAAACATACCTATGGATTATTGTACAAAATAAAAAGTTGTATCCCATTTCCTACTTTTCGATCAGTACCTTCTATTGGTAAGGTTAAATGCTTAAAAAGGAAAATATTGCTTTTTACTATACAAAATATATCCATGTTTTACATAGATTTCAAGAAACTGCATTTACCGATGAAGGGAAATAAGTCCACGGGAACTAAGTTCACTGACGGACTTAGTTCCCACATAGTGGCAAATAAAACCACTTTCGCTAAGTGGACTTAGTTCCCATGTAAAGTGGAAACAAAGTCCATTTTCTTATGGGAACTTAGTACACATTCAAAAATAAGAAGAGGGAACTAATCCAACATTTAGAATTAGACAAAAAACTGTAAAGTGCAGTTAGTTATCACACTCTTTAAGCAAAATCTTAAGCTTATCATGGTGACATAAAGCCAAAGTTACAAAACCGTACCTCGCACCTACTCCAAATCAAACAGTGAACCCAAGCAGGGGGGTTGCAGGGGGGCAACATGCCCGCCCATATGCATTACACTGTTTATGGAATCTACTTCCGATTTCGTAACTAATCCCATAAACAGTGCAATGCATATTTGGAGTAGGTGCAAGGTAGGTGCAAGGTCACGGTACCTTTATTACTCTATCTCAGTTAAAAGTTAATTTCTCTTTTGTTAATAAAATTGCAAAGTACCTACTTGACTCTTTAATATAAGTCCCTCACTGGACTTAGTTCCCGTGGACTTATTTCGCTGCACCGCATTTACCTCTAGACCAGTTCCTTTATTAAAAATTAAAAAAATAATACCTAGTAATATATTTATTTATTATACTGTTCTAAAAACACAAAACAGAATATTAGACTTAATGGTTTGATTTTGAAAATCACAGATACCAAATACGTCGTTTTATTATTCTGAGTGAGACTCCTGTGATCTCAAATATTTATTTGGTATAACACGGAGTTTGCCATTAAGCTCTCTTGTTGCATTTGGAATCGATGATACTCTTCTTTAATAGGTTAAAAATACATATTTGGCCTGTTCAATTCAACTTGCTTTGTATGGTTTTAAGTCAACTCACCGAGTGAATGGGGATGTCATTGTTTATAAGCGATATAGTGCTTTCATGAAGCGCTTTGTGATTTAAAGTGCCACCACCATGGTATGTGCATCAGCCGTCAGGATTTCGATTTAGTTGGGTAAACTAATGTGGATGGTTTCTTGGACAGCAAAAAGAATAAATTCATTGTGTAAAATTGATTGGTCCAGACGTATCGATAGAAAGATATTTAAATTTACTGTTTCAAAGAAAAGTTACATAGTTTATAATAATTTTAAGTCATTGCACAGCACATAGATATGATAACAAATTGTATCTTACTACTGAAAATCAATATACGGTTTCTGAGAAGCTTATATGTATTTCAATATTAATAGATTTAAAGGAAACTAAGAAAGAAAAACTTTTATTTACATTTTGTTTATAATTATTTCACAGATATGGCTAAAATCAAATAGAATGAAAACAAATACTTATTTTATTTCGTAGATATATAAATAAATAAATAGATAAATAACTAGATAAATAAAATAAATATATTAATAAATTAATAAATAGCTATGTATATGTTTGTAAATGCATTGGTTATAAATAAGTACAAATAAATAGAGAATATATAAATCATATATACATTATATATATAAAGGGTTTTTCAACAGGGACGCTACAAAAGTAGAGCGACAGGGACAGCAAACGACGCCGAATTTCTTGCCGCTCTTTTGACATTTCTCTTCAGTAAGGTTTGCCATTTCATGATGGAAAGATATACGAGCCAACAACGAGTCCAAATTATTAAAATTTACTACCGAAATTCGGAGTCAGTGGCCTCAACGGTAAGAGCATCGTTCATCGAAAAATCATCTTCAGCGATGAGGCTCATTTGTGGCTGAATGGCTTCGTCAATAAACACAATATGCGGTATTGGTCAGGCAACAATCCACACGTACTCAGTGAGTCATCATTGCATCCCGACAAAATTACGGTTTGGCGGCGTCATTGGGCCGTACTTCTTCCGTGATGATCAAAACCGGCACGTTACTGTGAATGGGAATCGCAAGAAAACAATGTTAATGACACTTTCGAAAGAACCCCGTTTAAGAGGCCTCTACCCAGAAAAACCAAGTTCTCAATTCGGCCATGGGTGAAAAGTGATGATTGTATCAAAAGTTGTGTTTGCTGTAATAATCCGACGATTGCATGAAGAATTCAAGGAGGTTTCACCGAAATCTCCCAAAAGTAAGCGATTTCGAAGTTTTCCAAATATATGGGAAATTTCGATTGGTTTTGAAAGTCTCAGATTTTGCTTCGGTGCAAAAACCCTATAAGTACTCCAAAAAAGCAAATCGTCGTCAGAAAATTGATATACGCCAGAATGAACTTTTTGAACTGAGGTGATCTTTTCAATTTTGTTATCTGTGTTGTTCTATCTCTTTCCATTGCTCAGATATTCAGAGTGGTTGTGACGTATATTCATCAATATCATAAAGGTCACGTATTGTTTTGAGGTAAACGCCAAATTTGTCCATATACTACTCCAAATTTGGCATAAAATTTGCAAAAATAATTGTTTAGGAATTGTCTTACAAATTTTTCTTTGGTAATGAAAAAGTGTTTTCAAACACTGTTTATATCCACTTCGCACAAGATAATAGTTGGAGAAGTTTACTTTTTAAAAATTACTTTTACTTTTACTTTAACCTTTTAAAAATGTCTGCGTTGGGCCACTCATAATGGGCGGTACAAAAAAACTTGGTATCGGCGAATTGTTAAGAAGGATGATTTTTATATTTTTTGCTATAGGTACATAATTGTTTTTTATTTTTTTTAAGGATTTTATCGGAAAAACAATGTTTTTGTAAACAATTACTGGGCGTGGAAAAGATATATATAACTATAACCTTATAATAATTGCCTTTCGACCTCAAAACTATTTTGCGAACTAATCTTATGTATTCATCGAGAAAATTCATTAAAACTCGGCATCAGTATTTAAATTTTATCTTCTTATACTCGTACATATAAAAAATTCTCGTGTCACAGTGTTTGTAACCAAACTCCTCCGAAACGGCTTGACCGATTTTTATGAAACTTTTTGTGCATACTCGGTAGGTCTGAGAAAAGGGGGTCTATTTTGTATACCACTAAGTGATAATGGTGGTCAACCACAACATTTTTTTTTTTTTGGACAAAATTTTTATTTTTATTTTTTTATGATTTACCATTCAAAAATACATATAACCCTCAATTTTCAAACTTCTACCATCAACCCCCATTTTTAATAGCGATATTAGTACTGTAATAATCTTCAACTCTCAACGATCGATAACTGATTTATCATTTATTAGTTTGTCTATTATTAAACGACAATTAAAAATACTATTAAACTCAGTGCGAGCAAAATTTTGTGGGAATAATTTTTCCAAAAAGAAGATTTGGAATTTTTCATAAGGCATAATGTTCTACAGTGGCTACCACTCAATGCCCAGGGAGTCCATGTATTGCAAATTAGATAAGGTTACAAGAACCGCATTGGTAGCAAACAACATGTCGCGGAATCGTTTTCATGAAATCAAAAAATTAATTTTGCAGGTAATAATCAATTAGATGCTCGAGACAAAATGGCAAAGCCCAGACCGCTTATGAATCTTTTGTGCCAAAGATATCATCAATGGGGGCTTCATGCACGAAAAATTATCCATTGATGTAGCCAAGATCAAGTATTTTGGCCACCATTCTTCGAAACAGTTCATAAGATGAAAAGCTGTTCGTTTTAGTTTCAAGAACTGGATGCTGACGATTAGTTGTGGCTACCAATATAACTTTGATACTTATTGTGGTGCAAAAATGTGAACGCTGATTTGTTACATTATGCCACTGGAATCTCGAGTTGTACTTGAGCTTCTAGAAAAAGTTATATTTTCTTCTGATCACATACTATATTTTGACAACTATTTTACTTCTCATAAGCTTTTGCGATTGTTGACAGAGAAGGGCTTCAGAGCTACAGGGACAGCATGAGAAAACCGAACATAAAAAATGTCAATTGAAGCTGAAAAAGGGATTCAAGAAGGAGAAAAAGGGCATTTTGAGCACGTATACGACGTAAACAAGAACATTCTTTTTGTAAAATGGAGTGATAATATTTTTATGGGAACATACTATCCAGCCCATGCATTATGTCAAACGTTGGTCATCAGTAGAAAAAAGAAAAGTTTTCCTTCAGCAGCCGAACCTTATTGCGGATTATTATAATGGTATGAGTGGCGTTGAATTACACGACCAGTGTGTCAATACCTATAAAATCAAAATTCAAGGCAAAAAGTGGTGGAGGACGCTTTTTACTTCAATGCTAAGCTCTACATTGGTGAATGCTTGGAAACTATATAAAGTCGCAGCTAATTCCGAAGATGACTTCTATCGTTTCAAAGAGATATTGCTCGATATTATCTTAGAAGATATACAGTTCTCCAACCTTCGACATCAAAACGCTCCATATCTTCAAGCGCTTCTTTATCTGAATTTCAGCATTTTCCAAAGAGAATTGAAAAGTCTCTTAGATGCGGAGTATGCCACATGCGAGTCAGATGGGTTTGTGAGTTCTGCGACATAGGTCTGTGTGTCGAAAAAAATGCGTTAAGAAATTGCATGTGAAAAATTAGCAACCATATTTTCCCATTGTACCTGCTTGGGCACAGCTTAAAAACCACACCTTAAAAAATTAAAAAAATATTATTGTATTCCTTCGACACTAATAAAGTTATGTTCCAAAAAAAAAAATTAGTTTTAGATGTCTTTGGTAATAAATGGGCTAATGTATATATTGGTTAAGTTAATAAAGACCAATGAATTAAAAAAATTAAAAGTAGCTTTGTTATTTTTATAGGCCGTCTTCGTCCATAGCGCTATATTCCTCTTTCAGTCATAGACCACATCCCCAGACACTTACAATAAGTTAGTTTTTTTTCATTCCCCTACCAAAATGTTCACTAGAAATAATTTATATGGCAAAACAACGTTTGCCGGGTCAGCTAGTTTTTTGTATATAAACAAGTTACAAACTACCTATTCTACTTACTTCAACTACTTAACCGGCTATATAACTATAATTGGAGCCCTACGTACGGCTGGGTTACACACAAATATTCAAATTAATCTGTCAAAATCAGACTATTGATTTGCGCAGTAGAGATATTAATGGGATTATGCCAATAAACATACCTATGGATTATTGTACAAAATAAAAAGTTGTATCCCATTTCCTACTTTTCGATCAGTACCTTCTATTGGTAAGGTTAAATGCTTAAAAAGGAAAATATTGCTTTTTACTATACAAAATATATCCATGTTTTACATAGATTTCAAGAAACTGCATTTACCGATGAAGGGAAATAAGTCCACGGGAACTAAGTTCACTGACGGACTTAGTTCCCACATAGTGGCAAATAAAACCACTTTCGCTAAGTGGACTTAGTTCCCATGTAAAGTGGAAACAAAGTCCATTTTCTTATGGGAACTTAGTACACATTCAAAAATAAGAAGAGGGAACTAATCCAACATTTAGAATTAGACAAAAAACTGTAAAGTGCAGTTAGTTATCACACTCTTTAAGCAAAATCTTAAGCTTATCATGGTGACATAAAGCCAAAGTTACAAAACCGTACCTCGCACCTACTCCAAATCAAACAGTGAACCCAAGCAGGGGGGTTGCAGGGGGGCAACATGCCCGCCCATATGCATTACACTGTTTATGGAATCTACTTCCGATTTCGTAACTAATCCCATAAACAGTGCAATGCATATTTGGAGTAGGTGCAAGGTAGGTGCAAGGTCACGGTACCTTTATTACTCTATCTCAGTTAAAAGTTAATTTCTCTTTTGTTAATAAAATTGCAAAGTACCTACTTGACTCTTTAATATAAGTCCCTCACTGGACTTAGTTCCCGTGGACTTATTTCGCTGCACCGCATTTACCTCTAGACCAGTTCCTTTATTAAAAATTAAAAAAATAATACCTAGTAATATATTTATTTATTATACTGTTCTAAAAACACAAAACAGAATATTAGACTTAATGGTTTGATTTTGAAAATCACAGATACCAAATACGTCGTTTTATTATTCTGAGTGAGACTCCTGTGATCTCAAATATTTATTTGGTATAACACGGAGTTTGCCATTAAGCTCTCTTGTTGCATTTGGAATCGATGATACTCTTCTTTAATAGGTTAAAAATACATATTTGGCCTGTTCAATTCAACTTGCTTTGTATGGTTTTAAGTCAACTCACCGAGTGAATGGGGATGTCATTGTTTATAAGCGATATAGTGCTTTCATGAAGCGCTTTGTGATTTAAAGTGCCACCACCATGGTATGTGCATCAGCCGTCAGGATTTCGATTTAGTTGGGTAAACTAATGTGGATGGTTTCTTGGACAGCAAAAAGAATAAATTCATTGTGTAAAATTGATTGGTCCAGACGTATCGATAGAAAGATATTTAAATTTACTGTTTCAAAGAAAAGTTACATAGTTTATAATAATTTTAAGTCATTGCACAGCACATGGATATGATAACAAATTGTATCTTACTACTGAAAATCAATATACGGTTTCTGAGAAGCTTATATGTATTTCAATATTAATAGATTTAAAGGAAACTAAGAAAGAAAAACTTTTATTTACATTTTGTTTATAATTATTTCACAGATATGGCTAAAATCAAATAGAATGAAAACAAATACTTATTTTATTTCATAGATAAATAAATAAATGAATAGATAAATAACTAGATAAATAAAATAAATATATTAATAAATTAATAAATAGCTATGTATGTGTGGGACATAATATATGTTTGTAAATGCATTGGTTATAAATAAGTACAAATAAATAGAGAATATATAAATCATATATACATTATATATATAAAGGGTTTTTCAACAGGGACGCTACAAAAGTAGAGCGACAGGGACAGCAAACGACGCCGAATTTCTTGCCGCTCTTTTGACATTTCTCTTCAGTAAGGGTTGCCATTTCATGATGAAAAGATATACGAGCCAACAACGAGTCCAAATTATTAAAATTTACTACCGAAATTCGGAGTCAGTGGCCTCAACGTTAAGAGCATCGTTCATCGAAAAATCATCTTCAGCGATGAGGCTCATTTGTGGCTGAATGGCTTCGTCAATAAACACAATGTGCGGTATTGGTCAGGCAACAATCCACACGTACTCAGTGAGTCATCATTGCATCCCGACAAAATTACGGTTTGGTTTCGTTTATGGGCCGGCGGCGTCATTGGGCCGTACTTCTTCCGTGATGATCAAGACCGGCACGTTACTGTGAATGGGAATCGCTACCGTTCAATGATAACCGAATATTTTTGAACCCAATTGGATGATATGGACTTGGAGGACATGTGGTTCCAACAGGATGGCGCCACAAGCCACACAGCGAATACCACAATCAATTTATTGGAAATAAAGTTTAGAAACCGTGCTATCTTACGAAATGGTCCAGTCGCTTGGCCGCCCCGGTCGTGCGATTTGACGCCGTTAGACTATTTCCTGTGGGGCTACGTCAAGTCTATGGTCTATGCCAACAACCCAGCGACGATTGATGAACTTCGTACGAATATCGAACATAAAATTACTGCAGTATCGGCCGATTTATGCTTGAAAACCGTCGAAAATTGGGTTCAGCGTCTGGACTTCTGCAAGCGTGCCCGTGGTGGCCATGCAAAAAAAATCGAGTTCCATACATAATGGCATCGAACGTACTTTCACAGGAATAAAGAATTTCATTGATATCCAAAACAGTTTTTGTTTTATTTAAAAAAAACTTTTGTAGCGCTCTTATTGAAAAACCCTTTACATATATTTTTTTTTTAATTAGGTTTGTTATGAGAGGGTTTTTTATTAATTCACATTTTTTCAAAAAAAATCATTGAGAACTTCAATTTTCCTGATTATTTTAATGGATTTTGCCTGTTCGTGTAAATCGTGAGTTGAGAAATGCCAGGGGACTTTAAGGATCATTTTTAAAATTTTGTTTTGTAATATCTGTAGTTTTACTATGCATTGCGGTACAATTTCGGCAAACAGGTGATCCATTTTAAGAATTTTAATTTATTGTTTTTTTTTTATTTTTTTTTTGAAAAAAAGGAAATCCAAATCCCAGAGCACTCAGACTCGGTAACGGTCCATTGTACTACCAGGCAGAAATCCTCCTTTTGGTGTAGAGGCATGTGAATGGGTGGCGTATGTTGTTGTTCCCCATGGGGATTGAACCTGCACCGCACTGGGCACAAGCCAACACACTAACCTCTACACCGTCGCCACCCATTAAAATTAATTAATTTATTGTGCTTACTGGTCCAAAAGTAGGATTTCAAGTAAAATTAAAGAAAGTGTATAATTTTATTTAAATTTCCTAAATTTTGAAAAGAAACACATCCCGTATTAGTTACGCATATTTAACTAACTCTAGCTCACTGCTCAGTAGTTAAACTCAAATTCTAATAATAATTATTTTTGAAGTGTATCCGTTTGTTAAAAACAAACTCACTGATGATAAGTTTGAATCAATTGTGGGTGACTGCAAAAGTAACTGACACCATTGAACAGTGAATCTTGGAACCAAATGGTATGTGGATACAGATAGATAGATAGATCAGTTATTCGTTGTAAAATTTACAAAGGTTATCGCCGAATTTACGATAAAAGCAGCGAGATTTGATATGGTACTTATTCTATCTTTCCACTGACGCATTGTCTTTTATACATTTTAGTTTTTTACAATTTGTCTTTAAATTTTATTTCAAAGAAATCCAACGAGAAAAACCTTTATACAAATAAGAAAAAAAAGATAATTAATAATTATAAATGAAATAAATAACACTAAGTAAAAATTACAAAATTATAAGTAAAAATAAACACTAACAATCAATAACAATATATAATAATAAATAATAATAAACAATAACATACCTAAATAATATGTAGAATATAATAAATAATTATGAATAAAATAAATAACAATCAGTAAAAATTAATAATGTTAAGTAAAAATATACAATAACAATTAATAATAATAAATATTAATAAATAATAACAGATAATAATAAATAACATGTAGAATATAATATTAAGTCAAAAATAAATAACATATCTAAATACGTACATTGATTATAGTTACACTTTTGTTGGTTAATTAGTTTATTATCTGGTATATCATAGTTGTTGGGAAACGTATAATTATAATCATGAATTGTAGTCACATTAATTTCATTTATTTCAAAAAAAACCATTGTAATTGTCAAACATTTTCTATATTACCCTATGTTCAATGATGTAATAATCAAATTTATGTATTATAATCAAATTTACCCGTTAGTCTTCGTACACTTGATGCAACAGCCGACCAGCGGCGATTACAAGTGAGAGCATTACCGTTTGCCCTTCTGGCTTAACCATAACCACGGACATCAGCGATTTGTGCATAGTTATTTTTCTATTCTGTTAGCAACCACCAAGCGCGAAACACCTTGTTCTTTCTAGTAGACTTATTGCGAATAAATATATTTTATAACGATTAAAGAAAATTTGTTTGTCGCATTTTTCGTTATTTTTTTGTTTGGAACATTCGGCATCAAAGTTGGTCCTTCGAGTCAGATAAAGGCATTGAACTATTGTCTAATTTATCGAAGTTTGTTCGCGCATATTTTTCGTTTTGGGGTGGTTGCCAGCCCACATTTTCGTGATTCTGGAGAAGCATTTTGTGGATCCGCCATTTGTTAATGTAACACACGTATTAAATATAATAAATCTCGTTGGGCGTTGGCGCACGGGAGTAAAATGCGTCAAACAGCACCTTCGTCGCGTCGTTAGACATAATATATTGACGTTCGAGGAACTCTCCACTTTGCTAGCCCAAATCGAAGCGTTATTAAATTCTACTCCTCTTTGCGCAATTTCTGATTCAGATTTAAATCCTCTAACACCTTCTTATTTCCTTATAGGACGACCGTATACGGCCCTGCCTGAACCTAACTATCTGGACACTAAAGCAAATCGATTAAGTCGATGGGAGCTTGTGCAAAACATGATTCAATGGTTTTGGCCCCGATGGCATATGTACTATCTAACGTCGCTACAACAGCGTCCCAAATGGCGACAAATTTGCCAACCTGCAAAAGGTCTCTAGGACCTGTTGAAGATACCCATCTCGGTCCAGACGGCCATATTCGGGTCCTCTCTGTCAAAACTACCAACGGAGTGTATAAGCGGCCCATCACCAAGCCTAGCCATCTTACCATGTTCCTGAAACTTATTCAGCGGTGGCGGCATGTTGGGAAACGTATAATAATAATCATGAATTGTACTCACATTAATGAAATTTAAAAAAAAAAAAAACGTTCTTTTAGTTTGTACAACCTATCAGAAATCAATTCAACATCCGCCTGATGGTGCAAGTTTATTGTGGAGTCATATCGAGGAAGATTTAGCATCATCTTGAGCAATTTGTTTTGCGTTACTTGCAGCTTTTTATTGCGATACAATTGCACAATCATCCCATATTAGAATAGTATTGCTTGAAATATCACTATGTATAATATTAATTTTTTCCCAAGACTCAGCTCGGACCTTTTATTAATAAACGGATAGAGTATTTTGATTGCATTTGTATGTGGATACAGTTTCATGCAATAACTGAACGAATTCCCATACAAATTACTAGTTAACAATTTCTATTTTTCATACCATTGCAGTTAGTTAGTATATGGAGACATTTTTATTATTAAAAGGAAAATTTAAGAAACGGTTTAATATCTTAACTACATGCTAGCTAACACAATGAGTTAGCGAGCGGTTATGGAATTATTATAAGTGTTCCTCTTTTTACCTATATTTAATTCAGTGTTGAGTAGGCCATACAATATGACAAAAATTGTTGTCGTTGTAGGTATGTTACATTTCCTGACCAAGGCGAACGAAAAGAATTAAACAAAAAATGTCTGACCATGGTGATCGAAAAGAATCTATGACTTTCTATCGAACGCCGTTAACAATAATATGTATCTACATTGAATTGGTACTTATGTAATGTATGTACGTCGACTCCGCTTAACGGAAACGGCATTTACAAAAATTTGTATTGCCTAGATGTGATTTCTCTGCTTCGTCGGCTCTTACAACAAGCGCAGGTTTTTGGGGGCTGGTTTGGAGGGTGCTGTAGTGATATTTTAAGCCCGTTCCTGCGCGGGTATTATGGACAAATTCAATATAACCGTAAAGTTGTTCCACTAGTGTGCATATAAATCTGTGGGTTAACCCGACCCGAGATCGCCGTTGCCGTTCAAAAAAGATCAAGCAGCAATCACTAACAGGAACATTCACGTTCTTAGGTTAGGTTAGGTTAGGTTTATGTGGCTGTCGGCAGAAGCCGACACACTTAGACCAATTTAGGTCCATTGTGATACCACGTATAATTATCTACCTCAACTCTGTAGATGGGACTGGCCAACGACACGCGGTTGTTCTCAAACGGTCCCCCATCTACGTACTAACCGCGCCCAACGTCGTTTAATTACGGTGATCTGATGAGAACCGATTAACTCGACGTGGTATGGTCGTTGGTTTTGGTTTACGTTCACGTTCACGTTCTTACATCGTAAAGAAAAGCCGCGTCTAGAAAACTTTTTGATTAACATTCACAGACAACAACCATAACATTTGATTGTTGTAAGTGAAGAACCGGTTCGAACAGTAGGGATGTAGTAAAGTCTAAGGGTTATTTTCCATCAAATACAGAATCATAATCTAGAGTTGATTAGTAAACTATAGTTCAGTTAAGCGGAGTTGAATGTACTTGATTCAAGTACTGATAATTCAAGAAGTAGTTCTTCTTCTGAAATAGATCCTAACTCAGTAATTCACTTAAGAACTAGAAAGTGAAATGCAATCGAGAGCCTTCTTTAGAAAATCGGATTAGAAAAATGGAACAAACATATCACGTATTTGGTTATTATCACTATAACGAGAAATGAATCTATGAAATAAGTGGAAGAAAATATATATAATTAAATGTCATTAAATATGGCATTCCAAATGATTTTCGTTTAGTATTTTTTGTATAAGGCTTTTGAAATATAGTGTTTATTTAAGAATTTCTTTGTAAATTCATATTCAAATTTACTACGCGCAGTTATATCTATTTTGCTTAATTTATTGAATTCATTTAAAGCATTTTTTAAACTGGACAAACCATTATTAAACCAGATGGCGTTATTATAAGAAAATTGTTCACGTTTAATTGGCACGTACATTAAAATCGTATATTCAACTTTGTTTCTTATCTCACTAAAATAGATTTTTAGACTAACAGAATCTGGAACAATTTACCGATTCTTAGAAAATTAAAAGTAGCAAAATCAAACATGATATTGTCATTATCCGTGATTAATATATTTAAAAAAGTCAAATTAAGTGAATTTTGCAACGCATAATGCATAACGCTATTATAAGATAAGTAATAGAAAATCAGTTCTACTCAAAGAATACTCAAGTTAGCTATTAATTTATTAATAATAAGATCTAATACACGTTCGATAGAGTTGCAATTTTCATTTGATTGATAAAAACTATTTGCAAAAATGGTGTCAATTACTCGATTTTCGTTTACTTTTGATACATTAAGTTTAAGAATACATTAATCATCTTGGAAGAAACCCAAATAACTATAGGTTAATTGAAATCACCTCATACTACGGCATAGGTATGATGAATATTGCATTATCTGCTATCGGCTGCTATGATTCAAGCAAATATAAATAAATTATATCTGCATTTCCAGAAAAATAAAAATCAACACACAAACAAATTTATTCAATCATACCTCATACCCAAAGACTTAGATAATGCAAATTGTTTGCTGTTAGCTATATCACGTTCGAACAACAGGCAATACGCCACCACCTCTCTCCAAGCCAGTTTGAATGAAACATCTATCAATTCGGTTAACATCAAAATCGTCGGAGAATAATTCCTCAGACTGAATGTCTTCATGCAACCTTCTCTGGGTCAGGGCAATAACCGAATACGAACAATCAGCTGCAGAGAGAAAGGTATGTGTTGTTTTTGTTTGCATTCCTCCTGCCTCCCACGTTATGGTAATACAGAGAGTGAGAACTAAACGTTTTTGACAACGAATTATTAGCAGCAGCATCAGCAGGAAGCGAATAAATTTTGTTTGGACCATTAGGTTCGGGTGCGGTATCGGTTTTCCAATTCTTAGGGCATTATAATTTTGACTCGAAGTTTGTGTATAACATAACTTAATATTGTTCGCAGACCCCAAAAGTTACTAAATGTGGGGTCAGCATCGAAAGTTATATCAATTTAGCCATGTCCGTCCGTTGGCAATTTGAAGGCCCCTAAATTCGAGCTAGAAAGTTGAAATTCGGAACATACACTTTCTTGGGGCGTAAAATGATCAATTGCAACATTTTTTTTTTTAAATTCGCCCACTGAACCCCTACCGATTGAAAAAAAAATCACGTTCAATCGAAAAAATCAAAATTCGATCTAGAAAGCTGAACGGAGATGGGGCACTTTTGGGCCAAGAGCGTACATCCAATGAGACTGGTATCAAAACAAAGCTGAACGTTAATACATTATAACTGTGAAGTTTTATGAAAATCGTATGCGGGAATTTTGAGATTTTCTTGTGTGAGTTCGTGTTGCGGATATATTTTCTGACGACTTTTGTCCGATTATATGCATTTAAAATCATATATCATAAGAAGCATGAAACGCCCTTATAATGTATTTGGCATTAAACATCGGTGAAGGAGATTCGCATTTCAGCAATGAGGATTCCCAAATGGTTTATAAACCTTATTTGCATGTGAAAAACTATTAATTGAGGCAGAGATAAAGAAAAATAAGACAAGTTATAGTGTATTCCCAGCTACATTGCGAACGATCCTTAAGGGTTTCCACTTTAAAAAGAAAATCGTGGATATTTTCGGACCCGTCAAATACAATTTGCCACTTTTCAATCTTACAAACTGAACTTACTGAAGAAGTTTGATGACTTATTGGTGGTGTTTGTCTGCGTTGGGTCGAAAACGAAGCGTTATTTAAAAAATGTTCGAAGACAGAACGAGCGTTCGAAGGTCTCGTAGGATTCACATTGGGAGTATTTAAATTCAAATTGTCCAATCTTCCAACTAAGGTATCTCTAATAGACTGCATTTCACAAATGAAAACTCGTTGGTTTGCCTCGAGTATTCGTGAACAGGTGGAGGATGTTCATTAATATCTCGTCGCTCATTATTGCTATCACTATTGGGGTTATTTGCCTGACCCGATTCCATTGCTGCAGGAGGGTTATCTACCAGTTGTGGTAAAATCTCATCCTGGCTTAAGCCTACACTAGCCCCAGGTGGAATACGACTAACTATATTATATATTATATTTCCAAAAGTGGACGAATTTCTCAAATTACTTGTTCTTCCTCTAGATAGAACGTGTATTTGGAACTCTATTATCCATAATATGAAATTTGGGACTTTTAACCCTATTCCTGCCACGCTGTGACTGTAAGTCACTATTTTATTTTAAACTAATATACATTTTTTTTTATTTTTTTAACGCAAAATCAGTGTAATGTATTTTATTATTGGTCACAACGTCACTGTTATATACAATTTTTGTTTTTTTTATGTTTCGATATTGTTTACGTATTACATAAAATATTTAAAAATAACATAAACTGCTACGTAGTGACTCTAAGACACTTCAACGACTTTAAATTTATAGTTCGTTTACAGCTAAATAAATGGAACTGTATATTGTTTATTCATGTAAGAACTTGATCTCTTGCAAAATAGAATATTTACTGTAAGAAGAACGTGAAGGGCGTGAAAGTGGTAACAAAACTGCTGAATTATTCATAGGACAAGATGGAACTTCAATACCACCAAACTAGCAAGGCCGACCTTCAGCTCGTAAAATCATCCGAGGCAAAGTAAAAGAAGTTGTGTTACTCCCTTTAAAACACATTGATCATCCTGTGGATGCATTTACGCTGTTTTTTACTGACGTGGTAGAACTTATTGTAAAATACACTAACTTAGACGGAATGAACACAGTAAGCAACAAATGGAAGATGACCGATATGGTGGAAATTCGAGCTTTCATAGGAATATTGATCGATGCTGGATTACGGAGGCAAGGTGGCACGTCCTATGAAGAATTTTGGAATCGGAAGTCCAATTTACTGTTACTGCTGTTCTTATGAAAAAGGACGATCTTCTAAACAATACAGTGGTATTTGTCAGAACCCGTGTGTAATGAGCATTCACAGAAAACTTTTGTTTGCCTTACATGTCAAAATAAATAGTTTAATAAGTTAAATAATAGATCCCTAAATTATTTGCATTTAATTTCCTTTTTTCCAATAAAATAAATGAATTCTCTATGTATTTTGTATTAGTGTCTCCAACTCACTCCCTGGCAGCTAACGTTAGTCAAATGACATGGCAGTAATAGGGTTAAATAAAACTTCAAAAGTTTTTAACTTTCAATATCTTTTAATAAATCTATATTAAAAAAAAATTAATACATGAATAATTTGGGGTCAGCGCGGTCGGTGCTAAATTTGATATTAAATTAGATATTAAGTTTGATAAGATTAGATACAAAATGCTTAAGAGCAAGATATCTATCTTGGTAAACAGACGGACTGTGCAAATCAATGCACACAATACGAACAAGACTGGATATAATTGGCAACTATAGGTAAAATAGTAGCAATATAGTCCAGTGTAATAACTACCAGCCAGACAATGGACTATACTGTAAAAGAATTAGGATTTATATAGGTATTATAAAAATATTCATATGCACAACTTATCCTTTCACGAATAAAATTAGACCAATGTGAATACAAAAAGCAGTTCAACTCTTTCTGATATCCAATAGTCGCAACGCGGATTACAATTAAAACTATGAATAAACTGGGACTATAGTAATGAAAGTCATACTCAACTTGAACCGCCAAGAGACACAATAGAACACTCTACAATTGCTGGAGCTTAGCTCTAGAGTTAGCCAGCATAATCTTTGTAGTGACGGTCTTAATGCCTCGAAATGTATCTAATGTTTGAACACGTTTAATGCAAAAGAGCAAAAAATACGTTTAATGCAATTAAGCAAAAAATACCAACAAGTGACCTTCCTCGATGCTTCATTGAAAATGTACATGGACTTTAAAATATATACCAACAATTTCAAATGTTGAATAAAGATAAATAAACTTGCGCAATACTCCAATTTAGCAATGCAAAACAACGAAAGTTCTTATTATCCATATAAATATTCATCGTGTAGGTACCTATTGACCAATAAGTGGTGGTGCAGCATGGCACAATACTGACACAAAATAAATTATGTCATTGCTTTATAAATTAGACTGAATATTTATAAATCAATTACAAAAAGAATGATATAAATCGGTACATTTTTCGACAAGATATAGCCAAAATAGCGAGAATCTAAAATGCGATAAATTCATAATTTCTCATTTGAAAGAAAAATACCCAAATCAAATTTTATTAAATTTTTCGTTTCAAACGAATCGCCCCTTCCATCCAGAGAGTCGATAATGCGAAATCCATTATCCATACAAATAATAACTTACTTGGTTTCCATCATCAACCTCTGCTACTTGCAAAGCATACGTACATGAACATGCTACCTGCGCTGCCTACGCCTATGCTCCTTCTTACAATGAAAAAAAAAACATAGGGACGGGCTACAGTCCGCTTGGGCGAACTGTTGGATACCCTATTCTTATACCTATCCCTCATAAGTGGGCGTGACAAAAGTCTAAGTATGGTTGAATTGTTAAGAACGCTCTACATATTTTGTTATATAACATTTAAAGGATTTTATCAAAAAAAAAACGCTCCCTAGCTCAAACTTGGGTGTTTCAATAAAATTGTTTTATTTAATTGTGGGCGTGTCAGTAGGCGGATTTAAAAAAAATTAACACATGAGAATAAAGGGCCCCTAGAGAGTATATATTATAAATTTCAGCTCCCTAGCTCAAACTTTGAATTTTCAAAACAAAAAAAAAATAATTGTGGGCGTGTCAGTGGGCGGATTTTGAAAATATTTACACATGAGCATAAAGGGCCCATAGAGAGTATATACTATAAATTTCAGCTCCCTAGCTGAAACTTTGGATTTTCAAAAATTAATATACCCTTAGAATAGGGTATAAAAAAATTATTTTATTTATTTGTGGGCGTGTCAGTGGGCGGATTTTGAAAATTTTTTATCTCGAGCAGTTTTAGGAGTCATAGATCATATATAAAAAATTTCAGCTTTCTAGCTCAAAATTCGATTTTTTCCAAAATTTGGTTTTTTTGAGTTTGTGGGCGTGTCTGTGGGCGGATTTCAAAAATTCGTAAACTTGATTATTTCGGGACCCTAGAGAGTATATGGTTACAATTTCAGCTCTCTAGGTCCAGTTTAAAGGCCTAATTTTTGGCTACAGACGGACGGACGGACGGACGGACGGACGGATATGGCTAGATCGACATTACTATCGATGCTGATCATAAATATAGTAACTTTTAGGGGTCTACGGGCAATATTAAGGTATGTTACAAACTATGCGTCAAAATTAATATACCCTTAGAATAGGGTATAAATACATACACAATGGAATGAAATTCGATCGGCGGAGAGTTTCGAGAGAGACAAACCGATTTATTTGGTCTTGCTTTCTTCGTTTTCAAAGTGTGTATTTAAAATGAAGACGACAGCAAAAGTTTAGACACAAACATTCTAGCTCAATTCATAACGCCATCTGCATTTAGTCGGCTAAAACAAAAAATTCGACATGATGGCACTACTATAAAGTGTATATACAATGGCATGATTAAGGTGTTAAGAGGCCAACACGTTGGCATTCATGTTTGCCACATTAACGCTCAGAGTCTGCTTCCGAAAATTTACGAGTTCCGGGATCTGTTTGAAAATTTAGCAGTTGATGTGATCTGTGTTTCTGAAACTTGGTTTAGGGATGCTTTTAACGATGATCAGGGCCGTCTCAATGGGTATAAGGTTTTTCGTTCTGATAGGATTGGGCGTGTTGGTGGAGGAGTCGCTATTTATGTTAGGGCAGGAATAAAATGCAGATTACGAGATTTTTCCCGAAACGGCTGTGATGTTGAATTCGTATTCGTTGAACTGGTCAATGACGAATCTAATCTCTTAATTGGTACTGCTTAATGATCAAATAGGCATGTTAATCTGCTTCCCTTCATGGATGTTGTAGACCAAATTTCGCTAGCCTGTCCTAATATTATCCTCTGTGGCGACTTTAACAGCAATCTCCTAACTGAGTCCCATCTCATCCAAGAAATGTCTTCACTTAAACTGTTCTCCGTCAACACTGCTGTTCCGACTCATTTTTCTGATCAATCTTCCTCGTTGCTGGACCTATTCTTAGTCAGTCATAGAAATAAAGTTCTCCTATATGATCAGTTATCGGCACCGCCTTTCTCCAGACATGATTTAATCTATCTAACTTTTGACTTCGATATCGTTACTGCTGCCAGAACGATTGAATTTAGAGATTTCAAGAATATAAACTATTCATTGCTAGAGGAACACACTAGATGTTTTAATTGGGACACAATTTACTCTTTGCCGTCTCCTAATGAAAAGGTGGAGTTCCTAAACGTAAACATTGGGCATCTTTATAATAGTCATGTTCCTGTCAAAACAAAAACCATCTTACCAACCAGCGTACCTTGGCTCTCTAACCATATCCGCAGACTCATGCGACAGCGCAATATTGCATACAACCGTTGGCGAGCTAAATCACTTTTTTATTCCAATCGATTGAGTGCATCTATGGGTAGCCGGATTCTGTGGCAAAATATTCGTGACATTGGCGTTCGAAAACGCAAAGTTCACTGTATTGACGGAGTAATTCCTGATGAACTTAACCATAAGTTTATTTCTTCACAGAACCATGGCGATAGTACTCAAGCCCCGCAATATAACTTCAACGCTTCTCCCTCTGCCCGAGACTCTTGCTTCCGTTTTACAGCAGTTAGTTGTGATGATGTGTTGAAAGTCTACTGTGTATCAAATCAAATGTGATTGGACTCGATGAGGTACATCCGTCGTTTTTAAAAATAATTCTACCCGTGGTTTTGCCATATATTACGCATATTTTCAACTCTGTGGTAACCTCATGTTTCTTTCCTTTGCAATGGAAATCAGCCAAAGTTGTTCCAGTTCCGAAAACACCTAAGGGTGACGAATTCCGACCGATCTCTATCCTGCCATTTATGTCTAAAGTGTTTGAGAAGATATTGCAAAAACAATTAAGTCAACACCTTGCTTCCAATAATATATTGTCTCCAAAACAATCTGGTTTTCGGCAGAAACACCGTTGCACCACAGCCGTTATAGGGGTATCTGATGATATTCGAATGGCACTTGATGAAGATAAAGTGTCATTTCTTGTGCTGTTAGACTTTTCGAAGGCGTTTGATACGATTGTCTACTCTACCTTGTGCCTCAAACTGTCGCAGATATATAATTTCTCCCCGTGTGCTATAAAGCTAATATCTTGCTATCTGACAGACAGGGTGCAAGCTGTGGAAATAAACCACGTGCTTTCGGACTTTCTTCCTATAGTCAGCGGCGTGCCACAGGGTTCAATATTGGGACCAATACTTTTTTCTTTATATGTCAACGAACTTCCTTCTCTCATTATGCATATCTCAGTACATATGTACGCCGATGATGTTCAGCTCGTATTGAGCTGTCCCTTGGGCCTAATTGAGCATGCCATTTCCTGTATATATGAAGATCTAGAATCGTGCAATGGTCACAAAGTAATGGTCTGTTCCTTAATCCCAATAAGTCCAAGTGCATTGTAGTCTCAAGAAAGCCTCTAGACATGTCATACTTTCCTTCCATCAACATTAGTCATGTCCCTGTAGAGTATGTTGAATCGGTTAAAAGCCTCGGTATGAACTTTAGTCGTAATCTTTCCTGGGATAAGCGCATCCAACAAGCAGTAGGAAAGACTTATGGAGTCCTTCGAACATTATGGGTCTCCCACTCCTTCACTCCGTTCGAGATATGTACCTTAGTCGCAAAAACATTGGTCGTGCCTCTATTCATTTACGGTTGTGAAATCTTGGCCAACTGCAGTTTTGAGTCTAAAAGGAAACTTAAAGTTGCTTTTAATAGCATTGTACGTTATGTCTTTGGATTGCGGAGATTTGATAGAGTCTCTGCCTATTCAAAACGTTTATACAATATGACCTTTTATAAACTTTTCAAGATATTATACTTACTCGTCAACCCGCATATCTTTACGAAAAAAATAGATTTCATTCTTCTAACAGATCCGGTCAGCTTACTGTACCTAGATGCAACTGTCTTGTATCTGAACGTCAATTTTTTATATACGCTACTCGATTGTGGAACTCCTTGCCTCAATGTATAAGAAGATTGGATAAGACCGCTAGATTAAAAAAAGAATTAAATACCTATTTTTCCCGCTATTCTTAGTTACTCCTTATTCCTAAGTATTTTTTGTGAATTACGAGTAAGTTTTCCTTTTTATACCATATTCTAAGGGTATATTAATTTGAGAGCTGAAATTTTAACCATATACTCTCTAGGGTCCCGAAATAATCCAGTTTACGAATTTTTGAAATCCGCCCACAGACACGCCCACAAACTCAAAAAACAAAATTTTGGAAAAAATCGAATTTTGAGCTAGAAGGCTGAAATTTTTTATATATGATCTATGACTGCTAAAACTGCTCGGGATAACATTTTTTCAAAATCCGCCCACTGACACGCCCACAAATAAATAAAACAATTTTATTAAAAAACCAAAATTTTAGCTAGGGAGCTGAAATTTATAATATATACTCTCCAGGCGGCCCTTTATGCTCATGTGTAAATATTTTCAAAATCCGCCTACTGACACGCCCACAATTTAAAAAAAACAACTATTTTTGAAAATTCAAAGTTTGAGCTAGGGAGCTGAAATTTATAATATATACTCTCTAGGGGCCCTTTATGACCTTGTGTTAATTTTTTTAAATCCGCCTACTGACACGCCCACGATTAAATAGAACAATTTTATTGAAACACCCAAGTTTGAGCTAGGGAGCGTTTTTTTTCGATAAAATCCTTTAAATGTTATATAACAAAATATGTAGAGCGTTCTTAACAATTCAACCATACTTAGACTTTTGTCACGCCCACTTATGAGGGATAGGAATAAGAATAGGGTATCCGACAGTTCGCCCAAGCGGACTGTAGCCCGTCCCTATGTTTTTTTCTCTGTTTGTTGTTCGGTAATCCATTCCCGAGCTTAAGAGATTTAGAAATGTCTCTCTTTTGTTGATTTGTTTATCATTAGTAGTTTCCTTATTTAAACTGCAACTGCGTTTTTGTTAATCACTCGTCCACCTTATTTTATGAGCTTAATGGCTCAATCGTTAAATGCGTCCTGTATGAACCCGGATGTGCTTTTGGTTAGCGAAACTAAGCTTAATCAGAAGCACAAATTGGGATACACTACAAACTACAACTCTCGTGTAGTAAGAAGAGACCGACCTCCCTCCACTTGCGGAAGTGGTTTTCGGAATCTTATTTCGAAAAGGTCTGCGCCATAAGGTTATATTATGTATATCTTATGCATTCCTCTCCAAAGCCAGAGGAGAATTTATGTGGTGTCGCTTTACACACCTGCAGCACCTCCACCCAATCAATTTATGATAGAGCTCGAGACACTTTTTCGCAGCCTTCAGGTTAATTCTGAGGAGAATGGGGAGATCTTTTCGTCGGTTAGGACGTTCCGACGACGATCAGAGAGAAAAGTACAGAAACCCTACAATCGACGCACTATACCGACAGAAAAGTAGACTGCTCTCGAGGCTTAAACGGCTGCACAGACAATTTACTGACCGCAACGAACCGGGCGTAAGGGTGCTGAAGTCAGAAATCAGTGGTGGTGTTGATTTTCTTAGTGGAACAAAGCAAATTACCATACGCGCATAACACCTGCAGTAAATTTTATTGGGAATCCAACGCAAATCTTCGCTTCACGGCTCTGCGTAGGTGGTTATAGTCGGAGTTTGTGTTTTATTTGTTTTTTTTTTTGTAATGCAAAAAGGGATTTGTGAATACCCTTATAATGTAATAGCTTCACAGGCGGCCGTGAAGGAAGATAGGCGGATTTGCCGATGCACGTTGGTTTTGAATGTTTGTAGATTTCAATATGTAGGAAAAATGGAGCGTGGAAGACCGCATTCGTGTTGTACGGCTAATGAAAGATTCCTTGAATTTCACTGTTCGTCTGAATACAGGCTTTAGGGTATACTGATTCGCATTCCTTACACAGCGTGTATAGCGGTTGAAATGTTCGAGGGTTGGAATGAAACTGGCTATTTCGTTTGAGCACTTTTGGTGGAAATAACGATAAAATAACGAGAGACAAGAGACGTTGCGACGATGACTAAGAGAGTCAACCGATCTCGCGTTGTTACAGTCACCAATGAGTTTTATAGCGTGTTTTTGGATCATGTCAAGTAGCTCCAAATAAGTAATTGGTGCACCAGACCAGATATGCGCATTGTACTCAAGCTTTGGGCGGATAAACGCCCTATAAATATTAGCCAGATAAGAGGGAGTGAAATATTTCTTGCAATACTTACGAAAGCCTAGGCATTTCGCAGCATTCTTGGCTACATCGAATATGTGGTCATTCCAACGAAAGTTGGAGTTCCGAGAATGGAAAGTCGTTTGGTTTCAACGATGCAAGTGCCATTCATTGGGTTTTGCTTTAATGACAGAAGGCAACATTGCGTTTTGGAAGCACTGAATTCCACTCTATTAGTTACACCCCACTGAGTTATGCTGTTGAGATCGAAATTCAATGAGCTTACCATACGTTCCCGTTTCAGTTCCACACCCGAAGATGAGGGGCGTGAGCCAAAAACCAATGTGAGGGTATTGTCATCGGCAAAGGAGTGGTTTTGATTAGAGGTAAAAGACAGAAAATCATTTATGTATAAAAATGAGAAAGAGAGTCGGAGACAAAACAGAGCCTTGGGGAAAACCAGCATTTATTTGGTGAGTTGCAGACTTGAAACCGTCCAAAACAATTTGAATTGAACGGTCCGAAAGGTAATTTCTAATCCATTGAAGAAAGGTATCATCGATTCCAAATGCACGCATTTTCGGCAGGAGAGGTTGGTGCCAAACTCCAAATGCCTTTCAAATATCAAGCGCAACGATCTTATTTTCACCACCTTGGTGAAGACATTGGTTCCACTTTACGGTTAGATATGTCATCAAATCACAAGTGGACCTGTTGCTGCGAAAACCGTACTGCCGGTCATTAAGAAGTTTTCGGGATTCAAGATATTTCATAAGCTGACGGTTTATCCGCGATTCCATGACCTTTTAATGAAGGGAAGTTATTGCAATTGGTTAGTAGGAGGAGGGAGGTGAAGAATTGCCTTTTTTGGGGACAGGCTGGACAAATACTGTTTTCCATCTTCTCGGGAATCGCAATGAAGAAAAGGATATATAGAAAAGCTTGAGCAATATTTTTGCCAGCGAGGAAGAACACCTCTTCAGAACGATAGGGGAAATACCATCTGGACCAGCGAATTTGTGTATGTCAAGATCTTGAAGTACTCTAGCCACTATACGAGTGCGAAAGTGGATTGATCCCATGGAGTATTCCACGAGCTCGTGTACAGTGGGAGACAAAACACAACCTGGAAGCCTTGAGCTGACTGCAAAGTGAGCAGCAAGCAGATTGACCTTATCTATTGTAACCAACCCCTGCGCATATTTCGCACCAGAGTACGAATTTATCTGTCACCAGGGAATCTGCAACAGACTCGACCTAGAAGCGCACTATATCACCACCTTCAAGCGAACGTACCCGCAGGCTGATTTCCAAGAGAACCGAATCTGAGCGATTCCATCCGGCCATTTTGGCAGATGTCGCGGGCCGCCATCTTTTCGTTTTCTTCAACGGCAAGGAAAGGCACTTTGGCGTCATTGTTCTTTCAGCCATTATCGTGCTCGCCACAGTCCAGAAAGATTGAAATAAAATAACCAAAGAGGAAGGACAAAACCCCGTTACATAAAGTACAAGTAATAAAACGAAACAAAAATAATCAAGAAACAATAAAACAACAAATAACTAAAGAAAGAAGAACAGAATTTATCACAAAAAACCCACCAGTTGCATGTTAAAATATCGGCACGGGTAATTCCCACGTGGCACACGTACTGACGAAGACGATAACGTCGGGGTGCCAATTCCCGAGCCTCCTCACAAGAAATACATTAAGCGAATCTCGGTAAGTGAAGCGACAATGTGTGAACGCAGGTTCTAAAAAAGAAAAAATTCTCCATTCCTTCGTAGGAAAAGGCAGCTCCAGAGCGAATCAAGGGTCCACGCTTACCAGAGTGGCCCAAAGCTACTCCTGGACTCAATCCCAGACCGAGATAGAGCGCATGGGCAGTGCCCGCGGACGAAGAGGGTCGCAGCAGTTACTACAGCAGACCGAGAAGCGTTCATTTCAACGGAATCGAGAGCGCAGGCAACGGCATCCCACTATCATCAGATACAAAGCATCGTAGAAGCAACTTTGTCACCAGCGACAACGCACCCAGCAGTCAGCAGCCGCATTTGCACCACCAGCATCATCGCATCAGCAGAGCAGTGTGGGTAGTGTGCGGAAATAATCCGCGAAGTGAATTTTTTTTATATAATATTCTTAGAATTACAACACCTATTCTTCTACTTTCGTCATTGCGTTATTCACCACCCCTTTTGGGAGGTTAGATACATAGATGTTTATCTCCTTTTTGTTTGGTGTTTGAAAGCGCTTTCACTGTGCTAAATTAAATTAAGTATATGGGATTTCCATCCCCATAGAGTTCGCGATTCGGTTTTATTTTCCTTCTCGCTCGTGCAACCAAAACATAGCAAGATCGTAGGCTATGGTTTAAGTAACAGTCGGTTAAGTAGAGTAATTTTTAATTCAGAACGAGGCGACCCCAGGCGGAGCTCATGAAGGCCCTTTTGGGACCCTTTTTGATTAGATCCCTTCGGGATGAGACAATTTGATTTATTCTTTTTTTTTGGACGTAGCACACCACAGTGCCGCGAGTCAAAGAAAATACAAGTAGTGGATAGAAGTGAAGACGGGGAAGAATCTGCGGAAATAGATTCTCCTCCTGGTTTAATGAAGGAATATTGATCTCTTAGTATCCGGTATATCTAATCTCGCAAGTAAAGTAAAGTTAAAAGGAAAACAAATAGAAAGGAGAAAAAAAGAAAAGATAAAGGTTGAGGCAACAATGCCACCGTCGCTCATATCACTACGCGAAACGATAGGGTTTCTCTAGGGATGTAAAGTGGTTGTAGTAGTAAATTTTGTTTTCAAATTTAACTAACACAGGTACACCTACGAACACTCGTCATTGTGCGAACAGCGGCTGGGATAAGTTCAAGTAAGTAATTAATCAGAGTCACTGTAACAAATTATATTGATTTAACCACATAAAATATAACCACTATATTTCCACTATATACCTTTATGAATATATTGTCGAACACCTTCGCGGAACTGAATCGTTGCTAAATTTTTTTTTTCTTGACGATGCAGGAGAGTAAAAACCTTCGGGCGAAAAGTTGCGGGATAATCTCTACCGAGATTAGCTATAATGCTAAGAGATTTACGAACGAGAAAAGATCAGATATTCCTTCGGTGAGAATTTCACTGGTTTATAGCGAGTCTTGCGAGTCATTGCTTTTAATTTATTTCTCTTTTGGCGTTAAGTCCAAAGGGCGACTAAAACCATCGCGGGTGAAAGTTTTATCCTTTTTGCAACTATTATATTTTCTTTTACTCCTTCTTTTTGTGGTACCGGGTCCTTCACGGACCGTCATTTTTCTTCGCGTGAAAGAATAAAGTTTATGTGTGTGGACGAGTCAAACGACTCGAGAGGCAGATACCTTCAAGTGCGATTAGCTCGACACTTCCTGCGCGAACTTTTACAGTCGCGTCAATAAATTAACGTTAACTATATCCCTCCAACACATGAAAGCCACATCTCTTTTGTTAAGTGTTAATTCGTATTTCGTCTTCTAGTGGATAGTCCTCCAACGTTTATTCCTAGGGTAAAACAATACCGTCCGACCGAATTTTTCTTGAATCCAGGAAACGGATGCGGTAAAGCAGTTTTTTTTTTTTTTTATTATTACGATTGTTTAGACACCCCGCGTTTGCAGCGGCATACTGGTGTGAGACTCTCTCCACCTGGTATCGTAGGGTTAGGTCTAGTTTAAGTAAATTTAAGATTAGAGAGTAAGATATCTGAATTATATCTAAATTTAAGAAATACTTTTTGTTATGCTTACTATATTACAAGATTATACATCGGTACGGATTTTGCGTGAATAAAATTCTCTCGTAATGTATGTACAAATTTACATCAATAGTCCGATTTATTCCAAGGATTCAGGACGGACCGTGGAGGTCTAAGCTCAGTCTGGGAAGATGACAAGGGTCCTCACTAAGGACGCGTGAGTGTGAGTACATGCAGACAGGCATGTGAGACCGGGATTAGGCTAAAATAAAGCGGCTTAATTCCTCTTCGCTATCGGCGTCATTGTTCATAATGCGGCGCAATGGGCAAGGTGCCCGCGTGTAAGCGTGGCGGGGTGGGCCAGAACATGGGAAGAATTCTACTTCTCTCTCCTCCCTTCTTCTTCTTCTTCTTCTTCTTCTTCTTAATACTCCTTCCGGATTACCGGTAGGGAAGCGAGCCTGACGAATGGAAATGGGTCAGTACACTTCGGGCCATCGTGCTTTCGTGTGTGTTTCGTTTCGGAAGGTTAGGCAGTGATGGAACAACAGTTCACTGCATCCGTGACAACAGTTTTTCTATCTTTTGGATTTTTCTTAGCTAATGCTTGATCTGATTATGCATGTAAAAATATTATAACCCCAGATCGTGGCTCGCAGCAAGATCCCGCTCCCACCGAGGAGCTAGCGCGGGGAGTTGTCCATGCCTAGCTGTGAGTGGCCGATCACCCCTCTTAAGTTCCTGCGCGTCGCCGTGCCTCCGGCGCTGTAAGCGGTGGTCGGACGAACCCTATCCCGAGCAGGGGCCAACAGGTATTTCCAAAGTTCACCAAGGAGCGAGGAGGGTACTCTACTCTTGTTATACTATAGAGCTTATAGCTGGAATGTCATTGTAAATGAGTGTCGGGATAGATGATGAGGCCGAATTCTTTTTGTCATTTCTGGCTCGTTTAAACATTTGTCGGCTATCACCGAAAGCTTACCTCTTTTAACCTACTAGCCTCTTTGCAGCTCGAGTTACAACACGCGTTTACCTTGGGTTTAATACTTTTTTTTCTGATAGTGATGAAAGATTTCATGCGCACGTGAATTATATCTGTAACCATATCAGCAGCAGCATCCACGCCGCTGTCGAGGAAGCACAGCAACCAGTTAAAACTGTTAAGGAAACCGTTTAGTTTTTCCCAATTGGCTTTTTCGTATCGCCATATGGTTCTTTTAGAAGTTTGTTCATTAATTTTTGGGGTTGAAGAATTCGTTGACAGCACAATAGTCTGACGAACGTAGAGGCGATAAAACGTTTTAAGCGGATTAATCAGGGTGAGAGGCGAGAAACAAGTACAGTATGTTGGCGGTTTGACTGATAATGTCCGGTATTCGCGTCGGCTCCATTACAAGCTGAGTCAGATTATTTACCTCAGTAAAGATCTCAACGTACTTTCCTTCGGGTGTTGTCCTCCGACTGTTTTCTCGGAGGAGCTGCATTAAATGCTCTTGTCCGATCCGCCGACGAGACCCGGGAAGGAGCTAGTATTTTTGACTTTGGTCCTATCCGCCGGCCGAATCCGTGTGGTAGTTAGTTTTGTGATATGCAACAGATATAGTTAAGTTAATGTATTTTTTTGGGGTATTTCAATCTCTCAGACAATAGAGAACAGACAGACAGTTCCGACTGCTTGAATAATTTCGGAAAGTGTCTAATCAAACGACGGTTTTCCGTGGTCGAGGACCCACTTTAGAAATTAAATTTGCTTAGCTGTCGTTTCAAGGCCTTGTATAGGGTGAACAATTCTGTTCGCCACAACCACGACATTGAGAATTCGTTTGAGTCAATTTATCTGCGCACCGAACTTAAAAATTTGCGTTCTAAGAACGAGGAACACCCCACTAATTCGTGTCAAAAGATCTGTGGCCCCGAGGAAAAACCGCCAAAGTCTACATATTTTCACAACTTTTCAGAAGAGCTGTTTTAAATTTTCGCTTTAGGTTCGAAACTGCAAATGGCTCTGGACTATTCGCGGAATATCTGATCATTTTGAAATTAGTTGGAAAATTAAATATTTTCTTTATCTATAAAAATAACTTTTATAATAATTATATATATAATATTGATAATAATTATTATTATATTTATAGATAAAATAGATTTAATATTTAATTCTATAAATAATGAAATAAATTCGATACAAATATTAATTTATATATTTCAGACAATAAAGTTATCCAGCTGTGCTGTTTCTGTGGGCGTGGCTAACAAAACAAACACTTAAGCTGTTATTCCCTAGCACAATCGAAACTATTTAAAATCTTAAATCGAGTTAAGTTGTTATTTCACGTCGCATAATTTTTTTCTGTGAAAAAAAGTTGACTTAGGTTGTTTTTTCTTGAGCCAATTAGAAAGGGTCTTATACTTATCTTGATATAACCTCTTATTTCAAAATCAACTAAGCATTTTTTCCTCCATCAAGGTAAGCAAATGCACAGACTTAAGATATTGTCAGAATGAAAATTACGACAATAAACACAATTTTGGTAAAATCTAAAAAAAATAACGATAAAAATAGTTTTACTTTTACATGACAGGATTTATTATCAAAAAAACAAGAAACATTTAAAAAATATTAAAAAGTACTTTAGAAAGTTTTTATTCATTTGTTTACAGTTGATTTTAAAGAAAAAGGAGTACTTTTGCATTCTAAAGTAAAAAATAAAAATTATAATTCATGCGCATTTTATTTGAGAAAGACTAGATAAAAGAGTAAGAAACCAATTGTTTTGTGCTTAAAGAGTAAAAAAAAACGTCAAATTAAGTTAGAGTAGGATAAAAATTTATTGTTTAAACAAGTAGGCATAAAACGAATAAACGCATTTAATTTCATCTTCCTCACTCTCTAAGTCAGGATGTGTGTCTGGCTGGCTCCATGTCATTGGAAGCCGCTTATAAAAGATATGGAAGTCAGGATGTATAAATTGCATTAAGTCGATCAGATATTTCCTTTTCTCATTTGATATGCCTGGTGTAACTTCTATAATTTTCAGTTCATTTACTGAGAACGAACTAGCTCCTCGATTTCCCAACGCTAATATTTTGAACGGCTCTTCAGGATTCAAGGAAGTTTTATCAAGAATCTGACTAAAGTTACTTGTGTAGCGAATCCATCTTACGGTGCTCCATATAATTTTTTCACCTTGCATCGCTTCCAGTTAAAATTTTTTTTCGACAGATCACAAAAGTTAAAAAAATCTGTTGGCTGCATTTCGAAAACTTTTATTTCGGGATTTATTCCATCGATAAACTGATACCAGTCTCTAGGCACACTTGGTTGTACGAGTACGTTCGACATTTTCTTTTTTTTCTCAATTAATGCATGAGTACTGTCGCACTCCATATGCGTATGGCCGGGCTCCAAAAATTTGTGATCGATATATTCAATTGCTGAATTTCATTTTAGGAAAAGGAGAAACATAGCGGCTACAAAAGAGTTTTCTTATTTTGACCCGCACATGAATCACTGTAAAAAGTTACTTGGCTTATTGTTGAAGGCAACGATTTAAGATGCTATGCTTATAAGCACATGATGCGATTTCGTTCCCACCTCGTCGCCCAACACATTCATGCCACATAAAGCATCCAGCTGAATTTGTTTCAAGATCGTGAACTGTAAGATTGAAGGTCCATAATTGTCTTTTGTAAAAACTAACAGAGTTTCTTAGGAATGGAGTCGGCAAACACTGTTGCAAGTCAAACGCAAACGCTTTCATATTTTCATTTTGTTTTGAATTTTCCTTGTCAACTCTCTTTTGTTCAAAACCCAAGTCAGCTTTCTCTAGATGAACCCTTTTTTGCTCCTTCAACTTTGTTTTTTTCTTCGTCGTCTTGAGCTATATTAATTTTTGAAAATAATGTTTCACAAGTTGCACAGGTGTCCAGTTTTGGTGCTTTAAACTTAAGGTTCATTGTGTGAAATATTTCGGAATATTTGGTATAGCCCACAAGTTTATCTACTTCGTTTATGTACATACGGTGCATAGTTGCAAGATTCAAGCTACCGTGAAGATATTTTTTAGAAGTATCTCGTCGGCTATAGTGACTTCATATGCTGGAAATCGGCCAATGTGTTGTCTGATATTTTCTTCTTGGCTCGCACTTATTCTGTTGACGAGAGTTCTTTTTCCGCGGCAGTTTTTAAATGCAAAAGCGGACATGATATCTTTTTTGATATTACACTTTTTATGAAGTTATCTGTTTCGGAAAAACAATGTGTGAAATGTGCTCGGCAAACACTAGTTCGGCATCCATCATACTCCAAGAAATACTTTGTGGTATGTTCGCGGCTTCGTTTACGTTCATTTGAATTCGCTAGAGTATTGCATTTCTTCTGCTCGACAACTAAGAGATTACCAATATAAAGTAGTTTTTGGTCGTAGACCAATATTGTTTGAACAAAAGTTGGATTTTTTCATAAGAAATTTTTTCTTTGCAATTCCTCCGACACGAACCAAATTGTTGAGAAGTCCTTTTGTTTTCCAGAGAAGGACTGATAGGATTCTCCCCTATTTCTAGACATTTGGCGCTTCTTTGTTTTATTTTCCCGTGCGCACTTCAAAGGAGCACCCACATTTTCCGTTTCTCCTTCTGAGTCTGATTGTGAGCTAGAATTAATGGGAGTAGCATGAAAATCGGGGTACTTAATTGAGTCATCCAAGTTTTCCCATTCTGATAGTTCTGGTAGGTCATTATTGGTTAATAAAATTGGGGGTTTACTGTGCTAAAAGTTTGGATTTCTGAGTGTTGAGCTAAAAAAAATTCACTAAAATACCGCCTTAAAAATATTAGCAGACTGTTCTTACTTTCAAATAAACTAATATCGAAAATTCATTGAGGACTTTGTTTCATTGGGGATCGGTTGAAGTAAATCAACTGTTATTTCAGCTGCGGTTTCATTTGAATCTGAATATCCATATGACGCCAATTTATGTGGCCATTGATGTAATGATTGTGGTTTATAATGAACATCAAGCGATTCATTCGGAAGGGAAGACAAATGCGCCCCCAAGCTGTTGCCATTGCCTGAGTTATCAATAAGAGTTATGAAGTACACCTTTATTCGCAAATCCTTTAACAATGCTTACCGGTACTACGATTGCTATTTTTTTCTTGAGATATTATATTTTTCAAACTTGTCGAACAAGTTCGTTTTTCTGCAACATGAAGAAAAATTGTCTTGAAAAGGAGCATTTTTGTCCGCTTAACAAAAGTTGGAAGCTCTACATTAAATTAACAATGTATTAACAATGTATGCATTTCAGCTTTTGGCTGCTGCCTTACCACTACTACTACCGCTACTATTACACGTACAGTTACTACTATTATGTTTCGTCAGATAACTTCAACCAGCACGAGCATTTCTATCGCAAAGCGGCCAATCGACCACAAAATGCCCATGTATTCTGTTTGCATGCAGGTTAACCCGGTTTAACGAAGACAAAAACTCACAGAAACCAAAGAGTGTTTTAATAACTGTAATGTCGTTAGGAAAAGAAAGAGTAAACGTTAAGTTAATAATCTTTTTGGTTACGTATTCACAGGCATAGGTGTCGAGAGAGGATCGTTTAAGGGCGTCTTTCAGAGCCGTCTCTGTCGCTGCCATATGACCCAATGTGTTTTGGGCTTATCTCAACCGTCGACGGCCGAGTGTTCTGTCGCTCGTCGAAAAAGACCCTAAGCACTCTTCAAAATTATTTACTGGTGTTTGTAACGTGTAAGGGACTCCAAGTGGACTTATAATTATTATTTGAAAAGCTACAAACACAGAGAAATAGCTAGGATGGCATGCAACTTACAGGAAAATACACATAACAAACTGATAGGCAGACAGGCCGACTGACTGAATTCAAAATTCAATTGTTTGCTTACCTTCTTTTTCTGCTTGTTCCTTAAGCGACCGGGCCAAAGCCACGAGCCTTTGTGATCGAGACACAATTTTAGCACACCTTTCACAATACTAAAAATTCAATAATAAAATTTTCTTTGAACAAAAAATCTAAAGTCAAGTTATGATCACACTTTATTTAATTTATTTTATTCAACATTGAAAAACAGCCAAAGTGTACTTAATAAATTTTTATTTTTTATTTTGTTGTGGAAAAAGCACTTAACTCGAGAAAGGATGGTCATCAACTGATTTGATAACATGGAATAAGGACTCAATTTGAATTGAGTTCAGTTGTGGCACAAATTCCCCCAGGAAATAACAGCTTAAGTCGATTTAAAAAAGAAAAATTGCATTTGTCCGTTGTAAAATAACCACTTAATTTGACTTAAGTCGTTTATGCTCAACTGAAATTTGAAGAAATCACAAATAACCTCGTGAAAGACCAACTAAACTTGACTTAAGCTGTTTTTCCATAAGCATTTAATAAAAGAAAGTGAAATATATCACACAAAAAAACAGCCAAACTCAACTTTAGCTGTTATTTCTTGTGAAAAAAAGATGGTGTTCTCTTAAGTCGATTTAAGACAATGACTTTTTCTATAATTTATTTTTCAGTTTCATATTTCATATTTTTCATATTGTGGCCACAGAGATGATCTCCTGTGCATCTTTGAATCACTTAGTAGAGTAGTAGTAAAATAATATTACGATGACTGGAAGCTCAAAATATACTTTCAGAATTAAGAAACAAATCCTGTTCAGAACTACATTGTCAAGTGCCTCATTGGATGAAACTGGACAAATTGGCCATTATTGGACAAAAAGGAACGCCCTCGGTGGGTAGACGCGTAGCTAGATTCCTCGGTATCAGGCTCGACCAGTATTTGTATTATGACAAACATAAAGATGCTTGTCTTGCTGTAGCTAAGGCGGGTTGAACTCCTGAATCCCAGGCACGAAATACTATTCCAACAAGGTCCTATACGATGGGGCTGAGTTGAACAGCATAATGTTTGACAATTGACAAATTTCATCATTGAAGTGATTCGGAGCCCGGAGGCACGTTGCCAATGCGATGGCCAGCAACAATAGCCTGGCCTTTGGGACTCATAACCCCAATGAAATGTTCCTTGGATTAGCGTTGCGGTCTGACTTTATCTCACCGGAGGCATTCGTCCATATCGATGCAAAAGGCTTAATGCAAACGACTGATGCTACATCGGTATTGTATCATCGGCGTAAATGAGCGGCTCCCCCATGACGTGTATGTCGCACATGAGCGGCTAACCCATGACGTGTACGTCGCCAATGCTCCGAAGTTCAGCTGGGGAGTTTTTGGGAGAGGCCGGGCTCGCTTACACGAATTAGCGCCATCGAGAGGTGACTGACGATTCAGGTCGCGTTCAGCTGCCGGCGAAGCTTGTGCTCTATGTTATGCACAATCAGAATGGCGACCTCCCGGTGCGTGAGGCAATATGTGCTCAACATCCCGATTATAATCACTATAGGTTTAGTGGCTTATGTAATTTAAGTAGCATAGGTAAGGTAGTTTAAGTAGCACAATTTGATTTAAGTGTTTTTATATATAAACAAAAATGATAAAGGCGACAAATTTTAGTTTTTCTTGATCTTAAAAAAATATAATACAACCTAAATCGTAGGATAGATTTAAGGCCGAAAGGCAATTAGTTCTTATCCCCGCAAGGGTACTTCTCTGAAGAGAGATAACGGGCGTAACGACCCCGCGGACCCTAGTCACCCGCAAGGGTACTTCTCTGGAGAGAGGTAACGGGCGTAACAACCCTGCGGACCCTAGTCACAAAAATCCAGAAGCGTCTGACCTATATTGGGCGGCTCCCTCGTCAGCGTCTGTTCTCCATGTCAGGAGCGGCTGTGCACAATAAAAAAAAAAAAAAGTTTAAACTTTTCGCAAAAGTTAAAAAAAAAAATATGCAATGAACAAAACAAATGATATAATTACCCCAGGTGGTATGCCAGTTACCCTGGCAAATCCACCCTCTTCGGCGGTCGGTTCTGGGGGGACCATTTATTGCTACGCAACGACCCATTTGGAAGAAGTAAAAGGCTAGAGAGAACACCCCCATCTAAAAAAGAAGAACAAAATGAAACATTGAAGGCTAAATATTTCAAAGCCTGCGATGAAAGAGATGGGTTTAATCAACTCAATGAGACACTGCTTAAGGAGATAAATAATCTGAAGCAAGAGTTGCAATTGTTGAAAGAAAAGGTCAACAACCAGAAAAAAGTGAATGTCTAACCTGCCGAGTTCTCAACAAACGAGGGAGAACTAAGAAAAGAGACAGAAGGATATCGTCACAAGGGGAATACAAATAAAAAACGCAAAATGAGTGCGTCCCCAAAAATCTCACCAACAAAAGAAAGCTGCACAGTCACTGTGTATGCTTCAAACAAAGAAAATAAAACACAAAATCCAACCAAGCCCCCACCAATTATCGCGCTGCAAGTAAATAAGTAGGTACGAAAGCTTGGCCAAAGTATTGGAGGAAAATAAAATTAAAACTAGTACCTACAGCGCTAATAAACAAAAAAGACATCAAAATCAATGTGGTTGAAGAAGAGGGATACAGAAGACTCACTAAAATACTAAACCAAAAGAAGGTACTCGTACAATGGTATTCTTATGAAAATATGCAAAAAAGACCAATGAAGGTGGTAGTGAAAAGACTGAATTAATCATGCTCACCCGAAAGCATAACAAAAGAGTTAAACGACCGAGACTTTAAAATCTTGGAAGTTGTAAATATGCTTAAATTTAAAAGCAAAGTACAGCTACCAATTTTTACACTCAGCTTCGAGCATGACGAAGATAAGAAAAAAATATGTGAAATAAAAAACATACTTGGGATGCAAGTTTAGATTCATACCCTACGTAAATCGAAACAAGTGCCCCAATGCAAAAATTGCCAAAGATATGGGCATACACATAGATACTGCAACTCAAATCCAAGATGTGTTAAATGTGCAGGAAGTCACCACACTAAAGAATGTAAGAAGAAAGAGGATGAACATCCTAAATGTGCAAACCATCCTGCTGGCAACAGTGGTTGTTTAGTTGCAAAAGAAATCCAACTTGCAAGGGACAAAAAGCAAAAAAAAAAACACAAAAAAACTCAAAAAAGGATGAGAAAACAGTTAAAAAGGACTTGCAAAAGAGCCCACAGAAAGAAAAGCCTAAAGACCAAGCGATAATCAAAAAGGTCCCGAGACGAAAGACGGCAGGTCCAAAAATGACATATGCTCAGGCAGCATCAATAAATACTCAAATACCAGCAGATAAAACGGTAAAATGCAAAGTAGAGCCCAACACTAGCATTTAAAACCTCATGAAACAAATCCTAAACAGGATTGGCCCCATGGAAAAATCGAATAAAATGGTACAGTAACAAAAGAGCTGTTACAGCCAGACATGATGAATAAAAAAAAATTCTAGAATGGAATGCTAATGGTATCGAGAGTCGCAAGGACGAGATGCGAGTGACTCTTGACATACACCAGATAGATATATGTCTCATTTCACAGACGCACTTTAAATTGATTACTGACTTTAAACTGCAAGGATATGAATTCTATCATTCCCCAAATCCTTATAACCGTGCAAAAGGTGGGGCCGCTGTGTTATTCAAGAATACAATAAAACACCATATAGAAGCAAAATTCCAATCATGTGCCATCCAAGGAATTTCTATATGTGTAGAAACGAGCCGTGGACAAATATCTGTTGCAGCAGTATACTACTCTCCTAGCTATAGACTAAAGAAAAATGATTTTAAAAGTCTTTTCCGCATATTTCACAATAGATTAATCGCGGGAGGGGATTTTAACGCCAAAAATAAGTATTGGGGATCTAGATTAACTAATACTAGAGGCAGAGAACTATGTGAAGCAATTAAAGAAGATGGCGCCAAATATCACTCAACGGGAAAACCTACCTATTGGCCAACAGATAGAAATAAAACCCCAGATCTTGTCGACGTCTTTCTATCAAAACATATATCTTCAAATAAAATAAGCAAAGAGGAAGGACCTGATCTACAATCAGATCATTCCTCTATACTCTTAACACTTATAGCGATCAAATAATAATAAAAGACCGTAGCCCAAAACTAGTAAATAGACTGACTGATTGGAACTACTTCAGACATAAGTCGGGAGAAAGTATCCAACTATCACCAGCTATTCAAACAGAAGATCAACTAGAAGAAGCAGTCCAAATATTAACGCTCAGAATACAAAAAGCTGCGTGGACTGCCACTCCCAAAACAATAAAAAAGATCAAACAAAACTCTTATCCTCCCGAAATATGTGAAATTATTACAGAAAAGAGGAACGCTAGAAAACGCTGGCAACAGACAAGGGCGCCAAGCGACAAGACCACACTGAACAACTTAAATTATAAGCTCAGAAAATCTGTAAGAGAATTCAATAATGAGTCTTTGAAAACTTACCTCACAAGTCTTACAAATGATGCTAGTACCGACTACTCACTCCGGAAGGCAACGAAGAAAATGAACAGGCCAATAGTTCACATTCCGCCAGTAAAAACCAGAGAAGGTAACTGGGCGAAAAGCAACCAAGAGAAAGCAAACACTTTCGCTGAGTATCTTGAAGACGTATTCAAACCTTATGAAGATAAAGGTTATCAAGGACTCGAAATAAGGTGCGAAGAAGATACACCTATTCGGCCGGTAACAGCTAAAGAACTTGCCAAAGAAATTAAAGAAAGCATAAATATAAAAAAGGTCCCAGGGTTTAATTACAGGAGAAATTTTGAAGCAATTTCCACGAAAATGTTTAAAAAAAACTACCGCAGATTATTAATGCTGCATTTAAATTAAGATATGTGCCAAGCATGTGGAAAGTCGCGGAGGTAATAATGATACTTAAACCAGGCAAACCACCTAACGAAGTTACCTCATATCGCCCAATATCTATTCTACCAATGTTGTCCAAGTTATTCGAAAAAGTGCTGGTAAAATGTCTACAAAAAATAATAAATGAAAAATCGCTAGTCCCAATTCACCAATTTGGATTTAGAAATAAGCACTCTACCATTGATTAGGTGCATAGAATCACAGATAGAATCGAAAAAGCATTTGAAGAGAAAAATGTGTGCTCTACAGTATTTCTTGATATAGCACAAGCTTTCGATAAAGTTTGGTACAAAGGACTGATACACAAATTAGAAAAGCAACTGCCGAAGCAGTATGCGACCATTCTGGAGTCTTATATATCAGATAGATTCTTCAGAATTAAACAAGAGGCAGAGTACTCAACATTAAGAGAGATTAAAGCTGGTGTACCACAAGGTAGTGTGCTAGGTCCAGTTCTATACCTACTTTTCACTAGCGATTTTCCTGAAAGTGAAGAAACCACCATAGCTACTTTTGCAGATGACACAGCTGTCCTTGCTGTGGGAGCAACTGTCGAAATAGCAACAAAAAAGCTTCAAACAGCAATAAACAATATTTCAGAAAGGACTAAGAAATGGCAGATTCGATTAAATGACCTTAAGTCAGTCCATATTAATTTCACGTTTAAAAACGTACCACACATTCCAGTCTACATTAACAAAAATGTAGTGGAATATTCAAACACAACCAAATATCTAGGCATGACTCCAGACGCTAAACTGCGTTGGAAAGCGCACCTAAAGAAAAAAAAAAGATGAGTTGAACATGCGATACAGTAAAATGTATTGGCTTATTGGGAGATTCTCATCCCTGTCTAACTACAACAAGTTATTGCTATACACGCAAGTTCTGAAACCAGTATGCACCTATGGGCTCCAGTTGTGGGCATGCACTGCACATGCCAAACAAATTTACAAACAATTCATGTTTTCCAAAATAAAGTACTAAGGAACATAGTTAATGCACCTTGGTACATACGCAATGCCGATCTGCATAAAGATCTAAATGTTGAAATGGTTGAAGGTGAAGTTAAGAAAGTTGCTCAAAGGCATAGAAGTAAATTCTCAACCACGTAAATACAGAAATAACAGAACTATTAAATAATGACAATGCAATCAGGAGATTGAGACCGGTAAAACCTCTTGATTTATAAGAGTTAGCTAGGGCTAAGAAATCAGGTATTGATTTCAAACAAGAAAAAAGTTTAGAAATCCGACAAACGGCGGATTTATCTGTTAAATTCAACAAATATGTAGTTCAAAAACAAATTGCCGATTAGTCGTCGACTAGGTGCAATCTCATTCGGGATGGCGAATGTCAGTCCACCGGGAGTTTTTTTAGATGGGTTAAAGTCTCTCACTATTGCAGAAGCATCCCTCGCGTACTAGCTCTGCAATGTCTTTCGATGATTTTTTCTTCCAGCAAAAAAAAAAAAATAGTTCTTATGATATAGTTATGTTGACGATGTTCATCTAAGAGTCAGTAAGCTAGAATGAGTAAACTGTTGGGGCTAATAGATCATTTTTGTCCAAGATAAGAGTTATAACAATGAACTAATAAAAATGAATTTAAAAGTTTAAGACGATACAGAAAAGGCACATTTGCTTAGATTCTTACCAAACTTACCTAACCTTACATAGAACCATTAGTAGCTGAACTAAATCATTATCAAATCACTGAAAAATGATAAGTGAGTAGAACAAAAATAACAAAGCTATAGTAATGTCTTATTGTATTTAAGAATGGTGTTAATCAACCAAGAAACTCAACCGCATTTGCAGCCAGACTAAGCGCACTAAGCCCCGTCCATGTTCGTATCTCCCAAAGTGGGGCGGGCATTGGGTTGACAGTTCTGGTTTTTCATAGAATCTTTTTTGGTTTTAACACAACTACCATGACTTGCCCAAAACGATTTGAGTCGTGAGCGCATCAAAAAACGTTGTTAAGAGTTGTTAAGTGGGGCCATGTTTTTATATTTTTCTACTGCTGTTATTCTCATTTTTTAAGAAAGTAATCGAAAAAACAAAGTTTTTGTCAAAAAACGACCTTGAAATTTCGGTGTGGCAAACAACTTTGTACGGGCAAGTTATTATCAAAGTCTTTGTCTGCATACTTTGCGAAGAACACAGCCTTTATAACATTTTTTTTAATAGTGGGCGTGTTAGTACCTACCTACTTAACGGATGTTAAAAATATTAACACTTCATCATCTCGGATCCTTAGAGAGTATAAAGCCCCAATTTGAAGCTTTAGTTGGATTTTCAGGGTTTTGGGTTTTCCGTATTTTGTATGTTCGGCATTTGGGTTTTCGAGATTGTGAACTCCACCCGATTTATGGAAGTTATGCCAGTCTTCGGTTTTTTTTTCTATTATCATCATTGAAGCAGAAAACATAAAGAAGTATAAACGGCTCATTATATTCGTACCAAAGCAGCTACTTTCACTTGTAAGTTGAACGGATAATTATGCCTAATCTTCGTTCATGCCCTTTAAACAGTTTGCTTTGACTTTAAGTATATACGAGTATATCTATTATATTTTAAAAATGTTAGCGATTTTTTTTTTAAAAGTTATTACGGACATTTTGCAACTGCAGCAACACTCTTTGCTACAATTTTTTGTTTCTGTAATTTTGTTAGTGACTACGAAAGGTTATTTAAAAAAATTACGCGACAATGAATTATTATTATACAGAGTGTCCCAGTTAAGCGGTATAATCCTTAATGGGGAGATTTCTGAAGTTACGCGTAGCAAAAACTTGTATGAAACGGGTGACCGTCGGCGGTTGGGAGGGTGGAGAGGGGGGGAGTCACTCTATTTCAAGCTACAGCCCATCACACTGGGTGACCTCTAGTTTGGAGGAGTATCGACTTTAAACGCTATATCTTCTACACTAAAATAGGTACAAATATGGTTTTGTACATTTTAGAAAGATAATTTAATAGCAAATACAATACTTTAGCACTTTCGGTACATCTGCACAGCTACAAAAAAGTTATTACTCCTTAAACTCAAAATTAAGAAAATGTGTTGGCCTTTTTTACTTAGAAACCATTTTTTGTGAGTTTGAAAAGGTCAAACTAAATTAAGTGAGAATAATAAACTAACATTTCAACTGATTCGCTAATGCGTATAAGAGCCTTGTTGAAACCGAGTCAGCTGCACCAGATAAAAGATTGAAAAACGACAGCGCTGATTTAAAGCATTTAGAGCCACTTTGTTTCAATTGTTTCTGTAGATCTTGCCGCATTGGAATCACGCTTCGTAGTCGAGGAAATGGAAATACTCTGAGGGACTAATCATGCTTCCGTTTGGACACGAAAAAATCAACCATCGGAATCTGACCAGGGACAAAGAGCATTCGTATACTCTCGATAGTCTATAAATGTATATTCATCCTCTAAACAGGCCAATCACATAATTAAAGTTCAGTATCGTACCAGCAACATTATCATTTGTATGATTTTTTACAGTAGTGAATTCTGCTGCAACAGAAATAGTTTCAGTTCTAGAAATTCACATTCACCTCGAATAAAAACTCTTTCCCCATCCAAAACGATTCGGGTGTTCGATGTAATCTAAATAATAAAATTCGTATGTGTGTTCAAACTTTTTATTTTCATTGATAAATTTTTGTGCAATAAACTTCCTTACTAGGTATACGATCACTGAAGGAAAAACTTCATTAACTTCACGAATACCTAAGTAGCCATTGGACATATTGTTGCTTGATTATACCATATTAAACACTCAATTTATTCATACGATAGTACCTATCTGCAAATTGAAAATAAGAATGTGCATTTATTTCGTATATGTTGACAAACTACTTCACCGATCTTTATGAAGTTTTTACCACGTATTGTTGTCATATAATTTGAACTGGCATGGAGTTTGAAACACTAATAAGTGCTGCAAAAACACTGTCAAGTCACATATTAAGTTACACAATGGCATTGCATCCAGAATAAAAGTAAGTTGAACTTTTTACTTGTGGTCGCGTTAATTAACGAATAGTTTTGACAATTAAAATATTTGCTTGTTTGTTGACTAGTTTTGATTTGGTCACACAGAGAAAGAACAAAAAAATACTCCGTAGGATATTTGGTACTGTGTGCGAGGAGGGCGAGTAGATACAACCGCAAACTGTATGGGCAGTTCCAAAATGTGGATGTAATCCAAAAAGCTAAATCACGTCGATTCCGTTTTAAAGGACAAGCCAGCGCGGATGCCAGAGCGCTTGTCTGAGCAATTGGTAGCAACGTGCCCGGAATTACAGAGGATAGAACTCTGCAGTGGCTCAGGCAGAGACTCTTTACTCTTTAGAACAATTAACCAGATGACCATCTCACATTGGAGGGACAGGAATATAAAATGTAGAACTAAGCCGGACGTGTTTGCTGATTAGGATAAATTAAAATAAAATAATATCCGTTGGTGAGCGTATAACTTGAGAACTTCTAGTTTGGGTTTTCTTTTAAATGTTAACAAGGTTTTTACGGGAATACAAATTTGGAAAAGTTGCCAGAAAATGGCAAAAACTGATAAAATGTTTACTCAATTACGAACTAAAAGAATGCGATATCTTAAAATCTCACCATACGTAAATTTTAAACAGTATATAAAAAATTATAGATAGAATTACGGTGGCGGTTGTTAAGGAAATGTTTGAATTTCTGTCGAGTACCTATCTCTTTGAGCGCTTTACGATACCCATTGAAAAAAGTCCCAGCGTACTTCAAGCAGAGCTCCACGCCATTCAAGAGTGCGTCAGTCACATTTATTCATCTGGCATGAAAGGCGCAATCATCCATATATTCACGGATAGTCAAGCAGCTATAAACGCCCTTAGCTCGCAAACCATTGACTCCAAATCAGCCATGTACTGCTTCAATACAATTCAAACACTCGGATTAAGAAACAAGACAAAATAATGGTGGGCTCCTGGTCATGTCGGGGTAGAAGGTAACGAAACGGCCGACGAACTGGCCAGAAAAGGTTCAGAAACACGTTTCATGGGTCCCGAAAATTTCTGCTGCACTCTTAGATCAGCAGCAAAGGCAGCAATAAAAAGCTGGGAACATAGAAAATGTATCTATCTAAAGCATCCCAGGTCTAAGACAGGCCAAACGAGCCATTCGGCCCTTCAATCAAAATGCCAGCAAATGCCTCAACCTAAGCAGGCATGATATCAAAAACTTAGTAGGGTACCTTTCTGGTCACCATGGTTTAAGATATCATCTAAACAAAATGAGAATAGCAGACTCTCAGTCAGCTGAACACATTTTATGTGAATGTCCAGCCCCTAATGGAATTAGAAAGAACATCTTTTTCAGGGAACAAATGAGCCCCGAGAACATAAAGAATTCTTCAACTGGTAAAATTGTCCGCTATACACGGAAAGTAGAAATTCTACTAGTTTAAACTTTTTCTAGCCCATTCGGTACAAAAGATCTTTTAGGTCGAAGAACAATTTTTGAAGAATTTGATTAATTTGTTTGTTCTACCTCATAGCTCTGCAGTGGCAAAACGATAGTTTTTGAAAATGTATTCTATAAAACATAAGACGACAAATAAATTGTTTTCTGTAACAATAGTTAATAAAATGTCATAGGTAACAAAAATTAAATGGAAACGACAATAATTATATATATATTAATAAGCCTTATAAAGCGTAATACTTCATTTTAAGAAATTTAATCATTAACTACGTTTTCATTAGAGCAAATGAGGTCATTAGCGCAAATGAGGTCATTTTTTGCACATTTGGAAATAAGGTACGAGTAAAACCTAAATTTGCAGGAAATTCCTAAAATGAAAAGAATAGGGCACTTCGCGCATAGTCAAAAATTAATTGTATGATACAATTTCAGTAATTTGAACAAATCATATAATTTTGATATTAATTAATTGATTTTGTTCATTTGCATTAAGTAGTATAAAATCTTTGTATAGAACGATGATCAACTTAATTTATTTGCAAACAAAAATATTTGTTTGCCCAACAACGCGATTTTCACGGTTTCACTTTTAATTTTTTGTACACAATCCTATTATATTATTGACTTTGTAGTAATAAAATATAGTGTTCGGATACTTCATCTTAATACTGCATTTTTTTGTTATAATTCGATTTATTATACCCTTTTGCAAAATATTCGCGCAAATGCAAATTCACCGATTTGATCATACAATTAATTCAGCATTTTTTTTTCATTTGACACTGTTGAAATAGCTACTTTAGGAGCTTTTGGCTCATTTGGTGAGCACTGACTTTGTATATAGAATAAAATTCATTATAAATAACCATTTAACTGTTGAAGAAAACATAGGGACGGGCTGCAGTCCGCTTGGGCGAACTGTTGGATACCCTATTCTTATTCCTATCCCTCATAAGTGGGCGTGACAAAAGTCTAAGTATGGTTGAATTGTTAAGAACGCTCTACATATTTTGTTATATAACATTTAAAGGATTTTATCAAAAAAAAAACGCTCCCTAGCTCAAACTTGGGTGTTTCAATAAAATTGTTTTATTTAATTATGGGCGTGTCAGTAGGCGGATTTAAAAAAAATTAACACATGAGAATAAATGGCCCCTAGAGAGTATATATTATAAATTTCAGCTCCCTAGCTCAAACTTTGAATTTAAAAAAAAAAAAATAATAATAATTGTGGGCGTGTCAGTAGGCGGATTTTGAAAATATTTACACATGAGCATAAAGGGCCCATAGAGAGTATATACTATAAATTTCAGCTCCCTAGCTGAAACTTTGGATTTTCAAAAATTAATATACCCTTAGCATAGGGTATAAAAAAATTATTTTATTTATTTGTGGGCGTGTCAGTGGGCGGATTTTGAAAATTTTTTATCCCGAGCAGTTTTAGGAGTCATAGATCATATATAAAAAATTTCAGCTTTCTAGCTCAAAATTCGATTTTTTCCAAAATTTGGTTTTTTTGAGTTTGTGGGCGTGTCTGTGGGCGGATTTCAAAAATTCGTAAACTTGATTATTTCGGGACCCTAGAGAGTATATGGTTAAAATTTCAGATCTCTAGGTCCAGTTTAAAGGCCTAATTTTTGGCTACAGACGGACGGACGGACGGACATGGCTAGATCGACATTACTATCGATGCTGATCATAAATATAGTACCTTTTAGGGGTCTACGGGCAATATTAAGGTATGTTACAAACTATGCGTCAAAATTAATATACCCTTAGAATAGGGTATAAACATAGGGGCGGGCTACAGTCCGCTTGGGCGAACTGTTGGATACCCTATTCTTATTCCTATATCTCATAAGTGGGCGTGGCAAAAATTTAAAGGATTTTATCGAAAAAACTAAGCTTTTGCAAATAAAAACGCTCCCTAGCTCAAACTTTGGTTTTTCAATAAAATTGTTTTATTTAATTGTGGGCGTGTCAGTAGGCGGATTTAAAAAAATTTTAAGTATGAGCATAAAGGGCACCTAGAGAGTATATACTATAAATTTCAGCTCCCTAGCTCAAACTTTGGACTTTCAAAAATAAAAAAAAAATAATTGTGGGCGTGTCAGTGGGCGGATTTTGAAAATTTTATGTCCCAAGCAGTTTTATGGGCCAAAGATCATATATAAAAAATTTCAGCTTTCTAGCTCAAAATTCAATTTTTCCCAAAATTTGTTTTATTTAATTGTGGGCGTGTCAGTGGGCGGATTTTGAAAATGTTATGTCCCAATCAGTTTTATGGGCCATAGATCATATATAAAAAATTTCAGCTCTCTAGCTCAAAATTCGATTTTTTCCAAAATTTTGTTTTTTTGAGTTTGTGGGCGTGTCTGTGGGCGGATTTCAAAAATTCTTAAACTTGATTATTTCGGGACCCTAGAGAGTATATGGTTAAAATTTCAGCTCTCTAGGTCCAGTTTAAAGGCCTAATTTTTGCCGACGGACGGACGGACGGACGGACGGACATGGCTAGATAGACATTACTATCGATGCTGATCATAAATATAGTAACTTTTAGGGGTCTACGGGCAATATTAAGGTATGTTACAAACTATGCGTCAAAATTAATATACCCCTAGAATAGGGTATAAAAATATGCCACAGAAAATGAAGTAATATCGTCAACAAGAATTTGAAAACGTCGCGTCGGCCTCCACGAAAATGGCAACAAAACGGGTAGCGATTGAAGGTTTATGTCTTAAATTTGATGATGGTATCAGGATACAGGTAAAGGAAAACGAAGAATGAAAACCAAAAAACTGGGTTGTTTCTCTTTATCTAATCATTTTGATATTATGTAAGTATTTATTTTTCTTTGTATAAGGAGCATGAGCAAGGAGATTTTTTGACGATTCGCATTGTCGCGTCGGCAAGTAGCATGTATGATGACTGATGAGAGGGGGATGATGGAAGGGACCAATAGTTTTGAAATGAAAAATTTAATACAATCTGATTTCAGTCTTTTTCCTCAAATAAGAAATTAAGTGTTTATCGCTTTTAATACTGTCACTATTTTGGCTATATCTTGTCGAAAAATGTTCCGATTTGTATCATTTCTTTTTAATTAATTCAGAAATATTCAATCTAATTAATTAAGAAATAATTATGTTACTTTGTGTCAGTGTTGCGCCATGCTGCACAACCACTGTTACAGTGCTTTTGCTGTAATGTGTTTATGCTGGATAGATCACGGTTCTTGTACCGTGTCTATCTTGGATATTGCTGGTACATAAACCAGAATATAAATGACAAGTAATGCAGCTAGACAGAATAAAACTCTTTGATGACTATATAACAAGTGAAAAATATAATTTATTGAAAGTCAATATATACTTAAAATTAACTTAGCCTAGCAATAATACAATTGATAACAAAGTCAACAAAGTGCTGACATCGGTAACGTGCGCATGAAAAAGAATAAGTCAACAAGTGCTGACATCATGAATTTGTGAATAATGCAATAAGTGCGGACATAGGTAAATTAAGAATAATGCAATAAGTGCTGACATAGGTAAATAGATATAACACTGCGAAAGTGAATAATAATAATAATAAAAAATCATGGATATTAAAGACCACAGTACAAAAACAAAAACTGTGTCTGAAGTGAGGTCGTTGCCTCAGTGTTGTTTGCTGCAGCGCTGACATAGCAGAACTAGCATGCCTGAACATCCTGCCCCGTTGAACTATATGAGTTCAATCCGCTCGATAACAGGTTGGCCGACGTTGGATACTTCTTGAATTGTCCTTGGAGCTGCAATGGGGTTGTTTGTCACCTTATGACAGCCGAAATTGCACAATCGAAATTTCCAGGCGAGAAATATTATTGTAGCGATTATCATAAGTAGTCCTGATGAGCTTATTATTGTATGGCGATGCACGATGTTTGGTAGCTCCAAGTGGCTGGAATCCAACTGCACCTCTAGTCTTTTTATACCCTATTCTAAGGGTATATTAATTTTGACGCATAGTTTGTAACATACCTTAATATTGCCCGTAGACCCCTAAAAGTTACTATATTTATGATCAGCATCGATAGTAATGTCGATCTAGCCATGTCCGTCCGTCCGTCCGTCCGTCCGTCCGTCTGTAGCCAAAAATTAGGCCTTTAAACTGGACCTAGAGAGCTGAAATTTTAACCATATACTCTCTAGGGTCCCGAAATAATCAAGTTTACGAATTTTTGAAATCCGCCCACAAAATCAAAAAAACCAAATTTTGGACAAAATCGAATTTTGAGCTAGAAAGCTGAATTTTTTTATATATGATCTATGACTCCTAAAACTGCTCGGGATAAAAAAATTTCAAAATCCGCCCACTGACACGCCCACAAATAAATAAAATAATTTTTTATACCCTATTCTAAGGGTATATTAATTTTTTGAAAATCCAAAGTTTCAGCTAGGGAGCTGAAATTTATAGTATATACTATCTATGGGCCCTTTATGCTCATGTGTAAATATTTTCAAAATCCGCCCACTGACACGCCCACAATTAATTTTTTTTTTAAGTTCAAAGTTTGAGCTAGGGAGCTGAAATTTACAATATACTCTCTAGCGGCCCTTTATTCTCATGTGTTAATTTTTGTATACCCTATTCTAAGGGTATATTAATTTTGACGCATAGTTTGTAACATACCTTAATATTGCCCGTAGACCCCTAAAAGTTACTATATTTATGATCAGCATCGATAGTAATGTCGATCTAGCCATGTCCGTCCGTCCGTCCGTCCGTCTATAGCCAAAAATTAGGCCTTTAAACTGGACCTAGAGAGCTGAAATGTTAACCATATACTCTCTAGGGTCCCGAAATAATCAAGTTTACGAATTTTTGAAATCCGCCCACAGACACGCCCACAAACTCAAAAAAACAAAATTTTGGAAAAAATCGAATTTTGAGCTAGAAAGCTAAAATTTTGTATATATGATCTATGACTCCTAAAACTGCTCGGAATAAAAAAATTTCAAAATCCGCTCACTGACACGCCCACAAATAAATAAAATAATTTTTTTATACCCTATTCTAAGGGTATATTAATTTTTGAAAATCCAAAGTTTGAGCTAGGGAGCTGATATTTATAATATATACTCTCTATAGGCCCTTTATGCTCATGTGTAATTATTTTCAAAATCCACCCACTGACACGCCCACAATTGATTTTTTTTTTTGTTGAAAATTCAAAGTTTGAGCTAGGGAGCTGAAATTTATAATATATACTCCATATGGGCCCTTTATTCTCATGTGTTAATTTTTTTTAAATCCGCCTACTGACACGCCCACAATTAAATAAAACAATTTTATTAAAACACCCAAGTTTGAGCTAGGGAGCGTTTTTTTTTTTGATAAAATCCTTTAAATGTTATATAACAAAATATGTAGAGCATTCTTAACAATTCAACCATACTTAGACTTTTGTCACGCCCACTTATGAGGGATAGGAATAAGAATAGGGTATCCAACAGTTCGCCCAAGCGGACTGTAGCCCGTCCCTATGTTTTAAATCCGCCTACTGACACGCCCACAATTAAATAAAACAATTTTATTGAAACACCCAAGTTTGAGCTAGGGAGCGTTTTTTTTTTTTTGATAAAATCCTTTAAATGTTATATAACAAAATATGTAGAGCGTTCTTAACAATTCAACCATACTTAGACTTTTGTCACGCCCACTTATGAGGGATAGGAATAAGAATAGAGTATCCAACAGTTCGCCCAAGCGGACTGTAGCCCGTCCCTATGTTTAATCTCTTGTCTTGGTTCTCAAATCGAATTGGTTCTTGATGTGCTACGTCTATGTGCTCGTACAATGTTATATTTTCTATCGTACTGAATCTTGTAATAGATGAATGAAGTATTTGGGAGTGATTACTGTGTGCTCGAAGAGTTATGAGGTCCCCCTTGGCGACGCAACTAGGTTGTAGTTTCAAAATTCCAGATCCTTCAAGTGTCTGTAATGTTGCATTATCCTTGCATACTACGTTCAACGATGTTGTGGATGTTGCAGCGTAGATCCATTGATTTTTGTGTAAGTATTGCGTCAATAGTGCATTATTGCGTATTACCTTGATTTGACATGAAGACATATTGTTAAGGTTGTTTAAAATGTGGATTTCGCATTGACTTATTGCCGCTCCTCGATGGTAAATCGGCTGCATTTGAGTACAAATATGTCTTGTTTTTTCTACTACAATGCATGATGACAACTCCGGTTCCGTTAGCGGATAGTAATGGTCTTGGTGCCGATTGACAGCTAAGAATGTCGATGATGGTTTTATGAGTACTATTGTTTTGTTTAGTACTACTGGAATTGGAATGAGTCTGTATAACTCAAAATCTTCAGAACTTACGAGTATTAGTGGTATTTTTATTTGAAAGATAACATGATTGTATGTGATCCTGCCAGCTGTTACTAGAATTCTGTACAGCTCCAGAATGTTGTGTGTACTCGTTGGAAGACGGTATGATGGTGGTAGATTGTTCTTTATAATGATGGCTTGTTGTTTCATTTGGTGCGGAGAAATGAGCAGATGACTTATCTTTCCTTGATGTATGTGCGATAGAGCGTTTGTTATTGCTGATTGTGTGCGTTGAATATTTGTAAGGAGCAATGTGGTAAACAGAGACCAGGACGAAAAAAGTTGTTGAGTCTTAAGTTGGTATGATGCATTCATGTTGTTATTAATCCGGTTGATCACTTCTTTCAGCTGTTTTTGAAGTGATGCAGGTTACGTCGGAACGAGCTACCGACGCCACAGCAAATCGAGCCGCAGGGAACATACCAACGTCAGCAACACGAGCCGCTGGGAATATACCAACGTCAGCAACACGAGAAGGGGTAAATGTACCTCTGTTCAATATTTCGTGGAAATAGCGAAATACCTCTGTCCAATATTTCGTGGAAATAGCGAAATAACAACGTCAGCGTCTACCGACAATAATTAGGTCAAACCCAGACACTAGATGGACGGATGTTCGAATTCCAGCAGTCAGAATGTATCGTACCCCCAAGCAGTGAAGTTGAATTTTAAAAGATAACATTTTTATGCCATTTTCATTTTGTATTTGTGAATAATAAAGTTTTTGTTGTTGTAAAGAATAATGTTTTTTTTATGCTCCAACCGCAAAGCACACACTTAACTTGCATGCTGTTGATCCAAAGTTTCTTGATTTTGTTTGATTATGTTGACGGTGGATTCTACTATTGAGGTATGGTTTTTTGAAAGGTCTAGCAAATAATCTTCATTGTTTTGTATTTTGTCTATTGTTCTGGATATCTCCTCTGCATACTGCGAGTCAAGAACTCCGAACAAGCTGTTCGCCATATTTCCAATTAAGTTAAATGCCCCTCTTTTGGATCGTCTTGAGTTTGTTTTAACAAGGGCCATGCTGTCTTCATAAACGTCTTGATACGAGTATGTGTGGTAAATAAGATTGGCAACTTGCGTGCATAACGTCTTCTGCTGTATCTTTTCACAGAGGTGCTGGAGTATTTTACTGCTATTAGCAACCGCCTCCAATTGGTTCCAATATGGTCCTAGATCATAGTATATGATCAAATTCCATGTATGCGTTACTAGGTTAGATGTTCCAACATAATTGAAATATATCCCAGGTTGAGCGTCAAATGTGCTGGTTTCTACTTCCATTGCTGTTGTTGTAGACATCATTGTGCAGGCGATGAACAAGGTTACGAGTGATGATACAAGGGAGAGTCCTCCCTTCCGTGGTGCGGGAGAATTGTCTTCGCGAGGGTCACTGTGGTGACGTTTCAGCGGGACATGGGATGTGCCATTTATAGGTTGTGGTTGTTGTATTGGAAGTGGTGCTAATCTGTGTACCTATAGCGCGGCGAAAAACGCCTGATGCGGTTTGCACATCCACTACCCTTACTAATCCGTCATGCCCCTTAATGGCATTAATTATTCTGCCTAATGGCCAATTGAGGCTTGGCTGGTTGTCCTCCTTGAGTATGACCATCATATCTGGATTGTAGTTGACTCAGGTATTCAGTTGACCAACGCTGCCAGAACTCGTTTTTCACATGCGTGACGAGTTTCCACCTAGTGAGAAGTGAAGATTTTTCAGGTTTTGCAACTCGGTTAATGGTGCTGGTGATTGACTCTCCGATGAGAAAGTGACCTGGGGTCAGGGCAGCAAAGTCGTTCGGAGATGATGACATGCGTGTTATTGGTCGAGAATTCAATATAGCCTCTATTTTGATTATGGCAGTTTCGAGTTCCTCGTAAGTCAGTGAGGCGGTGGCCAGTGTGTGTTGCAAAAGGTGTTTGGCAGACTTAACAGCTGCCTCCCAAAGCCCTCCGAAGTGGGGTGATCGCGGGGGTATAAAATTAAAGTCGCATCCCCTTTTTGTACACGAAGCTATGATCCTTTCTTTGTCCCTTGTTGAGTCAATGAATTGATTTAGTTCTGTCAGTTTATATTTTGCTCCCACAAAATTCGTAGCGTTGTCACAGTAGATGGTACTGCAGTGGCCTCGTCTTGCCATGAACCTTTTAAGGGCACCAATAAACCCTTCTGAAGTTAGATCGGTGACCAGTTCAAAGTGGCATGCCTTTGTTGCAAAGCAGCAGAACACCGCTATGTATGATTTTTGGGGATGTTTTCCTCTGAGTTTGTAGTGGGTGTAGACCTGACCGCAAAAGTCAATGCCCGTATTCAAAAATGGGCGAGCAGGCTGCACCCTATCCGCTGGAAGGTTTCCCATCATTTGTGATAACAGCTTTGATCTTGATCTTGCACAGAAGAAGCTGTGAATAATGGATCGAGCGAGCGTTGTGCCCTTGATTGGCCAGTACCCTTGTCTGGCAATTGCTAATATGGTCTGTTTACCAGCATGTTTGTTATCCCGATGAATCTCCATCACTAATAGTTTTGTAAATGGATGAGAGTAGGGCATCAGAATGGGGTGTTTTGCATCATATTGAAGTACAGATGATTCTATCCGTCCACCAACTCGAATGATTCCCTCTTGGTCGAGGAATGGTGCAAGAGTTGCTAATAAACTCTTCTTGGAAACCTCGTTGTGCCTTTGGATATGAGTAATATCGTCTTTGAATCCAGATTTCTGTATAAGTTTGATCAGCGTTTTACGAGCTTGGTCGAGTTCAAAACTGTCGAGAAAAGCGCTATGTGTGGTTCTTACTGGTATCGCACTGTTTTTTCGCGGGTTGTCTGAACCGAAGCATATATACGATAATACGTACTGTTCATTGGAAGGGGTTTTTGTGATTTATTGTATCCAAAATGCTGCCTTCCGATGACGGATTATCTTCAATAGTTGCTGATAGCGAGATGTCCTTCCTTTGTTGGTCTGTGGCCTTCTTGAATTCAGCTGGCCATATGCTTTCCGCACCATGCAGGAATCGTGGTCCATAAAACCATAGGAGATTTCCTTCCAATCGTGTGGGCGAAAGGCCTCGTGACAAGATATCCGCGGGACTGTCCTTAGAACATACATGTCGCCATTGTTGTGGTATAGTTAATAGTTGTATAGCTGCCACCCGATTTGCAATGAAGGTCGGAAGAGTGGCTGATGAAATCAAATTAATCCAGTTTAGTACTATCTCTGAATCCATCCATAGAAAAACATCTTTATTTTGAATTTTAAGGGCAGTTTGGAGACGTGACATCAGTTGGGCTGCAAGTTTAGTTGCGCATAACTCTAATCTAGGAATTGTTGTTTGAGATGATAACTTGGTTTGTTTGGATGGAGCTACCCTCCATTTGGCGCAAAGTAGATGGACTATAGTCTGTTTTTGCATGGTTATGGCTCTGACGTATTCTGCTGCTCCATATGCCATTTCTGAGGCGTCAGCGAATATGTGGTATTGTACGCTTTTCGGAACCTGGCTGGAAAACACATGTCTTGGTATCTTGATGTCATGAAGTGCCTTCAACTTTTCTCGGTATTTCAGCCACGTTGTGCTGAGGTACTGCGGCATCACAATCAAGCTTTAGTTCCCAAAGTTGTTGCAGAAATAGCTTGGCGGTTACTACTACCGGAGCCATGATTCCCAGAGGATCGAATAAATGGGCAATATCTGAGTACGCACTTCTTTTCGTTACCTCCTTACGATCAGTCCAAGCAGTTTTTATGCAGAAAGTGGAAGATTCTGGAAGCCACGTCATTCCAACCGTTTTTACGTGCTCCTCGATATTTTTGCTGAGGTCCAGTTGTGTTTCTCTGTCACTGGGGGTAATGTTTTTAATGAGTGATTCATGATTGGCACACCATTTTCTAAGTTTAAAGCCAGCAGATGTCAACAGTGTTTGTAGTTCCGATTGCATCGCTTGGGTCGTAGTTAAACTGTCTGACCCCGTCATAACGTCATCAACGTAGAAATCCTTCGACAGAACCCGTGATCCTAACGGAAATTGTTGCTGGTTTTCTTCTGCTAGACTTTGAAGACATGTGATTGCAAGATATGGTGCTGACCTTGTTCCGTATGTAACTGTGTTCAGCCTATAGCATTTTAATGGTTCGCTAAAGCTATCTCTCCACCAAATGAGTTGGTAATTTCTATCGTTTTCGTTCATGAGTATTTGCCGATACATTTTTTCTATATCGGCGGTGAAGACAAACCTAGGCATCCGGAATCTCACAAAATTAGAGAAAACATCATCTTGAATAGTTGGGCCTGTTGCTAATATGTCGTTTAATGACAGGTTTGTAGAAGTTTTAGCAGATCCATCGAAGACAACCCTAAGTTTGATAGTGCTGCTATCATTTTTTTTGACAGACTGATGTGGCAAAAAGTAGTAGGGTTTGTCCAAGTGCTTATAATTCACCTCTTCCATATGTCCAAGTCTTCGACACTCCTGCATGAATTCTACGTACTGCTTCTTCAGATCCTCTGAGTTAGTTTTGGAAGGCTATATCCTTTGATTCTCCCAAGTTAACAGGTTGATCCACAAACGGCAAGCTTACAACATATCTTTCCTCAGAATTTCTTGCTATAGTTTGGCAGAAGTGATTCTCGCAACGTCTTTCTGCAACAGTCATGTCTCTGTCTTGCGGTTCCGGTTCCTCTAACTTCCAAAACCTTTCGATTTCTTAGTCCAATGTCTCATCAGCGCTGCAGATTCCACACACAGCGTAATTAGTTTCTGCATTCTTTACCTTCCCAGCAACTGTCCAGCCCAGGACTGTGTTTTGCAGTATTGGTAGTGAATCTCCCATCTTAAACTGGCCGACTGATAGAAACGAATGGAATATTTCAGCTCCAATTAAAACGTCTTGAACTTGGAATGTTGAATTCTGGGTCGGCTAATGGAATGTTGGCTGGTATCTTCCATGTTGATGTGTTGAGCAACCTTCCAGGTTGATAAGAAGTTATTTTTGGTATAACATGAGCTTCGATGTTTGTAAAAAAGCTAGTGATACGTGATCCTAGCCCGATATTCACCCTTCGACTGGCTTGCTGAGTTTGCCGACCAATGGTAGGTAGGTAGGTAGGTGTGGCGGTTTGATAAGACAAACCCAATTAGCACTGAGTGCCGTTTTGTTACCACAAACTCACGTAAACCTGGGTATTATCGATTGGTGGGGGAGGCTAAATCCAACCTGCGGAGTTCAGGAAAGATATCAGTTCCTTGATACTTTTCTCGGAGACTTCCTCAAGTGTATTGAAGAAAGGGCTTCCCAATGTACGTAGTCTGGTCCTAGCTAAAGCCGGACAGGTATATACAAAGTGAATTAGGGTTTCTTTTTCAGTTGTCACTTTGCAACTGCGGCAGTGTGTATTGTATGGGATGCCCAGCTTGGCCGCATGGTCACCTATAGGCCAGTGTCCCGTGAAGATCGCTGTAAGTCTTGCGATCTCTTTTCGGGTTCTACCTAGAAGGCCGGTTGTTTTTGCCTTGTTGTAGTTTGGCCACGTTTTTCTGGATATGACGCATGCAGTCAGCCTGCTCCATCTAAGGTTGGCTTTCTTAAGGCATTCTGCGGTGATATTTGCCTTAACTGAGAGCCGTGGAGAGCTGAGCCTTGCCTGGCCAGTTCGTCGGCATGTTCGTTTCCATAAACGTTACTGTGCCCTGGAACCCAGATCAGGGTAACCTTGAACTTATCAAGCAGGGCCAGCTCATTACGGCATTCTAGTACTAACTTAGAGGATATAGTGACCGAAGCGATCGCTTTAATGGCAGCCTGGCTGTCAATAAGTATGGCGATCCTTTGCCTCGGTGTTATATTTGAGTGAAGTTTGATCTGGCGACAGGCTTCACGGATAGCCTGTAGCTCCGCCTAGAAGACGCTTGCAGTATCCGGAAGTCTGTACGATTTTGTGATGTTTAAGGATTCCGAAAAGACTCCCGCACCCACCCCGCTGACCATTTTTGAACCGTCGGTGTAGATTGTTTGATCGAAATCCCTTGTCACTTGTCCATTTTGCCATTCTGATTTAGTAGGGATTTGAACGACGAAATATTTCGTGAAAGACATTCTGGGAATGATGTAGTCTGTTGAAGGCGGAACTAGTTTTCTAGGTAGAGAATCTAGAATACTACTGTGGCCGTAGGGTTTTGCAGTCCAGCATCCAGACTCTCTGAGTCTGATCGCGCTGCGTGCTGTGATGTTTGTTATATGTAGATCAAGAGGTAAAAGATGCAATAAGACTGTGAGTCCGTCTGACGGTGTTGACCGTAGAGCTCCCGTTGTTCCTATACATGCCGCTCTTTGTACCTTATTAAGTTTGGTTATATTGTACTTTTTCTTTAGAGCCAGCCACCATACTATTGACCCATACGTGAGGATTGGTAGTACCACGGCTGTGTACATCCACAGCGTCAATTTTGGTTGCAGGCCCCACTTTTTGCCGAAGGTTCTGCTGCAGGCATAGAAGGCTATACATGCCTTCTTTACCCGTTGTTCTATGTTTATTTTCCAGTTTAGGATCTGGGATAACTCCTAGATACCTGGCACTGGTTGAAAGGGGTAGGGGAGTGCCGTTTAGGCGAGGAAGCGTAAAGTCAGGTAATTTGGTTTTGGTGGTGAAGAGCATCAGCACAGTTTTCTCCGGGTTGACTCCCAGACCGCACTTTTTTGCCCAAGTGCTAACTTTCTTAGAGCATTCTCCATGATTTCACTAATCACGGAGGGAAACATTCCTGACACCAATATCACCATATCGTCCGCATACCCGACTACCTTGATTCCTTCTCTATCTAAACTTATGAGGATTTTGTTCATTACTAGGAGCCAGAGTAGGGGTGAGATGACTCCTCCTTGAGGTGTTCCCCTCCTGCCATATTTGGTTATATTGCTATTTCCTAAAGCCGACCAATACCCTCGATGATTGTTATTAGAGGGGTGGTAGTAAGACCGAGTTTTCTCACTGTTCTTTCAGTAATATAGTTGAGCTGCGAACCTGAGTCCAGTATGGCCTTACACTCAATGGACTGACCTTGTTGATTTGTCAATCTCACAATGGCAGAAGACAAGAACACATAACCTTGATTCTTAGATGCATCTTGCGTCGTCAGCGAAGTTGATGAATTGGTGGATGACACAGTTGGTATTGGATTGCCTGTGTTCACTGTATTCTCCGGTAATGGTGGTGCAGTATATGGTTTTGTAGAAGACTCTAAATGCAATAATGTGTTATGTTTTCTTGAACAGGTTTTGCAACCTCCAGAAGGGCATTTAGAGGAATAGTGTCCAATCTTCAAAAAATTAAAGCATGTTTTTGATCCCTTGACCAAATTTAGTCTTTGGGATGGTGATGGCTGTCTGAATCTTGGGCAATAGAACAGCTGATGATTATCCTTGCAGCATAGACACTGAATTGTTGCATGTGCTATGGTAGCAAGCGATTTATGATTATTTATCGATCGGCGATTGGTGTTTTCTGTGGCATTGGTGTTTTTGCCCAATGCCTCCAGCGACTGAAATCTAATTTCGATGTATTTAAGAAGATTGTCTATGGATTGAAGACTTCTTGGATCTTTGAGAGATTGCTCCCATGCTGCGTGCGTGTTCTTGTCAAGTTTTTTTCATAAGCATGTGCACTAACAGGGGATCCCAGCTCGTTACGTCGATTCCAAGATTAGTTAATCCTTGTATGCATTCGGTAGTTGTGTCGTGAAGATTCTTCAATGCTGCTGCAGTATCAACCGTACACTGAGCCTGAGACATCAATTTTTCCAGAAATGATCCCACCAGAAGTCTCTTGTTCTCGTATCGATTCCTCAAAAGATTCCATGATGACTCGTAGTTATTTCCACTTATAGCTAAGTGGCTAATTAGTTTAAGTGCTTCGCCAGATAAATTGATTTTTAAATAGCACATCTATTGTGCAGATCCAATTGGTTGTGAATGAACTATCTGCTCGAAGAGGTCATGGAATTACCTCCAATTGGAATATGTTCCATCAAACTTGGGTAGCGTAATTTTTGGTAGCTCAATACCAGCCATTGTGTTTATTGTAGGAGTGGGATCAGAGAATGAGCAAATGATCTCTTGTAGTTTAGCCAATCCCCTCTGTGTCTTCAATGTTGATAAACTGAGCCCTGTCATAATTTGCTTGACTGAGGTCGTCATGGTTCTCAGATATTGCGTGGTGTAGGCTGTCTACCTCAAGCCAATGCCCTTCCAATGTGGAAAGCTGTACCTGGTAGTACTGTTTGGATTGTCTATCCGTTAATTAATCCAGATTCGATATTACTCTCTGGATTGTGGCTATCAAGGCCTGCTGTCTCCGTAGTTGCCTTTGGAGGCTAGTGACTTCGGAGATATTATTGGTGGTGGTTGAGTGTTGCGCTTGGATCCTCGTAGTAGGCTCAGGCCTTTTATGACTTGTGGTACCAGATGTGGGATCGGATGATTCCTCGTCCTCAATCAATGGCGATGATAGGAGAAGCGACCTCAACTCTTCATACATGGTTTTAGTGTTCCCAAGCATATCTCCCTGTATGTAAGTAGTATCTTGTTTAATATGGCTCTTGAGGCGATCATGGTTCTCGACAAATTCCTGCCATATCGTTTCAAGTGTTTACAGCTTATTCGATATGTATTGCCTCGACCTTCTTGAAGGACCATCCTTCTTTGTGTTAACGAGTAGCTTCGCTAGCTGGGTCACCAAAATATTACAGTGCTTTTACTGTAATTTGTTTGTGCAGGATAGATCACGGTTCTTGTACCGTGTCTATGTTGGATATTGCTGGTACATAAACCAGAATATTAATGACAAGTAATGCAGCTAGAGAGAATGAAACTCTTTGATGACTGTATAACAAGTGAAAAATATAATTTATTGAAAGTCAATATATGCTTAAAATTAGCTTAGCCTAGCAATAATACAATTGATAACAAAGTCAACAAAGTGCTGACATCGGTAACGTGTGCATGAAAAAGAATAAGTAAACAGTGCTGACATCATGAATTTGTGAATAATGCAATAAGTGCGGACATAGGTAAATTGTGAATAATGTAATAAGTGCTGACATAGGTAAATGGATATTACAGTGCGAATGTGAATAATAATAATAATAATAAAAAATCATGGATATTAAAGACCACAGTACAAAAAATAAAACTGTGTCTGGAGTGAGGTCGTTGCCTCAGTGTTGTTTGCTGCAGCGCTGACATAGCAGAAGTGGCATGCCTTAACAACCACTTATGGGTCAATAGGTTCCTATCTATACGATTTATATTTATTTTATTCAAATTTTATTGTTTATTTATTTTAAAATGCTTAGGCCAATGGTTCGTATGAATAAGAACTAGCAGTTCCTTGGAGTAAGAGGTAGCAGTTTAGTAAAAGCATTTACAAATTTCTTCAGTACGGTATGAACAAAGTCTTTCATTTCTAAAGTGAGTTTGGAAATTCGATCTTAGCATTTACCTTACTGAACTTGCAGGTACCTTTTTTTAATCTTACCAAATTGAAGAAGAGGACTGTAGCCTCGCCTTCTGTTTATAATATTTTCTTTTTATCAAAAACAAATTTCTGGAATGCCGTCAAAAAGAAATCATAGACATTAAAAGAAATAATCAATCTATTTAATTTAATTTTTGTTTATTAAACTCATTGTTTTTCTATTAGCATATTCGCCTTTGCTTTGTTATTTTGCCGATATTTCACAGTCATAAAGCTTTGTTTGGACCTGGCCCTCGTTGCTCATTGCAGGGACGTTTGAACGTCGCTAATCTATCGTCAGCAATAAATAACTGATGCACATTGGAGTCCGTCACTTTTCCTTCAATTAGATAATCAAGCACAACATCATTGGACTTAAGTCACTTCCCTGGTGTACACCTACTTTGATTGTGAACTCCTCGGTGACGCCAACGGGACATCTTACTCTCATACATGTCCATGATCATGTGTACGTAGATTTCTGGAACTCCTCTTTGTCTAGGCGCCACCCATAACAGATCTCTTGTTTGTCTATTACAGGCCGTTTCAAAAACAACCAACACCATATGCAAATCCTTTAAAGAATCACGATGTTGTTCCACCATGATTCTTATACTTTGGACTGCATCTGTAGTTGATTTACCTGAGACAAACCCGCACTGGTCTTCAGATAGCCGTATTATTTTCCGCATTCGGCTATTTAATACCCGCTCAACGATGAAACAAACAAATAAACATAGGGACGGGCTACAGTCCGCTTGGGCGAACTGTTGGATACCCTATTCTTATTCCTATCCCTCATAAGTGGGCGTGACAAAAGTCTAAGTATGGTTGAATTGTTAAGAACACTCTACATACATATTTTGTTATATATCATTTAAAAGATTTTATCAAAAAAAACGCTCCCTAGCTCAACCTTGGGTTTTCAATAAAATTGTTTTATTTAATTGTGGGCGTGTCAGTATTCGGATTTGAACAAAATTAACTCATGAGCATAAAGGGCCCCTAGAGAGTATATATTATAAATTTCAGCTCCCTAGCTCAAACTTTGGATTTTCAAAAAATTGTTTTGTTTATTTGTGGGCGTGTCAGTGGGCCGATTTTTTATCCCGAGCAGTTTTGGGAGTCATAGATCATATAAAAAAAATTTCAGCTTTCTAGCCCAAAATTCGATTTTTTCCAAAATTTTGTTTTTTTGAGTTTGTGGACGTGCCTGTGGGCGGATTTCAAAAATTCGTAAACTTGATTATTTCGGGACCCTAGAGAGTATATGGTTAAAATTTCAGCTCTCTAGGTCCAGTTTAAAGGCCTAATTTTTGCCGACGGACGGACGGACGGACGGACGGACATGGCTAGATCGACATTACTATCGATGCTGATCATAAATATAGTAACTTTTAGGGGTCTACGGGCAATATTAAGGTATGTTACAAACTATGCGTCAAAATTAATATACCCTTAGAATAGGGTATAATAAACCATCTTGGTATGTTTATAAATATGTGAAAATGAAGACTTATTCTTAGCTAAAAGATGGATAATTTCTTTTAATTTTCCTGAAACAGACAACTCTCTTCGGCGGACCAACAATAGTTTTCTTATTTTATTCTCGGATAGGATACAAAATGTGGGCTTCTTTAAAATGTGATATGCCTAACCATGCGCTTGATGAAGTTCAATACTTTAAATTGGGTGCGTACCTCTCACTTTCATTATTGGGCGGCGGGTGGCAACGGTGCGGTAGTAGTGACTTTGCTTAGTGATTGGAAGGTCGTGCGTTCAATCCCGTCCAAATTCATAACTTTGGTGTTCGGTCTTCCTGAAATTGAAATTTGCTTTATATCAGGCGCTAGTGGTAAGCCAGCCCATTTCTTGCACTGATATTATTTTTTCTAATTGCTGAATCACTAAAAAAACTTTTTCCTGCGATAGACTCACAAAAATTAAAACTCTGGATACCTCTTCGACTCATAAAAAATATGGTTTATAAAGCAATTGGGAATCCTCATTGCTGAAATGCGAATCTCCTTCACCGATGTAAACACATACACCAATTGTATTGAATACAAAGAAATAAGTTACAGGTGACTGTGATGGTCTAATTGCAATATGCCATAACCTACCCCAAACTTCCATCGAAGCCAACAAATAATATACCATCAATCTACTCGACGACAATTCGCCCACCTTTCTTTATCGGTGCAGGTCCCACTTTACATGGGAACTAAGTCCACTTCGCGAAAGTGGTTTTATTTCCCACTATGTGGGAACTTCTTTATCCACCATCGCCCCTGCCTTTAAATATGAATATCCATTTTTCACTTGCAAATATGAATTATAAAATTTTTTTTTTGAGAATTCTCTTCGCTGAAATGCAACTCTCCTTCAACGATCATACACATACATACCAATTACCAATTGTATTAAATGGGAAACCCCTATAAGCCCGCATATGAAAAGCCCGCGTAACAAAAGCCCGCACGCCAAATTATGAAAAAGCCCGCAGCACAAAAGCCCGCATGCCATAAGCCCGCATATGATGCGGGCTTATTGTTTTGTTATTCACCTCATCACTTTAATTTAAAAAAATTTTAAAGCCAATCAAATCACTTGAAAGAAATATTTGTTCCCAGTAATATGGAGGGGGATGTAGTTATTCACCACACTCACCTCTTCCCCTCTTTTTTTTTTGACAACGTGTAAAATCTCTTAAAAATTTTTTGCTCGTCCTAAAAAGAACGGATTTATTCACCATTTTCGATTTTAAATGTACATTACTTCAATTTTAACACGCAATTGTTTAGGAATAACCATAGCCCAAGTGCGGATAGTACATGTGTTAAATAGATGATCTTACCAATGAATAATAACAGCATTCCTCCCAATAAAAGAGAAAAAAGTTCCTAAAATGTTTAAAAAATTTGTATACATTTGATAAAAGCAGACCGCAAATGATGCGAGTAAATGGAGTTCATATTTGAAATTGGTCGCTTATTTCAGTGGAAAAAAAGTTTAAATCCTAAGAATCCGCGACCGGAAAACATAGACCCAAAATGGTGCTAATAAATTGGCATTATCTTTACAATTCGGCGCTTATTTGTTTGTGTTTACGGCGCCTGCCAGACAACAAGCATATACCCTTAGCGGAGCAACGAAGTTGCGTGAGCGTGCTAAACCCTGCGGAAAGATAGTTTAAATCCTAAGATCCCGCGAAGCGGGCCACCCAGAACGAAAATGATGCGAGTAATTATCTTCACAATTGGGCGCTTATTTGTTTGTGTTTATGGCGCCTGCCAGACAACCAGGATATACCCTTAGCGGAGCAACGAAGTTGCGTGAGCGTGCTAAACCCTACGGAAAAATAGTTTAAATTCTTAGATCCCGCAAAGCGGGCCATCTACAACGAAAATGATGCAAGTTAAATGGCATTTTCTTTGAAATTAGACGGTTATTTGTTTGTGTTTATGGCGCCTGCCAGACAACCAGCATATACCCTTAGCGGAGCAACGAAGTTGCGTGAGCGTGCTAAACCCTGCGGAGGGATAGGTTAAATCCTTAGATCCCGCGAAGCGGGTCACCCACAATGAAAATGATGCGAGGTAAGTAGCATTATCTATGAAACTGGACGCTTATTTGTGAGTGTTTATGGCCAGACAATAAGCAAATACCCTTGATTCTTATGATTTCATGCGACTTGCAGAAGGGTTTTTGTGTGAATTCAATAGATTTTGAATGTACATTACTTCAATTTTAGCACGCAATTGTCTAGAAAATAACCCATAGCCCGAGTGCGCATAGTACATGCGTTAAATAGATCCTTTTACCAATGAATAATAACAGCATTCCTCCCAATAAAAGAGAAAAAAGTTCCTAAAATGGTAAACATTTGTAAGGAGAATATATCTTGCATGAGTTTTGATTGGTTGTCAAAAATGTTACCAATTCGAGGGGGATTGGCTTCTTTCAATTTCAAAAAGTTAAAATGCTCGATTGTTTGAAAATCACGGAGAACAAATTTACCGTAAGAAAAGTCTTCGACAAAGTGTATATAAGAAGTGGTATTTTTCTGAATTGTCGCATTCTTCGTCGATGCCTGGAGAGTGCGGTTGCTCCCAAAATAGTGAAAGTGAAGTGATTTTGTGGATTGGTGGTTTTCTATGAACCAAAATCGTTCTTTTTAGGACGACTTAATATTCATTGAGAGATATTAACCAATTTCAATTTAGGAGGGGTAGAGGTGGATATGGTAAATAAATCCGTTCTTTTTAGGACGAGCAAAAATTTTGTAAGAGATGTTACACGTTTTCAAAAAAAACATAGGGGCGGGCTACAGTCCGCTTGGGCGAACTGTTGGATACCCTATTCTTATTCCTATATCTCATAAGTGGGCGTGGCAAAAATTTAAAGGATTTTATCGAAAAAACTAAGCTTTTGTAAATAAAAACGCTCCCTAGCTCAAACTTTGGTTTTTCAATAAAATTGTTTTATTTAATTGTGGGCGTGTCAGTAGGCGGATTTAAAAAAATTTTAAGTATGAGCATAAAGGGCACCTAGAGAGTATATACTATAAATGTCAGCTCCCTAGTTCAAATTTTGGTTTTTCAAAAAAAATATTTTATTTAATTGTGGGCGCGTCAGTGGGCGGATTTTGAAAATGTTATGTCCCAATCAGTTTTATGGGCCATAGATCATATATAAAAAATTTCAGCTCTCTAGCTCAAAATTCGATTTTTTCCAAAATTTTGTTTTTTTGAGTTTGTGGGCGTGTCTGTGGGCGGATTTCAAAAATTCTTAAACTTGATTATTTCGGGACCCTAGAGAGTATATGGTTAAAATTTCAGCTCTCTAGGTCCAGTTTAAAGGCCTAATTTTTGCCGACGGACGGACGGACGGACGGACGGACGGACGGACGGACGGACATGGCTAGATCGACATTACTATCGATGCTGATCATAAATATAGTAACTTTTAGGGGTCTACGGGCAATATTAAGGTATGTTACAAACTATGCGTCAAAATTAATATACCCCTAGAATAGGGTTTAAAAAAGAGGGGAAGAGGTGAGTGTGGTGAATAACTACTTCACGCCATTTTCGAAGCCATAAAATATTTTCTATAAGAGTTTTGATTGGTTTACTTCAATTTCCAAAATGTTAGATACTCGATCTTGTGAGAATCACAGAAAAGAGATTTCTTAAGGGGAACTTCATATTTCCCCATGACATGCGGGCTTTTGTGGTGCGGGCTTTTGTGCTGCGGGGTTTTGTGATTCGGGCTTTTGGGATGCGGGCTTTTGATATGCGGGCATTCGTGTGCGGGCTTTTGATATGCGGGCAAACGGACCCAACCCGTATTAAATACCAGAAAACATAGGATACCCCTACTATCATCAGAGCAAACAAATAATATGGCATAAGTCTACCCGATAACAATTCCTTCACCTTTTCGCCCTACCGTCAACCAACAACGCTACCCGTGTCATCTTCCTTCTCATATACCTAGTCACGAGCATAAAGGAGAACAAAAACTCAGCTGTTTGCGCATAACCAAATAAAAATATTCTGCTGATACTTCCATCAGAGCCAACAAATAAAATACGATAAATCTACCCGATGAGAATGTCATGCTACATCAAACATCAGCAATACCATACTCATGTCATATTCCCAATCACGAGAATGGAAGACAATGGAAGACAACAAAGGTGTAGAAAAGGTTCTACAATATATAGCTTTTTTTAATGACGAACTTACGTCGTTTGGTGGCGTATCGTCGTATTCACGAAGTGAGAATACTATAGAGTCTATATACAATGCTTGTGGCACCGTCTTGTTTGAACCACATATCGCTGATGTCTAATTCATACAATTGATCAAAGAAATTACGTTCTAACATGTCTTTGTAGTGAATACCATTTACCGTAACGTGACGGCCATTTTCATTGACGAAAAAAAAACGGTCCAATGACGCCAACCCCATGAAAACCGCACCAAACAGTGACTTTTTGAGGATAAGGGCGTTTCATGAAGCAGATAAGGGTTCTCACCTGTCCAGTAACGTATATTTTGCTTTTCGACGAAGCCGTTTAACCAAAAATGCTCTTCATCGCTGAAGATGATTTTGCGATGAAATTCTTCATTTTCTTCCTACATGTCCATAACCCAATTCGAGAACGTACGCCGCTTCATATGATCATGTGGCTTTAGTTCTTGAGTTCTTGATCTTGTTAGGGTGTATGCCCAGATCCTTACGCAAAGTTCGCCATAATGTGGTATGGGAGAAACCCAATGCTTAAACAAGCTTAAATACGACGTGAAATTGACTGATTTGGCTGGTTCGCGACGAACGCCTCAACGGCAGCAATATTCTCCACACCTCGGCAAAACGTAGTCTCACTGGCACGCGTAGTCTCAAGCAGCGAATATTCTGACTCTAATTTTTTCACTAGACTATGAATTGCTTGTTCTTCGTGTTCTTCACCATGATGAAAATGTTGATTTTACTGAATTGAACTTCAATAAATATATATATTGTGCCTAATATAAGAACGTCGATGTATAAAATGCACTGGCAAAAAGAGATCAGTATCTCTGTATTCTCTCGTCCTAGGATTAGTACCACGATAAGTAATGCCTGGCGTTTCTATTAGCGTGTATTTCCTAGTTCGACACGTACATGCTCCTATTATTTCGTCGTGTCGACCGGCGGATTTGCATGCACACTTGCGAGACATCTTTAAGATGTTAAATGTGTCGCTAAGCTCACCTGGATTTTTAAATGGGCTAGATGTGATTTTCCCCCTTAGTTACCTTTTACGACAAGCGCTGTTTATCGGGGTGCGCTGTAGTGACCCGTCCCTTCACGGGATGTGGTCTAATCGACCATATTGGCCAATAAAATTCCTGGTCACAGGGAAGGCCGGGTGCAGCTGGTAGAATAATAAAAATATTAAATATGATAAATAAAAGTTCGATAGCAACCGAAGTATGTAAAACATTTATGATGGTTGCAAATTTATAAATAATTCAAATTTATTTGCATTGCAACTCAAATTCACGGCTTTATGCGCTACTAGTTTTCTTATTGGTAGAGCGAAGTATGCATAAATTTAGTATAAACGTCCAACGTATGTAATTACCTCATTCTTGATTGAAAAATAAACGATTGATGATATCCATGTGTATATACTTATCTTAATGCTTGTAAGGTATACAGAGTTCCATCTGTTTCGTCGTGATTTCTAAATGACTGGTCACAGCTGATTGTTTTGGCGTAATGTAAATTTTCCCAAACAAAAACATGCTGAGGTATCTGTTTTGGTTAGTTATTTTAGATACCTACCTCGTTTGATGATAATACATACTTTCTCTTCCATTAATTTGATACTGTCTGGCTTTTGTGTCTTCATTACCTTGCGGCTTAGTGTTGGGCAATTACAATTTCTGTGTATTTAAGGCTATTTTTTCTTATTATTTTTTGATGGTGGTACACATTTTTCTATAATTATTTATGGTGTAATACTTCTTTGGGTTTATAAGAAACCCGTTATTGCATTCCCTGGAAAACATACAGAAAGGCATTTAAAAATAAAGCTAAAATCTGACAAGGCTTTAAACTTTTTTTTTGCGAATTTCATTATGGTATAGGCACACATAATACTGATTCTGTATGGCTCAGCTTCCTCTCAATGGGATAAATGTATGTCGTATAAAGCAAGAAGCAATATAAGAACGTCGATGTATAAAATGCACTGGCAAAAAGAGATCTGTATCTCTGTATTCTCTCGTCCTAGGATTAGTACCACGATAAGTAATGCCTGGCGTTTCTATTAGCGTGTATTTCCTAGTTCGACAAGTACATGCTCCTATTATTTCGTCGTGTCGACCGGCGGATTTGCATGCACACTTGCGAGACATCTTTAAGATGTTAAATGTGTCGCTAAGCTCACCTGGATTTTTAAATGGGCTAGATGTGATTTTCCCCACAACAGCCACAACACCATAAGAAAAAGCTTATATTTTGCAAACCTGTTTTAAAAAAAGACAACTCCAGATATCAAGCAAATGCAATCATCAATAATTCCCAATGCCCAGTTTTCGTCAATGAAATATAAAAGGTATTGAACACGAGCAAAACAACATATTGTTACGTTCAGGCTGGGATTCGAAAAGATAAAACTGTATTCAATACAAAATATATTCAAAAAAAATCTCTTTCACTATCTTTGTTCTCGATTAGTTTAGTTAATTATTTATTTCATAAAATTCCCTTTCCATATTCTTATAAAATAATTTGTTAAAAGCGAATTATAATGCCTTAAATACGTAATTAGGCTCGGTTGATTGGTTGAGTATTCTTTCTGGTCTACATCTTAACCTTCCGTCCTCACACATATTTTTTCTAATGCGCTCCTCACACTGGGATATCACATACCCCACCCCAAAAGTATTAAAAAAATGTAATTTTATATTATATATTATGTTTTTTTTTATTCATATTTTTATGTCATCTAAACAAAATTCAATACGATGAATACCTAACATAAAATATAAAAGTACTTAAAAAAATAATAATTTCCAAATTGGGTTAAGTACAAAAAAAGTTAATATAGGTATAGGTTAGGTTAGGTTTATGTGGCTGTCGGTAGAAGCCGACACACTTAGACCAATTTAGGTCCATTGTGATACCACGTATATTATCTACCTCAACTCTGTAGATGGGACTGGCCAACGACACGCAGTTGTTTTCAAACGGTCCCCCATCTACGTACTAACCGCGCCCAACGTCGTTTAATTACGGTGATCTGACGAGAACCGATTACTTACTTTACTTACTTTGAAATTAATTTTTTTATTCATTGTTAAATATCTACTTACATACTAGACAAAAATGATTAAACCTAACTTAAAATTAACAGGATACTTACTCTTATTTATTGGTCCTTATGCAAACGCTCTAAACTTAACTATATCTTATTATTATTGCCTTTCGGCCTAAGAACTATTTTACGAACTAATCTTACATAATATTCCTCGAGAATGTGGTACTAAAACGGAGGAGCTCATGAGCATTGGCGACGTCCCCGTCATGGAGGAGCCGCTTATCTCTCGCGCTGCGGTAGCGATGGTATAAGACCGGGATACCATCCCTCGTCTGTACCAGCCCTTTTGCATCAATATGGATAAATGCCTCTGGCGGGATAAAGCCAGACCGGAGCGTACTCTCTATGTACATTTCATTGGGGTAGTAAGCCCCAAATATCAGAGTATTGTCGCTGGCCATCGCCCTTGCAACGTGCCTTCGAGTGACCTTAATGAGGAAATTGTCAATCCTATTCAACTGAGCCCCATTGTATAGGACCTTGTTGGGATAGTATTTTATATAGTTGTATTCAGGCGTTCGGAACAACCGGAGACTGCTCCTAAGACATTGTCTCTCCAAAACCCGAATCTTTTCAATATAACTAGGCGCTATATTAAACCACAATGGACAACCATAAGCGATGATTGGCCTTATAAGGCCCACGTAGCAAATGACCTTCACTCTGGAGTCAAGTTGACTGCTATGAAACAGTCTCCTTGTCAGAGCATAAGCCTTCTTGGCCCCAGCAAGACAAGCAACTATATGTCTATCGAAATACAGATACTGGTCAAGCCAGATACCTAGATATCTAACTACGCTTCTCACCGCCAATGGCTGCCCATTTTGTCCAATAATGGCCAATTTCTTTCAGTTTTTTCTGGTATCCCTAGAGGCCCCAGCCAATGGAGTTCTAAACAAGATTGGTTCTGTCTTCTGAAAGTTGATTTTCAATTTCCAGTCGTCGCAATATCGCTTAATTTGATCGACGTCACGCTGCAAAAGGATATTAATGACCTCGATTTTAGGACCTGATCTTTATGCCACCAAATCGTCGGCATACGCTATAGCATGTCTGAGTGAACCAACCAGATCACTCGTGTAAATGTTAAACAGGATCGGAGAATTGACCGCCCCCTGCTGTAAACCGTTTTTAATTTCAAAGACTCTGCTCGAAGTCACGTTGCCACATTTGACAACGAACTTCTTTCCCATAATCATATTATAAATTACATATAGCAAAGGTTTGTGCATCCCCCGCCTGGTCAACTTGTAAAAAAGTCCCTCTAACCATACGGTGTCGAAAGCCTTCTCAAAATCAACCAGACAAGCACCCGTGCATTGGTTCTTGCATTTATTCCACTGAATGTCGGAAACCAGTTTCGACGCGGCATGAATAGTGTCAAGCCTCGCCCTGAAACCGAACTGGTTGTCCGGAATTATGTTATTGTCCTCGACCCACTTTAACAGGGCTCTATGGACAACTTTTTCAAAGACCTTGCTAATACTCGTATTCGGAAGCAAGCTAATTGACCGGAGATTGGCAGGGTTCGTCATATCTTTATCTTTTTTCGGGATAGGGTGTACCACAGCTACCTTCCAATGCGCCGGATAATGCGCATTATTCAGCGCATTGTTAAATAGCGTGGTGAAAATATCTACAGCCTCCAGAGGCAGGTGTCTCAATACGACGTTTGGGACACCATCCATCCCCGCCGACTTTTTATTCTTTAGCGACTCGAAGATGCACAGAAGATCATCCTTCGATACGAACAAGTGCGATGCATCTCGGCCATTGGCGACAACTGCATTAGCATGGTTTTCATCAGTGAACACGGTGAATCCGTTATTCTCATTTCGCCAATTCTCACTGTCGGTGCGCAGATAGAAGTTGCTCACTAGAGCCCTATTCTCAATGCCGTGATTACGGCGAACAGGATTGTTCACCGTATACACGGCCTCGAAACAAGCGCCCAGCAAATCCACTTTCTCCTGTGGGTCCTCGACCACGAAAAATCGTCGATTGAAGCGACACTTTCTGGACTTATTTTAGCAGTCAGTACTGTCTGTCTGTTCTCTGCTGTCTGGGAGATTCGAACACAAGGAATATCATTGTGATCTTTCCTCCTGAACAACTTATTTATCTGCGGGAACATATTCCGACTACAGGTTTTAATAGCCCGAATTTTATTGCCCCAATACAGACTTACAGATTTTCTGTAATTTTCTTTTATCAGCTGTTTCAGGATTTGGATCTCTGACTTCAGCATCCTTACCTCCGGGTCGTCGCGATCAGTAAATTGCCTGCACAGCCGTTTAAGCCTCGACAGCAGTTTACATTTCTGTCTGTATAGTGCGTCGATTGTAGGGTTTCTGTACTTTTCTGTCTGGTCGTCTTCGGAACTTCCTACCCGAGGAATAGTTCGTTCCATAGTTCGTTTGCTGACGTCGTTCATTTGCAATAAATGCCGATCAATGTCATCATTTGTCATGTTACTGCTTGTCGGTGGCTCTATCCCACTCGAACGTATATCTCGCTTTAACAATCTGGAGAAGTGCGACCACTGTGCTCTTCGATAATCGAATGAGCACACCGTTTCGTACTCCTCCAGCAGCGTTTGCTCGCTCGCGATCCGTATTGCGGCGGCGAGTCCGTAGTGGTCACTATCGTACTCAAACGCACGCAAACAGTTCCGCGTGTTTTGATCTATGTTCGTCAGTTGAAGTCTTGCGTCCGTTAAGGCCAAGTCCAGGAATGCACCACTTCTTGGGAAAGAAGGGATATCCGTCGCGTACAACTCGAGGTTGTACTCAATCATATTGAGGCGCCACCAGTCGTGAAACTGGTTGCCCCTGGGATTTGCAGTAACATTTCCCCACGCCGCATGTTTGGCATTAATATCTCCGGCCAAGAAGTAATAATTCTCCTCCGAGTTCAGCTGCAGACTACGAACAAGTGTCTCGAGCTCTGTCATAAATTGGTTGGGTGGAGGTGCTGCAGGTGCGTAAAGTGACACTACATACATTCTCCTCCGGCTATGGAGAGGAATGCATATAATGCATGCCTCCAACAACTGGAACCTACGCACGTCCCCGCTATATATAACCCTATGGCGCAGGCCTTTTCGAATTAAGATTCCAACCCCACCTCCTTGAGTGGAGTGAGGCCGGTCTCTTCTTATTACATGATAGTCTTTGTATCCCAATTTGTGCTTCTGATCTAGCTTAGTTTCGCTAACCAAAAGCACATCCGGGTTTTCGGTTTTCAACAAATTGGCAAGTGACGATCTTTTCTCGATCCTGACAAGTGAATTAACATTCACAGCAAGGATCTTTAAGTTTCCCTCATCCAGCGCAGCCATTAGATTTATGGAACACCAGACCCCACAAACAGCTCCGAATAGATAAAGTCAATTCGGGCTGCTTGTTCATTTAATTGTTTCTGGAACTTATCGATATTTCCGTGCAGAGACAGAAGGATCGATTTTAAGTTCAGATCCACCTCTGGTGCCTTTTGGGCTACCTTTGGTTGGTTTGATGTCATGTGGGCTTGACCCGTTCCAGCTGCCATTTGGGCAAAGGACACGTTGGGTGCCACAAAATTTACGAACGAGCGACTCCTCTGACGCCTATCATCTTCAGACTGCTGTTTGCGGGCCTGGACTCGTTTTTTCAACTCCTGGTACTTTGGACAACCCCTGAAGTTGGCGGGATGCCCACAGTTCCTGCAGAGCACACAGGAGAGTACACTCCGGTCTTCGACTCTCTCCTTACCTAGAGAGCATTCATTATATATGTGGTCCCTATCGCACTTAACACATCTAAACTACATGTTGCAGTTAGCTGCGGCGTGCCCGAAACTTTGGCAGCACATACATTGAAGTATACGATCCGACCTTTTTATTTTCTCCCATCTTACAGCATGATAGTACAGGTAGCGGGTATTTCGCAGCCTGTCAATTTTGCTGTCGGGAGTGAGCTGCACTAAAAAGAATGGTAAGTAACCGTTACCACCCCTTGCCACGGCTGAGGAAAACGGCTTGACCCCCACGAACTTGAGGTCGTCGCTTTCTAATTTTTTTAGCTCACTTTCAAGCTCCTCCGTTTTAATTGAGGGATCAATTCCCTTCAATAACACGGTTTTTAGCTTTTGCTCTCTTGGGGTGTACGTGAAGCACTCGGTCTTAACCTCTCCCAAGGCGGTGCGCACCCTATGGTAATCCTCTATTTTTTCACATACGAGTATAATTATGTGCTTGTTTGCAGATAGCCTTTTTACATGAAAGTCTTTTGTTATTAATTTACATAACCTAATACTGTCAACTATATCAAAATTACTTACATTTATGGGTGGAACTTTTGATTTCTGCTGTTTTTTTTGTTGCTTCTGCTGTTGTTGCTGCACTTGTATCTGCGGTTGCTGCTCTGATTGCAGGTGTTGTTGTTGTTGTTGGTGTTGTTGTTGTTGTTGTTGTTGTTGTTGTTGTTGTTGTTGTTGTTGTTGTTGTTGTTGTTGTTGTTGTTGTTGTTGTTGTTGTTGTTGTTGTTGTTGTTGTTGTTGTTGTTGTTGTTCGAGGATTCTCAAAAAAAAACGAACACCAACCTGAGGTTGGTCCAACGGTTCGCAAGAATTCAAACACAACTATTTAGACTACGTTACAATTAATTCTTTATTTTCTATACGATTGAATATTAACACGACTGCACTCTGTCACGTCCAAACTTAGATTGTCCCACCGCTGTTCAATTCCTGCTTCAGGTGTTATTGTTTCTCATGCCCAATCTGCTGAGTCGCCCAATGCATGCAGCGCGTGCATCCGCCTGTATCGGGTATCCGTCATCGTTGCAATCGTGGGAACATGCTGAGTCGGCTGGAACATGTTTGCGCGTGTCTGATCAGGTTCAGGGTGACGAGCGGTTTCAGGTGCGGTATGCCGGATGATGATAACTTCAGGTTTAGGGTGACGAGGGGTTTCAGGTGCGGTATGCCAGATGGTGATTACTCCTCCCCCTCTGAAAATCTACGGCCCGTAGATCTTGCGTGACCTCAGGGTCAGGCTGTTACTTGTGATAGGTTAGAGGATGATATTGCTGGGATGTCGGGCTTAGCGTATAACTTCTTCCCGATCGTGAGGACTGCCGATGCCACCAAAATTAGGATTGCAGCCTCTGTAAGTATAGATATTTTAAATTCTTGGGTTAAATTACCTAGGCGTTCTATGCGCTGAGATCATGCACGTATCCCAGATCAATATCTCGGTCATGTTATGTGATGTTCATTAGCGCCGGGGGAAGTGCTTGTAAGGCTGTAGCCAAAGAACTTGAAAATGTTCTGCCCTTCAGCTGGATACTCTCATTTCTCAATTGGATGATGTATGTACCTGTAAGAGACTTTGAAATATTGTTAGCGACTAAATCACCCCTGAAGTTAGTGACAAAAATTGTATCTTCTTTGATGAGTTCGATGACCTCTTCTTTGCTTGTTTGGAAGGTACAAGGCGCGGATCCCCCCTTCAGAAGCCGGGCGATGCAGTCATCTTCGGGAATTTTCTCCAGCGCTTTGTCCTCGCAGATTGTTGAGTTGTTAATTGATAGGCAACTTGCTACGATGCCGTAAGTTGCCCTGTGGTTGACGAGCATCTTTTTGAATTTTAGCCTGATCTGTTTTCCCTTGATAACTGATGGCCTTGTTATTAGTAGGTTAAATTCTTCTTTTCCAACCTTTGGCATTGAGATAAGATACAGCAGCATCGATCCATTTGTGAAGATTGATGGCGTCCCATATTCTACTGCCTCGATTTCGTTAGCGTACGGAAGGGTCTCCAACTCGCTGATAACCTTATTGATTTCCTCCGTATTTAGTAGGTTTGTATTGATCAGGCCGCTCTTTCCATTTGGCAGGCTCGTACTATTTCGTTT